>CM077195.1:25791027-26391027 GCA_039654625.1 Rhinogobio ventralis | reverse complement strand
TTGATTGACAGGTTCAGCGCGTGCTGCTCAAACGATTGCAAAGGGAGCTTTCTTTGATTACTTTCTTTATAGAATTGAATCACTGTTAAATAACAGATTATTTTCATCCTACTAAGAGAAACAACGCAAGTTGATGTTTAGTTACTGGTCTGATTTACTGACACAGACAAAGAACATCTGACTACATGAATCATTACATTTCAGATCAGGCATTAGAAAGAACACAGTTACTTACGTTGCATTACTGTTGAACCCAGTCACTGCACAATATTTTGTAATCCTCAACGGCATGTTTATTGCTTTGTAGCTTGATGGTTTAACACTAGGCCTATGTTACATGTGCGAATCGGTGGGTGGGGCTAAACAGGCAGTGATGAAGGCAGCTACCCTTTGACGTCATAGATCCCCAATTTGAAAAATCTGTCGTTTGCTGTGCCTGGTGTCTATAAAAGCTTTTCTTTGACTAACAAGTAAGTTTCAGAGCTGAAAACTTCCAGGATATTCTTATATTACCATGACCTTTTATATATCAAAAGCTCAAGGGAAAGTTGATTTCTCAATTCATCACCCCTTTAACTCTCCTTTCATCTTGAAGCATTATGATGAATTATTCTTCACAGCTTTTTTCTGTGTATATAATCTCATTCTATAATGTACACAAACCCATAATATATGTTTTTTATCATTATGATTGTTCATTGTAATTATTCTGCACTAAAAAATAGATATGAGCGACAGGTGCACTAACACCTCAAATCACCTAAAATCAGTAACTCGACAGCCCTACCTAGTTTCTCAGCATTTGTAATGTCTGCACAAAGGAGACGCAGGGCAGCTGCTCGAAGATCTCGCCTTTAGAGTAAATGTTGATTTTTAAAATGTAAGTATCAGTACTTAAAAATTAAGATTAACATTGCACACTTACACATAATAATAATAATAAACACTGACAACATGAATTGTTGTCAGTGTTTGACAACACTGAATAAACAATGCTTCATATATATATATAAAATATTTTTTTTTACCGAAAGTGATATTGTTTTAGTAAAACAAGCAAAATGCTATATGTTTTGTCATATGACAGCAATGCATGAATACACAATTTAAAAAAAATATTCGAGCTGTTTGCTCAGTTTATTTAAATAAAATAAGCTGAAACAACACAAATCTTTAGTTAACATAATTCCCCCGAATGTTGTCCCAACTAGTCCAACACATTAACAAAAAATTTCAAATTGAACAATATTATTGAAATTAAGGCTTTGTGATTTTCCAGCATGCACTGCAGCATGAATAAATGTAGCAGTTGAATTAGCAGGATTATTATTTCACTCTTTGCAGACTTTTATTATTATTAATTATTTATTATTAAACTTTTGTTGTTGTTTTGTCATTATTGATGAGCTTTTTTGTTGTTGTTGCATTGTAATGAGAACAAAAGAGGGTACCAAAACATCTGAATGCGTCATGTTGCATTGACATGTTATGCTCTCTCAACTATTCTTTTTATTACATGTTGTACAAGAGGCCTTCAGTTCACATCAATATGTGACAGAAAGCATCCTCTGATGATTCATAATGATCAGTGCTACACTGTAAATATGTTTTCTCTGTCTTTTTACCTTGCAGTAAACAGTCCTATGTACAAAATCACACGGTAAGTATCTTACACAGTAAATCAAGTTGTCTTTTTGGCTAAAAGCTTTTGAATGTCATCATGGTAATATCAGCACCTGTGTAAACTTAAAGCAGTGGGTGTGCTGGCTATATTGGTCATGTATCATTTGACTTTACTGTCTCTCCTATTTTTCTATCTTGTCCAGGTTCTTCCTCAATGTGCATTGTTTGTACACCTACTGCACATTGTCTGTTGACTTCCCTATTGCTGGCTGATCTGCTGTGTCCTCAGCCTACCACACCATTTGCACTACAGTCTCAATGGTGAGTACAGTCATTAGCAGTATCTTTCCAGAGTGTCTCTTGTCCGGGTTCCTGACTTCCTGTCTCTTGTGTTTGGTGTGCACAGAGACATCTCTGCTCTCTGGGGACGTGCACCTTATGTATCACAAATTTTAAATGCATGAGGTATTCATCAAGCATGAGGTATTCATCAAGTTTAGCTAAAAACGTTATCATAGTTATTCTACTCTTTCTTGCCATCCTCATTCAGCTAAATCCAGCTTTTGGCAGTTTTGTAGCATGTAAACTGTTGATGCCAAGCCGTCCAGTCTGATAGATGCACAAAGTTCTAGATATTTATTGGATTAAACTTTGGCATGCTGTTAGTTCAAAATCCTTAGACTTTCTGACACCACATAAACAAGGCTACAATGCAGTATGCAATGGAAAACGTCTCGGTTACGTTTGTAACCCTCGTTCCCTGAAGGAAGGGAACGGAGATGTTACGTCAGTTACTGACGAAATGGGGATCCCAATACAATCTTGCCACAACGGCTGTCTTCCAGCGTCCTGCGCTGACCAGCACGAACGAGGGGCTAGGCTCAACGCTACCAAGGTACACTGGGAAGCATATCCCACATGGAGAAATGCAACACAATGCCTGCCCGAAGGGAGGACTCAAGAATACACCTATGACCCCCGAAGGGACTGCATAGGGAGCACTCTGGGGTATCCAGCTGCAGGTGGAAATATTTCAACCCCAGGCGTGGCAAAGTGTCTTGCTAAGGGAAGAAACGCGCTCAAGAGAGACTTACCATGGAAATACACATGTGGAGGTTACCCAACGGGGGAACCATGCACACGGCGGCACCTAACCGAACGCTGACCAAGCTGGCATGCGCTCTGGTGTCGACATCAAAAGTGCTGGAGGAGCTCAGGGCCTACTGAGAAGCTCACCTAAGAAGAATGCGCACGTATCCAGTCCGTAGAGTGGAATGGCGCAGCAAGCGAAGACACCTGAGCCTGTCCAGTTACTGGCCACTTGGGGCGAGTACATGAGAGGACACAGGCTCCACTCGGAGATTATAAAATCTTGCGAATGTATTGGGTGTCGCCCAGCCTGCAGCTCTACAAATGTCTGTCAGGGAGGCGCCATGCGCTAAAGCCCAGGAGAAAGCAACACTCCTGGTGGAGTGTGCTCTTACCCCAAGGGGGCATGGCATGCCCTGAGCCTGATATGCCAGGACAATGGCATCCACTATCCAGTGGGACAACCTCTGCTTGGAGAGAGCCTTCCCTTTCTGCTGCCCTCCGTAACAGACAAAGAGCTGGTCTGAGGTCCTGAAACACTGCATCCGGTCTACATAAGCGCGAAGGGCGCGTACTGGACAGAGCAGTGCCAAGGCTGGGTCTGCCTCCTCCACGGGCAGCGCTTGCAGGTTCACCACCTGGTCCCTGAAGGGAGTGGTGGGAACCTTGGGCACGTATCCAGGCCGGGGTCTCAGGATCACGTGAGAAATAGCCGGCCCGAATTCCAGGCACGCTTTGTCAACCGAAAATGCCTGCAGGTCCCCTACCCTCTTGATGGAGGCCAGAGCAATCAAGAGCGCCACTTTCAATGAAAGGAACTTCAGCACCACAGATTGCAGTGGCTCAAAGGGAGCTTTCTGCAGGGCAGATAAAACTACTGCAAGATCCCAAGAGGGTACTTGAGGCAGGCGAGGAGGATTTAATCTCCTCGCGCCTCTAAGGAACCTGCTGACCAGGTTGTGCTGTCCGACCGTTTTTGAGTCCACCAGGTCATGGTGGGCCGAAATAGCGGCCACATAGACCTTCAGGGTGGAGGGAGACAGCCTTCGCTCCAACCCTTCTTGGAGGAAGTAGAGCACAGACCCAATCGGGCATTTCCTGGGGTCCTCTCAGCGAGAGGAGCACCAGGTGACGAAGAGGTTCCACTTCAACGCATAGGCATGTCTCGTGGACAAGGCCCTAGCGGAAGTGATGGTAGCCGCCACCTGAGGTGGCAGGGTACTCAAACCTACCGCGTCCCGTCCAGGTTCCACACGTGGAGGTTCCAAAGGTCGGGACGTGGGTGCCATATGGTGCCCCGCCTCTAAGTCAGGAGGTCCTTCCTCAGAGGGATCGACCAGGGAGGGGCTGTCGCAAGGAGAATGAGTTCTGAGAACCAGGTCTGGCCGGGCCAATATGGGGCGACCAAAAGGACCTGCTGCCTGTCCTCCCTGATCTTGCACCGAACCTGTGCGAGAAGGCTCACTAGGGGAAACGCATACTTGCGTGGGCCCCGCGGCTAGCTGTGCGCTAGTGCGCCTGTGCCGAGGGTCCCCTCGGTCAGAGAGTAGTACTAGCGGCAATGGGAAGAGTCGTGGAAGAAAAACAGATTTATCTGTGCGTCACCGAACTATTCCCAAATCAGCTGAACCGTCTGGGGATGGAGCCCAGCCCGTGGCAGAGGCATCTGTTGTTACAACAACATGCCTGGAAACTTGTTCTAGGGGAACACTTGCCCGTAGAAAACTGAGGTTCGACCACAGGGTGAAGGTCCGACGGCAGGCCCAAGTCACTGGGACCCGGAGCGTGCCATTTTGCCATGCCCATCTCGGGACTCGATCGCGAAGCCAGTGCTGAAGTGGTCTCATATGAAGCAAGCCGAGCGGCGTCACCACGACTGCGGATGCCATATGCCCCAGGAGCCTCTGAAAAAATTTCAGTGGAACCGCACTCTAGTCCTCGAACTGGCGAAGACAAGTCAGCAGAGACTGCGCACGCTCGCTCGTAAGCTGCGCGTACATGGCAACTGAGTCGATTTCCATACCGAGAAAAGAGATCCTCTGCACTGGGGAGAGTTTGCTCTTTTCCCAGTTAACCTGAAGGCCCAGACGGGCGAGGTGCTGAAGCACTAGGTCCCTGTGTTCGCAAACCTGATCCCGAGAGTGGCCTAGAATCAGCCAGTCGTCGAGATAATTCAGGATGCAACCCCGTGTTGCCTGAGCGGCACGATCTTCGTGAAGACGCGAGGGGACAGGGCTAGCCCGAAAGGGAGAACCGTGTACTGATATGCCTGCCCCTCGAAGGCAAACCGTAGAAACGGTCTGTGTCGAGGAAAAATGGAGACATGAAAGTACGCGTCCTTCAGGTCGATCGCTGCAAACCAATCCAAAGGAAGAACGCACTCGAAGATGCGTTTGGCTGTCAACATCTTGAATGGAAGCCTGTGAAGGGTTCGGTTCAAGACGCGCAGGTCCAGGATTGGCCGTAACCCACCGGTTTTCTTGAAAAGGCGTGCTTATGCTACATTTAATACATAACATAACATTTGTTTTATTTTTTTATTATTTACACAAAAGCACTTACATTGATGTTTCAATTATATGTTTCACTAAACAATTTGAGTCCTCCTCTGTAATG
Source organism: Rhinogobio ventralis (assembly GCA_039654625.1). Classification (NCBI taxonomy): domain Eukaryota; kingdom Metazoa; phylum Chordata; class Actinopteri; order Cypriniformes; family Gobionidae; genus Rhinogobio; species Rhinogobio ventralis. Next base: position 26,385,699 of record CM077195.1, on the reverse strand, counting down.
ACATTGAAATGTCAGGATTTTTTTCTTGAAATATGTTCAAATATGTGACATGAAAGGGTTAATAAGTGACACACAAACATAAACACACTGTCATATCTGTAAAAAAAATATAAATAAATGCTTACATTGCAAACAACCGCATTCCATCCTAAGCAGTACTGAGAAAAAAAGTAACAAGTAAAGTGAGAATATGTCTTTCTGATTGCTTCATACTGCTTCAGCAGAGGTCTGGACAGCAATTTACATCTGAATGACTACTGCCAAATTTAAAACACACCATTAAACAGCTGAAATAAGAAAATCGTTATGTATATCAGTTTAGTTTTAACTGCAAACAAAAATGTTTCTAAAGCTTGAAACAGTAGAGCATGGTGCTATAATGCTTGATTCCCAATGAACAAGCTAATAATACACTCACCTAAAGGATTATTAGGAACACCTGTTCAATTTCTCATTAATGCAATTATCTAATCAACCAATCACATGGCAGTTGCTTCAATGCATTTAGGGGTGTGGTCCTGGTCAAGACAATCTCCTGAACTCCAAACTGAATGTCAGAATGGGAAAGAAAGGTGATTTAAGCAATTTTGAGCGTGGCATGGTTGTTGGTGCCAGACGGGCCGGTCTGAGTATTTCACAATCTGCTCAGTTACTGGGATTTTCATACACAACCATTTCTAGAGTTTACAAAGAATGGTGTGAAAAGGGAAAAACATCCAGTATGCGGCAGTCCTGTGGGCGAAAATGCCTTGTTGATGCTAGAGGTCAGAGGAGAAGGGGCCGACTGATTCAAGCTGATAGAAGAGCAACTTTGACTGAAATAACCACTCGTTACAACCGAGGTATGCAGCAAAGCATTTGTGAAGCCACAACACGCACAACCTTGAGGCGGATGGGCTACAACAGCAGAAGACCCCACCGGGTACCACTCATCTCCACTACAAATAGGAAAAAGAGGCTACAATTTGCACGAGCTCACCAAAATTGGACAGTTGAAGACTGGAAAAATGTTGCCTGGTCTGATGAGTCTCGATTTCTGTTGAGACATTCAGATGGTAGAGTCAGAATTTGGCGTAAACAGAATGAGAACATGGATCCATCATGCCTTGTTACCACTGTGCAGGCTGGTGGTGGTGGTGTAATGGTGTGGGGGATGTTTTCTTGGCACACTTTAGGCCCCTTAGTGCCAATTGGGCATCATTTAAATGCCACGGCCTACCTGAGCATTGTTTCTGACCATGTCCATCCCTTTATGACCACCATGTACCCATCCTCTGATGGCTACTTCCAGCAGGATAATGCACCATGTCACAAAGCTCGAATCATTTCAAATTGGTTTCTTGAACATGACAATGAGTTCACTGTACTAAAATGGCCCCCACAGTCACCAGATCTCAACCCAATAGAGCATCTTTGGGATGTGGTGGAACGGGAGCTTCGTGCCCTGGATGTGCATCCCACAAATCTCCATCAACTGCAAGATGCTATCCTATCAATATGGGCCAACATTTCTAAAGAATGCTTTCAGCACCTTGTTGAATCAATGCCACGTAGAATTAAGGCAGTTCTGAAGGCGAAAGGGGGTCAAACACAGTATTAGTATGGTGTTCCTAATAATCCTTTAGGTGAGTGTATATACTTTAAATACAGTATACAGTACGTTTATTTAAATGGAAACACCTGCCAAGTGTGTATTCTGTAAATTAAGTCTTTCTGGTTCCTCTGCAGAGAATGCATATGTTTTCACAGTGTATGCTTTTGTCTAGCTTGTGTACTTTATGCACATCTCTTTTGCTATTGACTCCAGTTTGTTATTATCTATCCAACACCTTGATGCATTCAATGAAGCATTTAAATACTCACTTAAAGCGGAAGTTCACTCCAAAATGAAAATTCTGTCATCATTTACCTCACTAAAATAATGTTTTTAACCGAGTAGATCTCGGCAACCATTGACTTCCATAGTATTTTTTTCCCACTATGGTAGTCAATGGCTGCTGAGATCTGCTTGGTTACAAACATTCTTCCAAATATCTCCCTTTGTGTTCAGCAGAACAAAGAAATGTATACAGGTTTGGAACAACTTGAGCATGACTAAATGATGACAGAATTTTCATTTCTGGGTGAACTATCCCTTAAATGTATTCTCCCTTTTCTTTCTTAACACTCTTGTTGTTGGGGTAATTTGACCCCTATTTGATTTCCAGCTGCTTGAAACACTGGTAACATTTTTCTTTTTCTTGTAATTTTGTTAAAATTTCTATTTAGGTTAATGTGCATGTGAATGTGCATGCAAAATAAAAAAAAAAAGCTATTTGTTCAACAAACACATTGATTGTTGGGAAAATCTAGCAGATCAATGCTATAATGTCCATCCACCAACTTTACTATGTGATAAATGTTTCATAAACGTGATCGGCTCTGTCTTGCATTCTCATAGAATGCTCTCTGGCAATTTGACAGCAATTTTCCAGAATCAAAGCCCAGTTTAAATGTAGCTTAAGAAAGTCCATAATTTCTCAAAAAGAACCACATTTTGAAAATGAATGCAGTCATTTTCCATATGAATCTCACTGTGGGAGAATACATCTGGAGGTTCAACAGATTATGTTGAACTAAACCACATATCTCCAAACCAGACACAACAGAGGTCTTGACAACCTTATTCATGGTACATATTCGTGTCATTTTCGTGTCATTATTCGTGTAATTTTTCCTACCAGTAAACCTGAGCTTCTTAACTAGTGCATCTGTACAAAGGGAAGAAGAACTGCCTAGATTAAAAAATATATATTTTTAAACCATTATACACCTTTCTCCATTCACACCTTTACATTTGCAAGGTTAAGGCAGATTTACCAGCCTTAATATCATTTCTCCCATTTCACACTTTTTCATCTATTTCCACCAAAGCACTTGCAATGGTGTTTCCTTTGTGTTCCATTTTGCTTTCTTCACCTTTCCATGTGGCTTGATTCCCACTGGCATTGTGCAATGAAGTGGGATGCTGGACTAGACACACCTGACAAGTAAGTCTTCAAGCACATCCTTTGCTTATCTGTCCTGTTTCCAGGCACAGAAAGCACACTCCAAGTTTAATTTATTTTATTTGTGCATTTTCTTGTTCAGACTGTGTTTTTCTGCAATATCTACAATGTCTATGAAGAGAAGAGAACTGTTCCCTGCTGGGGACAAAATAGTGACAAAGCCACTTTGAGTTCTCCCCTTAGGCATTGGCAGCAACTGAATACTGCTACTTATCCATTGTGCTGTGCTGTTTTTTTTTGCTTTTTGTCTTATTTTTGTCATTGTTGGTTGTTCTCCACATTTTCTTGAGTAAATAGGGTAATGTTAGAAGGATAATTTATTTCTTCAAAATAACCCATTGTTGTCATTGTTTTAAGACATCCATTTAGAAACAGTGTAAAGCCTTTAAATCTTCAGCATCTTCATCCTTAACTCTTTTCCCCACCAGCGTATTTTAAAAATGTTGCCAGCTACCGCCAGCATTTTTGATAATTTTCACAAAAATGTCATGGCCCCCAGAATATTTTGTTGTTTGAATATCTGAACATGCAGTATATCAAGAGAAATAACAGAGCCTCTGCTTTTAAACAAAACAAAACAAATATTTATATTTTTTTTATTCTAGCTTCATGCATTCTTTTTTTATCAACACTTGAATGTGGGTAGGTTTCATAAAAAAATTTTTTAGCAAAAAGCTGAGAAAAATGTATTTTTGTCAAAGACTTCCTCCAGATCGAATTCAGAACGATGATCAAAACATAGATAGAATAGTCCATCAACACCCCCAAAGCTTGCACCCCCAAAGTCCTATACCTCATCCTGGGTCGACATTTCATTCAGGCAGATTTATTTAATGTTGATGACCGCGTTATTTTAGATTTGCATCTGCTTACATATGATACTGCTTGTTTAAACTTCTTCTTCGCATGTGTTTTTAGCAAAGCGCCTCCACCATCCCTAGTATAGCGTAGGCCAGCTACCGAGGCGGCCCTGGTGAGGGCCAGCCTGCAAGCATAGATCTTTACCTGAGTCTCGGAGGAGCAGCAGCCTCAAGAGAAAACTCTCCCATGAGAGGAGGCACTCAGGCAATACAATGTCAACGGCCCACTGGGCTAGACATAAGATCTAACTGAAGCTCTCTATCCTGTCTTTCCATATGTCTCTAATATGGAAACTTCGCGACTCATGGCACTTCGCGACTCAGTCACTGGCCAGGCGGCCAGGTAGCGCACTCCATCTCAGCGCTTACTCAACTTAACTTTCAACGAAACAAACTTCCTTTCCTCACCTTCCGGCAAAATTTGCTTTCAAATTAACTCTTCAAACTTCCTGCGGACGGAGACAAGATCTCCGGAAAACGGCAAGAACGCTTTGAGAAGCCTCATATGCATCCTTTTATCCTCAGCACCAAGATTCCATGCAAGTATAAATTTTATTGAACTTTAGATGCGTTTAAGATTTGTGCCCCTGTTTAAGGTGATATTATTTGTTGCTGGCTCTCGGGGTTAACTGTTTGTGTATTTGCCATTTCCTTGATCTTCTCTCTCTTTCTTCCTTTCCTTCTCTCTCTCTTTCTTTACTTTTCGTTATTCTGTATATATGTACATTTTATAAATTTTCTGTTTCTTTCTCTTCTTAGAATGAAAAAAGGAGACCTACCAGCTCAACCTGCAGCATGCAGAATGACGACTCACCCATTTAGTTTTTATAAACATGAGGTCTATCACCCTTACAGACCTGAAAGGGGCACTCTCACTGATCAGGCCGTCAGAATATCGTTTCCACTCATCACGGGTCCAGCCCCAGGCCTGTTGTAAGAAGCGCCTTGGGAAAACAAATGAAGAAGAAAGATGAGGGTTAGTTTTTTAATTCACCCTCGGGGAGGAGACCCATCACCGACGCTGACTGTGTTTGTGATGGATCACCTCCCTCATATCCTTCTTCTTCCAGGAGTCAGGCCTCTATTGCGCCCTACTCCTCCACGGAGGGGGCACATGAGAGGCGACGCTGGCTCTCTGGCCCTGTCTCCAGTCCTCGTACTGTGAGGGGCCAGTCCCTCCCACCTGCCTGGGCGTGAACCCGGATCTCAGCGGTATGCAGGTCTTAAACGCAGCCGAACGCGCCGTCGCCTCCCTGAACTTTCCCACCACCGCCTCAGCGGAGGTACCGAAAAGTTCAGAGGGTGAAACTAATGAATCGAGGAGAAAAGCCCGATATCAGCCAAGTTCAGCCACAGATGTCTCTCCGTGGCCACCATCGCCGTCATCGATCGACCGATCGCGGCAGCTGTTTGTTTGGTGGCCCGGAGAGCTAAATCTGTGGTGTGGCGAAGTTCGACTACCGCATCAGGAGATAAACCCCTCCCTTGATCAAAATCCCTCAGCAGGTCAGCCTGGTAGGCTTGCAACACCGCCATGGTGTGCAAAGCCGCCCCAACCTGACCAGCTGACATGTATGCCCTGCCATTTTCCGTCTGTAGAGTGTTCCATAACCTCTAACAGCTCCTCATACACGGGGCAGGGTGGCTGAGAGGATTCAGGATTCACCTGACTTTCACCACCCTCATCAGCCATCTCCTGCTCATCTGGAAGAGCACTCGTTGCTGGGCTGGAGGAGAGATCTGTTTCCTCCTCCCACAGCTCACCCTTGTCAGCCGCCGGATCCTCTGAGATAACTACACTCCCTCTTATACTTTATAATAACTGCATGCATTGAATCATTAGTTAAGAATTGGTAAATACTCAATTCATCATTTATAAAGCATTAATAGACATTAGTAAGCTGTAAATGCTTTGTTCTTGATTTATAAGCATATCTATAATGTGTTTAATAATTGTATTTTCATAGTTTATTAATGATCAATTTATAATTTCTAAATTAAGTATTTCATTAAACCAGTTATTTAGGAGTTATCAGTGGTTCATAAGATCATTTAGAAAGTGTAAGTAATTGATTAATAAACTATATATATATATATATATATATATATATACACTCACCTAAAGGATTATTAGGAACACCATACTAATACTGTGTTTGACCCCCTTTCGCCTTCAGAACTGCCTTAATTCTACGTGGCATTGATTCAACAAGGTGCTGAAAGCATTCTTTAGAAATGTTGGCCCATATTGATAGGATAGCATCTTGCAGTTGATGGAGATTTGTGGGATGCACATCCAGGGCACGAAGCTCCCGTTCCACCACATCCCAAAGATGCTCTATTGGGTTGAGATCTGGTGACTGTGGGGGCCATTTTAGTACAGTGAACTCATTGTCATGTTCAAGAAACCAATTTGAAATGATTCGAGCTTTGTGACATGGTGCATTATCCTGCTGGAAGTAGCCATCAGAGGATGGGTACATGGTGGTCATAAAGGGATGGACATGGTCAGAAACAATGCTCAGGTAGGCCGTGGCATTTAAATGATGCCCAATTGGCACTAAGGGGCCTAAAGTGTGCCAAGAAAACATCCCCCACACCATTACACCACCACCACCAGCCTGCACAGTGGTAACAAGGCATGATGGATCCATGTTCTCATTCTGTTTACGCCAAATTCTGACTCTACCATCTGAATGTCTCAACAGAAATTGAGACTCATCAGACCAGGCAACATTTTTCCAGTCTTCAACTGTCCAATTTTGGTGAGCTCGTGCAAATTGTAGCCTCTTTTTCCTATTTGTAGTGGAGATGAGTGGTACCCGATGGGGTCTGTTGTAGCCCATCCGCCTCAACGTTGTGCGTGTTGTGGCTTCACAAATGCTTTGCTGCATACCTTGGTTGTAACGAGTGGTTATTTCAGTCAAAGTTGCTCTTCTATCAGCTTGAATCAGTCGGCCCATTCTCCTCTGACCTCTAGCACCAACAAGGCATTTTCGCCCACAGGACTGCCGCATACTGGATGTTTTTCCCTTTTCACACCATTCTTTGTAAACTCTAGAAATGGTTGTGCGTGAAAATCCCAGTAACTGAGCAGATTGTGAAATACTCAGACCGGCCCGTCTGGCACCAACAACCATGCCACGCTCAAAATGGCTTAAATCACCTTTCTTTCCCATTCTGACATTCAGTTTGGAATTCAGGAGATTGTCTTGACCAGGACCACACCCCTAAATGCATTGAAGCAACTGCCATGTGATTGGTTGATTAGATAATTGCATTAATGAGAAATTGAACAGGTGTTCCTAATAATCCTTTAGGTGAGTGTATATATACTGTATATATATATATATATATATATATATATATATATATATATATACACACACATCTTATTATTTAGACATATAGTAATAGTTAATAAAGTTGTGTTAATAAATACATGTATTCCTACTGTAATTCATGATTAATTCAGGTAGTTATAAAACATTTAGTAGTTGTGAGTTCACTACTTTTTGTGAGCTCATCTAAAGTGAGGGCTATTTATGCCTTGTAAAGCTTTTACAAAGGAGATTTAAAGGCTCAGTTCTCTTCTAAACAGAAAAAGGACACAAACACAACACTTACCTACTTACAGTAGGAATACATGTTAATAAAGCATTTATTAACACTGAGTAACTATTACTATATGTCTAAATAATAAATGTACATTTTAATAGTTTATTATTCATTTACTTACACTTTCTAAATTATCTTATAAACCACTGACAACTGGTTTGTAAATAATGAAATACTTAATTTAGAAATGTTAAACTGATCATTAATAAAGTATAAAAATAAAATTATTAAACAGATGATATGCTTGTAAATAAAGAATAAAGCATTTACAGCTGTATTTATAAAGTGCTTACTCATATGTATTTATGCAGGGACAATGCTTTATAAATGATGAATTGTCTATTTACTAATTGTGCCAATTATAAATGGATGGGTGCTAGAATGTTTAATAAAAATCTACTGGGCGTCAAACACATTGAAATAAATAACAGGCCCCAGAATAAAGACTGCTATCAGTACCGACTATGCAACCCCGGGGGCCTATTTCCGGGGAAAAAGCCCTTAACAGTTGAGCAAAGCACACAGGTTCGTTACAACTGAGTCAGGTATCAGACATGGGTCGAGTACAAAAAGATGACTTTATTTAAAACAAATCGAACTTTATTTAACACACATAGACACCAAACAATAACAAAATAAATGCTGAGACATTCTCCAAAGCATTTTAGGATGCAGTGCGAGCTCCCTTTGAAAGGGAACCAGAAATTTCCTCCAATGACTGGGAAGCGTTGTCTCATAAATGATGGAAAATTCCGTCAATGGTGGGGAAAGAGTTAATAGATGGCCAGCTAAGCACTTTAATAATAAAAGCTCTAACAATTCTATAATCATCTCCAGAATTTCTCTTGAGAAGACTCTTGGTCTCTATCCACAATTCAGTTTTTTTTAAGGATCTTATGAAAAAGAGGATAATGGACATCCCTATAGTAGCTGTTATGATTTAGGTGCTGATGGTGTTGAAAACAAATAATTTAATTAAGGTTTTACATGAAGCTATATCTGTGATCAGGTAGCAAAACACTTTATTAGAAGACATTGGACATGGCTTTGAGATTACACACAAAGACATGGGCCTCCTGGGGATCTGTGTTTCTCTACACTTGGAGACATTTTCCAGTCATTTGTTGATGGAGGACAGCTTATGAGGTTTTATATTCATTGACAAGCCATTTACACTTGAAGTTCTCTTTCTTCCATCATTTTGTCCCCCTATAGTTCTGGTTATCACTTTATACTGAAGACATCATATCTGGCTTTTTGTTTTCCACTTTGAACTGATAAAACGGATGATATTCTAGCTGAATCATGTTGTGATTATGAGAGCTTTGCAATGTTGTGTTTGAAAAACTATCATTAGGATAGTTAATCAAGAACAAGTTTTATTCTGAATATAACTGTGTATGTGACAAATAAATCTCAAATCTTGTCAGAGTTAGTGATCCTCATAATTGCATCAAATAATTAGGTTATCAAATCGGCACAACTACAGAACTGTTGGACAGAAACTGGTCTTAAGTCAATTTTTTGACGGTCTTGGTCTTGTCTCCGTCTCGACCACATTTGTACTTGGTCTTGTCTTGGACTCAGGATTTTGTTTCAAGACCGGTCAAGACCACAACTGTTGGGATATTGCTAAATTGCCGGTGCATTGTCTGATTTAATTATTAACATCATTAATGTGATTGGATGTAAAACGTACTGCTTCAGATGCAATCAATATTGTGCCGGTTCAGAAATGAGGGATTGTGTCAAAAATGACACCAAAATTAATACAAATGCTCACAAAATTCAAGATATTGTTGCAAAAAAGTATTTGTATGAGATCTGGATTTTTATATTATAACGTGATATACATGCAATATCACAAGAGCAAGAGAGCTGTTTTCACAAATTTGAGCATGACTGCAAACATTATTTTGATTTTATACAAACATTAAATAAAATAACAACATTATTTATGCATTTGTAATTTACCAATTCAGATGCATCTTCTGTACCACCACTAGTGCAAAGATTAATTTTGTTGTTAATGATTTCATTGGATTGGTATAACAGCTCTCTATATATAGTGTCTTATTCTAATTATGTTTATTGATTAAAATAAGTAATTTCTCAGGCAGTAATGTGAATCTTTATGAATTTAAGGAGTGCTGGTCTGGTCTTGGTCTTGTCTTGGTCTCAACACACTCGACTCAGTCTCGGATTAGGTGGTCTTGACTACAGCACTACCACACAGCAAAGATTTAAGAGATTTCTTTATTAAATAAATATATTATTAAATAGTATATATTTTTTCAATTCTGTGAATACTGGAAATAATTCATTTTCTATTTTGGACTGTACTGTTTCAGCATTTTCAGGATTTCTTTCAAATGTCTTTCTTGTTAAAACTCCATTTAAAGAAGCTTTCAACTGCTTGCCACTTTTAGGTGCAGCATTATCGATATCATCCTTCCAAGTCATCAGTTTCGTTTTACCAAGCAAACACAATCAATAGAAAGCAATTGTGTAGTTTTTCATCAAGATTGAATTTGTAAGCATAAGTTGTGTAAGACTAGAATCAACACTCAACTCAAAACAAAAGTTTTGAGGTATACTCCTATGGTTGACTCGTTTTAATTTTCAATTCAACAATAAAGATGCTTATGTATGCATGTATGTATTTAAATAACCACCACATTGTTTATCTCTGCACAAATATAATTTCTAGATATTTGAAGTTTTAAACAAATATCTTTCACTCATATTAACACATTTTATTATGAAATTTATATATAATTAAATTATCATATTTTTAATGAGTTGGGATCCATGTGTGACTTTATTAACAGTAAAAGTAGTAATAAGGCAGGCAGGGGTCGATCATTGACAATAGTAGTATCCAAAGCAAAACAGAGAGATTGTCCCAAAACAGGCAAAAGACCAAGGCAAGCAGCAAGCAATCACAGGGAATATCCAGGTAAATGTAACGGGAACAATAGGCAGGCATCAAAGGGACAAAATGGGGTAAACAGTCCAGGATCAAACACAGGCAAGGAAAAAATAACATTAGAACACGTGATGTCAGCCAGGGCAAAACAAAACTTTGCAAAGTGTGAGTGTGAGAGAGTGCCTTAAATAGTCCAGTAGATAGATAGGGAACAGGTGTGGAGGTAATCATTATCAGGTACGGGGGTTATGGCAAATGGAATCCGGGGAAAGAGAGTTAATACAGGAAAAGAGAACGGGAGGAACCACAGAGGCATGATTCCACAAGAATCAGTAATCAGAGTCTTTCATTGAGTTGTTGCTTATGTAGAACTTAACAAATAAGCCACCAAGTTTCATGTCATGCTGCCTCAGAGGTAGGCAGTAAACAGTGTATAAATACAGTATGTGTTTCCACATTTCACCACTATAATTCACCACTGTCAATTGAAAGGCATATAAAGTTTCTATGTACTCTTTTACAGAGGATAAATCTTGGGGAAGTCATTTATAGAAGGGTCCATCGATCAAGACCCAAAAGTGAAACAGATATGGCCTGGGTCATTCTTCTCCCTGTCACACCATAAGAGAAGAAAAGCTTGAGCATAAATCTTCAGCTTGTTTCCGAGAGGGGCCGTAACCTATAGTCCAACAGTAATTCAGAGGCGAAAGCTTTGTCTCAGTTTTGCAGTCCAAATCAATGCAATACTTTGGATCCATAATTTGGAATATGGATGGAATATGACAGATGATGATGCTCAAAAATCTAACATGTAATTTACTTATGCATGGTGAGCAAGAATGCTTCACTTAGAGTGAGTACACATATGCATATCAATCTCTATCGTTTGATTTGTTTTTTTGCATAGATGGACCTACTTTCTTTCTTTGCCATTTTAACACCTACAGGAAATGCAGCACATTCACACATCATCTCTCTCTGGGTTTCTCTCTCGCTCTCTCTCTAATGCATGTGATTGATGAATATATCATTTGACACATATTTTCCAGGGAGGATCCTGGTCCATTTCTCTAGCATGGCACAACCTCCATCATTACTCTAATGATAGCGCTGGGCCCCAGCATGTCACCCGTTCATCCTCCTGCCTCCATTCTGCCCTTCCTTCTTTTAACCTTTACTTCCACTCAGCAGGCAGAGGTAAAGTATGGATCCGGACGTAATATGAAGGCCTCCATAAATACAGACAAGGTTATGTCTCCTCACAGAAGAAGGTCACCATCCTCAATTTGCAAATATAATCGTTCTTTCCAACACTGTTGTTCTCATCAACAGGCAGGGAAGGAGGAGGAGGACGTGGGGTGGCTGCGATGGAACTGTTGCTGTGTAAACGATAATAACCTCTTCTGGCCTCATATATTCTGGTAATTTAGAGTCATTTAAGCAGTAATGATGTCATGAACAAGGACATATAGGGCTAGTTTCAAGTGTATACATGAGACACCTAGTGTTGGTCTAGTTTATTTTTATGGAAAACTACTTCTACTTATCTGGCCATGCTATTGTATTTAAATTAATGGGAAAAAAAGTTTGCCTTGGAAGTTTGCCAAGGAACCCTGGTTGAGACATGCATATTGACATGCATAGATATTGAATGTCAATTATAGATTAAAATAGATTGATCCCACTATATGTGATGAGGCAATGATTTTGTAGGTCATGAAACACATAAAAGAAATATGAAAAAATAGTGTGCAAAATACATTTTATATAACTTTTAGTATTTATTCTATAACATTACCTATATTAATAGGGCTTTCAATTAATTTCAGATGTAAAATTTAAAATACAAAAACAAAACAGATGATTAATATGAAAAATAATGAAATGACAATAATATTGCCCCCTGACATGTGAATAATTTCCCTAATAAATTCCCATTTCAAGCTTGAAGTACCATCACCATGTTTTTGCAAGCCCCAACTGCTATACAGGCAGTGTGTCTCACCAAACCACATTTACTGAGATAAGACAGCTGTTCACACAGGACGTGTTCTTGCTTGCAAATACAGCTAGGCAGTGAACAACAGAATTTAACATAATTGAACAGGAGTCTCAATATGTGTTTTGGTTCCCTTTTGAGGGAACTGGCCCTGCATCGAGGACGCTTTGGGAACGCCTCTGCGTGATTGCGTCTGAAGCACGTGTGTCAACTCAGTCCAATGGCATCAGGTGCAGATGACGTCACAACCAGTAAAGCATAAAAGCGCATCCAGAATGACTGGCGTTAGCTTATGTGCCTCAGCAAGGGCTCTGTCTTCATGCTGTTTGTCCTATTTATTAATGTCTGTCCCGAAAATAGTACAGCACAATCATTTAAAAGAATAGTGAGCAAACAAACATTTAAATCATGTGCTTCTCCCTGCCCTCGCTTCTTTATGGGTGGGGATATGCACGATTTGTGTGTTATGTGTTTAGGAGCGGAGCATGCTGACTGCGAGGGATGACTGCGAGCATTGTGGGAGGTTACCGCTTTGCACGCTCCGCTCCCGCCTGTCACTCTTTAAGGAGGGTGTTCTGGTTCGCATTCCCTGCAGTTCCAGGCCATGGGGCCCTTCTTGTCATGTCTTTTCAGCCCTCAAGTTCATGTGTATTCAGATATTAAGGGGTTGAAAGAGTATGGCTATGGGGCGATGTCAAAGGTGGAACAGGCGCTCACAAGCTATCTGTCCCCGGTACAGCATAAGGCCCTGACGCTGGCCACTAAGAGCCAGATTTACCAAACAGGGCAAATTAGAGTGAGAGCACAATTCCAAAAAAGCGCCGATGTGAGTGGAAAGTTCTGAGCGTGATCTACTGACGACATGCAAATTAACCCTCAGGGGTCTGAGGCACTTTTGGGGCCCTTTAGAAGTTTTGATGTGCTTTTTTTCAGTTGCTTATAAACATATTTATGGCAAAAGTGTCATTACACTGTATTCATCATGGACTGGGCTACCATAATATGTGAGCAACATGTATGTACATGTTTGTATTTTTGAGAAAGTTTATGCGTGGTTATTGAAAAAAACTGTCACTGAAATAAGGCCACAAAAATACGTAAATATGTGTCCACAAGACTTTTGACTAATGGATGTTGTTGCCTAGAGATTTTGCTTCAAAATTATGTGAATGATCATGAATAATGATGTGATTCACACCTGAGAAGAACCACATAATGAGCTGCATAATGAGCCTTTCAGACAGGTGTGACTGAGAGGGAACTACAAGAATATGAGAACAAAACAGGACAAAAGAAATATATATTTTTTGTAGTTTATTTAGAATATAGTTATTTTAAATGGAATTATTCTGTATTTTTGATCAAATAAATGCATGCTTGATGAGCATAAGAGACTTCTTTCATAAAACATTAATTCAGATAGTAATATTTCCATAATGTTGACTGGTACTGTATTTATAGCATCTGAGCAGAAATTTGCGAACAAAAGCTTCATTGATGTGGCACAAGGCTATTTTACAGTAAACACAAAAAACAGGCCAAAGAAAACTGTATCATATTATAGAGCCTATACAATGTTAATCTGCAGTTTAATACGTTGCTAAGACATTTTATTTTAGTATTTATTACATATTTCAGTCTATTTTATTCATCTCAGTATATCAATATAGTTTGGGAAAAGCCAATATGGCATGTTTACTAATGTAAGTATGTGTAGTAAACGAAACTGCAAGTCAGCACCATTCATTCACACAGAGACACGCAGAACATGCAGGATTCATATTTAAACAGTCTTTTTGCGGTTTAATATTCACAGATACTAGTCTATATCGGTCTATTTAGACTATATACTAGTCTATATTTCCCGTCACAATCCTCGGCTGGATCCGTTGCTCCGTTGCTCTCTTCTTCTGAGCTAAATTATTCCAGGATTATTCCTCACCGCGTCTCAAAATTATGTAAAGTACATGAATCTCACTAAACTTGATGCGTTTTTTTGAGTTGATGCGGACGGGGATACTTGCATAGATTGGGTAAACCCAGCCTGATCTGCCGGCGATTTGATTTCGCCCTGCAACTCAGTCTGGAAACCTGTACATTCATTTCTACTGCTTCTGTTACACTTTTGCCGGAACCAATCACAGACTGGCTTATCCACCTGGCAGGTTATTGGCGGGTTTAACACGATGACGGATAGAGAAGCGATGAGTCGTTGCCTGTTGATCACGCCTCTTGTGGTCTGATTGGTTGAAGGACTATCCAATTGCGTAGTCATTTGAATTATGCTTGTTTATCACACCTCTTGTGCAGTTGAAAATACATAGCAGACTCCCCAGACCAATGTTCAATCTTAAATTGAGCTTGGTCTGGTGATAGCGAGGCAAATACTTGCATGGATCACGTCAGAATTTGCCTTTGAATAGAATGCGCTCTCAGTCGGCGTGGCCGCATTAGCGGATAATGAGGAGGCTTGCGAAAAACTTTATTGCTTTATTTACTTCTGCTCCCCCTTTGCAACAACATCTCTTCTCTGATGACATGTGCACTGGTGCAAGGACTGGCCAATAATCCATCCTTTCCAGCAAACTGTCACTTACATGAGATTGCAGCAATTAGCATACAACAGCGATCCAAACAGCCAATCAATTCCCTATGGACAAAATCAAGGCCCAACCTACATGTTTTCTCGTTCAAGAAGCCAATTAACTTGGGTCAAAATAGGGAAGCAATATCCGTTTCATCTTTTCATATCTTACATTTATTTACCATGATAAATGAGAAATTCATCAATTTCATTAACACACCATTTTTGTGACTGCAACTCTCACTATACAGTACATGTGCTTCACTCTGGAGCTGCAGTATCATAGATAGATGTGATTGATTAAAATATTGATTAAGGTGATAAGACAGCAGAATCAGTGAGTGGTGGTGCTTAATACCACAACTGACCTTGTTTATTGAAGCTCTTCTCTGTGCAGTCCCCCGAGAGTAAACTCCGGCACCGGTCAGCACTTTCAGTCCTGCTAATCCATCCATATCTCCCTAAAGAGCCTGAAACTCACTGGCAGAACCATGCCAAGAAATGAATGTCTGCTGTCTGCTGGTTATTTATTTACTTTTTTTTTTTTTATTCTCTCTCTCTCTCTCTCTCTCTAAGCTTTGCTTAGCTTTGAAGTCCTATTCTGTTTGCTGAGCTTTGAAACACAGCTTCAGGACTAAGTGGGAGGGAAAGAAATAAAGGAGTGTAGAAAGCGAATAAATGACTCAGTCTTCACAAGGAGAAATTCATTACAAAGCCTGAAGTATAACTTTACTCATTTTAGGCAATTAAATGCACATCTTTAAAATACGGAAAGGCTCTTTATAGATATTCATTCTTGAAGGGAGGATTAATTCTTTATTGTGGCCCATGGAGATTTTTTAACCACAGATGCTCTTTGCACTACACCATTGGTAGTGATTCTACTGAAAATCCTTTTTTAGACTGTGGATAGTCTTCTTCTGTCTAAAAGGAATAGTTCGCTTAAAAATGGCTTGGCTTTCTTGACATAGGAAAAGTAATGGGGATGGAAATAGATAAACTATAGGCCCTACAATAGTATTGCGCATAATACATCCTGAAATGTATAAAAAAGAGAGATGCAGAGACAAGCAAATATGACTATAATATGTAATTATTCATGATTGAATTACATTTTGAAGAAGTGAGAAAAGGTCTTTTCAGACTCAAAGTGGGTCATTCTATATCTGAATGAATCACTGTCTTAATAGGCATCCGGTAATCAAAGCTGAGGAAGGCAGACTTGTCTTTTGCACTCTAATTCTTCTGCAATATCTTTCTTTATTTTTATAAAATGAACAGAGAAAACAGAACTATCTTTCTTCAACTGTTTCTTTTGTCTCTTACAGTTTAGAATGGGAACTCTGATAGGTTTCCTATTATGTTGTGCGGATTGCAATATTTTATGTACAGCTGTGCTATTGCACTTCTAATTCAACCTTCACACTCTGCTCTTAATTATGGAATGTAAAATCAGTGAATATTGGCCACCAGGATGCACATATAAAGGCATTGGCCAGTGTTTCAGTTTCATTGTCCAACCCCTGGTACTAATTTACCTAAGAAACCATTTTCTTAAATAGTCTTTAACACCCAATTAGACTTAATTATAGACAGTAATTATATGTTGCATATTTAATTATTCATAACTCACTTGTACTGTATATGTAAAACCTCCAGTATAAAAAACAGCATCATTCAGCATATTTTTCTTAGTGCATTTATTCAGCAATCAAAAATGAATACAAATAAAAATGTACAAGTGAACTTTTTCCACTGCTGAGGAGAGGAAAGTGCCCATAATTGTAGAATTACCCTTAAAAAAAATCACCCAGTAGGAGAATTTCCAGGAACAAATTATGCCCCTTAATGGTAAATGCATGTATGTTATTTATTTTTCTAAAAATCATATTAAGACTAATTTAGAACATGCACCATCACCCATGTACAAAAATACTACCAATCACTGCACACTCGCTAATGTGACTTTATCATACTGCAGCCGAATACCCATGTCTAGCCAATTTATGTTATCGGGGCCCTCATTTTGTTCTACACAGTATGATCAATAACTGCACTGCACAGAAAGAGATAAGGTCAAATGGAGATATAAAGATGTCTTTGCAGACATACCAATGGGCTGTGCTGCCTTAAAAATATATATATATATTTTGGGAGAAATCCTTAATGCTCTTTTGTAACTGGACATTTGTCCATATAGAAGAACAATTATGAGCCTGTCTTTAGGGTGATGCATTTACATTTTACATTATGTCTGAAGCTTTTCATCAGAGAATTGTCATCCCAGGGGAAACAAAAAGCCATATGCTCATAATGATTCAGCTCATTTTCTGTGTCCGCGAATGCGGGTGCTGTATTGATAGGTGTATCCATGTTGTGGACCTCAGCCCTGTTTGTAGTTCCTAAAAGAGGAGTAATCAGACACACTGGTGAGAGGCCAAGGCACAATGAGAAAATTTCATTCCATATCACTTAATTTTTCTCACCAGGCACCCAGCTGCAAATAAGCACTCTGGAAAGGACTTTCCATCTCGCCTCTGAGAGGCAGATTGAACAGCATGCTGTTGGAAGCTCTTTAACTCCATGTGGGTAAGGAGTTAAAAGTGAAGAGTGAGAAAGACAGAGACAGATAAAAGAGGGAGGGAAGGAGAGACTGCTTGTCAGGCAGAAAAGGAGGCAGAAGGAGAGAGACAGAGTGAGAGAAGGACACAGCCCAATCTCTCCCACTAAATTACCTTGGCAGATATCAAACAGGGTGCTTCACTTGTGCTGAATGATAATTGTAGTGAGCTGCCAGGTCCAATACTCTGGGGGTCATCTGCTACCAGGCATGCTTGAGAGAAATTTCTCTCTCTCTCTCTCTCTCTCTCTCTCTCTCTCACACACTCACACACACACACGCTCATTCATTCTTTGTCTCTTTCCCAATCCCCCAATCTTTTTTTTTTTTTTCTTCACATATCTGCTGAGGAAAGTAAACCGTGGTCCATTCGTTTGAGATCGCACTACTCTGTCCTCTGATTCAGCTTGAGGAACAACATTAAAATATACATCAAACCAGTAACACTGGAGAATCGTTATAGTTTTATGCTCAAATCTTACATGATATCAATATATCATTTTTAATTATGCATAAAGTATCATTTTAAAGTATAACGGCCTGAAGGAACGTATAGCATGCAGACTTGGGGATTTAAGCATCTTTTTTGCATTTGCAAAAGTGATTATATTTCCACCTAGTGATTCAGAACTCATTTGTCTTTCTGAGCATTTGTCTTTGGGATCAATTTGACCCCATTCAATGTTTAACGTCTGTAAAAACACGATTGACAAACATTTTTTTTGCTTAAGATTGAATGACTTTTCCTAATTTAATGGGGACAAATCTGTAAACATAAAATTAACATGATGATATTTTTCCAATGTCCTGTACACATTTTGTAGCATCCGTGTTACAGGCTCTTTTAGCTGTATAAAACATAAGAAATATAAAAGTTTTACACACATTTGTTTTGGTTGTTTTATTGAGGTTGTTTTATTTATTTTATTGTTTTATTTTGGGTTGTTGTTGTTGTTGTTTTTTCTGTTTTGTTTAATGGAATATGGATCCAAACTGTCTCTGCTGGCATCTGACCAAGAAAGCCATTAGCAAGACTTCAGTAATATTATGTTGGCCCCTTTTCCCTTTCTTTTTGTAAAGTGCAATGTCAGTGTACATTACAATCTACTGTATAAAATGTGTTTAACAAAGTATTGATATAGTCTACAATTCTGTGCATAGTAGCTACAGTGTATGCCATAATCTGTTGAGGCTAATGCTGTTATGTGGCCATGCAAACCAACAAACAAACAAGCAAATAAATAAATAAACAAACAAACATTATGGCAGCCTAGTGTCCATTTTGGACAATTACATGCTCCCAACTTTGTGGAAAAAATTTGGGGATGGCCTCTTCCTGTTTCAACATGACTCCACACCAGTGAACAAAGCAAGGTCCATAAAGACATGGATGAGTGAGTTTGGTGTGGAGGAACTTGACTGGCTTGCAGAGTCCTGACCTCAACCCGACAGAACACCTTTGGGATGAATTAAAGCGGAGACTATATCTAGTATGTCATATCTCACCACTTACTAATCTGTCCAGGTCACACTTAAATCACCATTCCATGTATAGTCTAAAATGCAATTGCCCTCATGTTTTGCACAGAGGAGAGCGGCTTTCAAAATGCCCAGTTTTATCATGTCAGTTCAATCTTATTGCAGCTTAGTCTAGACGGAAGGCTAAAATGTATGAAAAAAAAAAGATATGTTTTCAAATGTATCCAGATTAGTGTAGACTTAGAACTGCGAAGTGGGAAGCTGTTTCAAGAAGTTGCAGTCAAAAGCTAATATTTGGAGCTTGATAGAAGTGTTCACAAACTGGAACATTTTATGGAAAATACATAACATTATAAAAACATTATATCACAAAATTCATTGTTGTGTGAACTATTCCTTTAAACCTAAACAACATAAATACTTCTAAATCTTTATAAAGTCTCCCTCAGACTTGTAATAAGCATCAAGTTTTTTTCCACAGAGCATTTTCCCCTGCAATCTGTCTTTATTTGTATTCTTCTCTTGAGCAGTCAGTTTTGAAATTTCGCCTTTTGCCCATATTTAGAGCACTTTAAACCGAGCTGACAGAATGAAAAGGCACTCTCATTTCAATGATATAATAGGAAGAGACCTGGGCTAAACGGCAAAATGAATCCACCATCGACCAGCAGAACATTAGCGTGCACAAATTCAGCCTCGTAACCAGGTCTGAAACTAAACGCCCATAGTTGTTACATATCCAATTTATACACATCAGTTGTTTGCCCATGCAGGTCAATAGAATGCTCAGGATCACCTTGTGACATGCAGAAGAGGCTCTCTCTTCAACCAATGATAAGACTGCATGTAATGAATAATCATTTCTCATTTGTTGTGGAATCTTGACCCCAGGCCACCTTATACATGATGTGAAATAATCATCTCATTTCATACTGGCCCATGAGCATTTGTGCGTGTGTGTGTGTGAATAGAGGAATGTATTCTCAATACATGTAGTCTGTATAATATGGGCTATATATGAATGATTCATATTAAACAAATTCTAAAAATTTCACAGTAAAACTTTACAAAAAAGGATCTATTTGTCACCATTAGGTAACTACATTAGTTAATGAACTAACAATGTTCTAAATCATGTATTCATTTCAGTTAATGTTAATATCAACATGTACTAATGTAATATTAAAGCTGTGAGTTATGGCATATGCAGTGGGTGTATATATAAAACAATAACGATAAACAGGTTGTAAAATTAGGTGGGCTATTAGTGTTTATTAGTATTAGTGTTCATTAGCTAATAGTATTATTATGTAAAAAATCATGATTAATATTCAAGGAGTAAGGAAAATATGTTATTATATTTGTTAACTTTGGTCAATTCTTTTTAGTGCCTATATCAGACTATGCCAGGCATGTGTGACGAAGTGGTACAGGTTTAGACACAAGGAATTTCTACTACGCCACCCTGGGAATTTTAACCAGGGAAATATGAATGACACCTAAAAAGATTGTTATTAGGTCACACAGGTTCGACTCTTAAGGTAGGCAGAAACGTGGGTATCATATAAAAATACAACGTTTTATTAATACAAAATTTAAACTAAAGAATGAAAAGTCACATTAAAATTGCATCCGTTGTACAAGGCAGCGTCTAACAAGCCGTTAGAGGTGCATTGACAATGGTTTTAAACACAACAAAACACACACACTACATAATATTTGCACAACTCACAAAACACAAACAAAACTACACAAACTTACAGAGCTGAGGTTCACCACAGGAGGAGTGATCACCAAGCTAGTTATCCAAAAGCACACTTTCACACACACCACCGTGCACTCAGATCACACAACCAAAACACTTCAAAAGTGTTTCACGGCAAACGTTGGAGGTGCACCACCACCACAAGAGATCCTTCACCCGTGGGACCCCAGCTCCTGAAAAGAAATTAAAGATAAATAAAACAAACAAATTCAACACATAGTTAAAGTAAACCACAGTTTGATGGTATCACAGAACAGTCACGAAGCAGACAACGATAACCAAAATCACAAATCAAATTACAATAAGATATACAAATATTCAGACGATAGAAACAAAAAAAAGAAAAAGACAAAACTAAATTCAAACAGGGGAGACAGGTTACACGGAGCAAACACGTAGTTTATGCTCCTGATCCAGTACTCGGTAAGTGTCAACCCCACAATGAAATGCAAACTATAAAAATCAATGAAACCAGACAGCAACAATCCCCTCTATTAGTTGAAAGATTATGGCGTTCTCGCAGTATAGCAGCAGAGAAGCGACAGCGCTGTAACTATAGCGACAGCAGAGAAAATGATCGCCACAAACTAAAGGGAGAATCCTAAGCCAAATGCAAATAAAGAAAACAAAACAGTTACTAAAATGTATACATCTGCTAGAATTTGCCAACTCATAACTACATGCAAGATGACACTTACCGGAAAAGGACAATGTGCTCTATTATCCTTCACAGAACGGGTACACAGCATTCATATAAACCGCCGTTTAACTGGGATACAGGGCCATGAGCGAAGTTAAACGATTTGCCTTCCACAGGACAATTAAATGCACATACCTGAGAGGTGAGCAGTCTTAGAATCCACTAATAACGCAAGCCGAAAGAAACACAAGGAGATGAAACGACAAGCTAGAATGCAACAATGAATCATTAATGCCACACGCACCGCAACTAGAAGCAAAAAAACTACTACATGCTAACGCACATACCTGCAGCTACGATCAACAACAAAAAAGGGGAGGAGCCAGACGTGACAGACATGACGCATCCCAGGCTATAGCCAACCAGCTCTTAAATAGGTGCTCACAGCTGTCAATCACCACCTATCAGTGAGGACTGCCTCCTATCTCATTCGGTTACAATCCACCCCCAGCTTCTGCACCGACGCCCCGACGGTGAACTAAGCAGAACCTACACTCTGAATACTCAGTTCCAAGGCCGGAACCAAGCAACAGCTGTACTACCCACTATACTAGACACTGTACCTGTCCCTGATGATCGTGGGAGGTGATGTACATTAGAATGTTGCCCAGCAGTACTCCCAGTCCTCCTCACCACAACAGCGTTTGGAGGGAGACTAATTACAGGCTGCAAGTTCACTTCTACCTCAAGAATCTCTTCTGCCCTCTGGGCTTCACCAGATGGTACCTCCTCAGACCTCTGAGAGACAGAAGGGGCAATACCCCAAGGTATCTGCCTACTACTACCTTGCGGTGTTTCCGGCACCAAGACAAACAAGTCTCCCTCATCTAACTCCTCCTCTTGGCGAAGCTGCACAGATTCAACTACCGGAGTGTCCTGCAAGCCGGGGGAAGGGTTCCTGCTGATCTGAATTTTCAGCAAGGATCGGTGCACATGCTTTACCTTACCTAAATCTGTGGTGGGGGCAATGGTATACACCACACCCCCTTCCTTAGGCGCCTTCAAGATCTGGTACACCACTGAACTCCACAGGTCGTGGATTTTGTGTCTACCTCTCACGCTATGGTCGCGGAGGTATACCAACTGACCCTCCTTCAGTGGTGCTTCGCGTACCTGCAGATCATGCCTGGCCTTTCGACGATCTGCCGCAGCCCCCAACCGCTCACGAGCACCCTCAAAAGCAACCTGCAACCGATTCTGATGCTCCAGGACCCACCTATGCACACTACCTGCCAGAGGCTTTTCAACCCTACCAAGCAGGAAGTCAACTGGGAGTCTAGGCTCCTGCCCAAACATCAAGAAATAAGGGGATTCCCCTGTAGCTTGATGAGGAGTGGTATTATAGGCGAATAGTACCTGGGGAAGACAGAGTGGCCAATCCCCTTTTTTTGTAACCGGCAATGTGCGCAAAAGATTGTGCAAAGTTCTGTTGAAACGTTCGCACTGGCCGTTTCCAGCCGGATGATATGGGGTAGTGCGCGACTTTTCAACTCCATATAAGCAACAAAGCTGCTGAATAAGAGCCGACTCACCCTTAGCACACTGGCACCGGTCACACTCCTGACACCAGGACACGAGGACATCCCCGGCCAGTAACATCGCTGTTGTACGAGCTGGGTGGTGCGCTCCACCCCCTGGTGCCCGTGATGTTGGTGAAGTTGGGTCAGCACTTCAGACTTCAAGGCTGCCGGCAATAGCACTTGGAGAACCTCCTCTCCACCATCTGGGCGAAACACCCGCCGATAAAGTACTCCCTCGTTCTCCACCAGGCGACCCCAGCCGAACCAGAATCACAGCAGACCTGGAGAGTTTCTTACGCTCCTCAAAACTGGAAGGTAATTTCCGTCTCCAAAACACCAACAACTCCCCAATAACTGAATCGGCCTTCTGCTGAGTACACATATCACGGGTAGAACAAGGAAATGACACAATTTGATTCATAGTCACCAAACCACCTTGGGTGGCTTGACGCAACACCACTGGGACCGCTGCACCCAGGCACAAATCCTGACCTTCCACCACCAGAAGATTTTGCTGTGACAAGGCATCAGCATTGCGGTTGCTCTTACCCGATCTATATTTGAGCTTAAAATCAAAGGCTGCCAACTGGGCAGCCCAACGCTGTTCCATGGCACCCAACTTGGCAGAGGTCAGGTAGCTAAGATGGATATTGTCTGTATAAACTATACACTTATGCCCCTGTAGGTACTCCCGGAACTTTTCAGTCATGGCCCACTTGAGCGCGAGAAACTCCAGTTTCATCGAACTGTAGTTAGAATTATTGCGCTCAGCGGGCCTAAGACCCCGGCTACCATAAGCGATGGGACGCACCTTACCTTGCTGCTCCTGTGAGAGAACCGCCCCTAGCCCCCAATGGCTGGCGTCCACCTCCAGGATAAAAGGAAGTGAAAAATCAGCATAGGCGAGCACTGGGGCTGTGGTAAGTTTCCCTTTTAACGCCTCAAAGCTACGCTGACACTCTGCAGACCAGGCTTCAGCGATACCCTTTGGCTGCCTCGAACGCTTTGGAGTTCCTAGCTCAGCCACCAACCTATGTAGGGTGGCAGCTAGCCTAGCGAACCCCTCCACAAAACGTCGGTAGTAGCTAGCAAAGCCCAAAAATGACCGCAACTCCATCACACTGGTTGGACGAGGCCACTGTGAGACCGCCTCAATCTTACCTGGGTCTGTGGATACCCCTTCTGATGAAATCACATGACCCAGATACTGCACTTCCTGTTTGAAAAAGGCACACTTGGATAATTTGGCCTTCAAACCCTCCCTGTGTAACCGGCTTAAAACAACCTCCATCCGAGCCAGATGTTGTTCAACTGAAGAGGAAAACACAATAATGTCATCCAGGTACAGGAGCAGCGACTGGCACTGTTGGTCCCCAAACATCCGTTCCATCAATCGCTGGAAAGTGCTGGGGGCATTGCAGAGCCCAAATGGCATCCTGTTCCATTCAAAGAGGCCAAACGGAGTACAAAAAGCAGTCTTAGCTCTGTCAGTCTCAGTAACAGGAACCTGATTGTACCCACTGGCAAGGTCCATGGTAGAAAACCAACGTGCCCCTGCCAGCGAGTCCAATGTTTCCTCAATACGGGGTAGAGGAAATGCATCCTTCCTGGTCTTAGAATTTAAATGACGGTAGTCTACACACATGCGTAGACTACCATCCTTCTTGACCAGGACAATAGGTGAAGCATAAGGGCTGCAGCTTTCTCTAATTACCTGGCCCTCAAGCAGTTGGTTAATGTGTGCCTTAACTACCTCATACTCAGAGGGTGGAATACGCCTATACCACTGTCGCACAGGAACATCATCCAGCAAGGGGATATCATGGGAAATAAGATTAGTGCATCCCAGATCTCCATCATGCATGGAAAACAAAGGCAAATACTTTTCCAGTAGAGCCCTGACCTCACTTTGTTCTTCCACTGACAGCACGTTCAATTGATTTGTCTTTATCTGTTCTTGTACAGCAGGAGAAACCTGCCCAGCTTGTGTGCTCACCCTGGCCGAAACCACCTGAACCTCAGTGACCTCTGGGGGTAAGCTAACCACATATACCTGGTTGACAGTACCTATAACTGTGCTAGCATATAGTACTACATCTACCGTGCCAACATTAACCACAGGCACATAGGCTGTACCACGGTCCACCAGTACTAAAGAAGGAGATGCCAACAAACCTGCTGGAAGACCAGAATCTGGTGGCTCAAACAGTACTATACCACTCGAGTACTGTTCAGAGCAGGTCACGGCAACCAATTTCATGGTGCCTCCTGGGATGCGACACGCCTGACGTCCACGCACTTTAACTCGCCCCCCCTGATCCGAAACCGACTGGGCGTCAACGTGATGGCAATGTTGTAAGGCTTTGAAAACCGAACTAGGGGCCTGTGACACGACAGGTAAATCGAAGAGACTCATGCCATGCTGGCAAAAGAGTTCCTGGTAGCAGCGGCTCAGGATGTTCATTCCCAGAACCCCAGGAACCTGAGCACACAAACCACCCGGAGGATCTTTAACCACCAGCACCCCACAACCTAAGACCATTCGCCCGCAAAGCTCAACATCTAGTTCTAAATAGCCAATGTACGGAATTGAGAGGCCATTTGCGGCCCGGAGCTGTAACCAATGGCACGACCGAAGCTGTTCCTGACCCCAAAATTCAAAATGTGTGAAGAAACAACTCTCTGCAATGGTGGACACCATGGAACCGGTGTCCACCAGACAAGGTACCTTGACCCAACCCATACACACAACGAGTTGAGGACAAGTCGACATAAAACGAGACATAAAATCTGAACCAATCAGAACACCCGAGCCTGTCTTTTCTCCAACCAAGCTGTGGCCCTGCAACTCAGTGGGAACTAGTTTTCCGACGGTTGCCTGGATGATGACTGCGCACCCCTCGTTGAAGCTAAATCCGCACGTGCTGGTGTAAAACGAGAAGGTCTCCGCTCCCCATCACAATCCCTGGCAAAATGACCAGGTTGTTGACACCTTCTACAAATAATCTGATTAGGCCGGGATGATCGCATACGCAATTGGGGATTCTGAAACTGGGCCATACTTTGGGTCAATTGTTGTTGCTGCTTTTTCAGCATTTCTCATAATTCGCTCAATTCAGATGTGGCTGCAACGGTGTTACTCCCTGTGTGCTGATGCCACTGTACCCCATACTGAATACCATAAGCAGAAGGAATGGACTGACTTCGACCACGTGCTCCCCCAGGCATTCCCTCACGTTCCCAGCGAATAGCTTCACTGTGAACGTCCAACAACGTCGCAGTGGGTTGGCGACGGACTAGTGGTTTTAATTCACGTCGGACAGCACCATCACTAACATACTCCACGAATTGATCGCGCAGCAAAGTTTCCGCATTAGGCATGCCATAAGGTGATTGACATTTTACTTTTTCCAGAAGATTCATCAGAGCCAGGGAGAACTCCAATAAGTTCTCCCCATCCTGTTGTCTCCTGGAAAAAAACGACTCTTGGAGAACAACATACGATTTTGTGCAACCATACAAATCATGCAATGCCTG
This sequence comes from Rhinogobio ventralis, assembly GCA_039654625.1. Classification (NCBI taxonomy): domain Eukaryota; kingdom Metazoa; phylum Chordata; class Actinopteri; order Cypriniformes; family Gobionidae; genus Rhinogobio; species Rhinogobio ventralis. Next base: position 26,359,041 of record CM077195.1, on the reverse strand, counting down.
AATAATTTTCTTTGGGTCCTCCCTCTCGTCCCTTGACCGATAACAAATTTCCTCCCTCGCCTCTCCCTCCAAATGATCAACCAAGAAAAATGCCTGATCAGTATTAGAGAGATGGCGAAGCCTCATGCAAGCCTGGGCCTCTTCCACCCATTCATCGATGAAAATGCCGGACCTACCATTCAATTTTGGGAACTTTCTGTCACAAAGAACAAAAACAAATCGCTCCGTTGCACTGTGACTAGTGGGTGGGAGGTCCACAGGTGCAGGTATAGGAGCACTAGATAGACCAGGCTGTGTGACTGGCACTTGCTCCTGTCGCAATCTTTCATTATCTGCCTTTAGTTGGACTACTAATTCTCTCAACTCACGTAGTTCATCATCCATGATTGCAAATCACGCAAGAATCACTTACCAATACAATGGAAAACAAAAATCACAGGGTCTACTCGTCACACTAACCCATGAAAGACTGCTGCTGTCTGGTCTCTACAAAAGAAAGAAAATACAGAATATCCAAAAATACTGAACCAACAAACACAATACCCACGTCTTTGCACTACACAATAGAGACCCTGCCGACTACGCCAGATTGTGACGAAGTGGTACAGGTTTAGACACAAGAAATTTTGACTACACCACCCTGGGAATTTCACCCAGGGAAATATGAATGACACCTAAAAAGATTGTTATTAGGTCACACAGGTCTGACTCTCTTAAGAAGGTAGGCAGAAACGTGGGTATCATATAAAAATACAAAGTTTTATTAATACAAAATTTAAACTAAAGAATGAAAAGTCACATTAAAATTGCATCCGTTGTACAAGGCAGCATCTAACGGCTTGTTAGAGGTGCATAACTGACAATGGTTTTAAACACAACAAAACACACACACTACATAATATTTGCACAACTCACAAAACACAAACAAAACTACACAAACTTACAGAGCTGAGGTTCACCACAGGAGGAGTGATCACCAAGCTAGTTATCCAAAAGCACACTTTCACACACACCACCGTGCACTCAGATCACACAACCAAAACACTTAAAAAGTGTTACACGACAAACATTGGAGGTGCACCACCACCACAAGAGATCCTTCACCCGTGGAACCCCAGCTCCTGAAAAGAAATTAAAGATAAATAAAACAAACAAATTCAACACATAGTTAAAGTAAACCACAGTTTGATGGTATCACAGGACAGTCACGGAGCAGACAATGATAACCAAAATCACAAATCAAATAATAAGATATACAAATATTCAGACGATAGAAACAAAAAAAAGAAAAAGACAAAACTAAATTCAAACAGGGGAGACAGGTTACACGGAGCAAACACGTAGTTTATGCTCCTGATCCAGTACTCGGTAAGTGTCAACCCCACAATGAAATGCAAACTATAAAATCAATGAAACCAGACAGCAACAATCCCCTCTATTAGTTGAAAGATTATGGCATTCTCGCAGTATAGCAGCAGAGAAGCGACAGCGCTATAACTATAGCGACAGAGAAAATGATCGCCACAAACGAGAGGGAGAATCCTAAGCCAAATGCAAATAAAGAAAACAAAACAGTTACTAAAATGTATACATCTGCTAGAATTTGCCAACTCATAACTACATGCAAGATGACACTTACCGGAAAAGGACAATGTGCTCTATTAATCTTCACAGAACGGGTACACAGCATTCATATAAACCGCCGTTTAACTGGGATACAGGGATACTGCACATAACGCAAAAACATCAGCCAATCCCTAAGCCATGAGCGAAGTTAAACGATTTGCCTTCCACAGAACAGTTAATGCACATACCTGAGAGGTGAGCAGTCTTAGAATCCACTAATGACGCAAGCCGAAAGAAACACAAGGAGATGAAACGACAAGCTAGAATGCAACAATGAATCATTAATGCCACACGCACCGCAACTAGAAGCAAAAAAACTACTACATGCTAACGCACATACCTGCAGCTACGATCAACAACAAAAAAGGGGAGGAGCCAGACATGACGGACATGACGCATCCCAGGCTATAGCCAACCAGCTCTTAAATAGGTGCTCACAGCTGTCAATCACCACCTATCTCATTCGGTTACACATGCAATTCACATTTATAGTCAACCAAGCCATGTAAGTGTTTTTTTTTTTTTTTCTTTCTGAAGTCTTTTTAAGTACTTTGTGTCAGTGAAGTACAGACCATTCCTCCTTTGTACATGTAATTAAGATTTTTATGACAAAATGCAATATTATTAAAAGGGAAGAAAACAGTTTCTCTGTGTGGATTGTTATCAAATAATATACAAACTTTGTTATATACAAACACTTGTACACACATAAATATGCACAAGCTGGGCCACATTAGTGCCACTTGGACAGTGTATTTATTTTCCAAACTTTGTGTTCTACTTTCAGAGAGCACCATGCCACGCAGGGAAACAGGTGCAATGGAATAGCCTGGGTTATCACTGAACAACAGGTGTGCCACAGTTATTCTGATGTCTCTGGCAGACATACATCTCAGGCAAACATCAAACTCACACTGACACACTCACAGCCCAAACAGAAGTCCTACACATTTGATTTATTAGAAGTGGTGAATAATGAAAGATGAAATCTGTGGGGGTGGACAGGAGGAGATATAAGCAGATGGCAAATGAGTTACAAAGAAGTCAGAAGGGACACAACCTTGCAGGGTTCTCTAATCAACAAAGCTCAGTGGACAGTTGGGTATACTCTCAACCTCACAACTCATCTGGCAAACATTCAGAATACTTTAAAAGCACACAAATGATCTGTGGAACGACCGTTTTGTAAGGTCACAACATATTATTTAGCTCTTGAAGACCCATGCTAAAATTAATGTTTTCCAGGAAACACATTAGGGGGCCTGAATATGAGCACTTTGTTTATCCACTGAAAGTACTACAACATTAGGGAAAATAAATCATTACTTTCATAACAAGAAAAGAGGGAGTATGACAATGGTGGGTGTGTTATAGAAAATGTGATGCATATAGATGACGTAGGACATGTTAAAAAGTAAACCTTAGAATTAAAAAAAATTATTTATAGATGATGTTTCAGTTCTCTTCTTTGTGTTATATTGGTGGAGCATGTATCAAAAATGTCCAAGTGTGTCCGACTGCAAAACCATGGACAAAATTACGGCCCTAGTACAAGTTACGCCCCCACAACAAAATGGCTAATTAGAGCTCTTCCCTTACGCTTGTGTGACTTCATGCAGCACTGCACAGAGCGATCAACAGCTGACTAGAAGCAGTGCATGCTGGTTAGAAATTTTGTCTCACTTGAGACAGTGCCGACGCCACGTCACTGTGACCTATGGCAACAAAGTACCGCGGGAGTGATTTGAGAGCAGACGGCTGACTCTGCACCTTTTGCCTGCATCCGAAAGCTTAAAAATTCTGCCTTCGGATGATGCATTCCAAGGTAGGAAGGCATCAGGGGATGTCCAAATCCAATATTAGCTTCATTTCAGTCTCCTGAGATACCTTCATCTGATTGCTTTTTGAAGGCAGCATATATGTCTCCTTCCCTACCTTTGGTATCCCACAATCATGTGCTTTCCATTCCATGACAGTTAATATTAAATAATAATACAAATAAATATGGTGTCTGAAAGTTGTGGTTGGTGGTCAATTACTATTGTAGCAATTAAATATTATAACCATACCAATACTTAAAGTACTTTTTCTAAATTCTTAACACAAATTCTTAACCTTCTGCCCAAAACCATATTTTGTTTAATAAATACAAACTCTACATTTCAAAATGCTAAACAAAACTTTTTTACATATTCTAACTCTATCAAAACACGGCAATACTGATTCAAAATTGAATCAATCTGTCAAAGCACTAGCACTAGTTTTCTATCCAACATGAACATATAGTCAATCATAGCGCAATGACTGTCAAAATACTAACAGTTGATGGCATTACAAAACTGCATTACTTGTCATGTTTCAGTTATACCTGCAGACAATCTATTGTTTTTATAATTTAGCTTCATTTTACTGTAAGCCATTCTGCGTTTCCTGTTGAGTGTTGAATGTGTGCATTCTTGGCAATATACGGTCTAAATGTAAATGAGTCATTACATTATAGAATGTACAATAGAAAAAAATAAGAGAAAGTAACAGAATTGCTCAGGGCAGCCACTGGTCAAATGAAATTGGTGGTAAGGTGTTAATGGTGCTTTCATAGAGGGTGGGATGGTGCTCCCTTAGTTAGTGCCCTACGCAGGCCGCATATTCTGCATATATGAAACAGTGGTACTAGAATCAATTTAAATAAAGCTTTTACTAAAATTAAATTGATGCCATTGATCAACAACAAATCCAACATACATGGCCATTTTTCCACCACAGAATAAAGTAAAAAGATAGCCTAATTAAATACTTTTTTTCTTGTAATTGCACGTTTTTCTTGTAATTTCATAGAATTTCGAGATATAAAATAGGAATTAAATAGGAATAAAATGTATTGTTGATATAAAAATCTGAATTGTGAGATAATAAGTCACAATTACCTTTTTTATTTTCTATTCCATGGCAGATGTAGCGACTCGGCTGCATATAATAATAATAAATTAAATTAGGGAAATAGGGAATTATGATTATTAATGTTTAATTATTTATAACTAATCGCAACGGGTTATGATTAAATTATAAATCTCCAAATCACCCAAAAATGGAAATACCTAACCTAGGTATTTATGCAATATATATATATAGTTAACGACTATGGATTGCAATTAACTACGAATATATATTAAATCATTACAGAATAACCTTTGAATTAGAATTAATTCAAAATTCATCTGATCCGTTCATTTAACGAACGAACAGTACTACAATCTTTTATCAATTCTCACAAAGTTTTATTCTTTCTTATCAAATCTTCGGGAAGGTTATCCTTCTGGTCACGAAGAATAAACTTTCCGAATTATTAGGATATTAATTAAAGTATTCAAAGATACTTATGAGAGCTCGTAGCTAGATCTGAACATTAAAGTGACCATGTCTTGTGAGCGGCAACAATGACAATCGAACGTGGATACAATGGTTTTAATAATTGATACTACGAATACATACAACTAAACAAAGAATACATGTATATACAGAACAACGAATAGTAACGAAAGAGAATGAAAAGAAGAGAACGAAAGAGAGGAAGGAAAGGTTCAGGAATGGCAATTTCACAAACATAACCACCGAGAGCCAGCAACGAATAATATCTCCTTAAACAGGGGTACACATCTTAAAACGCATCTAAATTTCGATGGAATTTATACTTGCATGGGTTGTTTTGTGCTGAGTATAAAGAATGCGCGTGAGTCTTCTCAGAGAGTTCTTTGAGCTGGAGTGTGTTCTCTTTTGGTCCTTCCGGAGCGTTCTCGATCCGCGGGAAGTTTGAAGGTGGTTGAAGCGAATGCCGAAAAGGGGAGGAAAAGAAGATTGTCTCGTCTGAGTTTTTTTGAAGACGACTGAGCGCTGAGATGGAGCGCACTGAGATGGCGCGCATTGCCTGTCCGCCTGGCTGTGGAGCGCGCCGACTTCAAAGGAACCAACCCACGTGACTGAGCCGCCAAGCCAGGGCCGAAGCCGCCTGACCAGGGGACAAGCCGAGATGATAAGAGGTTGTGTATCGACTGCACCGACTGAGCAAAGATCTGCTGGTTTTACTGTCCTTTAAAGAAACATTAACATCTGCCCATCTTTTCTGAAATGACCAATCAGATGTGGGAGTTTTAGGCGGGAGAACACTTTCTTTGTCTCCGTTTATGACCTCATTTGCCTAATTTATGATGGTGTCATACTTGGTACATTTCTACTCAAAAGGGGGGGTAACATAATGTGATGCATTTCATAATCATCTACTGTGCACCGTTGGTTAAGAGAAAGAGAGAGGAATATTTAGATATCAAACACAGTATGGCTGGGAGATATTAGAGCAGAGATACATTCTTACACATGAATACAAGCATCTTAAATGACTTTACATTGTTCGTACATCATGACTATGTTGGCAATGACATAGGGAGCATGCGTACACACAGGAATCATCATATACATTCTGGGATAGTTTATTAAAGTTACATAAAGAAAATGTTTGTGTCTGTGTATTGGAAGGAGCCTGTGTGTCTAGGCCCCCCTATCTTTTTGAGTGAGGGGGGGGGGGGGGGGGGGGGGGGTAGGGGGAGAGATTGCGTCCTGATTGAAGTTCTCACAGGATTCTAATGGTGCTGTCTGTTCTACCTCAGCCAAGCCACAAAACTGTCCACGATGCCATCTCCCTTAGACTCCTCGGTACCGGAACCTAATTTATATACGGCTAAAAGTTTTCTGACGGAATCGACTCATCTTTGATCCCGTCCAGAGAGACTCCAGACGCTACATTCCCCATTTTCGTCTGACGAAGTCCGTGTGACATCGTCGGACGACAATCATGATGGTCGGATGGCAGGTGGATCATGATGGTCGGATGGCAGGTGATTTCTAATTGTTCTCAACCTTTGGTTCCTCAGGCTGAGAGTCCATCTCGATGAGGTTTGGCATGGTATCTGTTTTGGTACCTCTTTTCCGTGGGTTTCGTTTGAAACCTAGGGGGAGAGCGACCGTGTTCTTGGTCATGGACTCTCGCATCTCGTGGACCTTCTTGAACAGGATGAAGGCCAGGCCCAGTGTCAGGGTGTAGCCTAATGCCGTAGAGAGGCAAAGAGCTGTGTCAGCGGCAGTCCAAGCTTGGACCACAGGGGAGTTGGTCAGGATGGATAGCCGGGACAGTGTTTGGAGGGCCGTGTCGATGGGAGTAATGTCAATTAGCTGGGACCCCCTTTCCTCAATCCTCAGTTCCAGTTCGGGATCTAGAGTGAAGTTGTGATTCTTGAAGAAGGATGGGATTTCCAGGTCTGACCAGTACTCTTCATTTGGGAGATGGTACAACGGCAGATCATCGAGGTGGAGGAGGGCACCCTTTGGTACTTGAATCCACATACTCTGGTTGGGCAGGCTGATGCGGGTGGCACAGGACAGTGAGCCACGGCAGCATCGTGGTACAGCTAAGAGAGAGAGAGAAAAAGAGAGATGGGGAGAGAAGTGGTCAATCAGCGAGGGATGTCCTTGGTTGGTCAGGACAGTCTTTTTGCTGTGAGGTCTGCAACTGAGTTTAGCTTGCATTGGCCTCTCCCTGTCTTTCTCTGCCCGTAGCCACGTTTTTTGACTTGATTGCGGTGGACCCATTTGAAAATTGGCTCTTTCCGCCCCCGGCTCAGTTTGATCCGATATGCGACCGGGGAGAGTTTGTCCACAATCTCATAAGGGCCTGTCCAGTGAGGCAGGAATTTCTTTGACAGCCGATGGGAGGCTGTCCGGGGTGGCTGGACAAAGCTATAATACCAGACCCTGTCGCCTACGTCCAGTTCCTGGTGTGACACTTTCCGGTCATAATATGCTTTTTGGCCTTCAGCACTCTTTTGAAGTCACTGCTGGGTGAAAGCAAAGGTTGCTCTCAGGTGCTGGTGTAGTTCATCAAGATACTGGTGAGTGGTGTAGGCTGTGACAAGGCTGGAGTCTCCTGTTTGATCCAGCAGGTGCAGCGGCAGTGTCATTTGCAACCCAGTCATTAGTTCAAAAGGGGTCACGTGAGTTGATTCGTGCGGGGTGGCTCTGATGGCCATGAGCACCAATGGAAGTTTCACATCCCAGTCTTTCTGGTTGGCAGACACATACTTTCTCAGCATACTGACCACAGTTCGATTGGATTGTTCCACTTGCCCAGTATGAGATGGGATGGTGACTGATGTGCAGTTGAGCTTGTACTTGTAAAGTGAGTGCCTCTGTCCGAGTTCACTTTAAGTGTCAGTCCGAACCTGGAGAAGATGTGGTTCATCAGGAGGTATGCCGTGGTCTGGGCAGTGTCGTTCGGTGCTGGAAGACACTCTACCCACTTAGTGAACTGACACACAACCGTGAGGAAGTATTTGTTGCCCCTCGTCGATCTGGGCAGGGGTCCTACCCAGTCTATTTGGAGGTCTGACCATGGGAATGTGACTCCTCTGCGTTGCAGTGGGCTCTATGGTTTGGGTTTGCTGGTTGGAATTGGCAGCAAACCAGGCACTCTCTGATATATTCTGCCACATCTTGCTGCATGCCCGGCCAGTATGCCACTTGTTTCAGTGTCTTGTAAGTGGCTCTGGTACCGTGATGTCCGGCACATGGTGCTTCGTGGGCATACATTAGCATGACCCCCCTTTGGCAATGACCACAAGCCTTTGCGCTGTGAGGTCATCAGGGGCATACCACAGAATGTTGTCTTTCACACGCAGCATGTGTTTGACGTCATCAAAATACGTAGTTCGTATGGCAGAATCAGAGGCTTGCATGTCAGCTATGTCGTTGTTGGAAATTTGTGGAGCCAGCGCAAGCGGCTGTGATGTTGGAACCATCACAGGAATAGGTCGTTTGCTGCGGGTTATCGCTGCAACATTAAGGGTGGGTGGGTGGGCTCAGACTTGTCTGAGTTCTTCACGTTCTGCATCGTCCTTTATGGCATCTGCTTCTTTCAGGATTTGCTGGACTTGTGTCTCAAATCCTGGATACGGCTCCTCTGTTGTTGTGTCGCCTGTCGTGTTGGCAGTCAGAGGTGCGGCACTGTCATCAGTCTCGCAGGCAGGCTGGCTAGGGACTGTGTATACTGCAAGATGTTGGTCCTCTGTCAGCTCTGTTCTGCACACAATGGTCATTCCATTTCAAGTTTAAAGCACAGATGCCCTTGGCAGTTACCATGGTTGATAGGCAGGAGTCCAAAGGGAAACGGGTGTGCTTGCTGGCAGACGGAAGGTCTGGTGTGTCTTCCATGAGGGCTTTGAACAGTGCTAGGCTGATGGCTGAGTTGTCTGCCCATAGTGCGAGCATGATGTCTGTAGTTGTTACATCATTCAGCTGGAGGTCAGTCATGACCTTGGGGCAGTGACAGTCAGAGTCTATGGTGAGTTGAAAAGTGCAGAGTAGCGAACTTGAACTTTGCTCTGCTGCTGAGACAGTGTTCTCGTGGCTGGCTGCAAGGTTTCTCGTGACCTCTGTGGCCTGACAGTCTGGCTCAGGTGATCTGGGCGGCTGGAGAGGCAGAGGTTCTCGCACTTGAGTCCAAATTTTCAGCTGTCTGAAGTCCAATAGGGGCTCGAAGCGGTCTAGCAGATCTTTGCCGACGAGAAGGGGGTATGTGTCCATTGGTGAGATGTACACAGGGTGTACCAGACTCATTGGACCAATCGTTAGATGGATGGGAGCATTCCGTTCAAGTTGGATCTCATTTTGGCTGTATGACTGCACATTTAGCTCACATTTTTGGGATTTCAAAGTTCGATTTTGTCTCTTAGCTTCAATTCGGAGTCAAAGAGTTGAGATGACATTAAAGGGAGATCAGCTCCTGTGTCGACCAGGGCTTCAAGTCTCACCTCATTCTCCAATGTAATGGCTAGATATAGTTTTCTGGCCACTCCCTTTTCGATCAGGTTTCCCAGGAGTGTTGGTTCTGGGGTTTGTGTGGTGATCGGTAAGCAGTTAGGGATGGTATCATGTGGCTCGTAAGGGAGGCAGACAACCAAAACAGCACTCTCTGGTACCTTGGGATTTTGGTTGTTGGCGTGATGACTTGCGTTGTGTTGATCAGGAAGTGCAGCTGTCAGCTGAGGTGATTGGGCGACATTGTCACTTGGTGATGAGGTGTCTGGTTCTGTGGACTGTGACTGGTGTGCAGTGCTTTGGGTGCTTGGTTTAGTTGGAGGGCAGTCAGGAAGGATGTTGGGTGCAGGCCTTACACTTAATCATAAGGAGTCTGGCCTGTCCTTCTTGTCTCCCTCGCGAGGTTTCTTCTGAATGAGTTCTTTCAGAATCCTCAGGATCTCTGCTGAATCAGACGAAGCTGCACTGTTTTGCTCTGGTGGGTGCTCAGACTTGAGTTTGCTCGGCGCGTGTAGCAAGCCGTTCCGCTGCTGGCCATCTGGGCTGGATGCTCTGGCTGATGAAGGTCGTCCATTTCTGGGCCATCGGCTGGCATCCCACGTGGCTCCACCCTTTGGGTGGTTAGACTGACGTGGCTTGTCCCAGAATCTTTCAGAGCGCCCGGTCTGGTGCTTAAGACGGGCACCATCCCGGTTGTGCTGCTCTCTGCTGGCTTGGAACGGTCTTGACTCTCTGTTAAAAAGACCGTCGCTGTGGTGTTGCTGGGCGCCCTCTAGAGCCAGCTCTGAACGGTGGTCAGAGACGGGGCAAATTGTTGGATTTCTCACAGTCTTTTCAGAAGCAGTCTTTTGCTTGGCATAAGCTTTATGGTATGGGAAGTCCCGTAGCTGTCGGGTGGACATGCTACGTGGGCAGGCCAGGACTCCTAAGTAATGGCTTACTGTTGGATGCAGATTTTGAAGGAATAGAGTTCTGAAGTTGAAGTCTTCCTCCATACCTGGCTCGTTTTGTGCTCCAAAGTAGGCCTGTCGGAGTCTGTTGTAGTAGGCCTGTGGGGTTTCCAGTCGGCCCTGTCTCAAGTCCATGGCGCTGATGATCCCTTGGTCTGAGTCAGGGTCCGAAAACTCTCCAATCAGGGCCTGACGCAGCTGCTGGTAGTCTGATTTGACAGTCTCGGGTTGCCGATCGAGGAAACTCCGCACCTCACGGCTGGACGTACCTCGAAGGAGATAAAGTCTGTCCCATGTGGTCACGTTAGCCATAGTTTGCAGGTGAAAGTCTATATCCTGCAGGTAGGCGTGCACGTCCTGGCCTCCTGCAGGGTTTGGGGTGAAAGTTGGGATGTTTCTGGCCAGCTTGTAAAGTTCTTGGGGATCCATGGCGTGACTGGGGGCACAGATTTTCCGGGTGGGCTCCCACCCCTTTGCTGCTGATGGGGGCTCTTGGAAACTGGCTGGTGACATCTTGAGCAGTGGGCTTTCACCCCCCTTTTGAGCTCGGAACTCTTGACGGGGAGGCATAGGCCCACTTGTCAGGGGAAACTCTGTGGTGTGTGTTTCCCCTTGCTGGTCACTCTGCAGTCTGTAAGCGTACTTAAGTTCTCTGTGAACAGCTTCAAGTTCTTCTTTTAAATAGTCTTTTTGTTGAACCAAATCATGGATCTGGGCACAGGCCGCTTGCAAGTGGTTTTCACAGGCTTTGGCCTTGCCGTCCCTTTCTTTCAGTTCAATTTCTGCTCTTGCTAGGAGATCTTCACCTTGTTGGAGTTTTTCCCTTATTGCACCTATTGTCTTGGCCGTGAGTGGCCAGGTGGGGCCGATTTATGTGGGTAAGTGTCGGATCTAAATAACAATTTTGACAGTGCGGTAGCCTACTGGGTCATTTACTGACACTGGCTGCTGGGTCGTCAATCTATTATTCAGCTTTCCTTGATGGCTCTCACAGGTTCTGTCTTTAGGTGAACTGGAAGAAAACAAAATTAAAGGAAAGCAAATAGAACAAAACAAAATAACCGAAAATAACTAAAATAAAAGGCATGAAATAAAAATGAAACAAAAACGAGAACATAAGAAGAGATAGAGAGGGAAAAGGTCTCAGCTTAATACCAATGCTAGGGTTTATAACAGGACCAAGCGAGTGGGAGGCGCTGTTGAGCTATAAAACCTAGGGGAATGGTATGGCTTAAGACAGGAAGGTTGGGCCAAACACTTAAATGACAAGGGAATATGTACACTCACCTAAAGGATTATTAGGAACACCTGTTCAATTTCTCATTAATGCAATTATCTAATCAACCAATCACATGGCAGTTGCTTCAATGCATTTAGGGGTGTGGTCCTGGTCAAGACAATCTCCTGAACTCCAAACTGAATGTCAGAATGGGAAAGAAAGGTGATTTAAGCAATTTTGAGCGTGGCATGGTTGTTGGTGCCAGACGGGCCGGTCTGAGTATTTCACAATCTGCTCAGTTACTGGGATTTTCACGCACAACCACTTCTAGAGTTTACAAAGAATGGTGTGAAAAGGGAAAAACATCCAGTATGCGGCAAAAATGTGGGCGAAAATGCCTTGTTGATGCTAGAGGTCAGAGGAGAATGGGCCGACTGATTCAAGCTGATAGAAGAGCAACTTTGACTGAAATAACCACTCGTTACAACCGAGGTATGCAGCATTTGTGAAGCCACAACACGCACAACCTTGAGGTGGATGGGCTACAACAGCAGAAGACCCCACCGGGTACCACTCATCTCCACTACAAATAGGAAAAAGAGGCTACAATTTGCACGAGCTCACCAAAATTAAAAATGTTGCCTGGTCTCGATTTCTGTTGAGACATTCAGATGGTAGAGTCAGAATTTGGCGTAAACAGAATGAGAACATGGATCCATCATGCCTTGTTACCACTGTGCAGGCTGGTGGTGGTGGTGTAATGGTGTGGGGGATGTTTTCTTGGCACACTTTAGGCCCCTTAGTGCCAATTGGGCATCGTTTAAATGCCACGGCCTACCTGAGCATTGTTTCTGACCATGTCCATCCCTTTATGACCACCATGTACCCATCCTCTGATGGCTACTTCTAGCAGGATAATGCACCATGTCACAAAGCTCCAATCATTTCAAATTGGTTTCTTGAACATGACAATGAGTTCACTGTACTAAAATGGCCCCCACAGTCACCAGATCTCTACCCAATAGAGCATCTTTGGGATGTGGTGGAACGGGAGCTTCGTGCCCTGGATGTGCATCCCACAAATCTCCATCAACTGTAAGATGCTATCCTATCAATATGGGCCAACATTTCTAAAGAATGCTTTCAGCACCTTGTTGAATCAATGCCACATAGAATTAAGGCAGTTCTGAAGGCGAAAGGGGGTCAAACGCAGTATTAGTATGGTGTTCCTAATAATCCTTTAGGTGAGTGTATATTCTATGGCTTGCAATAAGTGAATGGGCTTTACCTGATTTACTATGCCTGGGGTGAATTGGGGTCACTCAGGGGAGAATTGGCGGTGAAGTCAATCTCACCGGCGGTCCCTGGACACTCGACTGCGGTGTCCCCGGATCCATGTCTCCTTGCTACCACGGTGCGCCCACTCAAACAGCTTGTGACTCTTAGCACAACTGGGCAGCACTCAGGTAAGGCGGGTCAACGGCCAGTCTGCAGGGTCAAAAATTGGGTTTCCTCTGAGACCCCTTTAGGAGTCCAAATGGGTGGATCAGAGTAATTAACCAAAATTGCCCTGGTGGTCAGCTGGACTCGTTGACTTCTCCCTGGAGTGCCCGAATTGCTAATGTCGGCTGCGTGCCGCCGCCAATGGTACGAGGACAGAGGTGCCAGAGATTCACACACGGCCACTGTCAGTTACGCCGGCCAGGTGACTCCACCCCTCGAAACCCAACCAGAAGGTAACCGTCACTTCACCACCAAGTACTAGGGGAAGTACTACCTGTAAGTACACAACTGGCTGAACAAGTGAGACTTAAATTTAAATAGTTAGGTATGGTAAGATAGGTAAAGGATTATTTACCAAATGGTGCTAAAACACAAAAGAATAATGAAAATAATGGTAATTATCTGAATAACCTTGAAAAAAAGAGACATCAAAATAAATCCATTCAGAAAAACAGAGCCAAAGGGGAAGAGTGAAGAATGCCCACCCATATGAGGACACCCAGTAGGGGCCGTGCTACTGATAAGTGGCTATCACAGGCTGAAATAAGAAGGCTTAATTTAAATTTAAGTTCAAACTTGTCTAAACTAAAATCTAAATAAGTGCGGAGTACAAGAATGGTACCAATTGGAAATAAGGTAGTGATAAATTGATGAGGGAAATCAAATAACTAAAAGGGAAAATAGAATCAAAATAATTCAAATTAAAACAACAGGAGAAAAGGAGGAAAACTGACTTAGCCGAGAATGTCACATAGGGGCGTGCTCCCACCAAGTAACATTAATAGCTGAACCGAGAACTTAATTTAAATTCATGTTTAAACTTAGTTTAAACCGGATTTAAATAAGTGTGAGAAGTCAGCAAAACAAGAGGATTGAACAATTTAAAATAATAGTAATAACAGGAAAGAAATGAAAATGATTATAATAGTAAACAAATAAAATTGCGTAAAAGATAGTTCACTTTGACAAACGAGATAGAGGGAAGGAAAGAAACATCCGCAGATGCCCACAAGATGCCGTAGTTGAGTCCACACCAAGGAGTGAGTGGGGGTGTGCGTAATTTGAGAGGTGCTGAACACCTGACAGGCTGCCCTCTTGTGTTAGTCAGAGGTATTACGACACTTTAAATAAAATGTAAAAGAAAAAAAAAAAGAAAAAAAAGTGATTTAAGCGTCCGAAGAGAGGAAGTTTTTTTTTTTTCTTCCTAAACGCGGCGATTTACAATCACAATCTCCTTTTTGTGCCAATTTGTACACAAAGAATATGTGGCCGGAATTCTTTTTCCGTATGCACACACAAATGTATGGAACAGAATATTTTTTTCTGTTACAAATTTTAAACTTGATCAAGGTTTAAAAATAAATACTCCCATTTACACATCAATCGGACACTGGCCAGCAGTTTTTCTGATTGATTTGTATAAGGTATAAGCATTTGGTTAGCTACGCCAAAGTTTAACCTAAAGGAGTGAGATCGCTTAGTTGATTAATACACCGACGCAATTAAATCAACTACGATACATTAGTGAGGCCTTCACTAAGATGAAATGAGGAACATCGCTCAAATCAATATTTTATCACACTGAATAAGCTGAATACAGCTTTTGATAATATTAAACTGTGCTGTAAAGAGGTTTCCTTCTCTTTCACAGAAACAGTTTTAATATTATGAACTGCAGTTTATTTTAAGCAATTAACAGTGACTCAAATGTTTGACACATAGCAGCTGTTAACTGGACTGAAATCAGCTTTGGGCCATTTTGGGCCAGTTATCAGATATGTGAGGTTGTGTCGCGTTGCGACTTCTCTCACTTTCTGAAGCGCGCATACACAAACAAAAATTAATACCAGTAATATACACATAAAACTGACACTGTTGCTCACAAAACAAAGTTTAAAATGTGCTCGAATTTTTCTCCACCATAAAATGTAGCGACTCGGCTGCATATAATAATAATAAATTAAATTAGCTCAATAGGGAATTATGATTATTATGATTAAATCATAAATCTCCAAATCACCCAAAAATGGAAATACCTAACCTAGGTATTTATGCAATATATACTGTATATAGTTAACGACAATGGGTTGCAATTAACTACGAATATATATTAAATCATTACAGAATAACCTTTGAATTAGAATTAATTCAAAATTCATCTGATCCGTTCATTTAACGAACGAACAGTACTACAATCTTTTATCAATTCTCACAAAGTTTTATTCTTTCTTATCAAATCTTCGGGAAGGTTATCCTTCTGGTCAAGAAGAATAAACTTTCCGAATTATTAGGATATTAATTAAAGTATTCAAAGATACTTATGAGAGCTCGTAGCTAGATCTGAACATTAAAGTGACCATGTCTTGTGAGCGGCAACAATGACAATCGAATATGGATACAATGGTTTTAATAATTGATACTACGAATACATACGACTAAACAAAGAATACATGTATATACAGAACAACAAATAGTAACGAAAGAGAATGAAAAGAAGAGAACGAAAGAGAGGAAGGAAAGGTTCAGGAATGGCAATTTCACAAACATAACCACCTAGAGCCAGCAACGAATAATATCACCTTAAACAGGGGTACACATCTTAAAACGTATCTAAATTTCGATGGAATTTATACTTGCATGGGTTGTTTTGTGCTGAGTATAAAGAATGCATGTGAGTCTTCTCAGAGAGTTCTTTGAGCTGGAGTGTGTTATCTTTTGGTCCTTCCAGAGCGTTCTCGATCCGCGGGAAGTTTGAAGGTGGTTGAAGCGAATGCCGAAAAGGGGAGGAAAAGAAGATTGTCTCGTCTGAGTTTTTTTGAAGATGACTGAGCGCTGAGATGGAGCGCGCTGAGATGGAGCGCGCGTTGCCTGTCCGTCTGGCTGGGGAGCGCGCCGACTTCAAAGGAACCAACCCACGTGACTGAGCCGCCAGGGCCGAAGCCGCCTGACCAGGGGACGAGCCGAGATGATAAGAGGGTTGTGTATCGACTGCACCGACTGACCAAAGATCTGCTGGTTTTACTGTCCTTTAAAGAAACATTAACATCCGCCCATCTTTTCTGAAATGACCAATCAGATGTGGGAGTTTTAGGCGGGAGAACACTTTCTTTGTCTCCGTTTATGACCTAATTTGCCTAATTTATGATGGTGTCATACTTGGTACATTTCTACTCAAAAGGGGGGGTAACATAATGTGATGCATTTCATAATCATCTACTGTGCACCGTTGGTTAAGAGAAAGAGAGAGGAATATTTAGATATCAAACACAGTATGGCTGGGAGATATTAGAGCAGAGATACATTCTTACACATGAATACAAGCATCTTAAATGACTTTACATTGTTCGTACATCATGACTATGTTGGCAATGACATAGGGAGCATGCGTACACACAGGAATCATCATATACATTCTGGGATAGTTTAATTAAAGTTACATAAAGAAAATGTTTGTGTCTGTGTATTGGAAGGAGCCTGTGTGTCTAGGCCCCCCTATCTTTTTGAGTGAGGGGGGGGGGGGGTAGGAGGATAGATTGCGTCCTGATTGAAGTTCTCACAGGATTCTAATGGTGAAATAAGCTTACATAGGTTCCACATGTGTAAAGGTCCTTTCACACTGGACGCAATTTTGACGCGAAAATAATTGACGCGCAATGGTTTTATTTTTTGATCAGCTGTTTGTGTAATGAGGGCTTCCACACCGAATGCGAATGTGCTGTGGCGAAAAAAGTCAAGTCAAGTCACCTTTATGTATATAACGCTTTTTACAATGCCGATTGTTTCAAAGCAGCTTCACACTGTTAAACAGGAAAATAATACAACAGAATTTGATTCGGTTGTACAGCAGTTCTTGAGAAAACGGTGATGTCATCCAGCTCGTTTCAATCACCATATAGTGTCAATGCGGGCAGATCAGTAATATAGTTGAAAATTTAGTGTCCCTAACTGAGCAAGCCAAAAGCCAAAGGCGATAGTGGCAAGGAACCAAAACTCCTTCAGGGGCCAGAATGGAGAAAAAAAAACTTTGGGAGAAACCAGGCTCAGTCGGGGTGCCAGTTCTCCTCTGGCCGACGAACAAACAGTGTATGATTATGATTCTGGCAACATTACAGGGCAGAAGTCATATTAGATTGAAAGATATTCAAAAGATTATTCGAAAGATCGGAGTCGGCACGCCAGAGACTGGTTTAATGAGGATGCCATGTCAATGCGGCATTTACAGGGGGGAGTTTAACTGACACGGTCTCTGCAGACATTTCAGGGATGCGTTGGTAATGTCTGGGCACATGTCCACCATCTGATCTGGATATGGCCTGGATCCGGCTGACTGCAGTAAACCTCGGGATAAACAGAGAGACTAACATTAGCGTAGATGCCATTCTTCTTATGATGTAATGAGTACATCAGGTGCTATGGGAAGTGTTCCCGGTTCCGGCTGACCTAGTTAATGCAGCCTAACAATCATTTAACTGATTTGAATAATATAAATCGATAATGTTCTATGTGTATGCCATAGTAAAGAGATGTGTTTTTAGTCTAGATTTAAACTGACAGAGTGTGTCTGCCTCCCGAACAATGTTAGGAAGACTGTTCCAGAGTTTAGGTGTTAAATAGGAAAAGGATCGACCGCCTGCAGTCAACTGGCCAGAATTTTGAGACTGCAATAGACGTGATGGAGTATAATGCATTAAGAGCTCGCTCAAGTACTGGGGAGCTAAACCATTTAGTGCTTTGTACGTAATTAGCGAGATGTATATGATGTTTATTAGGGAGCCAGTTCAGTGTTGACAGAACCGGGCTAATATGGTCATACTTCCTGGCTCTAGTAAGGACTCGAGCTGCTGCGTTTTGGACTAGCTGCAGTTTATTTATTAAGCGAGCAGGGCAACCACCCAGTAGAGCATTACAATAATCTAGCCTTGAGGTCATGAACGCATGAACTAAATGTTCAGCATTTTGCATTAAAAGCATGTGCTGTAATTTAGATATATTTTTTAAATGGTAGAATGCAGTTTTACAGATGCTAGAAACGTGGCTTTCAAATGAGAGATTGGTATCAAAGAGCACACCCAGGTTCCTAACTGACGACGAGGACTTGACAGAGCAGCCATCAACACTGTAAAAAATCCAACTCACAAAAATTTAGACTAATGATTATGTTTTAGTTAACTGGACAATTAAATGCAAAAAAGTTGGCTTAACCAGTGAAAAGAAGTCACCATTGTTGAGATTCATAAGCTGATTCTTGATGTCTGTGGGAGTAAATCTCACAGGAGGGCAAAGTGCTTAGTGCACAATCTGTTTTAAAACTTATTTAGTTTTTCTGATTAAAACCGTGCTGGATATTTTCTAGAATCACAATAAAACAAAGTTAATAGTATATTGCTCATATTAAAGTCAGTCATAACGTCACTACACAATGATTATATTCTTATCATCAAACAACCGACAGCATCTGATTGTTTTTTCTTGCTTTTCTTGCCATAGCAAACTCAGTTACAGCAGCCAGAGAAACATTAACATTAAAAAGTCATCAAACTGCCCAACTATACATCTCTTCATTTACTGCTACAAACTGATAATGGTCAGATAAGTATGATTTAAACCATGCCAATGCAATTCTTCTAATGCCAACATAATTTTCCAGTCTATTCAAAAGAATGTTGTGGTCGATAGTATCGAATGCAGCGCTAATATCGAGTAACACTAACAGAGAGATACAACCACGATCGGATGATAAAAGTAAATAATTTGTAACTCTAATGAGAGCAGTCTCAGTACTATTATACGGTCTAAATCCTGACTGGAAATCCTCACAGATACCATTTCTTTCTAAAAAGGAGCATAATTGTGAGGACACTGCCTTTTCTAGTATTTTTGACAGGAAGGGTAGATTTGAGATTGGCCTGTAATTGACTAATTCTGTAGGATCAAGTTGTGTTTTTTTAATAAGTGGTTTAATAATAGCCAGCTTAAAAGTTTTCGGTACATATCCTAAAGTCAAGGATGAATTAATGATATTAAGAAGATGTTCTATGACCTCTGGAAGCATCTCTTTTAGTAGTTTAGTCGGTATAGGGTCGAGCATACATGTTGTTGATTTAGATGATTTAACGAGTTTAGCCAATTCTTCTTCTCCTATGTCTGATGTGATACTGTAGTAGATGGTTGTATAGTTATACATTTTTCCCTAATATTATCAAACTTGCACGTAAAGAAGTTCATAAAGTCATTACTGCTATGCTGTTTGCAAATGTCAGAAGTTGAAGCTTTATTTCTTGTTAATTTAGCCAATGTATTAAATAAATACCTAGGGTTGTGTTTGTTTTCTTCTAAGAGAGTCGAGAAATAAGCAAATCTAACAGTTTTTATTTTCTTCCAGCTGCGCTCCATTTTTCTGGCTGCTGTTTTAAGGACCCGGGTGTGCTCGTTGTACCACGGTGTTGAACTATTTTCTTTGATCTTCTATAAGCGCAGAGGAGCAACTGTGTCTAAAGTCCTGGAAAAGAGAGAGTCAGTAGTTTCTGTTGCAACATTGAGTTAATCTAGGCTATCTGGGATGCTGAGGAGATGAAACTGATGAGGAAGATTATTTACAAAGCAATCTTTAGTGGCAGCAGTGATAGTCCTGCCATATTTCAAATGAGGGGATGGCTTTGCAGCCTTTGCTAAATTAAGTATACATGATACTAGGTAATGAGATGTCTGAGATGTCATCACTCCGCTGCAGAATTTCAATGGTATCAACATTTATTCCATGTGACAGTATTAGGTCTAAAGTATGATTACGGCATCTTTCCAGCGGTAAAGTACCCCTTTAAGACTGGGTGCACCCAAAACCTTCTTTTCTGTCTTTTAAAGAAAATTAAAAGCTCGTCTTCACTGGATGTCCATGTTTTCTCAGCTGATGCTGCAAACGTTTTGGAATGTTGGAGTTCTGTAACGTCACAGACGTCGCTAATTCACATCGTGGCTGATGTGAATGGTTTTGACGTGAACTATTCGTATGTGAAATATTCATATTTGCTTTTTTGCTTCGCTTTTTCATTGCGCGTCCGGTGTGAAAGGGCCTTTAGTGGGAACAAAACATGGAGATGCACCGTCTGGCACACATTCTTCCTCCTCTCCCTTACCTCTCCTTCTCCCTTGTCCTGATACAGCTACCACTTTCCTCCTTCAACTATTCCTCTCTTTGGCCCAGACATAATTTTTTTTCTCTCTCTGCTTCTCTGAGTTGTTCAGCATCCACATTGAATAAAACCAAAAAGTCCCTTTTTTACTGTGTATGTCCAAGTAATGAAAAGTACTTGAAAAGAACACCTGAATAAGATTAATTCCAGCTATTTCTCAATATTTCAGTGATGCTACCTAAAAATGCTTATCAGTTGTTTACATTTTTTTTACAGGTTTTTTTTTTATTTTTTTATTGCTAGGACCCATTTCTCAATACTTAGGTCATTTTTTCAAAACTCTTCAAACAATTCTCTTAACAAACTTTCAGCTGGGCACAGCAGTTAATTTCTGAGACAGTAATGTGAGAGTGTTCAGTTACATCTAGTTACATCTAGCCTGGGCCGTGGAGCATGGGTGGACCTAGACCTTGGATCGTGGGTGGGCCTGGGCTGTGGAGCGTGGGCGGACCTGGGCCGTGGAGTGTGGGCGGACCTGGCAGTTCCAGAAGCCATAGAGGTGAAGGCCGTTCAGGGGACCACAGATACGCCAGAAGCTCAGGGGACCACAGAGGCCCCGGAAGCTCAGGAAGCCACAGAGGTGCCAGAAGCTCAGGAGGCCACAGAGGCTCAGGCAGTTCTGGAAGCCATGGTGGCTCGGGCAGTTCAGGAAGCCCTGGTGGCTTGGGCAGTTCAGGGAGCCATGGTGGCACAGGCCCTTCAGGGCCAGCCTGCAAGGATGGGTAGCCTCCCCCCAAAATCCTCTTGGGAGGCACTACGGACTCTGGAACGAGGATAGGAGGGACAAGAAAAGGCGGAGTCCTCTCTGGATTCGTGACAGGAGGAGGCGGAGTCCTCTCTGGACTCGTGACAGGAGGAGGCGGAGGTGGAGCCCTCTCTGGACACTGGTCATGGGCTGGAGCCATCTCTGGACTCTGGACAGAGACAGGGAACGACACTGGGCTCTGGACGGAGACAGAGAATATCACTGGGCTCTGGAAGGAAACAATGGACGTCATTGGGCTCTGGAAGGAGACAATGGACGTCATTGGGCTCTGGACGAAGACAGGGGACGTCACTGGGCTCTGGACGTGGACAGGAGACGTCTCTGGACCCTGGACGGTGACTATGATGGGACGAGACGAGTAGCCACCTTAGCTGAGGATGCTGGCTCAGTCATGGCGGCGGCCATCCTGGCCAAAGGCTCCTTATCTGCAAACCCCACAGTCAAATTTGAACCGTCCAGCAAAAGTGTATAATACAGGAACTTACTCAGGGACCCTCGAGGACCATCACGGATGAGTTTGGATTGTAAATGTTTGTTGAGTCCGTGGCAAAAAAAGTAAACCAAAACAAAGTCTGGGAGGTCGTTGATGTTTGCGATGTTCAGAAAGTCTCTGATGTGGTCCTCGAGTGAGTGAGTTCCTTGGCGTAGACGGACAAGACATACTGCTGGATCCATGTTTGGTCAGTTCTTCTGTCACGATTGGTTGCAGCAGATGAGGAAGCAGGATCCAAGTGCAGTCGTACATTTATTAAATAAACTCAAAACTTCACAAGTACAAAATCATAGGGACAAGAACAAGGCTCAGGAACAGAACAACCAAAATAACTCAACAATAAGAACTGACAAAGAACAAGACTGAACACAGGGTTTAAATACACAGGCAAACAGATCATGGAAATGAGACACAGCTGACAAGACTAATGAGACTTAATGACACTTCAGCTTAAAAGTCCAAGGACAGACACAGAGCACATGTGACAAATATGGTATTACTGTAAAAAAACATACACCAGGAGGCTACAGTCTAACCCACAGCTCTCATGTATTGTTATGAAACAAAGAGGTTTTATTGTGTCTCAATAAGTGGGGAATATTACACAGCCATGTTATCTGAGAGAATTTTTACATTCTCACTACTTGACATTTAACTGTATCAATGCACACTCTGTGCTTTTTGCCGAAAGATTTGGCTTAGTCATCCCAGCCTTTAAAAGGTTCAGTATGAACATAATGGACCATGTAGAGAGGTTAAATCCACATTTTGGATTTGCTGCTGGATTTTCTATCCTCCTCTCCTGCTGAGAGCCCATGGTGCAGAAGAAAGGCAGAAAAAGGAAAGCCCACTCATTGAAAAGCACTGATTTTCCAACATGTTTTCTGGCATCTCACAAGGAGTCCCCGCTGGAGAAACAGCTTAAAATAATACAGCAAATGACTGCTGTTCAGCTAACAACGTCCTCTCTTTCCTCCGTACATTCACTTCACACCCTCAGGGACCACTTTCTCTCCCAGCATGCAAGGTATCGATCTTTAAATATTTACCTTGAAAACGTCTGTAGGGTCAAGCCATGAGTCTCACTACGCGTGAAATATTCACCATTCCTCAATAATTAATGACTCAGTCCTTGCATTGGTCTAGCATGAATGGAGCTCTACAGACGGTGTTGTGAATGTTTTATTGGTTGGTGTAGCCTGGGTATTGTTTGGGATGTGACAAAATGCTGGCTCAGGTTAATTGGGCCCTGGGCATTGGCAGCTGAGGGATTGAGAGAGGAAAGAGGAAAGATTTTGTGTCAAAAAAATCCTTGCTCCCTTCAGGCCAGAAAACTGAACTTCTTTGGACCAGGAAAGAGAGGGACATTGTGGTAAAGTAGCTTGGTGGTCTTGGCTTTAGGGGAGTCAGTTTTCTAGGTGGTGATATTATTGATTTGCTCCTTCACTGAAACATCTGCAATGTCACGGCCGCCAACCCTTAATTGGGCACGGAAATGAATAAGATTTGTGCGACAAATCCCCTGTAAACCCTTTCACACTCTGTCAGCTGCACATCAGTGGTTATGCGATGGGGATCATTTGCTTACAAGTTAAATTGTACTTGAGTATCTGTCCTGCTGTTCTTCCAAGCTGCTTCAGGCACAGGTTGAGGACACTATAACACACAGACTAGCAACACTGGGCTGGCATGTATGGGTCAATTGCGTATAACAGTGTTACGATGAAGATAAATGTAGTTTCAAAATATAGTTTAAAACACAAGTGCCAAGTTCTTAAATATGGACTCTCTACACTGGTCCGCTATGGTTTTGTCAATCAATCAAGAAATAAACTGATCTATATATATATATATATATATATATATATATATATATATATATATATATATATTTTTTTTTTTTTTTTTTTTTTGCAGGAGAGAGAGAAACGGGTGTAATGAAAAGGTTTCAATGAATCTCATCTACTTCCAAAAGTTCCTTCATGCTCCCCCTGCTCCTCTGCAGTTTTACCTATCTTGTTCCTTTAAATAACATTTTAAACCCTCCCTCATTTATACCCCACATATTTGCTCTGCCGTTCACCGCATGAGACATCCACAGATCTGAGCTGGCTTGCATAGAGCTCATGAATGTATTCACAGTCAGAGTTGGGTTGATCCACACATCATAGAGTAATGCCGGTGCTGCCGTGTGCTTGGCCTTTAAAGTGCCAGTGGTTCTGAAGGCAGAAGCAAAACCTTTGTGGCTAGGACAGAGGCTCATTACACAAAGCAGAGCTCCCTGCATGCACCCATCATGAAGAATAAACATGAGCAACAACATTTCTTCTGGGCCTATAAAACTGTTCTCAACGCAATCATTTCTCTTTTCTGACAAAATCGTATTTCTAATATTTTTTTAAGAAATTCTGATTAAGCTCCATATATCATATATTCCATATATCAATGGCACATTTGGTGAGACATGATTCTTTAATCTGTTAAATGAGGTAAATTTAAATTGCATGAAACTGCATATCTTGTATGAAGGTTTTTAATTACCGATGTCACAATTTTAAATTAAGATAGCATAATTATCATCATCATCAGAGACATGAAGACATGCTATACAATATATATAATTTGTGAAAATTATTATGCAGCTCTCAAACTAAATATAGTGCACACGTGTTTGATGTTATTGATATTCAGTCTGTGCCAAAAGTGTCATATTTGATTTAAGAGCTCTGTAATCATTTAAGCTACATTTATGGTTATTTTATTTTGTCCTTTTTGGGAGTTTGACAGCCTGTGATCACTATAAAATTGTTAAATGGAATAGAGCTGCATGAAAGTTCTTTTAAAATTCTCCTTTTGTGTACCACAGAGAAAATAACAGCATTTGAGTTTAAAATATACACTCACCTAAAGGATTATTAGGAACACCTGTTCAATTTCTCATTAATGCAATTATCTAATCAACCAATCACATAGCAGTTGCTTCAATGCATTTAGGGGTGTGGTCCTGGTCAAGACAATCTCCTGAACTCCAAACTGAATGTCAGAATGGGAAAGAAAGGTGATTTAAGCAATTTTGAGCGTGGCATGGTTGTTGGTGCCAGACGGGCCGGTCTGAGTATTTCACAATCTGCTAAGTTACTGGGATTTTCACGCACAACCATTTCTAGAGTTTACAAAGAATGGTGTGAAAAGGGAAAAACATCCAGTATGCGGCAGTCCTGTGGGCGAAAATGCCTTGTTGATGTTAGAGGTCAGAGGAGAATGGGCCGACTGATTCAAGCTGATAGAAGAGCAACTTTGACTGAAATAATCACTCGTTACAACCGAGGTATGCAGCAAAGCATTTGTGAAGCCACAACACGCACAACCTTGAGGCAGATGGGCTACAACAGCAGAAGACCCCACCGGTTACCACTCATCTCCACTACAAATAGGAAAAAGAGGCTACAATTTGCACGAGCTCACCAAAATTGGACAGATGAAGACTGGAAAAATGTTGCCTGGTCTGATGAGTCTCGATTTCTGTTGAGACATTCAGATGGTAGAGTCAGAATTTGGCGTAAACAGAATGAGAACATGGATCCATCATGCCTTGTTACCACTGTGCAGGCTGGTGGTGGTGGTGTAATGGTGTGGGGGATGTTTTCTTGGCACACTGTAGGCCCCTTAGTGCCAATTGGGCATCGTTTAAATGCCACGGCCTACCTGAGCATTGTTTCTGACCATGTCCATCCCTTTATGACCACCATGTACCCATCCTCTGATGGCTACTTCTAGCAGGATAATGCACCATGTCACAAAGCTCGAATCATTTCAAATTGGTTTCTTGAACATGACAATGAGTTCACTGTACTAAAATGGCCCCCACAGTCACCAGATCTCAACCCAATAGAGCATCTTTGGGATGTGGTGGAACGGGAGCTTCGTGCCCTGGATGTGCATCCCACAAATCTCCATCAACTGCAAGATGCTATCCTATCAATATGGGCCAACATTTCTAAAGAATGCTTTCAGCACCTTGTTGAATCAATGCCACGTAGAATTAAGGCAGTTCTGAAGGCGAAAGGGGGTCAAACACAGTATTAGTATGGTGTTCCTAATAATCCTTTAGGTGAGTGTATGACAGGGTTATTTTTTTTTGTTTTGTTTGTTTTTTTGTTTTTGTGAAGAGGGATTAATCCAGGCTTTTACAGCAGTGAATAATAAAAAAATATTAACACACCCACCCACAATCTGGTTTAATATCTTTGTGGGGACTTCATAGACATATTGGTTATACTAACCCTACCCGTAAACCTACACATCACAGAAACTTTCTGCATTCTTACATAAAAAAATAATAAAAATAAAACCTCATTCTGCATGCTTGTTTTTTCATGGGGACCTCAATTTATGTCCTCATGGTGACACGAGCCCCATGAGTCTGTGTGCATTCAGTCACAAACGGGATAGAAAAACATGCACACACGCACACACACACACACACACACACACACACACACACACACACACACACAGACACACACATTAATTAGGATTAAAGGGGAAAAAACTAAAAAGAAAACTTTCAATTGCTTGAAGCTCTTTAATGTGGCTTACATATGTTTTAATCAAGATTTGAATAGTATAGCTTCTTAGGATGACATAAAGAATGCAGTTTAAATGTGCTTTAGGTGTTATATAGTCATAGTTTTACTGTTGAATACAATAATTGAGTCACAACAAAAAACAGAACAACATGCACTGATCTATCATACATACTCTACAGTGGTTCTTTTATCAGGATAAGAAACCAGCTCAGTCTGCTTGGAGCGAAAATGTCTCCTTTTTATGCTAAACATATTTTATTTACCTGGCAGTCAAATGCTCTGAAATATGTTTCAGCAGAATCCACATCATTTACTGATTCAGGGTTATAATTCAGACTCTATCTCCTGGAGCCCTTGACAATACAATAAATAAAACTCTTGATTTGCAGTGTTCAAAGCTTATTTTTTTGCCTATAAGTGACATTTTCTGAGCGTGTTGGTAGGTGAAGATATGACTCACGAGAGAGCTAGAGGCTAAGTCTGATCTGTTTGTGAGGGGTTGCTTGTTTGTGTGTATATAGCATGGGTAATGTGCTTTAAAAGAGAGGAATTAAATTAAACTTATTTTTAAAACTAGTGATTATCTTACTTATCTGACCCCAGATAAGACAGGGTCAGATTACTCATGTAGGAAACTATGGCATTTTTGCCCTGTCTTTTAAGATGCTATATATATTTAAATCTATAGCTTTGATCTTTGACTACAATAAAGACTTTTTTTATTTGTCTCTCATCTTTTGCTTTGTATTCTTTGATTTTTCATCCTCTTTCTCCTATTTCTGTCTCTGTTTATTAGTTAATTAGTTGCACCTTCATCTTTCTGCAGTCAAATGAATTATTACTCCCATTTATCTAGAGTGAAAAACCCATGGCCATATATTCTATAATTATGACATGATGGTTAAAGGGTTAGTTCACCCAAAAATGAAAATTCTGCCATTAATTACTCACATGTCATTCCAAACCCATAAGACCTTCATTCATATTCAGAACATGAATTAAGATATTTTTTATGAAATATGAGGTTTCCTAAAGCTGCAGTCTATAAGTTTTGCCTCTTTGTCGCCATCTCTGTTTGAAACCAGCATTTGCAGATATCGGTGGAATTATCATCTTTATGTGGGTTGTGCATCAGCATGGCTCCTCAGCACGGATGAATCTTGATGTTTTGAGGAGTATGTGTGGCTATCATTCATTCACTGCACCGGTGTAGATACTGTACTTCAGTATCACAGTGTAATACAGTTCAAAGTATAGTGAAGGAAGGAGGTGGGAACCGGCGAACATTTAAAACACTTTAATAAATAAATAAACAAACTAAAAAGTAAAAGCGGCAGCCCCTCACACACATAACAAAACGTAAACAAAATACAATGTAAAGTCCAGGCCTGGTCCTCTCTCGTCCTTCACTGGTGTCGCTCGTCCTTATATGCCTCCGAGCTCTCTCATGAGAGGACTCGAGACTGGTGTGCCTCGCAGGTGACGTTCATTCTCAATCACGCACCGGTGTCGCTCGCGCCTCCCACGTCTCTTGCTCGTCCCCCTCGCCACAAACAGATTCTATGTCTTGGAAGTATGGGGGCCCAATCTCCAGAGACACAGAGAGCGACAGGACGAGAGAGTGGAGAGAGGGAAAAAAAATAAAAAATTCTGGTCCGGTTCCCGGACACACTGTCGCTCAGTCCTCAGCCAGCCAAGAGGCTCTTCCTCGTGGTGCCATGCGATGGTACTGGACGCTCGGTGGACGACTCGATCCTCCTCCGCCCCCTGGCGGCTGACGGTGGCTCCTCCTGTTGAGGGCAGCCGGCAGCGAGTCCAGCGCTCCCTGCTCCTCCCCATCATGGCGGATGGTAGCAGGCTCTGGCCCACGGCAAACGCCAGCGACTCCTCCGCTCCCTCCGACCCAGGGGCACGTCAGCGAGCTCTCCGTCCCACCAATCTTCACTCGCTCCAGCACCACCGCCTCGGGCAGCCACTCGCAGTTTTCTCTCTTCCACGCTGCCTGACCTCCTCAGCACAGCCGCCCCCCTCAGCAACGAGGGCGCTTCGACAGCATGTCCCTCCTTCCTCCCGGGTTAGGGCACCAATGTAATACAGTTGATTGTTATGAGAAGAAGGAGGCGGGAACCGGCGAATATTTAAAACACTTTAATAAAAATAAACACAAAATGAAAGTGAAAGCGGCAGCCCCTCACGGACGACTGCCACGCACACACATAACAAAATGTAAATGAAACACAACATAAAATCCAGGCCTGGTCCTCTCTCGTCCTTCACAAAGAAAAAGGAACTCTTCCCGGGTTTTCGGCACCAATGTAATACAGTTCAAAGTATAGTGAAGGAAGGAGGCGGGAACCGGCGAACATTTAAAACACTTTAATAATTAAATAAATCAGGCCTGGTCCTCTCTCGTCCTTCACTGGTGTCGCTCGTCCTTATATGCCTTCGAGCTCTCTCTCTCGCTCGCTCCTCCCACGTCTCTCGCTCATCCACCTCGCCACACACAGATTCTACGTCTTGGAAGTATAACCAAAATAAGAATTTTCACTGGAAAATGTCATCTGAACAAGTAAGTAACATATGTCTGCCACTTTTGTTCTGACCAACTGAGAAAAAAAGCATTACAATAAATTGCGCTACCAACGGTGATTAAATCTAACAATCACTCAGCTCATATCACATCAAACCGTGCAAATTATTATTATTGTTATACCTTGTTCTCAAATTGTTAATGTTAACAACATCATCATTGCGTGACTACGCGTATTTAGTGTGTATTAGCGTTACCTGTAGATTTCAATTTCTGTACAGTCTAATCTTTCGCTTTTGACTACGGGTGAATCTCCAGTTGTCACTGATGATGTAATTTGGACCTTTCTGGATTACAATCCACCATCAAAATTATACGTTTAATTATTCCAGCGGCTGTGAGAAAAGGCTATAAATGATCCGCCATCTGTAGCATCCTCACATGCGATATAGCCTACTAGCTGGACTTCTTCTTTATGTATACAGATGTGACGTAATGACACAAAGACAAACGGCGCAATGCTCAAATTTCCAGCAGAAAGCTACCAGTACCACTCAAATTATAACACATTATTACAAGCTTACTGTTGTGAATCGGGCTACAGTAAGGAGATAGTTTTGAACACTGGCTAATTATGTACATGCTCAAAAATTTATTTGAAAAGTTAGAGACTGCATCCATAGGCAGCAACATCACTGCAACTTTCAAGGCCTAAAAAGGTATTAAAGACATTGTTAAAATAGCCCATGTGACTACAGTAGTTCAGCCTTAATGTTATGAAGCGACAAAAATACTTTTTGTGCGCAAAAACAAAACAAAAATATCGACTTTATTTAACTATTTCTTCTCGTCTGTGACAGACTCCTATGCTGTCTACATTGTAAGTACAATGCAGTGCACCAAAAGTATTCTCGTTGCTTCGTAACATTAAGATTGAACCACTTGTAGTCACATGGACTATTTTAACGATGTCTTTACTACCTTTCTGGGCCTTGAAAGTTGCAATGATGTTGCTGTCTATGGCTTTTAAGATTTTTTCTATTTAATTTATTGTAAATTGCAACCGAAATGTGTGATCAAATATTGCATTCAAGAAAAAATAAAGAGGTTATTTAACTATTTAAAATCACTGTTTTCTATTTAAATATATCAAAAAAAAAATTTTAAATGTAAATTCCTATATAATTTAATTCCTATAATGGCAAAGCTGAATTTACAGTAGCTATTTAATTTAATGTAAAAATCTTTACTGTCACTTTTTATCAATTTAATATGTCCTTGATGAATAAATGTAATAATTTCTTAACTCTAGAATGCACAAAAAGGGTAAAATTGACTCGGCATGATGTGATTTTTGAAATATTTTATCAATAAAAACTTTATTTTATATTTTTTATATTCCATGAAAAAAAACATCAATGTCATTTTCATATTTTTTGGTCATAGGATGTCCAAGAATGCATAAGCGGGTCAAATTTACTTGGAATCCTATGGAATTTTGACTACACATACATTTTTATCAATACAAATGATGATTTTCTTAACATTTCATGGATTACTTAAAATATGACTTTTTCTTTTATCTCTGAGCCAAGATTATGCCTTTCTCAATATGCATTGACACCGGTCATTCAGAGAAATTCCCCATAGAGCCCTCTAGGGGATGCAGCATCTCATTCCCCTTCTCAGGGAACCATGGTTACATGCATAAACTGAGACGTTTTTTTTCTGCAATCAAAGCACATTTTTCTTGAGGTGTGCCTTTAGCCCCGTTGTACCCTAAAGTTTTGATGTGAACTTCAGAATCATGACAGAAGTAATGGGTTATCTGAATACTATTATTTTTCTTACTGTTTTATGTTTTACTCTGCTGTAACTTGCCTGTTGTTTATTATGTGTTATGTAAGAGTTAATGTGAAATCAGCAACAAAATAAACCCTGACAGGGTACAACAAACTTTGAAAATATAACTGGAGTTAAGCAGATTTCTTAATGTTTTAAAATTATAAAATTAACCAATTTAAATTTAATATAAATGTTTAATATAATGCAACTTTTACTTTCGGCCCACGGACCTTAATCAAGTTTGGGTTTTTTTGGCCCTTCATTGTAAAAAGTTTGGGCACCTCTGGTCTAAACACAACAATTAACTTGACAATTGGCAGGCGGCAGCCAATGATGTCACCACTGGAGCAACTGTGAGTATAAAAGGGCACCTGTGAAATATGTCATCAAATTCTTGTCAGAAGGAGACGTGTGCAGGAATATTGGAAGTGGCAAAATTATGCAGTGCCTCGTTCCTCTTTTCAGGGAACCATGGCTACATGCTTAACCTGAGACATTCCCTTTAGAAAGGGAACTCACGCTGAGTCCCCTAGAGGGCGAGAGAATGTCTAACTACATTAATATTCAGGCCAGCGTCCAAGAAGGCTCACAGAGAGCCTAAATCTCAGAACTTCTGTTCAGACAGCCCTGAAGAGTGGAGGCCTCAAACAAGAGGCCTATCAACGCTCTAGTCCAAGGGCAGTACAGAGAAAGCTCAGAAAGAGCTAAAAATTCAGTCTAACTGGCCCGCGATGCTCCGCAGAGTGGTGGCCTCAATACAACGACTCTTATAATGAAAGGAGGCCTAGCGACACTCCACACTAAGGTCAGTAACCAAGGAGGCTTCCAGAGAGCCTGACAACCTAGCATACTACCCTAACGCCTAGCCGTGCTCTAGGAGTAGAGGCCTCATTATGATGATTCTCTAAATTGAGAGGACATTCCAATTTAGAGAATTCGGATTTTCCAATGTTTCTCTATGGCGCTGAAACCTAAAGATGTCTGAGTTCCAGTCCTCGTGCAACTGATACTTCGGATTTTCCAATGTTTCTCTATGACACTGAAACCTAAAGATGTCTGAGTTCCGGTCCTCGTGCAACTGATACTCAACTGCCATTGGCTCATCTGCGTTTGAGGAGAGGGGCTTACTGATAGGCCAATTGCTATCCTAGCAGAGCTCTGGGGAGCAGAGGCCTCAATATGATAACTCTCTAGCGAGAGGAGCCCTAGTGACACTTGCAGCAGCCAAGGAAGCTCACAAACAATAACAATATAGCAAACATTAGCCAAGCTCTAGGAGTGGAGGCCTTAGCAGGACAACTCTCTAAATCGGTTGGAGACCTAATGACGCCCCACGCTCAGGACATCTTGCAAAGAGGGTCACAGAGAGCCTACAACACGCATTTGCTACCCTAGTAAATCCCTGAGGAGCGGAGGCCTCAATAAGATAACCCTCTAGCGAGAAGAGGCCTAGCGACGCTCACAGTAGCCAAGGAGGCTCACAAAGAGCCTAACAACTTAGCAAACATTAGCCAAGCTCTAAGAGTGGAGGCCTCTAAATCGAGAGAAGACCTAACGATGCCCCACACTCAGGACATCTTGCAAATACTAACAGGACATGGAGCAAATACTAACAGATAAAAAATATAAACCTGACCTGCTAGAAATCTTATAATGGGCTGTGGTTGGATCTTCCATCAGGACAATGATCCAAAACAAACACATTTTGAGATTTCAACATTTTGAGATTTGAGAATCTAATAAGATTTCCCCCCCACTTTCAGTTCTTTTATTTCAATGAAAGGATAGAATTTTGTGATTTTTTTTTTACATGAAAGATCAAAAGAATAAACCATGCAGATTTCTTTTCACAGCTGCATGTGCTCATATTTACCAAGGGTGTCTAAATTAGTGGAGAGCGCTTTAACTACACCCCACACTCAGGACATCTTACAAGGAGGCTCACAAAGAGCCACAACTCGCAATGCTGTCTTAGTAGAGCTTTGGAAAGCAGAAGCCTATGGCTGAGCTCAAAGGACAAATATACTATGCTCAGAGCAAGACCGTCCCTGAAAACAGGTCCATGTCCAGAGTGGGAAAAAATGCAGAGCAAGCTTCCAAATCCAGAACGGGACCTCTGTGACATGGAGTCAGAGAAAGAGCAGCGCCCATCTCAGGTTTATCTAGCAGCTCCAAAGGAGGGCGTGGCAGGAGCAGAGCTTTTAGTGAAACGCTCGCAGTGAGATAATCAGCTTCAAGAGATAATTGAGCATGCTCTGCTCCAAGACAAAGAAATAAGAAGTGTGTCCATTGTCCCCAAGAAGACAAGAAGCTGGTGACGTGCAGGTGTTATTTATAGATGTGATTACGCACATCTTGTGTCACCTGACTTTGTCCTAGGCCAACAGCTGGCTTGTACAGCACGTGACTTAGACTCCGGCTCACGCATCAATGTTCTCTCAAAAGGGAACCATTCATTCCAATACAGGTCATTTTGACCCCCCTTTTGCATTAGTTTATTTTGGTTTATGCATTTTAGGCTTCAAAAAATCTTACTGACTGTAAACTTTTCAACAAAAGTACATACATTATTATTATTATTATTAGGGCCCCGAGCACCGATGGTGTGAGGACCCTATTCGAATATCTCTGTCTATTATTCTTCTTCTCCAAATGAATCGCATTTTTGAGGGCCTAAACATGCTCAAAAACTCATGAAACTTTGTACACACATCAGAAGTGGTGACAATTTACATCTGATATGGGTTTCAGAATTAGGTGTGACAAAATGACTCGATAGCACCACCTACAAAATTTCCAATTAAGTGCCATTCGCTCTACGTTACACGTACAAGTATGAAATTCGGTAGACACATGTAACAGCCCAATACCTACAAAAAAGTCCCTGGGAGAAAAATCTGAAAACCAAACAGGAAGTCAGATATTTTTATTTCTCTGTAAGATTTTAGTAGTTTTTGCCATTTCCAGGCTTCATACTTGAATTAACTCCTCCTACAGTTTTAATCGGATCATCTACAAATTTGGTACATGTAATTTTAAGGCCTTTGCGATGTTAATTTACGAAGATCTTGAGATTTCGCTGAAGGGCGTGTCCGTGGCGGCCTGACAAATTTCGATGTTTCGCCATGAAACAGGAAGCTAAGTCAGGCATACAATGTCCGATCTGCCCCAAACTTCCCCAAACTTCTCATGAGTCCTGGCCTGAAGACATCTACATGGCAATATACATTTAGTCATAGTGCCACCTGCTGGCAACTGGAAATGGTTTGCTTTACACTGTAATGCACTCCCAGAAACACATTTAAATATGCCACCAAGTTGCTAGAAACAAACATGCTACAAACACGTTAAATCATGCAACACTTGGTTAAGTGCTAATGTATGCTATTAACGCCACAAAACAGGAAGTTATTGTTAATCAGGTATACAATGTCCAATCTGCTTTAAACTTCACATGTTTGATAATATTCCTGACCTGAAGACATGGACACGGCAATATTCAGTTATAGTCAAAGCACCACCTGCTGGCAGCAGGAAGTGTGGCACATCAAAATGACAATTTTTCTTCAAAATTTATCTGCTTAAATGCATGTCGCCCACTATTTGCTGTTTTCCTGAGGCCACCGGGTGGAAAAGACGGAGTCCTCTCTGGACTCTGGTCACGGGCTGGAGCCCTCTCTATACGGGAGACGTCGCTGGACTCTGGACGGGGACTGGAGCTGGTTCTGTCCAGAAGTCAATGAGCCAGTTATCCCTCGCTGGCCACGAGGGCTCAGGTGTGGTGGCGGCCATCTTGACCGGAGATGAGGGATCGGGCGTGGCGGCAGCCATCTTCCTCCTTCGCTTCCTCTTTTGAGCCGTTGCAAAAATTTACTCTGGAGCAGCTTGGAGTGAGTTGGAGCACCCAAGTGACTTTGAGATGGGACTAGATGAGGTTTATTATGTTCCTTGATCTCTTCTACAACGAAATCGGTACCATTAAGCCAGAGGATAAAGTTAATGGACTCTACCAAGGACAAACAAGGCTCAGGAGACAAAAAACTAATTACTTCCTCATCCAGTCCCATCTGAAAGTAAGTCGCTCCAATTCACCAGATGGGAAAACTTTACAAACTCCTCCACATACTGCTTCAGAGGACAACCACCCTGCCGGAGGGAGAGGAGAAATTCTTCAGCCAGTTTTGGTGTTGGTCTAGTCATCTGTAATGGTACAGTGTGCACAGGAACAAGGTGAAGACTAGTGATGTTACATATGACACTGAAGCTTCAAAGCGCGTATCAAGTATGCAGCGCAATTTCTCATGAAGCTCCGTCTCAGGGCGTGTATTGTTTTCAGAGAAATATGTGATCCATGAAAAACAAAGCCTCACTTTCTTTCCAGTCGCGTGAATGATTCACTTTGAACAACTCTGTTGGTATTATTATAATAATAATTGTTACATTTAATTTATTGCCACACTTTAATATGTGAATTATATCATCAGAAAACTGAACATTTAGCATTGTCAGGCTTTTATTTGTCCTTTATAAATAAAACAATGGCGCTGCGCACTCGGGTTTATGGCTGCTATAAATTTGACCTGCCACAAGATGGCACTGTTTTCGACATTCCTGATGCTTTGAATCTTTTCCCGAAACAATCAGGGGTACGCCTCAGTGCTTCATGAGGCTTAATTTGCCCATCCCTACTGAAGACTCAGACGATCAAAATACCAACTTAAACTTTAATAATGCTTAGGAACAAACAGAAAGGCAGAGAACATTTAGATTTCTCTGATCTACATATGCGCATTTAAGATGTTTGAAGACTAAAAAAATGTATAATAAATAGTTTCATTTTCGTCTGTGTCAGTGAAAAAAGTAAACATAGGGTCAACTGATATTTAGCCTATATTTTATTAAGCATTTTCTTAGACAAGTTAATTCACTGAAGGCTACGAACACTAGGCAAATATGTTTAATAAATCCATTCACAATATGTACACACATTCATTATCTTATGCCTAATCTGATGAAATCGGCTTTGTTAATGTCCTTTTTTAATTAAAAATTGTATTAGTTTGTCTGATTATTTTTGTCGATTGTTTAACATTTCTATACTAAAACAGCTGTAAAATATGAATGTTTAGTTTAGCTACTTACAATTAACTCCAGCTTCTGTGAACATAAAGCCTGCCTACTTTACCTCTTTCCCCACCAGCGTTTTTAAAAAAAAGTTGCCAGCCACCGCCAAGGTTTTTGATCATTTTCACAAAAATGTTATGGCCCATAGAATATTTTGTTGTATGCAATATATCAAAAGAAATAGAAGACCCTCTAATTTTAAACAAAATATCAACACTTAAATATGGGTAAGTTTCATAAAAAAGCAACATTTTGAACAAAAAGCTGAGAAAATCACTTTTTTGTCAAAGGCTACATCCAGATCAGATTCAATACGATGATCAAACACAGATGGAGTAGATTGAGTCCAACAACACCCCTAACGCTTGCACAGTCCTATAGCTCGTTCTAGGTCGACATTTCATTCAGTAACATTAGACAAGTTTTGATTTATATGCTCTTTAATGTTGATGATCATGATGATCAATTGCGGGAAAGCGTTTTCTCACAAATAATGGAAAATTCTGTGTTTGGCGGGGAAAGAATTAATCTGATTGGTCATCTCAAATATTTTGACATTGACGAGCTGTCCTCAGACCGCAGGCAGCTCAGATGAGAAGATGTCCTTGCAGCACTAAAGTAGTGTAAATACTCTATTAGTCAATTATTTCACAACATTTATTATATACACCTCTGAAAAATACAGAGGTCCAGATCCTCAGTGATCTCATAGGTGTCTACGGCCATGATTACAGTCGTGTAGGCAGCCTATAGTTTACCTTCAGTTCACTTTAGTTTACATGGTCGGAGCTATTCAGTCTGGTTCAGCTAGTTTCACCACAGAGCCTTTACTGTACACATTAAGTTGTGCTTGTATTCATATGGATAAAGCGACTGCCTGGCGCTCGTTATCACTTCAATAGAACGGCGAAAGTGGCGAACGAGTTTGTCAGCGCTGTGCGTGAGATGATCCAGCTGCTGCGACTGGTGGATCTATTAATTTATTAATTTATCTGAGGTGCCGGAATGCATTTCCGGACCGTACCCATTTTAACCACTGGGTATTATTTTTTATACTTGAGATATCTTTACTTTAACTCTTTCCATTTTAAAAACATTTTATTCTGGCTTCATGCATCCTTTTTTATCAACACCTGAATGTGTGTAAGTGTCATAAGGAAAAGCAAAATTTTTAAACAAAAAACTGATAAAAATTGCATTTTTGTCAAAGACTTCGTCCAGATCTCAAGTCTTCACGTATGTTTTGATCCGGCAATTCTGTACTAGAAGAAGCATAATAGCACCTCTATTGTATAACTTTGAAAACATGGATAGCTGGAAAATTCAGTCAGTGGCAGGGGAAGAGGAAAGTAAATTCCAACGTACACTACCAGTGAACTAGCCTACACAAAAAAAACATATATACTAGGAATTAGGAACATATCTGTTTTCTTTATACATAAATATTTTCAAACAATGTAAGTTTATAAGACTGTATGTAAAACTATGTGAACAAGTATTTAATTAGGCTACTCAATCAAAAGGGTAAACACAACTACAAGCCAAATATACTTAACAAAGAATACTTAATTATACTTTTAGGTATGTCTTTTTGAAAAGATTGAGTAGATTGAGATGTAATGGCCAAATATACTTAGACTTTTCTGTTAGTATAAGTCAAGTATACTTAGGTAAGTATATTTCTGAAAAGTACATAAAAAGTAGACTGAAAGTATTGTATCTTATTTGTATTTTAAAAGAAGTATACTAATAACATGCTTGAATAAACGTCTATTTCATAAGGGTTTTTATTAACATTATATTATTATATTATATTATGGTCTGTCATGACCACTTACATTAAGGACATTTTAATCAACAAAAATGATCGGAAACTCTGTTTCTGACCCTATATTCACAATTTACCACCAATAAAAGCTTCAATACATTTGAACTATGTTCCAGTAACATTATTTTGTATATGATTGTCTCTTACAAATATTGCCACTTCATAGGACCCATCTAAAAATTCATTTACAGCCACTTAGAACAAATGGAGATTTCTTGGGACTGAACAAGTGATTACAGAGCATGGGGTTAGCCATGAATAATTTCCTTGAAATGAGCTCTCTGAGGAGAAAGTGGGAGCCTCTCTTCCATTTGCCGACACTGAAGTGCAATCTCCTGGCGTTCTATGGTGTGCTGAAATCACATCCATGGTGTGAGAGAGAGACACTGTTCTGCATGATAATTTGAGAGAGAAAAGGGGCAGCATCATTAACGTATGTCATTTCACCCGCAAGAGGGAAGGTGCGCTTAGAGTCTAATGAGATCTGAGGCTGATATTTGGAGACCTGTCCCCTCCTCAAGGTGGGACGAGGGCTGCAATGCTAATGCCTGTGTAATTAGCAGGCGGGTGCTGTGAGAACAGAGCTAGCCACGGGTTAGTAACCATCACATTCACAGCATAAGGCAAGACATGCAGAAGAGAAAGAGCTATCCCTCAAATCTTGCAGAATAAACTTGAATTTAATTTATATGAAAATACACTATACTGTATAGCCAAAAGTATGTGGCCACCTAAACAATAATATGTGCTTGTGAACTCTTTTGGGAAGGCTTTTCACTAGATGCTGGCACATGGCTGATGGTGACATGCTCTCAATCAATTTGAGCAAAAGTGAAGTCAAGCACCTATGTTGGGCAATAGACTTCTAATTTATCTCAAAGATGCTCAGTAGGTTTCAGGTCTTAGTTTAAGTTCTTTTATACCAGACTAAGTAATTTATTCCTTCAGTGACTTGGCTTTGTACACGGGCACTGTCATGTTGGTACAGAAAATCTTCTGCCGAAACCGTTGTCACACAATTCTCTAGAATGCATTGTATGCCATAGTATTAATATTAGCAAAACCTTTTAATTAGAGGGGTGTATCTATGATATATTAAATAAGTTCTCAAAATTAGTATAAAATTGTTTAATGTTATTCTTCTAATACTGTAAAATAGTATTTAATTCGTTTTTTTTTGTGTTTATGAGAAGAAAAATATGTTTTGTGCATCTAGTGAATTAATTATTTTCATTGGGCATACCTGCGTCATGACATCATTGCACGCTAGTTTGGTGTGCGGCCGTGATGTGCTACATTCATGGTAAATACAGAGACGAGAAGCCATCATATCAGCGTTCTTCTCTTTATTTTCTTGCTTATTTTCAGGTAACTGCAAAGTATAATGCACAAAACACACTTTCGGTTTAAGTATAAACACTGTTTAATATAATATGAATGAGTTGTATGTGTTTAAAGCTGTTATTTTATACTTTAGTAAAAGTTTGTCATGAGTTCAGTGCGGTAGAGCACATAATTAGCATAGGTGCTCCGCGATAAGCGTGAAAGCCCGCCATATGAATGGTTAAAGTAGAAATAATATTCTGTATAATATATATTCTGAAATAATATAATCTGTAAGAGATAATATTGTTTAGCGTTATGAATTATCTTCAATTTACAGACCTGGTCGTTTAATCTGCGGTGATGTCTGTTAACTGTGTGTTATTCATTACATTTGAGTGAATGTATTTGAAGAGTGAATTCCATATGTCTCGTCATTCAATGTAATACATCAAACAACGAACTGAACAGTATGTTTAAAGTTGTTAATGTTTATATTCAGTCATTACTATGCAAAAGTCATACATGTGTTGACCATGTATTGTGCTGAACCGTTGTAATATGCATATACTTTTATTGATTGATTTGAAGTAAATGCAGAGACGAGAAGCCATCATATTGGCGTTCTTCTCTTCATTTTCTTGCTTATTTTCAGGAGTACTACAATTTTGGAGGCACTGCTGCAACTGATGTCAGACAGTATCCACCTTCCACCTTCAGCGAACCGTCTAGCGACATTCATCCCTTAACTACCCAGATGTACAGCAGTTGAGTAAACGGAGCATGCACTTGAGGTACAGAGGCAGCTGAGTTAAGTCAGATAAGTCAAAGTTCATGTGCGAAACTGTGAAACACTGCAGCAACGATGGATGCCTTGCACAGCCTGCAGGAAGAAATTGGTGAGAGACTGTGCACATTGCCAAGAGGGAAATTAATTGAACTGAGCAAGTTCCTTGAAATTCATACAGAAGATGTAGCAAATGTCACAAGCCTTTCCCTAGTCAGACTTCTCAGTAGTTATCTGCTATGAAGGGAGCTGGAGGAACTTGAGGATGGGGGCATGGCTGAACTACTAAGCATGAATGAGAAATTGAGCGAAATGATGCTAACTGATGTAAATTTGAATGAGCCAAATCCAGTCCAGAGACAGCTAGGAGAAAGCGAATATGTAATACAAAGACAAACTGGAGAAATTAATAATACAACTGATTCACTTCCTGCTTCGACTGCTTCACAGAGCACAAGATTGGTGCCAGCATCAGCAGACAGTGTAGCAGTTAATGCTTCGCTGCCCCCTCAGGGACAAATGATACCAGCTGTGTGGCACAGGGAGTTTAAGATTTCTGGTTTTATTGGAGAGCCTGGCAAAAGAGAAAGATTAACCTTTTAGAGTCTGGCACGTCAGACTAAATAAGGGCTATCCAGAGCACAAGATTGTTGATTCAGTTATTCGGGCCATTACGCCAGGCCTTCAATTACGTAGCTATTTGGAAGGAAAAACAAATTTGACCCTACTGATGTTGAGACAAATCCACCGTTCACATTACCAAGAAAAGAATGCAACTGAGTTGTATAATATATGTGTGCTTGACTTGAGGCAGAAAATTATCTTCGCGTAACAAGAAGACGAGTCAGGTTTAAAATATGATCCAGCACTTGTACAGAATATGTTGTACAGTTTGGCTCCTTCTGCATACAAAATGAAAGAATTAGTCATTCCTGTACTCATTCTCAAAGGCCAGCAGTTGTCCAAGCCAATCCTTGGTTACAACGTGAACGAACAAGTATTGAAACAAAGTAAAGTGAGTGGGCAGTGTGATGTGAGCAAAGGACTGTTTGAGGAGAAGTAAAGTCCAAACATTCATTAACCTTGTGACAGCTGAAAGGCCAAATGAGTTAGTTAAGACGACGAGACCATGTGACTGTGCCAAAACATGCTATCATGCAGGTCAAGTTTCAAGTAAAAGCGCCATGTATGAAGCAGGATAGGGTCATGTTGTTTGAACCATATGTTAATCCACAGTACCCTGATGGACTGGAACCCATTGAAACACTCTTGACTCTGAAAAAGGGGAGCCGACCTGTGATCCAAATCAGTGTCCAGAATGTGACCGAACACGATATCCTTCTGGTGGGAAAGACTGAGCTTGGGACAGTGCAACAATAAAGTCAGTGTTACCAGCAACAGCATCATCTTGTGTAACAACAGCCTGTGTTAATGAAAGTGTGAAGCCAACAAGTGAGTGTGAGACTGACAGTGAAAGTGAGTGGGACCCACCTGTGAATGTGAGTCATTTGTCTCTAGAGCGGCAACAGAAAGTCAGACAAATGCTGCAAGAAGAATGTCATTCCTTTTCAAAATCAGATGACGGCATTGGGTGTGTCAAAGACTTATAGTTGAACATCAGTTTAACAGATCAGACACCTGTTCTGTATCTGTCCCGAAGCCATTGTACCAAGAAATTAAAGATTATCTTCATGATTTGATTACACAGGGGTGAATTGAAAAATCGCATCTGCCTTATTCGTTCCCAATTGTGTGTGTCAGGAAAAAAGATGGCAGTCTAAGATTGTGTATCGATTACAGGGACCTCAATCAGAAAACAATGCCTGACCGCCAACCGATTCCAAGAGTACAGGACATACTGGATGGCTTAGGAGGAAATAGATGGTTCTCTTTGCTAGATCAAGGAAAGGCGTACCATCAAGGTTTTATGGCACCAGAAAGCAGACCGTTGACAGCCTTTAGTACGTCGTGGGGGTTATATAAATGGGTCCATATCCCCTTCGGGCTCATGAATGCACCTGCTGCATTCCAGCAGTTCATGGAAGGATGCTTGGAAGGACTACAAGATGACATTTGTGTACCTTACCTGGACGACACCTTGATGTACACAAACTCCTTTGATGAGCATGTTGAGGCGGTAAGGAAAGTCTTACAGTGGTTGCGGTCGCATGGAGTGAAATTGAAGCCAAAGAAATGTGAGTTGTTCAAAGATGAGGTCCGCTACTTGGGAAGGATAGTTTCGAAGGAAGTGAGCAGGATGGATCCAGCAGATACCATAGCAGTGACAGTACTGAAGGACAAGAGGCCCACCACAGTTGGAGAATTGAGGAAGACCTTAGGCTTGTTAAGTTATTACCCTCCTTACATTAAAGACTTCTCGAGTATTGCTTGCCCCCTGTATGGTCTGCTGAAAATGACAATAACAAGGTAGAAACAAAAGGTAAAGGAAAAGAGGGACTTACCTCAAGAGTCATATGGTTCCATCAGATCAGTTGATTGAGTGGGTGGAGCAACACCAGGAAACGCTTGAAAAACTGACTGATTGTCTCGTCAAGCCACCTGTTCTGGGGTTCCCAGACTTTACTAAGCCCTTTGTACTGCACACCGATGCATCAAACTTGGGACTGGGAGCTGTCCTGTATCAACACTAAGATAGAAAATAGAAAGAGAGTGATTGCTTATGGATCAAGGACATTGACAACAGCAGAACATAATTACCATTTGCACAGTGGAAAATTGGAATTTCTGGCTCTCAAATGGGCTGTCATGGAGGAGCTCAGGGATTATCTTTACTATGCGCCAACATTTACAGTGTACAGTGACAATAATCCCCTTACCTACGTTTTGACTTCTGCCAAGTTGAATGCAACAGGATGCCGATGGGTTGCGGAGCTTGCTGATTTCCACTTCACTACTATTCACAATTAACATTGACGCTGACACATTATCCAGGCTGACAACATTCTCAGAAAGAACTATGCCAGAGTACACAGAAGAGCTTTCGTCGGATTCCATAGGAGCCATGATACAGGTGGTGGAAGTCCAGTATACCATGGTCCTTCGCTGTAGCTTGCCAGAGTTCACCAACATGTGCAGAGACCAATAAAGCATCAGCAGAACCCCTGTCAAAAGAAGAGATCAGAAGAGCTCAGAGGGAAGACAAAGACAAAGATTTGGTAATTCATCACTTACAGTCAGGAATAAAGCCTTCTCCTAAGCAGTGGAGGTCTGCGGGTTCAGCAGCTAAAGGTTTGATGAGAAGATGGGATAAGTTGATGCTGGATGAGGATGGTATTCACTTCAGCTTGTAGTGCCGAATTCAGAATTCAGAAAAATTGCACTTGAGGAATTACATGACAAAATGGGACACCAAGGTGTCGATCGGACCACAAGTTTGATTAGAGACCGCTTCTTTTGGCCCCGCATGCAGCGAGACATTAAGCATTATGTGTTGAGAACCTGCTCCTGCATTAAGCAAATGAAACCATGCCGAGAAACAAGAGCACCCCTTAACCCTTTAAAACCTGAAGCTTTCACATATTTTGTTTTTTTTTGACTGTAGAAATATAACACAATGTGCTATCCTCAAGTGCAAGGTGTCGTTTTTTTTCAGAAAACAACTGGCTTTCAATAAATTGACCCTTACTGTGTATGATGAATTTGAAAAAAGATTTTAAATAAATACAATTTTAAAAACGGGAATAAATTTCACTGCTTTTTATTTAGAAAAAAATCAGAAAACCCCCTGAACGAAAGAATCTAACACTTTAAACTTGAAGAATAAACTATAATACATACAAGTTTTGTTTGTGACACTGGGTTGCAGAGTTTTTCTTTACCCCAGTTCTCTACCCCAGGCGTTTTTTGATCATTCACTCTAGTCATTCACATGTGGTGCTCTCTAAAGCATTTCCTATCAAGTTGCAAGAATAGGCCCACATCACACTCCTGGCACTTCCATGGGGTGCTTCTTCTGCATCATATGCAACAACACTGGCCCTCTGTGACAGGTCCTGAACGTCACTCACAGGAACGGGCAGATGATCGCATCTCTCTTTGGGGCTGCCATCCAGAGGAACGCCTGTAAGTTGAGCAGCCAGAAGCTCCTGAAACAAGCAGAGTCAAGAGGTTGTCCTGGGATATGGCACACAGCTCTTTGTGTAAAATGAAGCTCTTGGTTACTGCAATATTCAGGAAGGGTCATGTACCACTTCTGTGTTTTACGGTGCACCGACTTTGTTCCCAGCATCTGGT
The DNA here is from genome assembly GCA_039654625.1 of Rhinogobio ventralis. NCBI lineage: Eukaryota > Metazoa > Chordata > Actinopteri > Cypriniformes > Gobionidae > Rhinogobio > Rhinogobio ventralis. The sequence continues at coordinate 26,315,154 of CM077195.1, read as the reverse complement.
CAGAGGTGTCAACTCCCCCATGTACTTATTGCACTGTTGAACTGCTGTTGGCCTGGGAACAGGGACCCTCTGTTTTTGCCCATCCTCTGTTGTCTGCCACCTTTGTACACTGTGTGGACAGTTGTGCACATGGAGACATTCCTTGTGTCCATCCACTTCACCAACAAAAGGTCATCATCTCTGATCCAGCGAATGGAGCCTTTTGGTGACCTTCTGTTCAAGGCATTTTGTTTGGCTATGACTGTGCCCACGGCCACTCTGAGGTGGTGTTGTGGATGGCCCATTTGCTTCTGTAGTAGCCACACTGAGAAAAAAAATACAAGCTTGTGTTACAAACTCACTGTATATTTATTAATGTATTTTACATTACAAAAAAAATACATTAGTAAAAGCAAAATTGTAAAAAAGTTATAAATACAACACAATAACTAAATAATAATAATAAATATATGAATAAAAAATAATAATAAAAATAAAGCCTGCAGTTACTTACACACACGCATGCCAACATATTTATGTACACACACACGCATGCAAACGCATGAAGGCGCACACACACACAGACACACACATTCAAACACATAAACGGGCATGCAAACACATGAACACACATGCAAAGCAAACATACGCACACATATACACACACACATACCACACACATTCTAAGATGCGTGAAACATTGGTATTTTGAACTGAAACACTGAATCTATGCCTATTTTACTGACATTTCTCAAAGCTTCATCAGAAAGAAGACAAGCTTCACTTACCAATTCATGCCTGGATCAACACCAGCAGCAAACGCATCCTCAACATCTGAATATGCAGACTCCGGGTCTGAAGAGTCCCACTCAGCCTCCTTCCAAGTGTCAAAAATAAACTCAGTTGCCTCTTCTCTTGTATATACTCTGTCTTCGCCATGTTTGTCAGTTTTTAATTGTTTTGAAATCTAGAAATCCTCTAAAACTTGAACTCTCTAAAATGCTTACCTGCCACGATCCATATCTCCGTTCAAATCCCTCCTTCCCGCCCCCCTCGATAGCCGCAGTGATTTGCTGATGGAAATCATGACATTACCGTAATAAGCCGTATATTGAAAGCACACGATGTCTACTATCAGGAGCTATTTGAAACGGTTGAAGAGTTACGGTAACATGAATACAGCTTGGTTAAATGTGTCGCAGACGACACGTTCGGTTTAAAAGGGTTAAGCCAATCACAACGACTTGCCCCTTTGAACTTGTCTCAGTAGACTTCCTTCACTTGGAAAAATGCAGAGTAGGATATGAATATATCCTTGTCATAGTCGATCATTTCACAAGATTCGCACAGGCATATGCGACAACGTCAAAATACGTCAAGACTGTGGCAGACAAACTCTTTAACGACTTTGCTCTCAAGTTTGGATTCCCTTTGAGAATACACCATGATCAAGGGGGAGAGTTAAAAAATCTGCTGTTTGGGCAACTGCAAAAGTACAGTGGGATTACTGGATCGAGAACTACTTCCTACCACCCCCAAGGAAATGGGCAAGTTCAGAGATTTAATCGGACATTGTTGCAAATGTGGAAAACTCTCACTGAAAAACAGAAATCAAATTGGAAAGATTCATTGAACAAGTTGATCTATGCTTACAATTGCACAAAAAGTGAAGTGACTGGTTTCTCCCTGTTTCACCTCTTCTTTGGTCATTCCCCGAGACTTCCCGTTGATGTGCTCATTGGGCTTGACACAGGCAGCCCGCCTACGAACAAAAGTGATTACCTGGAGACGTGGAAACGAGGGATGCAAGAAGCACAAGACATCGCTAGAGAACATGTGAAAAAGGCAAGTGAGCATAATAAGAGAAATTATGATCAAAAAGTGAGATACACTGACCTTGACTCGGGAAGTCGAGTCCTCGTAAGAAATTTGACCCCGAGGGGAGGACCGGGTAAACTTCTGAACTATTGAGGAACAAGTTCATGTTGTTGTATGTCAAGTTGCAGAGGATGTGCCGATTTATGAGATAAAACCTGAACAAGGAAAAGGGAAGTCACGAGTATTACACCGAAACCTTCTGATGCCATGCGATTACTTACCTTTCGAAGTCGATCCAATGCCGAGATCTAAATCAAAGTGGAGACAGCCACAGGAGAACTCCAGTGAACCTGTAAACAGAATGGAAGAAAGTGAGTTGGAAAGTGAAAGTGACTCTGAGTATTATGTACCAGCTGAGCCTTGCCAGTTGAGAAAACAGTTAAGCAGTTATGATCAGAGACAAGAGGAAGCACTAATACAACCTTCTTCCCCTGAGTTACCTGTGAACTTACCTGCGAAAGAACCAGAGGAAATTGAGTCAAGTGACGGACCTGTTGAGGTTCAAAGAGAATACCAGTACTCAGGGAGGCAACGACAACCACCAAAGAAGTTCACATATGATAGTTTAGGGACTCCTACCTGTTACAAAGTGCAAGTAACTGGTCCTGGGTATCATCCACACTTTCCTAACATGTGGACACCTACATTTACGCCTTGGGTGCCAGTGGCGTTTCCCTACCCGAGACCACCATCTGTGTATTAAGCTTGAACTGAAACTGAAATTGAGAACACACACTAATTATTATTACCGACTAGTACACACACTATTTGTTCTTATGGACTGTGAAAGAACTTGTGAAAAACAAAGAACTGTTGCACACATATGCACGTACACATAAACAGGACTGTTTCTAGGCCAAAGGGACATGGACTGTTTTGCAAGGCCTAAAAACATAGAGTGAACACTTTGGAAAACGTTTTTGAAAAAATTTTGCGAAGACTTTGAATAATTCTTTTTGCAATTTTCTACATGGCATTTGGCCTGGGACTTAAAAGTATTTTTGTGCGCTGAAATTGACTTGTGTGCTTTTTTTCTCTTGGACACTGGATGAAAACCCTGGACTTAATTTGTTTTTAAATGATGTGCTTCATTCGTAGTAAATGCAGAGACGAGAAGCCATCATATCAGCGTTCTTATCTTAATTTTCTTGCTTATTTTCGGGTAACTGCAAAGTATAATGCACAAAACACACTTTCGGTTTAAGTATAAACACTGTTTGATATAATACGAATGAGTATGTGTTTAAAGATGTTATTTTATACTTTAGTAAAAGTTTGTCATGAGTTCAGTGCGGCTGAGCATAGGTGCTCTGCGATTAGCGCGAAAGCCCGCCATATGAATAGTTAAAGTAGAAATAATATTCAAATCTATAAGAGATAATTTTGTTTAGCATTATGAATTATGCCGAGGCACAGCGGCAATTGCAGTCTTGGGGTTCACAAATGGATTTATCAGTGGGGTTAGAGACGGGCCCAGCCCTATCTCTGCCTTCACCTGATAGGTCCAGTGCTTGCTCTCGGGGCTATGAAGCACGCAATGCGGTTACTTCTGTCCCGATTGAGGCACCTCTGATGTCCCAGTATTCCTCTATTATGAACTATAAAAATCATGGTTATGGGGAGATGCCTAAGATTGAGAATACACTAGCCAGTTATCTTTCCCCCGAGTCCCTTCCCTAAAAGCCCCTGCATTACCCACTAAGCCTGTTAAAACTACATCAGCGCTAGTGGGTAAGGCTTGCGGCTGGTCAGGCTGCGGCATGTCTCCACACCATGTCGCTGTTACAAGCCTACCAGGCTGAGCTGTTAGGAGATTTTGATGTGGGCAGGGGTGTTCGGCCTGAAGTGGTTTGCAAACTACGTAGGGCCACAGATTTGTCTCTCAGGGCTGCTAAGGAGACGGCTAAATCTATTGGCCGCTCTATGGCAGCCTTGGTAACCACTGAGAGGCACCTATGGTTGAATTTGAGCTCTATTAAGGAGAAGGATAAAAGTTTTCTCATGGATGCACCCCTGTCTCCCTCGGGCCTTTTCGGTGACGCCGTTAATTCGGTCGACGATCGGTACCAGGAGGCATCTAAGCAGGTGGTTGCATTCCAAAAGCTCCTCCCCCACCACTCACATATCTCCGGGGCTGTGGCCAGAGAGCAGCCCCAAACATCTAAGGCCAATTCATCACACCGTGCCACTCAAAACCAGAGTGTGGCTTCCCGTGCTCCCCGCAGAGGAACTGGGGACAGGGGAAGCACAATCTGCCGCAGCCTTCGAGGGGTAAAATGGATCTAAGGACCATTATTATTTCCAAAAAGGCTGCGGGAAAAAGGTCCTGACGCCCGAGGGGTCAGGCCTATGAGGGCAGACCCTCCGAAGGGAAGCAGTACACACCTCACTATACGGTGCCTGCCTCCCTTCGGTGCCCTCAGGGGACCGTTCTGCCAACCCTGCCACCTCTGGTGTTAGAGGGCACAGTGGTCCCCAGCGAGCGAAAATCTTACGGTCCACCCGGAAACGTGGTGGCCCTGGGGTGCCCGCTCCCTCCAAAGAGGGTCCTAGAGCAGTCAGTTCAGCTGCTCCCTGCTGGTTCGCCGTTACAGGGCACTGGACTGACAGCGCAACCAAAACCAGAAGCCATTCTCGAGAGGATGGTACCATTAGAGAAATTTTACCGACAGCGTGGAAACTACTGCCGAATGTTTCTCGATGGGTCCTGCACACAATACAAAAAGGGTATCAAATTCAGTTCGGGTCTCGCCCGCCTAGGTTTATGGGGGTCCTATCCACAGTGGTGGGCCCTGAGCAGGTTTTGGTAATGGAACAAGAAGTGAAAGCTCTGTTAGAGAAAGGGGCCATAGAACGTGTACTTCACTCAGACAGGGAAACCGGATTTTACAGCCGGTATTTCATAGTTCCAAAGAAGGATGGGGAGTTGCGGGTACTGAACGAGGCGGTCATGCAGTTGAAGCTCAAAATGTTAACACTGAGACAAATCGTGCCACAGATCAGGTCCGAGGACTGGTTTGTCACGATAGATCTCAAAGACGCATACCTCCATATTTCCATCCTTTCATATCACAGGAAGTTCCTGAGGTTTGCTTTCGGGGGAGAAGCATACCAATACAGAGTTCTTCCGTTCGGTCTAGCTTTATCACCTCGCACCTTTAAGAAATGTGTGGATGCAGCTCTGGCGCCCATGCGCCTACAAGGCGCACTACTTGAACTACATCGACGATTGGTTGATTTTAGCTCATTCGCATCAGTTAGCAGTTCGGCATCGAGATGTCGTCCTCGCACACATGAAGGAGTTGGACTTTTCTAGGATTCAGTGTCGATGCAGGCGCCTGTCTCCAGCACCCATAGAATCTATCCTATCCACAGTCAAGAGAATAAAGCTAGGCCAGTCACTCACTGTGAAACAATTTCAAAGAATATTGGGCCTGATGGCAGCAGCATCCAACTTGATAACTTTTGGACTGCTGTACATGAGGCTGGGGAGAGACCATCATCTTTTATGGCACATCAATCGCCTGGAGATGATGGCAGTGTTTCTGGCCCTCAAGTACTTCCTCACAGACCTCAGGGGCCATCATGTGTTAGTCCGTTCAGACAACCGTTTCATCACCAAGGGGGTCTGCGCTCCAGTCAGCTCTACGATTGGTGCACCATATCCTCTTGTGGTCCCAGGGGAAGTTTCTCTCTCTCAGAGCAGCCTATATCCCTGGGGACCCAGAATATAGGAGCAGACATCCTGTCAAGGCAGGGACTGAGGCCCGGGGATGGAGGCTCTACCCCGAGGGGGTGGAGCAGATATGGAGGATGTTCGGCCAAGCACAAGTGTATCTGTTTGCGTCTCAAGATATGTCTCACTGTCCACTCTGGTTCTGCCTCACACATCCAGCCCAATTAGGGCTGGATGCTATGGTACAGTTGTGGCTGAGGCTACGTTTGTACGCGTTTTCTCAGATTGCTCTGCTTCCAGGAGTGCTGGATATAGTTTGCAGGGACCAAGGGCAAATCATTCTAATAGCCCCTCGTTGGCCAGGCAGAGTATGGTTCCCAGACATAGTGTCTCTCCTCGATGGGTCACCACTACAATTACCTGTCAGGAGGGAGCTTCTGTCTCAAGCGGGGGGCTCCATTCTACACCCTTGTTCCGAGCTGTGGAACCTGTGGGCTTGGCCTCTGAGGGGGCCCAGCTCATGAGTTCAAGTCTCTCAACTGAGATTATGGAGACCATTCTTCAATCCAGAGCTCCATCCACATCATGTTTTCACATGATGTTTTCACATCATGGTGTAATAGTCGCCAGCAGAATCCAGTTAACTGCCCGGTGGGTACAGTACTAGACTTTCTGCAGGAGCGGTTCACTGTAGGTTTATCCCCATCCACCTTAAAGGTATATGTGGCGGCCATAGGTGCTTACCACAGCCCGTTGGGTGGAATGACTGTGGGTAAAGACCCCCTGGTGTCTCGTTTCCTTCGTGGTACTTTGAAGCTGAGGCCTGTAGCTCGCACTAGGGTGCCAAAGTGGGACTTGGCCATGGTCCTGCAGGGCCTGTGCCAGGCTCCCTTCGAGCCTCTGGAGGAGGTTCCTGCCAAGTTTTTAACTTTAAAAGCTTTGTTACTCCTTGCTATCTCGTCTTTAAAGAGAATTGGAGATCTTCAAGCTCTTTCTGTTGCTCCCTCGTGCTTGGAGTTTGCACCGAGTATGGTTAAGGCCTTCCTTCACCCTAGGCCAGGTTACCTTCCCAAAGTGCCTACTAACGTAGCTAGATCCATTGTGCTGCAAGCCTTCTGTCCTCCACCGTTCTTAAATGCGGATCAGGAAAGAAGTAATTTTCTTTGCCCCGTCAGGGCGTTAGATGCTTATGTCCACAGAGCTGCCCTGTGGCGTAAGTCCGAGCAACTGTTTGTGTGCTTTGGAGTTCCTAGAAAAGAGGCCTCAGCTTCAAAGCAAAGGATGAGCAAGTGGGTGGTCGAGACCATTTCACTTGCTTATGAATCGGTCGGACAGCCCTCACCTTTGGCTGTCCGGTCACATTCTACCAGGAGAATGGCGGCATCTAAGGCCTTTATGTCAGGGGTGGCTCTTAAAGACATTTGTGAGGCGGCAGGGTGCACATTTGTTAGATTCTACACGTTGGACGTAGGGCCTAGCCCAGGGTCTTCGGTGCTCTCGTCACAGTGTGCTTTCTTTCACATGGGACAGGCAATTCTCGTTATGGTGGCATTGGTATAGACGTTCCGATAGCGTCATTCGATGCAACGGGAGTTCCCTTGAAAGGGAACGCCTAAGTTACGACTGTAACCTCGGTTCCCTAAAGAGGGAACGAGCGTTGCATCGTCCTGCTATACCTCCTACGTACTATATTGATTTATGTGAAAAATCATTCAAACTTTAAAAATAAAATTTCATCATTCATTTAATGTTCCCTGTTGTTAGATCAGTATGTTATGAGTGACAATTTGTTGCCAGAGTTATGGTGGAATGAGCTTATTTTGAGACGTACAGGACGTGTGTGTTGGTGAGTGAGTTTTGGAGGTGAGATTAACTGTTTGGTCAAGATTCATGTTGGTAATGCAAATTGTATAAAGAGTTTTAAAAAAGTAACTTCAGCATTGACTGATGCTTGTTAGCAATTTAAAAAAACAAAAACAAAAAAAAAATTAAAAGCATGCTTAAGCAATGGTAAAATAATGTAAGAGAAATTTGCAACATTTGCAAATGTTACAGTAACACCATATTGAAATATATTCTGAAATAAAAAAAATCTAAAACAATAAAAGCAATTAGATGTACCCTAACCGAACACCTCTTTCAATTTCATGATCATCCATTCAAAAGGGTAAACTTTTGTACACCGGTTTTGCAATGAACATCCTGCCAAATGTGGGTGCACTCTCTGTGTAAGTCTGCGGCATCCAACTACGAGACTCGGGCTGTTCAAAGTCATATGATGTGCAACAGCGTCACTTACAATGTTTTCCATTAAAATAAGATTTATGACCGATGTATGTACAGTACGTACTGACTCCACCCAAGGCTGGAAGATTGTGTATAGTGCATTTTTCTGTTTTTGTGTGGCATGAATGCTTCATGCAGAGAAATAATAATATAGATCTCCCTTTCTCTTTCCAATGCATTATTCTTTCCTTAATTAGAAATCATTGATTCCACTTTGTTTATTCGTGAACGGAACAATTGCCTGTATGGTTCTTAGATTAATCATTTTGGACTGCGCCTTGAACTAGAGAAGGCGAATACAGAATGATGGGACTGGTGTGCGAAAGGCCTGTGAGATATCCGTAGTGACGCTTCCAGTCTGGTGTGCGACCGGTTAACACTCCACCTGAGCCCTATGAGACAATTAATAGGCCACTATTTCCAACCCGTTCTCGTAAATGTGGCACGTCCAAGACTTTTGCGGCAAAAAAAAATGAATAAAAAGATATGCAGAAGTAAGCTCATGGCATTCATTGAGAAACAGCTGTCGTCAATACTGATGTGAAAGGCATGGAAATTTCGGCATGAGTTTCATTATTATCAGATGTCTTTGAAGTGAGAACAGGTTGGCTTTTTGAATGGATGTCAACAGAGGAGAGAGGCTAGTACGTTGACTTCTGTGAAGAAACAGCTGACACATTTTACGAATTAACAGCCTGTTTGCTAATATTCAGCGTGTCTATTAAACATTCATTTTGGAATGATTTTAGAACAAAATAAAAATAATAAGAGTTAAAAATATAAGAGCAGTCACAGAGAATTTAGATTTTATTTAGTTTTCCGTTTTATTTTAATATTATCTGCAGTGATTGAGTAAATCTGAAAGTGATTCAATGATTCATGATCAGATTTAATAATAAATAGAGTTGTGACACTGATAATCTTATTTATTTCTGATTTTTTTTTTTGACTATCCTTGTCAAAAAATCCTTTTGGAATTTCACTTTGTCCTGTAGGATCTTATTGGATTCTTAGAATCTTATTGGACATTGTGTTTTAATTTAATGGAATTTCACTTTGTCCTCTAGGATCTTATTGGATTCTTTGGATCTTATTAGACATTATGATTTATTTTAATGGAATTTCAGTTTATCCTGTAGGATCTTATTGGATTCTTAGAATCCTATTGGACATTGTGTTTTTATTTAATGGAATTTCACTTTGTCCTGTGGGATCTTATTGGATTCTTAGAATCTTATTGGACATTGTGTTTTTATGTAATGGAATTTCACTTTGTCCTGTAGGATCTTGTTGGATTCTTTGGATCTTATTAGACATTATGATTTATTTTAATGGAATTTCAGTTCATCCTGTAGGATCTTATTGGATTCTTAGAATCCTATTGGACATTCTGATTTATTTTAATGGACTTTCACTTTTCACTTTTCAAGTATTGCAATTAAACAGTTATTAAATAGGAATATTCGAAATATCGGAGTCATCACGCCGGAGATGGATCCATTACGGATGCCATGTCGATGAGCAATTTCAGAGGGCAGACTAATTGACACGGTCTCTGCAGACACTTCAGGGATGAGTTGGTAATGTCTGGGCGCTGGTCCACCATCTGAGTAAACCTCGGGATAAACAGAGAGACTAACATTAGCGTAGATGCCATTCTTCTTATGATGTAACGAGTACATCAGGTGTTATGGGAAGTGTTCCCGGTTCTGGCTGACCTAGTTAATGCAGCCTAACAATTTGAATAAAATATCAATTAAAAATGTTTTATGTGTATGCCATAGTAAAGAAATGCTTTTTTAGTCTAGATTTAAACTGACAGTGTGTGTCTGCTTCCCGAACAATGCTAGGAAAGCTGTTCCAGAGTTTAGGTGCCTAATAGGAAAACGATTGACCGCCTGCAGTTGATTTTGAAATTCTAGGTATTATCAACTGGCCAGAGTTTTGAGACCACAATAGACATGATGGAGTATAATGCGTTAAGAGCTCGCTCAAGTACTGAGGAGCTAAACCATTTAGTGATTTGTAAGTAATTAGCAAGATTTTAAAATGTATGCGATGTTTAATAGGGAGCCAGTGCAGTGTTGACAGAACCGGGCTAATATGGTCATACTTCCTGGTTCTAGTAAGAACTCGAGCTGCTGCGTTTTGGACCAGCTGCAGTTTATTTATTAAGCGAGCAGGGCAACCACCCAGTAGAGCATTACAATAATCTAGCCTTGAGGTCATGAATGCATGAACTAACTGTTCAGCATTTTGCATTGAAAGCATATGCCGTAATTTAGATATATTTTTAAGATGGTAGAATGCAGTTTTACAGATGCTAGAAACGTGGCTTTCAAATGAGAGATTGGTATCAAAGAGCACACCCAGGTTCCTAACTGATGACAAGGACTTGACAGAGCAGCCATCAAGTGTTAGACAGTATTCTAGGTTACTACATGTGGAGTTTTTTGTCCAATAATTAAAAATTCATTTTTTTCTAAATTAAGTTGCAGGAAATTACTAGTCATCCAATTTTTTATATCAGCTATGCATTCCGTTAATCTTGTGAATTGGTAAGTTTCGTCAGGGCGTGAAGAAATATAGAGCTGAGTATTGTCAGCATAACAATGAAAACTAACGGCATGCTTCCTAATGATATCTCCCAGTGCTAGCATGTACAGGGTGAAAAGCAACGGTCCTAGCACTGAGCCCTGCGGTACTCTATATTGAACTTGTGATCGGTGTGACATCTCTTCATTTACTGCTACAAACTGATAACGGTCAGATAAATATGATTTAAACCATGCCAATGCAATTCCACTAATGCCAACATAATTTTTGAGTCTATTCAAAAGAATGTTGTGATCGATGGGATCAAATGCAGCGCTAAGATCGAGTAACACTAACAGAGAGATACAACCACGATCGGATGATAAGAGTAAATAATTTGTAACTTTAATGAGAGCAGTCTCAGTACTATGATACGGTCTAAATCCTGACTGGAAATCCTCACAGATACCATTTCTTTCTAAAAAGGAGCATAATTGTGAGGACACTGCCTTTTCTAGTATTGTTGACAGAAAGGGTAGATTTGAGATTGGCCTGTAATTGACTAATTCTGTAGGATCAAGTTGCGGTTTTTTAATAAGTGGTTTAATAATAGCCAGCTTAAAAGTTTTCAGTACATATCCTAATTTTAAGGATGAATTAATGATATTAAGAAGAGGATCTATGACCTCTGGAAGCATCTCTTTTAGTAGTTTAGTATAGGGTCGAGCATACATGTTGTTGATTTAGATGATTTAACGAGTTTAGCCAATTATTATTCTTCTATAGTAGTGAATGAATGTAATTTTTCCTCAGTGACACTACAATGCACTGCCTGATGTGGTACAGTAGTAGACGGCTGCATGGTTATAATTTTTTTCCTAATATTATCATTCTTACAAGTAAAGAAGTTCATAAAGTCATTACTGCTGTGCTGTTGGCAGACATCAGAAATTGAAGCTTTATTTTTGGTTAATTTAGCCACTGTATCGAATAAATACCTAGGGTACCTAGTTTGTTTTCTTCTAAGAGAGTCGAGAAATAAGCAGATCTAGCAGTTTTTACGGCCTTTCTGTATGAAATCATGCTCTCTTTCCACGAAATGCGGAAAACTTTTTTTCTTCCAGATGCGCTCCTTTTTTCTGGCTGCTGTTTTAAGGGCCCGGGTGTGCTCGTTGTACCACGGTGTTGGACTATTTTCTTTAATCTTCTTTAAGCGCAGAGGAGCAACTGTGTCTAAAGTGCTGGAAAAGAGAGAGTCAATAGTTTTTTTTGCAACATCGAGTTCCTCTAGGCTATCTGGGATGCTGAGGAGATGAAACTGATGAGGAAGTTTATTTACAAAGAAATCTTTAGTCGCAGCAGTGATAGTCCTGCCATATTTGAAGCGAGGCGACGGCTTTGCAGCCTTTGTTAAATTAAGTATACATGATACTAGGTAATGATCTGAGATGTCATCGCTCTGCTGCAGAATTTCAACGGTATCAACATTTATTCCATGTGACAATATTAGGTCTAAAGTATGATTACGGCGATGAGTGGGTCCTAATACATGTTGCCTAACTCCAATAGAGTTTAGAATGTCTCTAAATGCCAATCCCAATGCGCCTTTTTCATTGTCTACATGGATATTAAAATCACCAACAATTAGGACTTTATCTGTAGCCAGTACTAACTCTGATAGAAAATCAGCAAATTCTCTGGTAAAGTGTGTATTGTGCCCTGGTGGCCTGTAAACAGTAGCCAACACAAATGTTAAACGGGATTTATCAATTTCACTACATAACGTTATGTAAAGCACCAAAACTTCAAAAGAATTATATTTGAAACTAGACTTCTGAGTAATACTGAAGATATTATTATAAATTACAGCAACACCTCCCCCTTTACCTTTCAGACGCGGCTCGTGTTTATAACAATAATATTGTGGGGTGGACTCATTTAAAGTAATGTAGTTGTCAGGTTTTCTGTCAAACACACCACTTCTAGATTATTATCTGTAATCATATCATTAACAATAAGCGTTTTTGAGGAAAGGGATCGAATATTCAGCAGCCCGAGCTTTATCATTTGTTCATCTGTATTATATCTGTTGTTTATTTGTTGGACATCAATACAATTTTTACCGTTGAATAGTTTTGGTGTTTTTGTGTATTTACTAATTCGTGGAACAGACACAGTCTCTATGTGATAATATCTAGGTGAAAGAGTCTCTATGTGCTGGGATTTACCTGACTTCTGCTTCCTGACCTAGGCCCTAGTTAGTCAAGGTTTAGTTTTAAGACTATGTGTTAAATTACTAGAGAGAAGTGCGGTACCACCCCAGCAGGGATGGATACCATCTCTTTTCAACAGGTCAGGTCTGCCCCAAAAGCTTTTCCAATTGTCTATGAACCCTATGTTATTTTGCGGACACCACTTAGACTGGTAGATGGCCAGTTATTTACCAGTACCAACTCCACGAAGGCGGCAAAATAATTACGAGGACCTCTCCCTGGGAGGCGTGCCCGGGACCGCTCACTGAGGCTGGAGATGTAAAACACACAGAGCGAGCAATCAGGATAGTGTGTTAGGCATGCCAACTCCAAAAAAATTCTTGGTGTATGACTCCAGGGAGCAGTCCTTTTGCTCCAGGCATAGCAAGGCAACTGCAGGATTGTCCATGGTTACAAAGAGAAGGTAAATAATTTAAATAAACGAAGACACCGCAAAAACGATATAGGTCCGTCTATCTGTTACGTAACGTGGTGATGAAAGCTCACGAAGACGAGGAAGAACTGGAAACTGGAACTTTAATAACAAAAACTCTAGCTGTTTGTAGTAACAGTTAGTTTTTTTTTTTTCTTTTTTTAGGTCTGTGTTTTATGATTGACAAAGCATGTTTGCTGGGTGAAAACGTCTCAGGTTACACATGTAACCATGGTTCCCTAAGAAGGGGAAAGAGACACTGTATTCGAAGACACTTAAGGGAATACCTCCAGCATGGCAATATCTAAAGTACGTGAATAAACACAACAATGACATTGGCCCGCGATAGCACGTGACGTTTTTGAAATGCTTTAAAGCCTGTGATGATGGGAGAACGGACCATAACCAGGTAAAATATATTGTTAGCAACTATTAGTTAACAGTTTATTTCTTATGTTAAATGTAACTGTTACAATATATTTTCACATTTATAAATTTACTCTGTATTTAAGTCCAAGTCTTTATTTAAGTACTTATTTTTATTCAACTCCACATCATCTCAGAGGCATATATTGTACTTTTTATGACATGGCAGCCGTCGTCTGAGTTAGCCCTGCAAACCTGTTGGACAACGCTGTGGACAGTGGAAATATCCACTCATCTCAGATGATGTCCCGCTGGCAGAGACCTTACCAGGGTCTCTATTGTGCAGCCCACCCCGGTTCAGCAAGCACCACCAGGGTCTCCCGCTCAGCTCAATGAAAGTGTAGCTACATACAAATGTTTTAGCTACTGTTAATTTAATTTTTTGTTGTTTCTGATGTTTAAAAAAAGTTATTTTGTAAATAGGTGTAAAAAGTAATGTATAGAACAATTTATTTTCATTTACACATTTTAATTTACATAAAAATTAAATTAATGTATAGAAGAATTGGTTCCCTTTTGAGGGAACTCGCACTGCGTCTAACGACACTTTGGGGGACACTCCCTAAGCATAGCGCATCTGAAGTATGAATGAAAACTATTCCAATCCTGATTGGTGTTGCGTCATGACGTAAAATGTGACGGCATACACGGAAGCTACAAAGGGACACCGGCAGAGATAGCTTTCGCTTTTCAGCAAGCGTTCTGTGTTACTGTTTGTCTTATTTGGTGTTGTCTGTCAAATAACAAAGTCTGTGAAATGGCGAGTGAACAATTCAGTAGGTGTGTGCATCCGTGCCCGCATTACATTTTGGGTACGGACACACATCAACTGTGTGTTCAGTGTTTGGGAATGCAGCACACCCGGGCAGCTCTTGAGGGAGCTGCATGCGGTGAGTGTGAGAGATTGCCCATCAGAGTGCTGAGTTCCCACCTGGCCGTGTTCGATAAGGCTGGCCAGGCTCGTGGCGGAGCAGATCACAGGCTCGCAGATGGATCTGTCAGGGGGACTTGAGACTGCTGAGGCATCTTCTTAGTCCTCGTCTGACAGTTCCGATGTTCTCCCTCCCCGGGCGGAAGCCCTCATCTTTACAAGTGCACCGCTCCTAGTTCATCTGGATCCTGATAGACCATTTGTTGTGGAGGTGGACGTTTCAACTAACGGAGTCGGAGCGGTGCTGACTCCATCCATGCGCCTTCTCCAAGAAACTGGTGGAGCCTGGTGGAGATGAATTATGACATCCGCAACAGGGAACTTCTTGCCATCAAGTTAGCCCTGGAGGAGTGGAGGCATTGGCTGGAGGGTTCTCACCATCTGTTCACTGTTCTCACCGATCACAAGAACTTGGAATACCTGAGAGACGCCAAAAGACTCAATCCCCGTCAAGCCCGCTGGGCTTTATTTTTTCACCTGATTTGATTTCTCGATTTCCTATCGTCCAGGAACCCGAAATGTTAAGGCTGATGAAATGCCATAAATGTACTACCCGGAAACCGACGCGAACCTGTATATTATTTGAAAGCTGGGTCTTACCTACCCAACTTTTTGTCTTGCCTCTAGTTAGCAGTCTTCTCCTTTGTCTCATAGGGCTTCACCTGTCTGTGATGTATACAATCCTCCTTGCCAAGAAAGTTCCATCCATATTATTCCTCTCTTGCCGAGCATGCTTAATCCACTCATTATTCCAGCTTCAAAAGTCCACTTGCTGTCACAGTGACGGATGACAAATGCAACTTTTGCAGTTTTGCATTTTTTTGTATCTCGAGTCAACTCACATAAGATAACTTCAACTGTTTGCCCTTTTGAAATGTAATAACAATTGCTCGCTCAGAGCCATGGCCGCGGTCGGTAGCATTACTTATTTAAAATCATCTCTGAGCTGAATCTAACCAGAAATATAGATATAACAAGACAGTTAATTCATGGTAACGCTTTAGATTACAGCCCAGCTTCTGATGGCTGGGCACGATTGTGTTTTTTTTCACCTTATTTCCCGGCTCACACTTTTCTCATTGTAATTGTACAAGTCGCATGTTACAAAACACGGACGCTAACGCTAACTGACTCTGATCATGGCCGGGTGTCCGATCGACTCGGGTATTACACACAACATTAAACAGATCCGGGACCCGAAGTAATAGATTGGGACCCGACCCGGAACTGGCTGATCTTTTAACATATAGACCCGAACCCATACGGGTCCCGGGTCGGGTCTCGGGTCCTCCGTGTAGACCTCTACCCAGAAGCCACAAGAAATTAATAATGTATTCCAAAGTTTTTGCCAAAAATTATATCCTTTTAATCACAATCCAAATGAAACAGAAATAGATAATTTTCTAAAAAAACTAAAACTACCAACAATGTCAAATGCAGGCAAATGCATTAGATACACCCCTCACTCCATAAAGCACTAGATAAAATGCCAAATAACAAATCACCCGGACCTGATGGACTACCAGCCGAATTCTATAGACACTTCTGGCCAATTCTACCTCCATTATTCCTCAGAGTAATCACAGAAATCAAAACTACATCCACAATACCGTATATGAATACGGCAGTTATGACTCTTTTGCTAAAACCAAACAAGGACCCAATGCACCCTTCCAGTTACCTCCCTCACTCATTAATAAACACAGATTTAAAAATCATTACCAAAGCGTTAGCTACTAGAATAGAAACATTTATCCCAATGTTAATTTACCATGATCAAACAGGTTTTATTAAACACAGGAATGCTTCAGATAATATACGTAGATTATTCAACCTAATTAGCCTTGCCCAACAAAAACAAAACAAAACTATAATTGTATCACTTGATGCCAAAAAAGTATTTGACAAAGTTAACTGGACATTTCTTTTCAGCACTCTACTCAGATTCGGATTTGGAGAGTCATTCATCCATTGGATAAAAATATTGTATACTTAACCCAGGGCCACAATAATCACAAATGGTAAAAAATTTCACACTTCACAGAGGGACCAACAACACCCACCGATAAATGGTTAAAATCACTTGATTCATTAACCTCTCACTTCTATTGGAAGAACAAAACACCTAAAATATCTCTGGAAAAATTACAAAAGACAAAGTCACAAGGCGGCCTAGAAGCTCCAAATTTTCAATATTACTTTTTAGCAAACCAGATACGATATTTGGTAATACTTTATAATAATGGTCTGTCATTAATAAGTAACTACCCAGGAAGTAATGCAGGACTAATGAGTAGTACTACATTAACACTTCAGCTACTACTATTAACTAATATAGAAACAACCTTCGAATATCGAATTTAAGAGATAGTTTTCTTAAGTAATCAATAATTACTGAATAAGATTAGCATCATTAATAACTATTAACTAACAAATTATGAACATTATTGTGTGTCTTAGATGTAATCAGTCTTCTTTTTTACTCTGAATAAAGTCATAAAATGCATCACTAAGTACTTAAGTGTTACCTAGTCATTATGCAGGAACATCATTTTCACTTTAAAATAATGCTCCAGATCACTAGTATTCCTTGAAGAGTGACTAGGTACTTGAGTAATTAGTGATGCATTTTATGACCATGTTCTGAGTAAAAAAAAAGACAATCTTCAAGAACTATTAGTGATCTGGATCATTATTTTAAAGTGAAAACAATGTTTTTCACTTTAAAATAATGGTCCAGGTCACTAATAGTGTCATGGACAGTTGGGAGAAAAGGGAACGAGGACTCATTTGCAGGAAGAAGATTTATTAAATGAAACAAATAAAACAAACACAAACAAAACACCCATGAGGGGGAAAAGCAAATTCTAATACTTAAACACAAGGAACAGGTATGACAGGGAACAGACGACATCAGACAACGATCCAGCACAGGACTGCAAACACAAGGAGATTATAAAGGGTACAGACAAGGCAGGTAATGAGGGAGAACAGGTGGGGCCACTTAAACAATAATGAGATAACAAGAGGGGTGAAGGAATGCACATGACACAGAAATTAACCAAAACACCACATGTGCTACATGAGACAGGACAGGCATGTGACAAGTAGTTCCTGCATAGTGACTAGGTAACACTTGAGTAAGCATTTTATGACCACATTGAGAGTAAAAAAAGACAATTGCTCACATCTCAAACACGTTAATGTTATGATTAGTAATTCTTTATAATTTGTCATAGTTACCTATTAGTTCTTAGTGATGCCAATCTCATTCAGTAATTACTGATTACCTAATAAGGAACTACCTTAGTCCTAAAAGCGATCTTACTGATTAGTTCAGCTTGTTTCTTTATTAGTTAATAGTAGTAGCTGAAGTGTTAATGTAGTAATACTCATTAGTCCTGCATTACTTCCTGCATAGTTACTTATTAATGATGGACCATTATTCTAAAGTGTTACCCAATATTTATATAAATGGATTCACAAAAACAATCATAATAATTTATGGATGAAATTGGAACAAAATCAGTGCAAAAATACTTTAATTTCATACGTCACCTTCATACCAAAATCAATTAAGAAAATGCATTATTTCAAGAATATTACAATTGCATCAACTCTGACAGCCTGGTGGAAAGTAAACAAAGTTAATAATTCACCACTAACACCATGTAGACACACCCCCATCTGGTCCAACCCTGATTTCCACTATGCAATAAACCTGTCAATTTTCCATCATGGAAACAAAAAGGAATTACTCACCTCCATCACTTATTTCAAAATAACCAATTTGCATCATTAAAAACACTAGCCCAGAGGTAAGGTCTTGGGGGAGAACAGTTTCTCCAATATCAACAAATAAAATTCAGTTAAATCCAAGATCAACATAATCAATAACCCACTTCATCCCTTTCAGTTAATGGAAGACATAATGAAAATAACTAACTCTAACAAATTATTATCCAAACTACATAAACTTATAATGATGCATATCAAATAATGATGCAGCAATTATAATACCCATGACCCAATGGGAAAAAGATTTAGCCTTCTCCCTCAACACCAACCTCTGCAAGGAAATCTGTAACAATACATTTTCAATGACTAACATATCCAACGCATACAGTTCAAGATTATTCACATCAGTGAAAGAAAGTAGTTTATAATGGGCTTGAGGGACACAGATATTTGTTCACAGTGCACATTAGGGAATATAGACGACTACTTTCATGTCACATGAACCTGTCAACCACTTATTTTGGATATTAGTGACCACAAAACTCTCCATTATCATGGGCTGTAGAATCCCTCCATCTCCGTCAGTAACAGCATAGAAGTCGACAATCTCCCAGTCAAATATAAAAATAAACTCCTCATTTCACAAATTATTGCCAAGAAAGGGGGTGGGCCTTGACCGAACGACTCTCACCATGAAAGGAGGCTGACATTAGGGATGCTAGAAAGCCTACATTCACGTAGTGAAGGGCCAGAGGCGGCAATGCTTTAGCAAAGCACCTCCATCATCCCTAGTATAGCCTAGGCTAGCTACCAAGGCAGCCCTTGTGAGGGCCAGCCTGCAAGCATAGATGGTGCACTTAAAACAAATGGTGCACAAATGATTGTGATTTTTGTAAAACCAATAAAAAGCTGCAAGTGTTTTTTACTGATATATTAAAATTTTGGTTGGCTGTGTGAACTGTTGTGAACACACTTGAGAATTTTGTACACAATGGTTTGAGAACAGTATGCATATGATTTGTAATTTGTATGAAATTAATGAAAACTTACAATCTATTTAGGACAATTACAAAGTTGTCAGAGTTAATTGTTTTGAGAGCAGTGATCTGAGTTTGGCAAAGTGTGTCAAGAAAAACTGAAAAACTGTAGATGAACTCTAGATCCAGATGTACTTAGATGAACACCATTACTCAATTAAACTTAGGGAATAAGTTTCCTCATATCATTTGAGTAGACTCAATTTATTAGGTTTTACAGTGAAGAGAGATTGAGTGAAAGATCCATCAGTTGCAGTAGTATGTTTTAAAATAATGAGGCAGTTTGTTAGTCATCTAAAGGGACTGACAGAGTCAGACATTGACAGGCCAAAACTCTGCTATGAGGGTGGATTAAAGAAGGCTTCCACAATATGAGGTCACTATGAATGATAAAAAGGTTAAGTTAAAAAGAGCAACACACGAGATGAAGAATTTGCCTTTACATGGAACATCAAGAGCCAATTATCATATGTGCTGAGTCCACACATACACATCAGAAAAAGAAAGACCTACTATGAGGGTGGTGGCTGGAGGGGTTAATCTTACGTCTCTCAGGGTCTATGAATTACACTAATGTTGCATTGCTCTCCTGACATCTTATATTATGGAATCTTAAATTTAACCTTTGCTTCTGTTTCTAACCAGGGCAAAAAAAACATTTACATGTGTCATCCAAAACAGTTTTCATCCAAAAAATCTTTTGGTCTTTATTCACTTTAATGTTTTTCCAGACCTAGAGTACATGACTTTCTTTTTTTCTGTGAAACAAAAAACACTTTTTTTTGCTCTTTGCAATATAATGAGGACTGAGGCTTTTAGGGTCAATACTTGCAGGGTCTATATCCAAATGGAGGAGATTTTGGCTACGTTATTATGGAAACATCAGATTAAAAGGTGATTCATTCTGTTTTTTATCAGACTATGTAGTGCTTAAAATTAAGATTTATGCACTCTCCCACTTGTTTGTGTATCTTAAAGTTGCCATCTAGATCATGCCAGTCCAAAATTATCACATAAGCCCCTATGACTCATCTACAATTCAGAAATGATAAATAATTCAAATCATACCAATGGAATCCTATACATAGCATCCCCATAGTCTTATATATTTCATGGAATTGTGTCAAGAATTACCACACACATTAGGCACACACAGGCATATGTGGTTTACAGGGACTAAATTAGACGAGCGTTTTTTGCAAGTAAAGGCACAACCTTCATGTCAGGGCCTCTCATCCTTTCAGCCTTTCAGCCCTTCCAACATACACTCACCTAAAGGATTATTAGGAACACCTGTTCAATTTCTCATTAATGCAATTATCTAATCAACCAATCACATGGCAGTTGCTTCAATGCATTTAGGGGTGTGGTCCTGGTCAAGACAATCTCCTGAACTCCAAACTGAATGTCAGAATGGGAAAAAAAGGTGATTTAAGCAATTTTGAGCATGGCATGGTTGTTGGTGCCAGACGGGCCGGTCTGAGTATTTCACAATCTGCTCAGTTACTGGGATTTTCACGCACAACCATTTCTAGAGTTTACAAAGAATGGTGTGAAAAGTATGCGGCAGTCCTGTGGGCGAAAATGCCTTGTTGATGCTAGAGGTCAGAGGAGAATGGGCCTACTGATTCAAGCTGATAGAAGAGCAACTTTGACTGAAATAACCACTCGTTACAACCGAGGTATGCAGCAAAGCATTTGTGAAGCCACAACACGCACAACCTTGAGGCGGATGGGCTACAACAGCAGAAGACCCCACCGGGTACCACTCATCTCCACTACAAATAGGAAAAAGAGGCTACAATTTGCACGAGCTCACCAAAATTGGACAGTTGAAGACTGGAAAAATGTTGCCTGGTCTGATGAGTCTCGATTTCTGTTGAGACATTCAGATGGTAGAGTCAGAATTTGGCGTAAACAGAATGAGAACATGGATCCATCATGCCTTGTTACCACTGTGCAGGCTGGTGGTGGTGGTGTAATGGTGTGGGGGATGTTTTCTTGGCACACTTTAGGCCCCTTAGTGCCAATTGGGCATCGTTTAAATGCCACGGCCTACCTGAGCATTGTTTCTGACCATGTCCATCCCTTTATGACCACCATGTACCCATCCTCTGATGGCTACTTCCAGCAGGATAATGCACCATGTCACAAAGCTCGAATCATTTCAAATTGGTTTCTTGAACATGACAATGAGTTCACTGTACTAAAATGGCCCCCACAGTCACCAGATCTCAACCCAATAGAGCATCTTTGGGATGTGGTGGAACGGGAGCTTCGTGCCCTGGATGTGCATCCCACAAATCTCCATCAACTGCAAGATGCTATCCTATCAATATGGGCCAACATTTCTAAAGAATGCTTTCAGCAACTTGTTGAATCAATGCCACGTAGAATTAAGGCAGTTCTGAAGGCGAAAGGGGGTCAAACACAGTATTAGTATGGTGTTCCTAATAATCCTTTAGGTGAGTGTATATGCAAACATTAAAGGTCCCATATTGTCAAAACTGAAATTTCCTAGCGTTTTTCATGATAACTCAGGCCTAGGGGCTATGTAACTACCAAAACAGTCAATCCACAGTCAAATGCACACAGCCTACATAAAGTAGCTGTGCATTTTCACGAGCCATTGAGACTTCCGTAAGAAGGTGAGAACAACTACTCAGTCACCGCCTTCAGTCACCACCCCAAGCACTGCCCAGTGCCCACCGTCCCGCCTGCCTCATCGCATCATTGTCCCCGCCCACTGGTGTTCAGTCGATGAGAAACGTCTCAGTTACGTATGTAACCCTCGTTCCCTGAGGAGGGAATGGAGACGTTACATCAGTGACTGACGAATAGGGGTTTCGCTTAGAATCCTATCATCTTCGAGATCTTAGAAAACGCCCAATTGCAATGAAATGCCATGGGCCTGCAGAATTTGCATAGCGTAACTCCGCCCCACCTCGTGGGTATATAAGGAAGTACACTGGCAATGTCGCATTATGTTAGCTGCTGAGGAGCCGAGATCTGAACTCCCGACCGTTCCATCAGTACAGCGGAAGTGGCAGAGGGACATAACATCTCCGTTCCCTCCTTAGGGAACGAGGGTTACATAGGTAACCGATACGTTCCCTTTCGTTCAGTCACTCCGAGTTACGTCAGTGACTGACGAATGGGGGTCCAATCTAATCATGCCACTCGGCTGTTGTCCAGTGCCCTGCGTAAGTGAGAGCTCCCTGTCGTAGACTAGTACGGACGAAGGACTCCCACTTAACACAGAAATACCAAGGTACACTGGGAAGCATATTCCACGTGGAAACATGCACCAAGCGCCTGCCCACAGGGAGGACTTAAGGATACACATATGACCCGCGGAAGAGCTGCATATGGAAGAACTCTGGGGTAACCAGCAGAAGGTGGAACATTTTTACCCCCAGGAGTGGCAAGGCTTGCCAAAGGAAAGACATGCTCAGAGAGGCTTACAGTGGAAATACACATGTGGGGGTCGCCCAACAGGGGAACCATGCACACGGCTGCACCTAGCCGAACACAAGGGCTGACCGGACGGGCATGCACTCTGGTGTCAGCATCAACGGTGCTGGAGGAACTCAGGGATTCAGGGAAGCAACCTGAGGAAATATCGCACGTATCCAGTCCGTGGAGTGGAATGGTGAGCAAGCGAAGACACCTGAGCCTGTTTAGCTACCGGCCACTACTTGAGGCGAGTACATGAGAGGACACTGGCTCCATTCTGAGGTTATAAAACCTCACGAATGAGTTGGGTGTCACCCAGCCTGCAGCTCTGCAGATGTCTGCCAGCGAGGTGCCATGCGCTAGAGCCCAAGAGAAAGCCATACTCCGGGTGGAGTGTGCCCTCACCCCTACGGGGCATGGACGACCCTGCGTCTGGTAAGCCAAGACAATGGCATCCACTATCCAGGGAGACAACCTTTGCTTGGAGAGAGCCTTTCCCTTCAGCTTCCCACCATAACAGACAAAGAGTTGGTCTGAGGTCCTGAAACACAGCATTCTGTCTACATAAGCACGAAGGGCGTGTACTGGACAGAGCAGTGCCAAGGCTGGGTCTGCCTCCTCCAAAGGCAGGTTCACAATCTGGACCCTGAACGGAGTGGTGGGAACCTTGGGCACATGTCCGGGCTCACGAGAGAATCAGCCGGCCCGAATTCCAGGCACGCTTCGTCAACCGAAAATGCCTGCAGGTCCCCTGCCCTCTTGATGGAGGCCAAAGCAGTCAGGAGCGCCACTTTCAATGAAAGGAACTTCAGCTCGACTGACTGCAATGGCTCAAAGGGAGCCTTTTGCAGGGCAGCTAGGACCACTGCTAGGTCCCAAGAGGGTACCTGAGGTGGGCGAGGAGGGTTTAACCTCTGCCTCTGAGGAATCTGCTGACCAGGTCGTGCTGTCCAACCGTTTTAGAGTCCACCAGATCGTGATGGGCTGAAATTGCAGCCACATAGACCTTCAGGGTGGAGGGAGACAGCCTTCGCTCCAACCCTTCCTGGAGGAAGGAGAGCACGGACCCGATCGAGCATTTTCTGGGGTCCTCTCAGCGAGAGGAGCACCAGGTGACGAAGAGGTTCCACTTCAACGCATAGGCCTGTCTGGTAGACAGGGCTCTAGCGGGAGTGATGGTAGCCGCCACCTGAGGTGGCAGGGTACTCAAACCTGCCGCGTCCCGTCCAGGTTCCACACGTGGAGGTTCCACAGGTCGGGACGCGGGTGCCATATGGTGCCCCGTCTCTGAGACAGGAGGTCCCGTCTCAGAGGGATCGACCAGGGAGGTGCTGTCGCAAGGAGTACAAGTTCTGAGAACCAGGTCAGGCCGGGCCAATACAGGGCGGCCAAAAGGACATGCTCCCTGTCCTCCCTGATCTTGCACAGAACCTGTGCGAGAAGGCTCACTGGGGGGAACGCATATTTGCGTGGGCCAGCTGTGCGCTAGTACATCCGTGCCGAGGGTCCCCTCGGTCAGGGAATAGTACCAGCGGCAATGGGAAGAGTCGGGGGAGGCAAACAGATCTATCTGTGTGTCGCCAAACTGTTCCCAAATCAGCTGAACCGTCTGGGGATGGAGTCTCCATTCCCCCGGGAGCGGCTGAAACTGCGATAGCTCGTCGACTGCGCAGTTCAGGTCTCCCGGGATGTGAACGGCACGAAGCGACCTCAGATGCTTCTGACTCCATAGGAGGAGATGGCGGGCGAGTTGCGACACCGGCGGGAGCGTAGACCACCTTGTCGGTTGATGTACGCTACTGTCGCCGTGCTGTCTGAACGGACCAGTACGTGTTTGTCCTTGAGCAGGGCTCGAAAGCGGTGCAGGGCAAGACGTACGGCCAGCAACTCGAGGCAATTGACATGCCATAGGCGCTGGGGTCCTATCCAGGAGCCCGAGGCAGCATGTCCCTTGCACATGGCGCCCCAGCCCGTGGAAGAGGCATCTGTTGTGACAACAACATGCCTGGAAACTCGTTCTAGGGGAACACCTGCCCGTAGAAAGCTGAGGTTCGACCACGGGGTGAATGTCTGATGGCAGGCTCGGGTCACTGGGACCTGGAGCGTGCCGTGTTGCCATGCCCATCTCGGGACTCGATCGCAGAGCCAGTGCTGAAGCGGTCTCATATGGAGCAGACCAAGCGGGGTCACCGCGGCTGCTGACGCCATATGCCCCAGGAGCCTCTGAAAAAGTTTCAGTGGAACCGCACTCTTGCCCTCGAACTGGCGAAGACAAGTCAGCAGAGACTGCGCGCGCTCGCTCGTAAGCTGCGCGAACATGGCGACCGAGACGATTTCCATACCGAGAAAAGAGATCCTCTGCACTGGGGAGAGTTTGCTCTTTTCCCAGTTGACCCGAAGGCCCAGACGGGCAAGGTGCTGAAGCACCAGATCCCTGTGTTCGCAAACCTGATCCCGAGAGATTCGTCGAGATTCAGGATGCGAACCCCGTGTTGCCTGAGCGGCACAAGGGCTGCCTCGACAATCTTCGTAAAGACGCGAGGAGGCAGGGTTAGCCCGAAAGGGAGAACCGTGTACTGATATGCCTGCCCCTCGAAGGCAAACCGTAGAAACGGTCTGTGTCGAGGAAGAATGGAGACATGAAAGTACGCGTCCTTCAGGTCGATCGCTGCAAACCAATCCGAGGGATGAACGCACTCGAAAATGCGTTTGACTGTCAACATCTTGAATGGAAGCCTGTGCAGGGTTCGGTTCAAGACGCGTAGGTACAGGATTGGCCGTAACCCACCGGTTTTCTTGGGTACAATGAAGTAAGGGCTGTAGAAGCCGGACTTCATCTCGGCTGGAGGGACGATCTCGATCGCACCCTTCGCCAGTAGGGTGTCGACCTCCGCACGCATGACAGGGGCATTGCCACCCACCACGGTATAGCGGACTCCCCGAAAGCGAGGAGGAGACCGAGCGAACTGAATCGCATAGCCGAACCGGATAGTGCGGGCGAGCCAACTGGACAGGTTGGGAAGCACTAGCCAGGCTCCCAAGAACTGAACCAGCGGGGTCATGCGAACCACTGGCGTACCCCCGATGGGGCAGCGAGGCGGAATGACCGGCCCAGACAAGGAAGGCATGGGAGCGTCCCGGGGTGTGGGCGGGGTCGAATTCCGCGCCCTGACAGAGGAGACCAGGGAAGGACCAGCGTTCTACGGGGGTCTTGTCTGCCAGGGGGCTGGCGACAGAGGGGGCCGAGAGAGGCGAGGCCATGGGGCGTCGTGCACTGCCAGCCGCACCCTCTTGAGGCTCGGAGGTGAGAATGTCCGTTCTTTCTTTAACCATTGATAGGGTACTGCCGGCCGTGAGGCCAGCGGCGGAAGGGGAAAACAAAAGATTCTCCCCCGGCCCTCCACCGGGGGAAGGAGTGGTCCTGCTACCATCTCCTGGGAAAGAACCGAGGTCACCTCCGAGCCGCCCGTCTCAGGACCGCCGCTTAGACTGCCGTTTGGCAGGCTGGGGGGCTGGGACGGGCGGGGCCGCCTTTCTGCGACGTCCTCCACGCCTCGGCCCGGGTGAAGGCTGCTGCTGGGGCCGGGCAGGAGGGGTGGGAGTCGCAGGGGGGCGGCCTCGGCGGGGAGCAGACTGAGGCTTCTGGGCCGGCGGCTGGGTGGAGGCAGCAGCTGACCGCCGGGGGAAGAATATGTTTAATCGCCTCAGTCTGCTTCTGAGCGGTCGAGAACTGTTGGGCGAAGTCCTGGACCGCCCCGCCGAATAGCCCATCCTGGGAAATGGGAGAATTGAGGAAACGTGTTCGCTCAGATTCTCTCATATCAGCCAGGTTGAGTCATAAGTGTTGCTCCTGGACCACCGAAGTGGACATCACCTGACCGAGAGAGCAATCGGTCACCTTCGTCGCCCGTAGAGCGAGGTCGGTGGCCGTCCGCAACTCTTGCATTAATGCAGGGTCAGCATTGCCCTCGTGCATGTCACTGAGCACCTTGGCCTGATAGACCTGTAGGGTAGTCATGGCATGCAGGGCGGACGCGGCCTGGCCCGCAGCTCTGTAGGTCTTCGCCGTCAACGTGGACGTGAATCTACAGGCTTTGGACGGGTGCTTTGGGTCACCGCGCCATGTCGCAGCACTCTGTGGACACAGTTGCATCGCAACAGAGCGCTCAACAGGGGGAACCCCAGTGTACCCTTTCACCGCGCCGCCATCGAGGGCGGAAGTGGTTGCCGAGCGATCGCGAAAAGTCAAGGGAGACTTCCACGATTTCGACACCTCTTCATGCACTTCCGGGAAGAAAGGCACTGGGGGCTGACGGGCGCCTTCGGCACGGGCCGCCCACAGATAACAATCGTCCAGCCGGGAATGCTCGGGACATGGCGGAGGGTTCCACGCAAGCCCAATCGTCTCGGCCGCCCGGGCAAGCATGGCTGTGAGTTCCGGATCGGACTCGGGCAATGCTGGAACTCCCGAAGGAGGCAACACAGCCGAATCGTTATCTCCGGAGGAATCCAGCCCACCTTGTGATGCGGCGATCGACATGGCGTCCTCCGCGGGTGCGCCAAATGAAACGCAGGGCCCCGAACGGGAAGCCCCAGCGCCCTCATCAGGCAACACCACAGGTTGCAGTGTGCAGGAGGGGGGTGTGGCCCGAGGAGGATTCGTCGGGTTGTTTCACACCGTAACCCTCAGATCACCCTGACCACCAGCCAAAGTACCCCCTCCAGTGGAGAAAGTAGATTGGGGTGTGGTAGAGGGGACTCTCCCCCCACTACGGAGATCATGGAGTCTCGATCGCAACACTGAGATGGTCATGTTCCCGCAATGAGAACATGACTCATCCATGAACGCGCGCTCAGCGTGCACGAGGCCCAAGCACGCCAAACAGCGATCATGACCATCGAACGGAGGCACCAGCCGACCGCACCCAGAAACGGAGCACGGGCGAGCCATCTTTAAAAAGACGTGCCACGTGCAGCTCTTTTAGAGAGGAGTGAAAACTCTGCAGAATGCCAAAGCACCCAGGGAGAACACGCACGCTGTGCTAGATCACTGCACAGATCAGACGGGAATGCGGAACTTGCTGGAACGTGCCGTAACACCAACACTCTGGAGAGAAACTCGTCTTGAAGAGAGAAGCGCTCAGGCAGTAACTCGGCTCTGAAGCAGAAACATAATGCGTGATTGCCACGCAACGCCCATTTATACCCACGCCGTGGGGCGGGGTTGCGGCATGCAAATTCCGCAGACCCATGGCATTTTCATGCCATTGGCTCGTTTTGTAGAGCTCAAAGGCGATTGGCTTCTAAGCGAAACCCCCATTCCGTCAGTAACTGACGTAACTCGTAGTGTACTGACTGAAAGGGAACCACTTTTCTAGGCATGGTGCCATGTTGGGAGCTCCTTGTTGTTGCGTGACCCTTACAACGCATGCATCCCTCACGGGCTGGGGAGCGGTAATGGAAGGCTGTTCGGCTTAAGGCCTGTGGATGGGTCATCAATGCTAGGAAGACAGCCACTCTGAGCAAGTGGATAGTTGAGGCTATCTCTCTTGCTTATGAGGCCTCACCTTTGCCTGTCAGAGAGCACTCAGTATGGCGGCCTCTAAGGCCTTATGGTCAGGGGCTTCAGTTCGAAAAGTTTGTGGTTTGTGGTCCTCTCCGCTCACATTTGTGAGATTCTACAACCTGGACCTCGAAAGGGAATGTCTCGGGTTTCGACTGTAACCGTGGTTCACTGAGAAGGGAACGAAATGCTATGTCTCCCTGCCATACTTCCTACATCCTTGTGATTGAACGTTTGGTCTAGGTGCGCTTTATAGCTTCCTTGTCCTGACGTCAATGGCGATGATGCAGTGTGTCAGTTCTTTCTCAGGGAACCAGCGTTACAGTCGTAACCCGAGACGTTTTCCTCATGGGGACCAAAAAATGTCTCCACAAGGACAAGTATTTTGGATATTGCCATCTTTGTGGGGACATTTTGTCCCTATAACATAGGGTTTACCAGAACCAAACACACACACACAATCCAACACAATCCAATCCAAGAGAGAAAAAAAAACATGGAATAGATTCAGATATACTGATAAGAGGCCTGTTTTCACGTCATGGTAAAACAAAGCAATAGAGCAAAGAGATTTTAGCTTCTCTAAAATGTAGCAATACATCCTGTGAGCAAGTGCCTTTAAATAATGAGAGAATGTCACATCTAAATTTATGCTTTAGAGCATTGGGGCTCTGATGCTCATCACCTGTTGTCAGGGCAACAGGGAATTTTCGTACAATGATAAAGTGAATACCCATGACAGAATGTTCTAATATGGCTAATGCTGTCACTGTGTGCCACTCAGACAAATGCAGAATTAGGACAGATTAAGCCACAATGTCTGCATTTCTATGAGATTGATTTATGTACATTATTTCTGACTGCTCAATTTAATGGAGAAAATTTCACAGCTTCAAGGTCACTGTACACTGCTAATCAAGATAATCATGCATTAGTGAGTTGTTTAATTTAATTACATTTTATGTTTATCTTCATTTAAATGCAAGTTGTTATATAAAGATGAAATCCAGAGGTCATCTTGCTCAGGGATTATTGGGGTCAGTGCAGAATTCCCTTGGACAACAAAAAGCACCAAAAATATCATAAAAGTGGCCCATATAACTCATGTGTTATATTTAAAGTGTCCTGAAGCCTTAGCAGTAAATTACCAAAATGTAAGATGTTAATGACTAAAAATCTTGACATCCTCCTCAGCTCTTCTTGACACAGTCATGCACAGTAGAGGATAAGATTCATGAAGGAATAGTTCTATAACTTTTCTTTAAATAAGTTCATTAATTTAGAAAAAAAAATGTGCCCATACTTACACTTTTGTACAAACTCCAAAAATGTACCTCTGCACAACACTGGAGTTTGTTAGTTAAACACCAACTTGTATTCCTTTTTATGCATTGGCATTACACATTCAGCTCCAAATGTATGTTTTTTCTGATGTAGTAAAGTTGCTTGAAAGCTCATCTGGTTCAGCATTGCATTTATGATGCAGAGCACTTGGCTATGAGTACCGTGAGAATGTGCTCGAAGACTTGTAAAAGAAAGCTAAAATGGCATGGTAGCTTTAGCAAATTCATTTTTATCTCCCATTTGCTTTTGTTAACACTAACGGTTAGGTTTAGATTAGGGTGTAGTGTAAGTGGTATGTTATTTCCAAATGTGATAGAGCATTAACCAGGGTGCTATTTGTGAAAAATATAGAGGTTTTTGAATCATTCTCCCTTTTTTTTTAGCAAAGCTGCACCACAATAGAAAATTGTCAAAAAAATGAGTTTTTCTATAAAATTATGAGTTTCTTTTCTATTTAAATGCACATTTCTTTTAGAAATTATAGATTTATATACTCCGATCAGACATTGGAGAGATGAATAACACTGGGTTACAGAAGGGACGGAGACAAGAAGTACGGGTTAGTGAAGTTTATTGAACAATCCAGTAGAGAATATGGAAGTGCAGATGAGTGGTGCTGAGGTTCGTGGGAGTTTGGTGATGAGATCCTGAATTGCAGGTGGAGATCTCTGGAGACAGGCTTGGAACGGAGAGGACGATGAAGACACACACACACACGAGGCTGGAACACAATGGAGACTTGGAGGGAACAAGGGAAGAAGGTAAGTATCATATGGGAAGTCCTTGAAGTAAGCATAAATGTAAGTACCCAATACGAACGAGACCGGACAGTGACTGAGAGTGTGTGAGTGTCTTTTGTAATGTGGGTGATTGCCGTGATGATGAACTGCAGGTGCGCATGATTAGTACTCAGGGGAAGGCGTGCGCAGTGATTGTGTGACGTGGGAGCCTGGCGTGTCTGTGACATTACCCCCCCACCGGGACCCCGACGTCGTGGTGGTCGGCCTCTGCCTCTAGGTGCAGGTCTGTTGGGATGAGAGGCATGGAAGGTTTCAAGCAGGTTCGGGTCAAGAATGTCGTTTCTATGTACCCATGAGCGTTCCTCGGGGCCGTAGCCTTCCCAGTCCACTAGATATTCTAGGAGACCACCACGGCGGCGGGATTCCAAGATGTCGTTCACTTGGTATGCGGTACCGTCTTCCACGATGAGTGGGAGGGGGCTTCTTCGGCTACGCCAGGCTCTGTGGGAATAGAAAGTGATTCTTCAACAGGGAGACATGGAACATGGGATGAATTCTGTATTGTGGAGGGAGTTGGAGTTGATACGTGACTGGGTTGATCTGCTTCACAATGGGAAAGGGGCCAATGAACCTGGGACTGAGCTTCCTGCATTGCAGATGCAACCTG
The DNA here is from genome assembly GCA_039654625.1 of Rhinogobio ventralis. Lineage (NCBI taxonomy): Eukaryota > Metazoa > Chordata > Actinopteri > Cypriniformes > Gobionidae > Rhinogobio > Rhinogobio ventralis. The sequence continues at coordinate 26,284,213 of CM077195.1, read as the reverse complement.
ATGTCCCTGGTGGACAGCCAGACCTTTTGACCAGGTTGAAATGTGGGAGCGTTGGAGCGACGAAGGTCGGCTGTCATCTTGCGCCTGCGCAGGGCCCGTTGAAGCTGGTGATGTGCGGAGTCCCAGACCCTCTCTCTCTCCCGGAACCAGTAGTCGATAGCTGGAACATCCGACGGTTCCCCGGAGCAGGGGAAGACCTTGGAGACATTGGAGGAGGGCAATGTTTCCTCAGACCAGGTGATGGGACTCACAAACAGCTTCTCTGGAAGAATGGGCTCGGATTTCTTGGAATTCTCTTCAGGGTTTTAGAGACGGGAAAGGGCGTCTGCCTTCATATTCTTGGGTCCTGGACGATAGGAAATGGTAAAGTTGAATCTCGTAAAGAACAGTGCCCACCGGGCCTGGCAGGGGTTGAGTCGCTTGGCATCCCTTAGGTATTCTAGGTTCTTATGATCAGTGAGTACCCGGAAAGGAAGTTGGGAACCCTCCAACCAATGCCTCCACTCTTCCAGGGCCATCTTTATATGCGAGAAGCTCCCGATTGCCGATGTCATAATTAACCTCTGCCGGGTTGAGTTTGAGGGAGAAGAAGGCACATGGATGGAGTCTACTTGGGGTCCCCTGCTGCTGTGAGAGCACTGCTCCCACTCCTGTGGTAGACGTGTCTACCTCGACAACGAAGGCCTTCGTGGGGTCTGGATGCACTAGGAGGGGAGCCGAAGTGAAGGCTTCCTTGAGGTCTTCAAAAGCTTTCGTGGCCGCGGGGTTCCAGGACAGAGACTTGGGCTTACTGCGGAGGAGATGAGTAAGAGGGCATGAAATAAGACGGTAGTTGTTAATGAAACGGCGGTAGAAGTTAGCAAATCCTAGGAATCTCTGAAGTTCCTTTATGGTTGTGGGAGTGGACCAGTTCCTGATGGCTTCCACCTTCCCCTCGTCCATCCGGATTCCACTGCTATCGATGTTGTATCCAAGGAACTGCACTGAGGGTTGGTGGAAGGAGCATTTTTCGGCCTTGAGATACAGCTGGAACTCCCTCAGGCGTTGCAGGACCTCCGCAACGTGATGGCGATGTTCAGCCAGGCTCCGGGAGTATATCAGGATGTCGTCGATGTATACCAGTACGGATCTGTGGAGAAACTCCCGGAGCACCTCATGAATGAAGTCCTGGAATACGGAGGGGGCATTGGACAGTCCATAGGGCATGACGAGATATTCGTAGTGGCCAGTAGGGGTCACGAAGGCCGTCTTCCATTCATGCCCCTCACGTATTCGGATGAGGCTGTACGCGCTGCGAAGGTCCAACTTAGTGAAGACAGTGGCACCACAGAGATGTTCCAGCGCTGTTGGGACAAGAGGAAGGGGATAACGGAATTTTACAGTGATTTTGTTAAGAGCCCGGTAATCAATGCAGGGCCGCAAGCCTCCGTCCTTCTTGGCCATGAAAAAGAAGCTGGAAGCAGCAGGGGAAGTAGACGGGCGGATGTATCCCTGGTTGATCGCCTCCTTGATGTATTTCTCCATGGCCTTCTCCTCCGGGAGTGACAGAGGGTAAATTTTACCACGGGGCACTGACTCACCCTGAAGCAGATCAATGGCACAGTCCCATGGCCGATGGGGAGGCAGCTTGGAGGCTCGCTGAGTACAGAAGACATCACTGAAAGGGGCGTAGCATGGTGGTATTTCCACCGAGCGTTGCTCGACCGGGCTCTCTATGGAGGTGGCACACACAGACATCTTCTTGGAGCATGGAGTAGAGGGAACAGGGAGAGCCAAGAAACAATCCGGGAAGCAGCTATCGCCCCACTTCAGGATCTCACCGGTCTTCCATGAGATGATGGGGTTATGCTGCTCTAACCATGGGCGCCCTAAAATCACATCAGCGGTGGACTCCTCCAGAACCAGTAAATGTTGTTGTTCCGTGTGCAGGATACCCACTTGAAGCTGGATGGGACCGGCGATGGAACGAACCTGCCTTCGGCTGATGGGTTTTCCCGTTACCGAGTGGATCTGGTAGGTAGATGGCATGGCAGTGGTCTTGAGTTTGAGCTGACGGCAGAGGGCGCCAGAGATGAAGTTGCCGGCTGACCCAGAGTCGAGGAGGGCACATACTGGAAGGGTGAAACCGGCAGCAGTTAGGTTCACAACAGTGGTGAGAGGTTGTATTTCATGAGTAGATGGAAAAATGGCACTCACCACAGGACGAATGGGACATTTGGAAATGTAGTGCTCAGAGGAACCGCAGTAAATGCAAAGACCCGGGGTCAGCCGCCTCCGCCGTTCTCCCTGGGTGAGGCGCGCATGCTGTAACTGCATGGGTTCTGGTACTGGTTCTGGAGGGCTGACGGACTCTTGTCGGCGGAGGGAAGGAGTGAATAGTTCCTGGCCCTGGTGCTCTTCGAGACACGACTGCATACGAGTGGCGAAGCGGATGGATAGCTGGATGAAGCGTTCGAGCCCGATGGTATCCTCGTATGCAGCGAGATGCAACCGCACACGGGGATCTAGTCCCTGATGATAGGTGGTCAGCAGAGATTGCTCGTTCCATCCGCTGGCGGCAGCTAGAGTCCTGAACTGGAGGGCATACTCATTGATCGGCATATTATTCTGCTTCAAATGATACAATTGCTCACCAATGGAGGCATCCCAGGCTGGTTTCCCGAAGACCTCTTTGAAATGGGCGAAGAAGCTGGTCAGAGTTTGTATTTTAGGATTATTCTGAGTCCAAAGGGTTTCATGAATGAAGGCTACCTTGGAACGATCGTCGGGATACAAGTGCGGTTGCATCTCCAGGACCAGCGAACACTGCAGAATGAATCCGTTGCAGTCCTCCGCCGAACCAGAGAAGGGCGCCGGTTTGGCCATGGGACTGGCATAGACGGGTGACGAAGGAGAAGCAGTGTTGTTGGCGGAAGTGTTCGCTGGTGGGTTGGATGGAAGTGCTCGACGGACTGCGTCCACGAGCTCTTGGAAGGGATCCGGAGTGCTCATACTGGTGCTCATCTGTTGTGGTCCGGTCTTCTGTTACGGTACAGAAGGGACAGAGACAAGAAGTACGGGTTAGTGAAGTTTATTGAACAATCCAGTAGAGAATACGGAAGTGCAGGTGAGTGGTGCTGAGGTTCGTGGGAGTTTGGTGATTAGATCCTGAATGATGCAGTCTGTATACTTGCAGGTGGAGATCGCTGGAGATAGGCTTGGAACGGAGAGGACGATGAAGACACACACACACACACAACGCTGGAACACAATGGAGACTTGGAGGGAACAAGGGAAGAAGGTAAGTATCATATGGGAAGTCCTTGAAGTAAGCATAAAGGTAAGTTCCCAATACGAACGAGACCGGACAGTGACTGAGAGTGTGTGAGTGTCTTTTGTACTGTGGGTGATTGCCGTGATGATGAACTGCAGGTGCGCGTGATTAGTACTCAGGGGAAGGCGTGCGCAGTGATTGTGTGACGTGGGAGCCTGGCGTGTCTGTGACACACTGATTATTTCTTCATCAAAGCGCCTGTTAGTGGGTGGGATATATTAGGCAGCAAGTGACCGCCCTGGCAAGTGACCCCCCAGCAAGTGCAACACCTGTTTCACACATACTCCATTTGCAGTGTGTATGCAATGTGTATTTTTTGTATGTGTGTATGTGTGTGAAACAGACGTAAGGATTTGAGCAAGTTTGTCAAGGGCCAAATTGTGATGGTTAGACAACTGGGTCAGTGCATCTCCAAAACTGCAGCTCTTGTGGGGTGTTCCCGGTCTGCAGTGGTCAGTATCTATCAAAAGTGGTCCAAGGAAGGAACGGTGGTGAACCGGCGACAGGGTCATGGGTGGCCAAGGCTCATTGATGCAAATGGGGAGCGAAGGCTGGCCCGTGTTGTCCGATCAAACAGACTAGCTACTGTAGCTCAAATCGCTAAATAATTTAATGCTGGTTTTGATAGAAAGGTGTCAGAATACACAGTGCATCGCAGTTTGTTGAGTATGGGGCTGCATAGCCGCAGACAGGGTGCCCATGCTGACCCCTGAAAGCGCAACAGTGGGCACGTGAGCATCAGAACTGGACCACAGAGCAATGTAAGAAGGTGGCCTGGTCTGATGAATCACGTTTTCTTTTACATTATGTGGGTTTTACAAATTTTACAAATTCCCCAGATCTCAAGCATCTGTGGGATGTGCTGAACAAACAAGTCCAATCCATGGAGGCCCCACCTCACAACTTACAGGACTTAAATGATCTGTTGCTAACATCTTGGTGCCAGATACCACATATCACCTTCAGGGGTCTAGTGGAGTCCATGCATCAATGTGTCAGGGCTGTTTTGTCAGCAAAAGGGTACCAACACAATATTAGGAAGGTGGTCATAATGTTATGCCTGATCAGTGTATGTGGAACTCATGCAAACCAAAAATAAGTAGATCCCTATCATTTAACTTTCAAAATGGCAAAACTCTTCTTCAAAACTAATTATCACTCTCATCACATGAAAGAGCTAACTCTGTACTCTTCCAAGTGGCCTTTCTGTAACATATTGCTTTATTCATTTTCTGAAAATTCCAAACATTACAAAACTTAAGAGTTCTTAAAACTCTCTCTCTGAGTACATGCTGGGAGCGAATGGGCGGAGCTGAACGTGTGTGGAGAGAACATGTTTGCCTGCGGACTAAGTGAGTTTTCTATCTTTATTTTATACTTTAGTAAAGCTGTTGGTTTAAATTTCGGGATTTGCTGGAATTAGGGAAAGTAAAACACTGTTGATCAGCATGTGATCAATGGCAGCATCCGAAAACGTAATGCTTGATAAGCTAATGCACTTGGGATCACAGTCATTCTTGTGGAACGCTGCTCAGTAGAGGAATGTAGCAGTAGCGCAAGTTGTTGGTTACAAAAGTATTTTGTCAGCATCAAAAATTAACAGTGCAGTTGTTTTGTTCCTAGATGATGTTAATAAGTTTCATAAGTTAACATTAGTTAACATGAACTAATAAGGAACTGCACTTATAAAGCATTTATTTATCTTTGTCAATGTTAATTTCAACATTTACTAATACTTTATTAAAATCTTGTTAACATTAGTTAATGCACTGTGAACTAACATGAACAAACCATGAACAGCTGTATTTATATTAACTAATGCTAACAAATATTAACAAATACAGTAACAAATGTACTGCTCATGGTTAGTTCATGTTAGTTAATACATTAACTAATGTTAACTAATGAAACCTTATTGTAAAGTGTTACCAATGATTCTTATACAACGATAATGTCTTTGATGCAACCGGTTAAAAAGATCATGTTGTCAAAATTTCTACCTTTCATAAAAGATGAAGTGACTGAGAGAGAATCAGCAAGACATGGTAAAGTTGGTAAAGACATGGTAAAAGACAAGTGTATATGATTCTAAACCATGAGAGCAAGGAGTTAAATCTCGCATTTAAGTTTAGGATTGTCCAGGGAATGTAGAACATGATGCAGTTTAAAGTGATATTGAAGGAGAGGGATGAAAAGATAAAGATGAAAGGGAAAATCTACAGGAAAAAGACAGGGAATCTATTGAGCATGAAGGATATGGGGATGGTAAACAAAGTGAACAAATAGCTAATCAGAAAGAAACTGTGAATGAGAGTAATGAGGAAGGAATAGGAGAAGAGAAATTTGAGAAAGCAAGTGATGCTTTTGGTCCTGTTGTGGAAGTAGAAATCTCAAGAGACATTGATACGACTTAACATGACAATCTTTTTAAAACACCAACACTGAAGAGAAAAACTAGTGGAAAGAGATGAGGGGGGAAAAAGCAAAGAAAGGACAGATTCAAGAAAAACAAAAGAAAGATGGTTCAAGGACCTATTTCTGACTATAGTAATTCTGATGATTCAGTAAAAGAAAGTGAAACTGAATCAGTGAGCACAGTTGATTTGGTCTCTCAAAGAAGGAGAGGAGTGCTTATACCCTTGAAAAGACTAAGACTGTTCTGCAGAATTTTTACTGATTGTGATTTGTTTATAGAGTCAGCAAGAATGTCAATGAAATAAATAGGGCTGGAGGTCTCACAGAACAGGAAGTATACAGGTTAAAGAACATTTTTAATAACTTGAGATCAAGTATACGGAATGATAAAAAAAAGTGCTTTAATTTTTCTTTTTTTCTTTTTGCTCTGCTCAGTTTTTTATTCCCTTATTTATGAGTAATTTAAGACTGGACAGTCTGAACATAAATGGTGCAAGAGATTATAGAAAAAGAGCAATGCTATTTGAATTATTTGTCAGTTTTCTTTGTTTTTTTTGCTACGTGAGCACATGTCTCTGTCTTTGTTTGTGTTGGCCATGTGCTCCTCTCATCCTGCCTCCTTGTTTCCAATTACTATGCCCCCTAGTTTAGCCTTTGGCCTTATCCCAAATGGCACACTTCATGTGCACTTTCGGTCTTGTGGACTTACAATGGCCACTGCGTGCAAGTTTCTATTAAGTCCACAAGACCGTAGGGTGTCCCATTCATCATTTAAGCTTAAAGAAGGGTGCTCGTGAGCTCCCCCTTTGCGGCTGCTATGAGCCCTCGGGAAAGTGTGGACTCGTGAGGGTTTAGGGTGCCATTTGGGACAGGGCCTTTGTTAAGTCCTCATTTGTCTGAGTGTGCTCACCTGTTCCTCATATTCTCAGCTTCCTATATAATGTGTTCTTTTTCCCTATTGTTTTGCCAGTTTGTTCTGTTACCATGTGCTTTCTTGTTCATTGTTTTTGTTAAAGATTTTGTTGTGTCTGTAGTGTTTCTTGTTTGTTCCAGTTCCTGTCTGCAAGCTGAGCACTCCACACCTTGGACTGGTCTCTCTCAGCTTGCCTGTCATTGTGCTTCGTTCCCTGTTCCCGTTCCTTGTGTTCACCTCCTCTCCTACCATCTCTTGTTCTGCCTGCAGCTTGTTTAACTCATTCTGCACTTCCTCTCTCACAGTTCTGTGACATTGAAGTTCTGGAACATGTAGTTGGGGGACAATTGTTAGGGTCATGTTTAAATTTATTACTGTTGTATTTATAATAAGCCCCAGTATTGAGAGGTGAAAGAGTCTTGTTTTTAAACAAAATTAGAGATATAGTTAAATATTTATTTATAGGGGTGATTTTAATTGTACAGAAAATGATAACATTGATAGGAACCATAAAAAAACATGCATGGCATCACAACATGCTTTTAGAAAGAGTATCAATTAAATGGTATTTGGAGGGTATTGAATAAAACACAGAGACAGTATGGACACAACATTTTATGACGATGGCTAGACTAGACAGGTGGTATTGTTTTAAACATAATTTTAATACTATTAAGCTTTGTGGAATTTCACCTTTTCAGATCATGGCTTAGTCAGTTGTAATGTTGTTATTACTAATGTAAGGCCATGAAGTGCTTATTATTGGCACTTTAAAACCGTTTTATTGCAAAACATTTTTTTGTGAGATGTTTGGTTATTTTTAGTCTCTGTAAAGGCAATTTTGAGATTTGTTTCTAAACACATTATAAATGTTAGAAATGTATTGCTGAAACACATTACAAAGACTGTGAATTGTGCAATACTGACCGTTAAACAGTTTTTCACCATTTCTGTGTACAGGATTTTTTGGGCTAAAACGGTGGCTCGATGACGCACTGGAGCCACTGAGCCTGGCCCCTCCCATAACACTATCATAACTAGAGCACATTCGCATTAGTTCGCCTGCTCAATCGCGAGTTACTGTCAGTACCGTTTGTTACTACAGCCTACAATTTACAAAACAGCTTACAAAGCAAAAACGATGATATCAAGAAGAGGTGGATTAATTTTGTGAACAGCTACGTTGATGGAGAGCTGAGGATCACCACCAACATCTGCCACTGCAGTGACTTTACACTGGATAGTTTTACAAACTTTCATCGAAGACAACTGTGATTCACTGATAATCCGCTGCAGAAAGGGGCCGAACCTTCATCCTCCCGTCCTGCCGACATCTGATGCCGTCATAAGCAGTAAGGGAGTGTTGTCTTGAGTGCTTACGGCAGCTTTCCCGCTAGTGGGAGTGGTTTCAGTGCCGACAGCGGACACGCCCCCAGCGTTTGAGAGCAGAGAATGCTGCTCATTTTTTCATTTACTTGGCAGATTTTTTTTATCATTCAATTTGGCTGGGTGGTTAATAACACTGTGGTGTGACAAACTCAGAACACATATTTAATTTTGACTTTACAGGGACTTTAAGAATAGGAAGTAGGCTTGCTGTGATAGTCAGTGCTACCTGTGTTGCACGGTGTTCTGCCGCACACTGATTACATCACTTTCCCACCGCTGTATAAGAGTGAACACGTAGAGGTGAAATGTATAGCCAGTGATTTTATCCCACTTTTTCCACTGTCCCACCCCCCACTGTCGTTTAGATTTTTTATAGTAATAAAAATCATTTAGTTCAGTTAGAGAACAGACACTACAATTAAAAACTGAACTCGTCAGATTTCATTTATTACCTAACTGTGAGCTGACTGACAAGGCGATGGCGGAAGATTTGGTTTTAAAGCAAAATGTAAAAGCGCTTATTTGGCAGTATTTTGGATTTAAACCTAATGTTAATAGGGAACCTGCAAACATTAAGGCAATCTGTAAACTTTGCCTGATGAAGGTGGCAGCATCCGCAGGTAAAATTTATAATTTACACACATACCTTCAAGCACACCACAAGAATGAGGGTGCCATGCTTATTCGTTTTGATAACAATAAAGCTGTCTTATTCATTTGGTTAATACAAGTTCTATAATTAAAATAAGGGAGTTCCTAGAAGTCATTGTTTGATTCTCTACAACAATGGTGGGATAATGGAAAAAAATAGATAAAGCAACTGTGCCTTATGTATACCCTCAATGCTTCTAGAGACATTTCCTCATCATTAGAAGAAAGATCTAGAAAAAGAGATATAGTAGAAATTCTAAATTTGATTGAATCTGCAAGAGACTGAGAATGTATTAACTAACCCCGCCAAACACAGAATTTTCTGTCATTTGTGAGAAAACGTTTCCCCGCCAAACATGGAATTTTCCAGGTTTCCGTTTTTTACTGTTATACGCTAGGGGCGCTATTACGCATCTTCTGAATGAGTACAGAATCTCCTAATCAAAACACAGGCGAAGAAGACACAAAAAAAACAAGCGATCGTATATGAGCAGATGCACATGTAAAAACATATCAATCAAAACTGCCTAATGTTACTGTACGAAATGTTGACCCAGAACGAGCTATAGGACTGTGCAAGCAGTAGGGGTGTTGATGGACTCGATCTACTCCATCTGTGTTTGATCATCGTTCTGAATCTGATCTGGATGTAGTCTTTGATTAAAAAAAACGTGATTTTCTCAGCTTTTTGTTCAAAATGTTGTTTTTTTATGAAACATACCCATATTTAAGTGTTGATAAAAAAGCAATGCATGAAGCTAGAATAAAAAGGTTTTTTTTTTTTTTTTTTTTTTGTTTAAAAGCAGAGGGTCTGCTCTTTGGTTTGTTGGGTGTTAAAGCACAAGGTACTCTGGTAGCCTCACACTTTCAAAGTGCAGCACAGATCGATGTTCTAACCAAGTTTTTTTTTTTTGGACTTAAAAAAAAGAACAGCCAGAATAGAAATATGCATTCTCTGATATCTAAATCAGGCACAGAAATTATGGAGCCTTGGGAAATAAGTAAAAGAGTGGTGACGTTTTATTTTTTCTTCAGAGCTGTATAAGAGTGAACACGTAGAGGTGAAATGTATAGCCAGTGATTTTTATGTGAGTCTACCTAAAGTTCTGGATGGAAGCTAATGCTGAACTGGAAAAACCTTTTACGAAAAGTGATGTATGATGCCCTAAAGAGTATGGAGTGTGGGAAAGCTCTGGGGATCGATGGTATTCCTGTAGAGTTTTATAAATCACTCTAGGCAGTTTTAGGGAATGATCTGCTAGAAGTGCTTAATGACAGTTTGACTAGAGTGATCACCCTTTTGCCAAAGAAAGGTGACCTCAGAAACATAAAGAACTGACGACCTGTGTCACTCCTATGCTCTGATTTGAAGATTCTATCCAAAGCCTTAGCGATTAGATTAAGAGAAGTAATTGGTTGGGTCATCCATGTAAACCAGACATACTGTGTACCTAATAGGTCGATTTTTGACAATATTAATTTAATTAGAGACCTTTTGGACATCTCTGGATCATTGCGTTTAAACGTTGGTGTTATTTCCTTAGACCAAGAAAAAGCTTTTGACCAGGTTGAGCATAACTGCCTCTGGCAGACACTAAGAGAGTCTGGTTTTATAAAAATGATCGGTTGTTGTATGTAAACATTGAGAGTGTACTTAAAATTAATGGAGGGTTGAGTGCTCCTTTTAAGATCACAACGATTTGCTTTGTCAGGTATGCTGTATGCTTTAGCTATTGAAGTATACCGCAATCTGAGTTTAAAATTAAGTTTATGCTGATGATTTTATTATCATGATAAAAAAATCAAGAAGTAGACACTCTACAAGTAATAATTAATGATTTTGAAAAAATGTGTTTAGCTAATGTAAACTGGATAAAGAGTGAAGCTATAGTATGCAAGGAAGGAAGGACTAAAAAAAGATGACTGTGGCCAAAAATGTCAGTCAGAAGACGAGTTACAGTCATCAATAATTTGGTGGCTTCAACATTTTGGCATCGCTTGGCATGTACTGAGGCACTTGGTGGACTTCTTGCAAAGATGCAGGCTGTCATAGTGGATTTTTTTATTTTGGACTAAGTTTCATTGGGTACCACAGAGTGTACTATATCTTCCTAGAGAAGAAGGGGGACAAGGACTAATACACCTTGTCAGCAGAGGAACAACCTTTCGTTTAAAGTTTATTCAAATACTTTTAACAGGTCCTGAAGATTTTGTCTGGATAAATGTTTATTTTAAGACAAGCTGGAGGTTTGGGATTAGACTCTACTTTGTTTTTAATGGACTCTAGCAAGACTCAACTAAATAGACTGACTCATTTCTGAATCTTCTTTTGATTCTATTGATGATTTGATGTATCAAGTGAAATTGCAGGGGGTTTTGAACAAATAATGTGCACATCAAGAAAACGTTGAATAGTATTATCTAATAGCTCCTGGGAGTCCTGAGTTAAATAACTCACAAATGGTAGCATATTATTTAAGAATAAAATCAACACGATTTGTTGGATGTTTTAAAGCAGAAACTTACGGTAGAAGAAAAGTCCATCCTTTTGAGTTACAGTGAAAGAAAGGTGTTTCCACACAATAAAGATCCTTTTCCACAGGTTCACTTTACTCCTGATCTTAAAGGAGCTAATAGGGAGATGTTGGAGAATTTAGAAGATCTAAGCATTCATGAGGCTGACAGTAATTTTTGTGTCAAAATTTTAATTAAGAAAACTTTAAAATAAAGAGTAGATACTGTTTTGTAGAGACAAACTAGGTTTGAATCAGAATGTAAAACCTGTGCGGAATATTTTTTTTTATAAACCTCCTTTAGAAAAAGAGTAGGGGATCTCCAATGGACAATTTTACATGACACAGTTGCTGTCAATTCTTTTGTGAATGTTATTAATCCAAATGTATTTAATGTGTGTCCTCTATGTGAAAAAAAGGGAGACATTTTTCATTGTTTTATGGAATTATGTTTTATTAAGATTTTTTTTTTTTTTTTTTACTTAACCCTTTAACTTTCACCCCTAGAAGGAGCCAATGAAAAAATAATTCGCTTAAAATTCTTATTATTGAACATAAAAAAATGACCTCAGGCTGTTTTTTGTCAAAATTTTTGTTTTTATCTAAAAGATATAAAGCTCTACCGTATGGTTAAGATGTCAGTTTATTATAAATCTTGCTTTACATTTGCAGTAATTTTTGAGCTTTTTTGAATAATAAACATACTTGTAACAATGTTAGTACAGTATACATTTATTGTACTATATACACTCACCTAAAGGATTATTAGGAACACCATACTAATACTGAGTTTGACCCCCTTTCGCCTTCAGAACTGCCTTAATTCTACGTGGCATTGATTCAACAAGGTGCTGAAAGCATTCTTTAGAAATGTTGGCCCATATTGATAGGATAGCATCTTGCAGTTTATGGAGATTTGTGGGATGCACATCCAGGGCACGAAGCTCCCGTTCCACCACATCCCAAAGATGCTCTATTGGGTTGAGATCTGGTGACTGTGGGGGCCATTTTAGTACAGTGAACTCATTGTCATGTTCAAGAAACCAATTTGAAATGATTCAAGCTTTGTGAAATGGTGCATTATCCTGCTGGAAGTAGCCATCAGAGGATGGGTACATGGTGGTCATAAAGGGATGGACATGGTCAGAAACAATGCTCAGGTAGGCCGTGGCATTTAAGCGATGCCCAATTGGCACTAAGGGGTCTAAAGTGTGCCAAGAAAACATCCCCCACACCATTACACCACCACCACCAGCCTGCACAGTGGTAACAAGGCATGATGGATCCATGTTCTCATTCTGTTTACGCCGAATTCTGACTCAACAGAAATCGAGACTCATCAGACCAGGCAACATTTTTCCAGTCTTCAACTGTCCAATTTTGGTGAGCTCGTGCAAATTGTAGCCTCTTTTTCCTATTTGTAGTGGAGATGAGTGGTGGGGTCTTTTGCTGTTGTAGCCCATCCGCCTCAAGGTTGTGCGTGTTGTGGCTTCACAAATGCTTTGCTGCATACCTCGGTTGTAACGAGTGGTTATTTCAGTCAAAGTTGCTCTTCTATCAGCTTGAATCAGTCGGCCCATTCTCCTCTGACCTCTAGCATCAACAAGGCATTTTCGCCCACAGGACTGCCGCATACTGGATGTTTTTCCCTTTTCACACCATTCTTTGTAAACTCTAGAAATGGTTGTGCGTGAAAATCCCAGTAATTGAGCAGATTATGAAATACTCAGACCGGCCCGTCTGGCACCAACAACCATGCCACGCTCAAAATTGCTTAAATCACCTTTCTTTCCCATTCTGACATTCAGTTTGGAGTTCAGGAGATTGTCTTGACCAGGACCACACCCCTAAATGCACTGAAGCAACTGCCATGTGATTGTTTGATTAGATAATTGCATTAATGAGAAATTGAACAGGTGTTCCTAATAATCCTTTAGGTGAGTGTATATACATTGATCAGGCATAACATTATGACCACCTCCCTAATATTGTTTTGGTCCCCTTTTTGCTAACAAAACAGCCCTGACCTGTCGAGGCATGGCCTCCACTAGACCCCTGAAGGTGTGTTGTGGTATCTGGCACCAAGATGTTAGAAGCAGATCCTTTAAGTCCAGTAAGTTGCGAGGTGGGGCCTCCATGGATCGGACTGATTGGATTGAGATCGACTGATTGGATTGAGATCTGGGGAATTTGGAGGCCAAGTCAACACCTCAAACTCATTGTTGTGCTCCTCAAACCATACCTGAACCATTTTTGCTTTGTGGCAGGGCGCATAATCCTGCTGAAAGAGGCCACAATCACCAGGGAATACCGTTTCCATGAAAGGGTTTATATGGTCTGCAACAATGCTTAGGTAGGTGGTACATGTCAATGTAACATCCACATGGATGGCAGGACCCAGAGTTTCCCAGCAGAACATTGCCCAAAGCATCACACTGCTTGTGCCAGCTTGCCCTCTTACCATAGTGCATCCTGGTGCCATGTGTTCCCTAGGTAAGCAACTCACACGCACCATCAACATGATGTAAAAGAAAACGTGATTCATCAGACCATGCCACCTTCTTCCATTGCTCCGTGGTCTAGTTCTGATGCTCACGTGCCCACTCTTGCTGCTTTCGGCGATGGACAAGGGTCAGCATGGGCACCCTGACTGGTCTGCGGATATGCAGCCCCATACACAACAAACTGTGATGCACTGTGTATTCAGCATTAACTTCTTGAGTAATTTGAGCTACAGTAGCTCGTCTGTTTCATCGGACCACACGGGCCAGCCTTCGCTCCCCACGTGCATCAATGAGACTTGTCCACCTATGACTGGTACACCACTGTTTCTTCTTTGGACCACTTTTAGATACAATAGATACTGACCACTGCAGACCGGGAACACCCCACAAGAGCTGCAGTTTTGGAGATGCTCTGACCCAGTCATCTAGCCATCACAATTTGGCCCTTGTCAAACTTCACCTGTTGTGGTGAACATAAACAATGTTTATGTTACACCAGTCATTCACGTTAGTGCTCAGCAAATGTATGCACTGTTATGGATACAGTTCCCGCATGTGCACTGCAATAAATTAGAAATATACACATCGGTTTGTTGAAGGACATACACTTGTTAATGCTGACGGTGAGGAATTATATTTGAAACATCTCATAATGTACCTCAAAAATACTGCTCCTTGCGATGGAGTTTCATCATCGGACTCATTCTCGGATTGATATGGTAAAATCAACATCCTGCAATGTTGAATTGCTGAGCATTAGGAAGCCTACAGACAGAGCTGGAGTTGTAATGTAATGTCCAACACACACTGTAAGCAGTAGACCAATCACAAGAAACTGTGGCGTCTGGCCAGTCAAAGCAGAGTAGGCTCGTGGAAAGGAGGGTTTTAGAGAGACTATTGCTGCCTTTACGTCCTATCAGAATTATACAAGTTTTCTAGGTGGAAGTTCAGAAATAATTTTGATACCCAAATTCTCGAGATGTCATAAACTTTAAACATGGTGGCTGGGAGAACTGCTGTGACAGGTATGATTTATTAGTGTTTTGACTTTTCATTAATGTAGTGCATATTTACATATACGAGTAATCATTTGAAGCGTATTGAATGTTTTATACACAGCGAAAATAGCCTGCATTTGACCAAAATTACAGATTCGGTAGAAAGCGGACGGGATAGCATCGTAAATGTTTATATGGTTGTCAGTGCATGTGCCACTACATATAATTTTGGTTTTAATACGATTTTTCCAATAAATAGGCAAGAATAAACCTGGCGTCCTCCATAATTCCTGTTCTTTCCGACAACAAAACTCTTGAATGCAACAAGCTCGTAATCACATAATCTGAAGTGGGAATTATGAAATTTCCGATAGCACGTGAAGGCAGCATGATTTATCCATCAAATAATTTGAGAATCATTGAAAAATGTGGTGATGTGCGATGTATATTATGATAAAATGTAATTGTTTTTTGACCTTTGATGCATGTAAACCTGTTGTAGGAGACCTCCAAAAAAAAATTAGGAGACTTTAAAATAGCATAATAGGGGCACTTTAAAAAAATTCTCTATCTCTCTCTCTATATATATATATATACTTATGCGTGTGGGCTAGTACACACAAGTACAGCGAAGAAGACAAATCCAAACAGTCTTTAATAAACAGTGCATCAGATAAAAACCCACATAAAACTAAAATACACAAAATACATATGTATAATCGATTCAGAACACATTCCGTTTAATATTTAATGAACTTCAACCAAATTAACACTTTTAAACATACCAATATTAACTGGGAAGAAGAGAAGGGGAACAATGTGCATTATGCTTCGCCAGCGTCCCAACAAAACACCTTAATTGATAGCTCCTACCAACAAAAACGCATGACCCGTGTAGGAATATTTTACATAAGGAAACCTCATGGTAACTCATGGTAAAATAGTTTTGGGAAGTTCATCATACAATGTAAAATGAATATGTCTGTCTTCTTAACTGGCTACACATTATTTTGGAAGATTTAAAGCTTGAATCCCCATTTCCTGGAAAGAAAGAAGGGTAAGTAACATTTTCATTTTTGGGCAACCTAATACTTTAACTCTTTTGCTACAAAGAGTTAAACTTTGCTGTCAGATGCAGTAAATAAATAAGAAGTGTCCACAGCTCATCCTCTGAGAGATCCCTGCAAAAAGGCATCAGCAATTTGTGATGAAAGACGCTCGGCTGTCCCTCCCAAACCTGATATCTAATTCCACCCTAAGCCAATCTGTCTGATTCCGCTGCTGCAGAAGGCAACAAATTGCCTGGGTAAATCATCTGAAGGAGACGTAGTCTCCCAACCTGTCGTTTACATAACAGCAATCTTTTTTCAAAGCGTGTGCTTAGATCACCCCTCCACTAGTACCCTTCAACAAGCAAGATAAAAATCTCTCCTGCTTGTTTAATGTGAACGTCAAGTACTTCCACAAAGACATGCTTATCTGTCTCTTGTTTGTTAGATTTCCTTTTATCCCCCCACCCCAATGTATTTGAATGCATTTTTTTTAACATCATGATTGCACTTGTTTAAGCACTTATTTATTTATTTGTACTTTGGATACTTGAGCTTTATCTTATTCTGAACAATCTCTGGCAAAGATGAAAAATTAAGAGTAAATATTACTTTGGAAAATGAATCCCTAAAGCATCCCACTCACACACAAGTTGCGTGTGCATGAGCAGATTATATTAGCCACCTGTTGGGGTTTGGCATTTTGACAAAGTCTGAGAGTGAAATTGCTTCTTGTAAAGTCTCCAGTCAGGTACCTGTGTCAGGAGTTTCAGACTTTGGCTTTGGCTGAAAAATGGAAAACAAGAAGATTATTTTTTTTAAGATTAAAAGTGCAACCTTGCTTTGTTTTTGTTGTAAACCTTGTATTGTCACAGTGAATAAGGTTTCAAAGATGCTGGTGGCACACACGTGACAGCATATTCTTATTACATGTGGTAAGTAGTGTCTCAAATGGGTGCTTTTTGACATGTTGTGGATATTAAAACAAAATATAAGCTGATTTAATTGAGGTTGTACATATTAATGTCAAATAGAAGTTGGGCCTGTGTTTTTTCTTTTTAATTAAAGGTGATTATGGATATGATGACATAAGACATTAATTGACAACTAACTACAGTCTCATAGGAATGAGGCATGTCTAAAGGCATGTCCCTTATCTCCATTGACAGGATGGCTTGCTGGTATCATACATAAATTCCTAAATAGTGAATCATGCTATTAAAGGCTGTGGATGATGCACAACTGTGCAACTGTTGGAAACATAGCTTACAGTATTTAAATGAGGAAATATCGAAATTCTATTGAAGCATTTCATGGATTATGCATTGCATTTTGCGTATATAAAAAATTGTTAATTTGGGATGCCTATTTCAGATTGCAATAAACTAAAATATGATTAAATATTCAACATAAACATAAATCTGAGATGCATAAATATGTGAACAAAGTGTTTATTTACATTTTTCCACTGGTTACAGTCTATATGGATATACATCCTGTTCCCTTTCGTTCAGTCACTCCGAGTAACGTCAGTGACTGACGAATGGGGGTTTCGCCTAGAAGCCTATTATCTTCGAGATCTTAGAAAAGGCCCAATGGCAGGCCAATGCCATGGGCATGCGGAATTTGCATAGCGTAGCTCCGCCCCACAGCGTGGGTATATAAGGAAGTACATAAGTATATAAGTGGCAGCATCGCATTATTTTTCTGCTTCGGAGCCAAGAGTATCTCTCTTTTCACTCCTCAAGCCTTCTGAGTATCGTCAGCTTCTTCGAGACAAGCAGCTTTCCAGTCGGTGTTGGTGTTTCGGCGCGTTCCAGCGATCGTTTACTGCCTGCTGATCTGTGCAGTGGTCTGCATTCAGCTGGTATTCCGTCCCTAGGCGCTTCGGCATCACTGCGAAGCTTCCTCTCACAAAAGAGCTCACACGTGGCACGTCTTTTTAAAGATGTCTCGCCCGTGTGCTTCTTGGTGCGCCCCGACCTGAGCGCTCGCGGCTGGACTCCCCCGGGCCACGCCACTCTCGTCCCTCTCTGACGCCAGTCTCCTCTCAGACCAGACCCCAGTGGAACGCACGTCCTTCCCTGGTCTCCTCTGTCAGGACGCGGCTGCTGACCGTGCTCCCACACCGGGACGCTACGCCTCCCACGTCCGGGCTGGTCACGCCGCCTCTTTGCCCCACCCGGGGTATGCCTGTGGTTCGCTTGCCCCCGCTGGTACAGTTCTTGGGAGCCTGGCTAGAGCTTCCGGGACTGTCCCGCTGGGTCACGAAGACCATCAGGTTCGGCTATGCGATTCAATTCGCTCAGGCTCCTTCCCGCTTCCCGGGGAGTCCGCTATACCGTGGTGTCTGGCGAAGGGTGCGATCGAGCCTGTCCCTCTAGCCGAAATGAAGTCCGGCTTCTACAGCCCTACTTCATTGTACCCAAGAAAACCGGTGGGTTACGACCGATCCTGGACCTGCGCGTCCTGAACCGATCCCTTCACAGGCTTCCATTCAGGATGTTGACAGCGAAACGTCTTTTCGAATGCGTTCGTCCAGGCGATTGGTTTGCCGCTATCGACCTGAAGGACGCCTACTTCCATGTCTCCATCCTTCCTCTAAACAGACCATTCCTGCGGTTTGCTTTCGAGGGGCGGGCATATCAGTACGTGGTCCTCCCATTCGGGCTAGCTCTGTCCCCTCGCATCTTTACGAAGATTGACGAGGCAGCCCTTGTGCCACTCAGACAACACGGGGTTTGCATCCCGAACTACCTCGACGACTGGCTCATACTGAGTCACACTTGAGAGCAGGTGTACGAACACAGAGACCTAGTGTCAACTGGGAGAAGAGCAAACTTTGCCCAGTGCAGAGGATCTCTTTTCTTGGTATGGATATCGACTCGGTCGCCATGTGCACGCAGCTTATGAGCGAGCGCGCGCAGTCACTGCTGACTTGCCAAATCGAGAGCAAGAGTGCGGTTCCACTGAAGTTATTTCAGAGGCTCCTGGGGCATATGGCATCTGCAGCCGCGGTAACGCCGCTCGGATTGCTTCATATGAGACCGCTTCAGCACTGGCTTCGCGATCGAGTCCCGAGATGGGCATGGCAGTCGGGCACGCTCCGGGTCCCAGTGACTCGGGCCTGCCTGCAGACCCTCACCCCGTGGTCGAACCTCAGCTTTCTACGGACCGGAGTGTCCTTAGAACGAGTTTCCAGGCATATTGTTGTATCAACAGATGCCTCCACCACGGGCTGGGGTGCCATGTGCAATGGACATGCTGCCGCGGGCTCCTGGACAGGACCCCAGCGCCTTCTGCATGTCAATTGCCTCGAGTTTCTGGCAGTACGGTTCGCCCTGCACCGCTTCCGAGCGTTGCTCAAGGGTCAACATGTACTAGTCCGGTCAGACAACACGGTAGCGTACATCAACCATCAAGGTGGTCTACGTTCCCGCCGTATGTCTCAACTCGCCTGCCATCTCGTTCTATGGAGTAAGAAGCATCTGAGGTCCCTTCGTGCTGTCCATACACCTACCCTTTGTGCTTTTTTCCACCTACTTAATGTGTCTCATATTCGATCTTTATACATGCTTTTGTTGTCTCATCTTTATTACTGTAACTTAATTATTCATGGCCTTCTGAGTTTCCCCTGCCAATGTTTGGATTAAAAGACGATTTCCTGGAATTCTCCTTCATCATTCAATGTATATGTATATACTATATACTATTCCACCATGGCTCCTCCCATCTGCGACTTTACCTTGGATCATTGTGCTGTCTATGGCCTGGATCCCTTCTGGGACGGGGAGCTACTGTTACGTGTATACTCTGTTTTAATGTAGTATTCATTGTGACAGTTTCCTAGTGTGTGCCATTTTGTTCCCTTGATTGATTAATCAATCACCTGTCGTTCAATTAATTATCTCATTTACTCTGTGTATTTATACTCCCAGTTGTTTAGTTGTTTGTTTAGTTCTTTGACTTGTCTATGTCAAGTGGTTGCTTTCTGAGATTCCCTTGCCTGTTTCCTGAGTGTTTGGATTAAAAGACTGTTTCCTGGAATTCTCCTTGGACGTGCAAGTTATATAATGCAAACCATGTGACACCCTGGTTGTGGAATGCTCTACCTCAAGACATCCATCAAGCATCCATCGCCTTGCTATTTCCACGTGAAACCTCAGCCAGAATAGCGCTGAATGACCGTTTTTTCTTTTTTATTCAAAATATTCACAAACGTGAAGCTATGTCATCAACTACCTGATATTCTGATTCTTAAATAATGTTTAAGTGTGTTTTGTAATTAAAAAACCTTTATAATGATCATGTTAGTTGATCTATAGCGTATGATGGGATGTTAGTTTGCGCAATTCAGTGAATCAGATCTGCCGGATTTACAACAGGTAAATTCCTCCACTTCTCCTGAAATACATAAAAAAGTAAGTGGCCAGTGAAGTGGTAAAATAATAGAGTAAATTTTATAGTTACCTAAACAATGTGTACACTCACCTAAAGGATTATTAGGAACACCTGTTCAATTTCTCATTAATGCAATTATCTAACCAACCAATCACATGGCAGTTACAACCGAGGTATGCAGCAAAGCATTTGTGAAGCCACAACACGCACAACCTTGAGGCGGATGGGCTACAACAGCAAAAGACCCCACCGGGTACCACTCATCTCCACTACAAATAGGAAAAAGAGGCTACAATTTGCACGAGCTCACCAAAATTGGACAGTTGAAGACTGGAAAAATGTTGCCTGGTCTGATGAGTCTCGATTTCTGTTGAGACATTCAGATGGTAGAGTCAGAATTTGGCGTGAACAGAATGAGAACATGGATCCATCATGCCTTGTTAACACTGTGCAGGCTGGTGGTGGTGGTGTAATGGTGTGGGGGATGTTTTCTTGGCACACTTTAGGCCCCTTAGTGCCAATTGGGCATCGTTTAAATGCCACGGCCTACCTGAGCATTGTTTCTGACCATGTCCATCCCTTTATGACCACCATGTACCCATCCTCCGATGGCTACTTCCAGCAGGATAATGCACCATGTCACAAAGCTCGAATCATTTCAAATTGGTTTCTTGAACATGACAATGAGTTCACTGTACTAAAATGGCCCCCACAGTCACCAGATCTCAACCCAATAGAGCATCTTTGGGATGTGGTGGAACGGGAGCTTCGTGCCCTGGATGTGCATCCCACAAATCTCCATCAACTGCAAGATGCTATCCTATCAATATGGGCCAACATTTCTAAAGAATGCTTTCAGCACCTTGTTGAATCAATGCCACGTAGAATTAAGGCAGTTCTGAAGGCGAAAGGGGGTCAAACACATTATTAGTATGGTGTTCCTAATAATCCTTTAGGTGAGTGTATATGATATGAATAAAATACGTTGTCAATTAATAATTGAAAGGATTGTTATCGCCTCTTCCATAGACATCAGTGTGTATTTTACAAACTATGAATGTAGTGTTTTGCTAGTACTTATGTGTATTTAAAGGGGTCATGAACTTGCATTGTTTTATAATGTTTCCTGGGCTGCACTTATGTTAGTATGATTTTTACATCAAAAATTTTCATAATTTAGAAATAAAAGGCATTTTTGCTACCCTGATTTTAGCCCTATGATTTGAACGCTCTGTTTGAAGGGGAGTGTCTGCTGTGAGACTTCAATGTAAATTGCTGTGATTGGTTAACATCTTTGCATATGAAATAGCTAGTATTACATGTATAACTCTGTCGAAAACTTTCAGCAAATTTTTACTATTACAGCTCTCAAGGTTAACCAATTGTGGAAAGTGTTGATTATAGCATTATATTTAGATCTATAGTATTATATGTAGATCTTCGCATGAAAGGTTACAGTGATGAGCACTGCAGCCAATCACAGACACGTTGAGCACATTAATGCAGTGATTTCGTCTTTGCAACTTAATTTCTGCACACTAACGAATGCTTTCATCATAACTAACAGTGCAAACACAATGTAAATAAGAGATTTGTTGATTATAACCAAAGATTATAGATAAAAGGGACTTGGTTATTGGCGAGAGTCCGGAACTCAGTCACTGATAAACTTGGGATGTTTGATTGACAGGTCCAGTAGTTGTAAAAGGGAGTGTTCTTTGATCACTTTCTATATATAATTTAATCACAGTTTAAATAAAATTATTTTCATCCTACTAAGATCATAAAAGTCTGTTTGCAAAGCCTGCGCTGAAATTGCGACTGATTTACCAAAGAATCCACTGTTAAATCTACCGAACACAAATAAATAATGCTCAACTGAAACATTCACATTGTTGAAAATAATTGACCACATTCCTAGCATTAGAATAATTTGGAAGGTAATGTTATTTTTAGTCCAGTGAGTGATCCTGTGCTCTTCTCTCCTCATCATCTCACTAACACGCCAGTGGACAGAGCCAAAGTTGCAATGATAAAGTAGGTGTTGATCTTCTTCTGCAGAGGTGGTCTTTCACCTTTTTTTTCCATATATAGGCACATTCCACAACGAGTCGTTCGCTGGGCTTGGTTAAAAAAAAAAGCTGTTTTGTAACCAACGAAAGTTTTCCGTTCTGAAACTTACAGGATATTCTTATAGTATGATGACCTCTTATGTGACAAAAGCTCAAGGAAAGATAGGTAGATAGGGCCGACAGGTCAGCAGGCCAAGGTGGAGTGAAAGGATCAGAGGCCGGAGCAGCCAGTCAAGCCCTATGGTGTCTGGGAGGTCTACTGGGTTATTTGCCCCAATCCAGAAGAAGGGCTGCGTTCAAAAATTGGAAAATGCTGCCTTCGGAGGATACATTTCAAGGTATCAAGGCATCAAGGCATCAAGGCATCAAGGCACGTCCGAATCCAATGTAAGCTTCACTTCCTGTCTCCTGAGATACCTTCATCTGATCACTTTTTGAAGGCAGTATAGATGTATTCTTCGCTGCCTTTGATATCCCACAATCCTATGCGTTCCATTTGGTGACAGTTAGACAGCTAGAAAAAGAGGGAGTGTGAAAGTCGCAGTTGCTGGTTAGTTTGTGTGTAAATGTAAATTTTTGACCAACGTTTTCCACTTCTGATGTCATTTCTAGCGAGAAATTACTACTTTAGTAATTCAATATTTGTTTAGTTCTCACCAAAGCTCGCTCTATTTTGCTGTAGATCATTAAACTGTTACCCTGCCTTAGGAGTCTGTCCAGAATCAGTTTAGTGAGGAGCCTTCATGTGTAAACGCTGCCTGCAGAGTCATTGCCTGATAAGGCAGTGAGGCAACAAGTCAGCTGCCTAAATTTTCGGGTGCAGCCAATGACTTAAGGGTTTCATCGTGAAAGGCGCAGGTGATGGTGAGACGACAGAAACTCGCCGCATAGTCAAAAAAGTTGTGGCTCATTTCAGCCAACGCAGCAAATTTAGCAGCGTAATCCATTTTAGGTTCATCTGTCACACATAGTTGAAGGAAGAACAAGAAGATGATGATCAACTTTAATCCACTTAAAAAGCAACCCAAGCAGGCAGGCAAACAAAACACAATGTAGATGTGACCGGACAACTGGGAACTGAAAAGACTGCAACTTAACTACAAAGCAAATGAGGGTAATGATGATTAACACCTGTGCAGATTAAATTAATCTCCATGACAACTAAAGAGTGTGGGAAACTGAAAAAAGGAACACATGACTGAAAATTAAAAAAAAAACGAAAAGTTTATATAACTGAATATAACTGTGACAGTGTTAAGTAAATAATGCAGATATTGACTGATCATTGTTGAGGTCTCTCAGCTCACATATTGATGCTTGAGTTTGCTCTCATGTTTATCTCATAAAATATTGCAATTGCTATTACTTAAAGTCACTATAACTGTGCATCATACAAAGTGAAAGGAGGGATTCCCTTTCGAGAACGGTCTCTCGACATGGCGTCAGAAGCTGACGCTTGGGGACTCCCTTTCTTTAAACATTACTGAAATCTTATTGCACAACACCAATGAAGTTGCAGCTCTCACTGGCCAATGCCAGTCAAGATGGCGAAAAAGGGAGGGGGCCCTACCACAGTAGATGTGTCCCAATTCAAGGGCTGCATCCTTTGAAGGCTGCGTCCTTCGAAGTGCGCCGCAGACGCAACCTTCAAAAGACGCACGAGACTTGTTTACAGTGGAAGGTACAGCGGATTGCGTGACCGCGGCAAAGTTCCTTCGAAGGCTCCTTCAAGATACGGCCTGCAAATGCGTCCTTCATTTCCTGTGAAATGAAGGATACTCAGATGGATGCTTCGCCAGAATTCCAGAATTCATTGTGCGCCGTGACGTTAGATTTTTAAGAGAAATTGCCAGATTACACTTTTAAATGTAAGTATTGTGTTTCAATTTACTCAGTAATTAATAGTACTCAATTTACAGTAATCTAATGTACCTAATGATAAAAATAAAAAATGCAATAAAGGTTCAAATGTTGACTGATATTTTACCAACATGCGATTTTATATAGTTTATACTCTTTATTATGTACATAAATGGACCAAGGGGAACATCTTTAGTTGTTTTGTTTTTAGGCAGAACTTAACTTAAGTCCAGTATAAATGTTACTGCCACTCTTCAACGGCAGCTGTCACAGTTACTAAACATAAAATAATGTAACGAAATACATTTACTCTGTATTTGAGTATAAATGTGAAGTACTTTAGATTTTTATTCAATTTTATCTTGGAGGCAAATATTGGAGTTTTATGAAAAACTGACTTTTTACACATGGATATTAGATTTTGATATTGGTTACTGTTTAAAAAATATGAACATTATATTATATAATCTAAAAATAAAATGCACTAAAAATATGTGTTATAAATCAGGGATAAGCACTGTTGGTCCTGGAGGGCCGCTGTCCTGCAGAATTCAGCTCATAGAACAGTTTTTCATGTTAAAATATTTTATGGTTTGATTTTTGAGGATGTGAGTTAATTTAATTTATTCCTCCCTCTTTCTGAAAACATCGTAGCGACATGGCAGCCGTCGACTGAGTCAGCACTGCAAACCTGTAGACAGTGGAAATCCCAGATGATGTCCCGCTGACAAAGGCTTTGCCAGGGTCTCCTTGACCAGCTCAATAAAAGTCTACAGAAAAACGTTTCCTTCCATCTGTTTTATGTACTGTTAATTTAAAAATGTTATTTGTTTTTCTCATCTTAAACGTTTCTCAACGTATCTTGTAAATAGTTGTAAAAAGTACTGTAAAAAATGTATAGAACAATGTATTGTTTCATTTACAAATTAATTGATATAACAAAAATAAATGTACAGAATAATTTATTTAATTCACAAATTATAACTTGCATAACAAATATGTATAAAACAATTTATTATTGGTTTCATTTACAAATTATAACGTGCATAACAAAAATGCTGTGTAGAACGATAATGTTTCATTTACAAACTTTAATTTACAAAACCAAAATTTTAGAAGAGAAAACAATCTGTCTATTCTCTCCCTGCTCTCCTCTGTCTCTCGCTGAAACTTCATGTCCTCCCTCAGTATCTCGATCAGCTCATCCTCTCGGTCTCGTTTCCTCAGGGCTGGCTCTGGCTCCTCCTCATCTTGGTCATCCACTGCTGAACTTGGCCCTGGTGTGTCCTCAGGGATGGAGGCAATGAGGACAGGGGGGTTGTTAGAATGCCTGTCCCAACACCTCATCCATGAGGACAAACCATGGCCAAGTTTCCCACTCCCTCACTTGTCCCAGGACACTTGCAATCAAAAGGCAGAGAAAATAAACATGCCTGTTAACAACAAACACAACAGCACAATACATTTCAGCAAAGATGTGTCTATTAACTTGCATACTTTGTTTTTTTTTTTTTTAAGTTGTCCCATTTTTTTTTTACCTGCAAGGCAGGGGTAAAATCTTAAGAAAATAAAAAAATATGACACAGCACAAAATACTCCAGAAATCATATTTCTGTATACTCAAATTTGGTTAAAACATTTGTAAACAGTTTGGATGACAGACTGTTGCCTTATCTACTGGTTGTCTTTTTGTTGTGGGCTTTGTATAGGATGAGGGGTCTATAATACACGAGAACCAAGTGGAAATACTACAAATGGGTCAATACCTCCAATCCACACAGGCCGAGTTTTCGGGCCGGTAAATAAATACTCATTTTCTGCCCTCATTTTAATAAAGCTGTCTGCTACTTGCAGAAATATTAAAACTAAATATTACGTCAGATCACCTAACGAATGAAGCCACATAATGGTAACGCAGGGGCCAAGTTCACATTTTAAGAAATAAAGACCCCAGGCTTTTAACACATTTCGTTGGTTATTTAAGTAAATTAAAACACAATACTTACATTTATAAGTGTATTCCTCTGCCGCGAGGCTAGACTGCGAAGGATCCACCTGTTCTGGTTCTATCCTTCGCGGCCCGGGGAGAAGGACGGTAGGTAGGGTTGCCAGGTCTCTGCAACAAAAGTAGTCCAAAACTCCAAATGCAATTTTCTCCATCGAGCGGCCAAATTCTCCACTGGATTTGTGTGTTTGGTGTGTTAGAGCACCAAAATCATTGGAGCAGGGTGGAAATCATCCCGCGGAAATAATGTTTACCCGCAGCAACAACTTAAAAGTAGCCCAATTCAGCAGGAAAACCGTGGACTTGGCAACACTGACAGCGTGCCGCATTTGAAGGCACCTTCGAATTAGGACAGCCTTCGTCGCACTGCGGTGAAGCAATCAGCCTTCAAATGCAGCCTTCGAAGGATGCAGCCCCCGACACAGCTTTTATAATGCGGCATATTAGCGGCATTAGCTCAGAATCTTCCTCTTTCATGGACTACTACAATACTGAAGACAGCTATGGAGCTGATGCAAGAAGACGGATTTCCCTCTTGGCCACCATTCGCACGCTGTGTTCAGGGCCTATCGAGGCCCCGGACACCCACAAATTCTGCATCCTATGCCTAGGTCCTGCCCACGCGGAGGCAGCGCTTCCCAGGTCAAGTGCTTAGAGCTCGGAGGAACGTTGCTCTCGGTGAGTCCTCGTGGCATCGTCCCTCTGCCACATATGGGCGACCGCGCAGGAAATAGGAATTGGGACTCACCCCCCCGCTCTCCGGTGTATTTCACAGAGGAATCTGGTGCTTCGGTGATCATTGATGATATCGACGAGGCTATGTCCCTAACGGCTCTTCCGAGGAACACTCCGAAGTGGAGGGCCAAGCCGCATTCCAAGATGAGCTCATCAGGATTCTTTCCAAAGCTAAAAGCAACCTCGGACTGGAATGGGAATCCCCCAATGAACCGACTAAGAGCAAGCTGGATACTTGTTTTTTCACTCGGGCTGCCAAGCTGCTGCTCTCAGGAAACGAGCCCCTTTCTTTCCTGACTTGCATGAGGCTGCCAAGGTCTGGGCTGCAACCCCAATCAGCTTGCACCCACGCTGGCGGGTCGGAAAGGTCGATGGCGCGGAAGCCTGGGGATACACACGCATTGCTTGCAACGCCCCTCACACACACACGTCTGCATCAATCACACATTCAGCGGAAGGCTCGCACTTACTGGTATTCTGCAATGCATGACCCTCGTGGCTAGACAACACTGCCATTTGTTTTGAGAATTTTTCGAACGCGACCTCAAGCGTCAGCTTCTGACGCCATGTCGAGAGACCGTGCTCAAAAGGGAACATCTCCGGTTACTGTCGTAACCTCAGTTCCCTGAGAGACGGGAACGAGACATGGCGTAAGCTGTCATGCTCAAGGCTCAGGTCTGCTGCACTGTTATTCAGTCAGAAGATTCTGAGCTAATGCCGCCAAGATGGCGCATTATATAGTGGTAGGGCCCCGCCCCTTTTTTGTCGTCTCTTGACTGGCATTGGCCAGTGAGAGTTTCAACCTCACTGGTGTTGTGCAATAAGATTTCAGTAATGTTGGAAGGAGGGGAGTCCCCAAGCGTCAGCTTCAGAGCCCATGTCGCATTCCCATCTCTCAGGGAACGTCTCGGTTACGTATGTAACCCTCGTTCCCTGAAGGAAGGGAACGGAGACGTTACGTCAGTTACTGACGGAATGGGGGTTTCGCTTAGAAGCCAATCGCCTTTGAGCTCTACAAAACGAGCCAATGGCATGAAAATGCCATGGGTCTGCGGAATTTGCATGCCGCAACCCCGCCCCACGGCGTGGGTATAAAGGGCGTTGCGTGGCAATCTCGCATTATGTTTACCTGCTGAAGAGCCGAGGCATGAGCGCCCGGCCAGTTCCAGCGGTACAGCGGTCATGGCAGGGGGACGTAACGTCTCCGTTCCCTTCCTTCAGGGAACGAGGGTTACATACGTAACCGAGACGTTCCCTTTCAGTCAGTACACTACGAGTTACGTCAGTTACTGACGGAATGGGGGTCCCAATACAATCTCGCCATGATGGCTGTCTTCCAGCGTCCTGCGCTGACCCGGGCTCCCTGCCGTGAGTGTGGCACGAACGAGGGGCTAGGCTCAACGCTACCAAGGTACACTGGGAAGCATATCCCACGTGGAGAATGCAACACAATGCCAACCCAAAGGGGGGGACTTGAAGAATACACCTATGACCGACGGAGCTGCATAGGGAACACTCTGGGGTATCCAGCCGAAGGTGGAAAATTTCAACCCCAGGCGTGGCAAGGTGTCTTGCCAAGGGAAGACACGAGCTACAAGAGACTTACCGTGGAAATACACATGTGGGGGTTACCCAGCGGGGGAACCATGCACACGGAGGCACCTAGCCGAACACGAGGGGTGGCCTGAAAAGGGCACTCGCTCTGGTGACGACATCGACAGTGCTGGAGGAGCTCAGGGCTTACTGGGAAGCTCACCTGAGAGGAATAGCGCACGCATCCAGTCCGCGGAGTGGAATGGCGCAGCAAGCGAAGACACCTGAGCCTGTCCGGTTACTGGCCAGTAGGGGCGAGTACATGAGAGGATACAGGCTCCACTCTGAGATTATAAAATCTTGCGAATGTGTTGGGTGTCGCCCAGCCTGCAGCTCTACAAACGTCTGTTAGCGAGGCGCCATGCGCTAGAGCCCAAGAGGAGGCAACACTCCTGGTGGAGTGTGCTCTTACCCCGAGGGGGCATGGCATGCCCTGGACTTGATATGCCAGGACAATGGCGTCCACTATCCAGTGGGACAACCTCTGCTTGGAGAGAGCCTTCCCTTTCTGCTGCCCTCCGTAACAGACAAAGAGCTGGTCTGAGGTCCTGAAACACTGCGTCCGGTCTACGTAAGCGCGAAGGGCGCGTACTGGACAGAGCAGTGCCAAGGCTGGGTCTGCCTCCTCCAAGGGCAGCGCTTGCAGGTTCACCACCTGGTCCCTGAAGGGAGTGGTGGGAACCTTGGGCACGTATCCAGGCCGGGGTCTCAGGATGACGTGAGAATTGGCCGGCCCGAATTCCAGGCACGCTTCGTCAACCGAAAATGCCTGCAGGTCCCCTACCCTCTTGATGGAGGCCAAAGCAGTCAGGAGCGCCACTTTCAATGAAAGGAACTTCAGCTCGACTGACTGCAATGGCTCAAAGGGAGCCTTTTGCAGGGCAGCTAAGACCACTGCTAGGTCCCAAGAGGGTACCTGAGGTGGGCGAGGAGGATTTAACCTGGTCATGCTGTCCAACCGTTTTAGAATCCACCAGGTCATGATGAGCTGAAATAGCAGCCACATAGACCTTCAGGGTGGAGGGAGACAGCCTTCGCTCCAACCCTTCCTGGAGGAAGGAGAGCACGGACCCGATCGAGCATCTTCTGGGGTCCTCTCGCCGAGAGGAGCACCAGGTGACGAAGAGGTTCCACTTCAACGCATAGGCCTGTCTGGTAGACAGGGCTCTAGCGGAAGTGATGGTAGCCGCCACCTGAGGTGGCAGGGTACTCAAACCTGCCGCGTCCCGTCCAGGTTCCAGACGTGGAGGTTCCACAGGTCGGGACGCGGGTGCCATATGGTGCCCCGTCTCTGAGACAGGAGGTCCTGTCTCAAAGGGATCGACCAGGGAGGTGCTGTCGCAAGGAGTACAAGTTCTGAGAACCAGGTCCGGCCGGGCCAATATGGGGCGACCAAAAGGACCTGCTCCCTGTCCTCCCTGATCTTGCACAGAACCTGTGCGAGAAGGCTCACTGGGGGAAACGCATATTTGCGTGGGCCCCGCGGCCAGCTGTGCGCTAGTGCATCCGTGCCGAGGGTCCCCTCGGTCAGGGAATAGTACCAGCGGCAATGGGAAGAGTCGCGGGAGGCAAACAGATCTATCTGTGCGTCGCCAAACTGCTCCCAAATCAGCTGAACCGTCTGGGGATGGAGTCTCCATTCCCCCGGGAGCGGCTGGAACCGCGACAGCTCGTCGGCTGCGCAGTTCAGGTCTCCCGGGATGTGAACGGCACGAAGCGACCTCAGATGCTTCTGACTCCATAGGAGGAGATGGCGGGCGAGTTGCGACATCCGGCGGGAGCGTAGACCACCTTGTCGGTTGATGTACGCTACTGTTGCCGTGCTGTCTGAACGGACCAGAACGTGTTTGTCCTTGAGCAGGGCTCGAAAGCGGTGCAGGGCAAGACGTACGGCCAGCAACTCGAGGCAATTGACATGCCATAGGCGCTGGGGTCCTATCCAGGAGCCCGCGGCAGCATGTCCCTTGCACATGGCGCCCCAGCCCGTGGAAGAGGCATCTGTTGTGACAACAACATGCCTGGAAACTCGTTCTAGGGGAACACCTGCCCGTAGAAAACTGAGGTTCAACCACGGGGTGAAGGTCTGACGGCAGGCTCGGGTCACTGGGACCTGGAGGGTGCCGTGTTGCCATGCCCATCTCGGGACTCGATCGCAAAGCCAGTGCTGAAGCGGTCTCATATGGAGCAGACCAAGCGGGGTCACCGCGGCTGCTGACGCCATATGCCCCAGGAGCCTCTGAAAAAGTTTCAGTGGAACCGCACTCTTGCCCTCGAACTGGCGAAGACAAGTCAGCAGAGACTGCGCACGCTCGCTCGTAAGCTGCGCGAACATGGCGACCGAGTCGATTTCCATACCGAGAAAAGAGATCCTCTGCGCTGGGGAGAGTTTGCTCTTTTCCCAGTTGACCCGAAGGCCCAGACGGGCGAGGTGCTGAAGCACCAGATCCCTGTGTTCGCAGACCTGATCCCGAGAGTGGCCTAGAATCAGCCAGTCGTCGAGATAGTTCAGGATGCGAACCCCGTGTTGCCTGAGCGGCACAAGGGCTGCCTCGACAATCTTCGTAAAGACGCGAGGGGACAGGGCTAGCCCGAAGGGGAGAACCGTGTACTGATATGCCTGCCCCTCGAAGGCAAACCGTAGAAACGGTCTGTGTCGAGGAAGAATGGAGACATGAAAGTACGTGTCCTTCAGGTCGATCGCTGCAAACCAATCCGAGGGACGAACGCACTCGAAAATACGTTTGGCTGTCAACATCTTGAATGGAAGCCTGTGCAGGGTTCGGTTCAAGACGCGCAGGTCCAGGATTGGCCGTAACCCACCGGTTTTCTTGGGTACAATGAAGTAAGGGCTGTAGAAGCCGGACTTCATCTCGGCTGGAGGGACGATCTCGATCGCACCCTTCGCCAGTAGGGTGTCGACCTCCGCACGCATGACAGGGGCATTGCCACCCACCACGGTGTAGCGGACTCCCCGAAAGCGGGGAGGAGACCGAGCGAACTGAATCGCATAGCCGAGCCGGATGGTGCGAGCGAGCCAACTGGACAGGTTGGGAAGCGCTAGCCAGGCTCCCAAGAACTGAACCAGCGGGGTCATGCGAACCACCGGCGTACCCCCGATGGGGCAGCGAGGCGGAATGACCGGCCCAGACAAGGGAGGCATGGGAGCGTCCCGGGGTGTGGGCGGGGTCGAATTCCGCGCCCTGACAGAGGAGACCAGGGAAGGACCAGCGTTCCACGGGGGTCTCGTCTGCCAGGGGGCTGGCGACAGAGGGGGCCGAGAGCGGCGAGGCCATGGGGCGTCGCGCACTGCCCGCCGCGCCCTCTTGAGGCTCGGAGGTGAGAATGTCAGTTCTTTCTTTAACCATTGATAGGGTACCGCCGGCCGTGAGGCCAGCGGCGGAAGGGAAAAACAAAAGATTCTCCCCCGGCCCTCCACCGGGGGAAGGAGTGGTCCTGCTACCATCTCCTGGGAAAGAACCGAGGTCACCTCCGAGCCGCCCGTCTCAGGACCGCCGCTTAGACTGCCGTTTGGCAGGCTGGGGGGCTGGGACGGGCGGGGCCGCCTTTCTGCGACGTCCTCCACGCCTCGGCCCGGGTGAAGGCTGCTGCTGGGGCCGGGCAGGAGGGGCGGGAGTCGCAGGGGGGCGGCCTCGGCGGGGAGCAGACTGAGGCATCTGAGCCGGCGGCTGGGTGGAGGCAGCAGCTTGGCGCCGGGGCAGAATATGTTTAATTGCCTCAGTCTGCTTCTGAGCGGTCGAGAACTGTTGGGCGAAGTCCTCGACCGCCCCGCCGAATAGCCCATCCTGGGAAATGGGAGAATTGAGGAAACGTGTCCGCTCAGATTCTCTCATATCAGCCAGGTTGAGCCATAGATGTCGCTCCTGGACCACCGAAGTGGACATCACCTGACCAAGAGAGCGAGCGGTCACCTTCGTCGCTCGTAGAGCGAGGTCGGTGGCCGTCCGCAACTCCTGCATTAACGCAGGGTCAGCATTGCCCTCGTGCATGTCCATGAGCACCTTGGCCTGATAGACCTGTAGGGTGGCCATGGCATGCAGGGCGGACGCGGCATGGCCCGCAGCTCTGTAGGTCTTCGCCGTCAACGTGGACGTGAATCTACAGGCTTTGGACGGGTGCTTTGGGTCACCGCGCCATGTCGAAGCACTCTGAGGACACAGTTGCATCGCAACAGAGCGCTCAACAGGGGGAACCCCAGTGTACCCTTTCACCGCGCCGCCATCGAGGGCAGTGAAGGCGGAAGTGGTTGCCGAGCGATCGCGAAAAGTCAGGGGAGACTTCCACGATTTCGACACCTCTTCATGCACTTCCGGGAAGAAAGGCACTGGGGGCTGACGGGCGCCTTCGGCACGGGCCGCCCCCAGATACCAATCATCTAGCCGGGAACGCTCGGGACATGGCGGAGGGTTCCACACAAGCCCAATCGCCTCGGCCGCCCGGGCAAGCATGGCTGTGAGTTCCGGATCGGACTCGGGCAATGCTGGGACTCCCGAAGGAGGCAACACAGCCGAATCGTCATCTCCGGAGGAGTCCAGCCCACCTTGTGATGCGGCGATCGACATAGCATCCTCCGCGGGTGCGCCAAATGAAACGCAGGGCCCCGAACGGGAAGCCCCGGCGCCCTCATCAGGCAACACCACGGGTTGCAGTGTGCAGGAGGGGGGTGTGGCCCGAGGAGGATTCGTCGAGTTGTTCCACACCGTAAACCTTAGATCACCCTGACCACCAGCCAAAGTACCCCCTCCAGTGGAGGAAGTAGATTGGGGTGTGGTAGAGGGGACTCTCCCCCCATTACGGAGATCATGGAGTCTCGATCGCAACACTGAGATGGTCATGTTCCCGCAGTGAGAACATGACTCATCCATGAACGCGCGTTCAGCGTGCACGAGGCCCAAGCACGCCAAACAGCGATCATGACCATCAAACGGAGGTACCAGTCGACCGCACCCAGAAACGGAGCACGGGCGAGCCATCTTTAAAAAGACGTGCCACGTGCAGCTCTTTTAGAGAGGAGTGAAAAGCTCTGCAGAATGCCGAAGCACCCAGGGAGAACGCGCACGCTGTGCTCGATCACTGCACAGATCAGACAGGAAATGCGGAACTCGCTGGAACGTGCCGTAACACCAACACTCTGGAGAGAAACTCGTCTTGAAGAGGAAGCGCTCAGGCAGTAAACTCGGCTCTGAAGCAAAAACATAATGCGAGATTGCCACGCAACGCCCTTTATACCCACGCCGTGGGGCGGGGTTGCGGCATGCAAATTCCGCAGACCCATGGCATTTTCATGCCATTGGCTCGTTTTGTAGAGCTCAAAGGCGATTGGCTTCTAAGCGAAACCCCCATTCCGTCAGTAACTGACGTAACTCGTAGTGTACTGACTGAAAGGGAACTGAGGTTACGACAGTAACCAGAGACGTTTTCACACTGTTCTTGGTTTCTTTACAGCATAATTATACAAAAACCAAAGGATTGGCAACAACAAACTGACAGAACTCATTGATTTCTGGTTCTAGAAATAGAATTATGTAAACACTATGTAAATAATATGATCTTCATGCTATGCATGAAATACTCAAAAAGACACTAAAGACTGTAACACACACATATCCGTTTTGTTCTCCTGCTTGCTATGGGACGTTCAAATAAAATGTCTGACTTAAGGCTTGTTATGCCTGCTGTGTAAAACACATGCTCTGATGGCGTCCCGTTGGGACTAATTTACCGCTGAACCGCAGCCACAACACCCCCAGATTACATGCTGCTTTCCACTCAGTGCCACGTCATATGTTCAACCAACTGAAGTGGCACGCGTAGGTGCTTGATTGAGAAGTAATTTGATTGATTTTGATTTACACACATGCCTACAGTTTATATGCAGAATGATCTAGAGGATTGCAGCATTTGCTTATTTACATTAAGACTGAAATGTTGAATAGAATATGGGGCTAAGCATTTACACAAATTTACTAGTTGGACCATAATATGTTTTAGGATGGGAAATGGTCTTGATGCTCTTCATTCAGTAATTTAACCTAGTGATCCTACCAAATATACACACATTTGATATTAAGTAAGTGCAAAATGCTGAAAAAATGTCCAGGCATTACACATAAGGTGCTAGAGTTCCTCAGTTTATCTTGTCTGTTGTCTACTCTCTGTAAGGCTTTACAAATATGTTTCTGGGAAAGCTTGGCTGTTCATCCGATGCTTATAAAGTGGAGGTGACCTCAAGGTGACATAGAGTAATGGCATTCTGGTGTGGCACAACAGTAAAGAACTTTTCCTGTGTAATATTAGAATATGGTTTCCTAATATGCATACATACTAGTCAAAAAAGAGTAACAAATAATAAAAAAATAAGATAAAATAAAATAAAATAAAAAAATCCGGTTTAGGACTATCTATTAGATTTCTCATTTTATTCCAAATATCTTTTAGGATTTTTTCCCTTCCAACGATTGATTTCTTAAATACTGTACATACTCTTATTGATTGATTGATTGATTGATTGATCCCTGACAGCTGTGATATCCATGATATATCATTATTTCATCTTTTATGAATATTATTTTACCTTTTTACCATTTAATTTGATATGTAGTGTTGCTGTTTTTTTTATGACAAGCCATGTAATACAGTATATGTTCTTCTTTTTATCAAGACA
Source organism: Rhinogobio ventralis (assembly GCA_039654625.1). Classification (NCBI taxonomy): domain Eukaryota; kingdom Metazoa; phylum Chordata; class Actinopteri; order Cypriniformes; family Gobionidae; genus Rhinogobio; species Rhinogobio ventralis. The sequence goes on along the minus strand of CM077195.1, from coordinate 26,249,120 downwards.
AAAGTTACAAATTGTTATAGACAACCGTAAAATGTTATTTAACACACAGATTTAACATACTGAGTAAAAAAATAAAAGAAAAAAGGAAACCGTCAGGGAAACCGTACCATGGACAATACATCATATGAGATTACCATCAGGAAAACACTACATATGGAGCACCTAGTCCAAGTACATGGGCTGACCTGAAAAGGGATTATTTCACAAGTACTGAGCCTGGCATCCAATTCCTCCACTGAATTCGACTGCCGTGCTGGAGGGTAAATCACATCCAGAGTTCACCAGCCCGGAGAACTCACATGGACAAAAAAGTGCACGTTATCACTTCAGGGAGAAGAAATGCAATCTGTGCAAATGGTACACCTGACCAGTTGCTTGCAGCTTACCTGTCCATACCTAACAACTCACAGGATGAACCTGGCTTTCCCAGAAATTGTAAAATCTTGCAAAGGTATTAGGTGCCGCCTAGCCCACTGCTCTGCAGATGTCTGTTAGAGAGGGGAAGTTGGCTAAAGCCTAGGAGGATCCAACACTCATTGTGGAGTGTGCTCACACTCCTAAGGTGCATAGCACTCCTTGTACCTATTATGCCAAGGCAATGGCATCCACAATCCAGTGGGCCATCCTCTGTTTTGAGACATCCTTCCCCTACTGCTGTCCCCCAAAACAGACAAAGAGCTGCTCAGAGCATCTAAAGCTCTCTATGAAGTCCAAGTAAATATGCAGGGTGCATACTGGACACAGCAATTATATGGCTGGGTCTCTGCCTTGTCTTGAGGTAGTGCTTGCACGTTCACTCTAAAATGGGTAGTAGGGACTTTGGGCACATGGACTGGCCAGGGTCTCAGGATCACATGAGAGTATGCTGGACTGTAACCAAGGTAAAATCCAGACATGAAAGTATGCATCCTTCAAGTTTATCGTAACAAACCAATATTGTTTCCAAAAGCATTTCAAAATGCGCTTCTGCATCAACATCTTGAACAGGAGCCAGTGCAGGGCCCATTTTAAAACTCACAGATCTACGATTGGTCGTAACCCACCACCAATCTTTGGTATAATGAAGTATGGGCTCTAAAACCCCTTCTTCATCTTGGCTGGAGGGACAGGCTCTATTGCATCCTTTATCAAGAGGATCTCGGGAAATCTCTGCACACAGGTCAGGGGTGTCAGAGTTGGTGTGGTAGCCGCAGGCACACACCCTCAGCGATGAGCAGATGAAGAGCGTGACCCTCGCGGCCTGTAGGTGGCAGTGGAGTCACGCCAAGGTAGGATGTGTTTAATCGTCTCCATCTGCTTCTTGACTGCTGAGTCCAAAGTGTCACCGAAGAGGCCACCTTGCGAGATGGGTTTGTAAGGAAAGCAAACTTTGTCGACCTCCCTCATCTCAACAAGTTTGAGCCAGAGATGGCGCTTATGGACCACCATGGTAGACATTGTTTACCGTTGAAATTCTGCAGCAGAGCGATGACATCTCAGATCATTACCTAGTATCATGTATACTTAATTTAGCAAAGGCTGCAAAGCTGTCCCCTCACTTCAAATATGGTAGGACTATTACTGCTGCGACTAAATATTTCTTTATAAATAAACATCCTCATTAGTTTCTCCTCAGCATCCCAGATAGCCCAGAGGAACTTGATGTTGCAACAGAAACTATTGACTCTCTCTTTTCCAGCACTTTAGACACAGTTGCTCCTCTGCGCTTAAAGAAGATTAAAGAAAATAGTCCAACGCCGTGGTACAACGAGCAAAGGTTTTTTGCATTTTGTGGAAAGAGAGCATGATTTCATACAGAAAGGCGGTAAACAACTGCTAGATATGCTTATTTCTCGACTCTCTTGGGAAAACAAACACAACCCTAGGTATTTATTCGATACAGTGGCTAAATTAACAAAAAATAAAGCTTCAACTGATGTCTGCCAACAGCAGAGCAGTAATGATTTTATAAACTTCTTTACTTGTAAGACTGATAATATTAGGAAAAAAATTATAACCATGCAGCCGTCTACTACTGTATCACATCAGACAGAGCATTGTAGTGTCACTGAGGAAAAATTACATTCATTCACTGCTATAGGAGAAGAAGAATTGACTAAACTCGTTAAATCATCTAAATCAACAACATGTATGCTCGACCCTATACCGACTAAACTACTAAAAGAGATGCTTCCAGAGGTCATAGATCCTCTTCTTAATATGATTAATTCATCCTTGACTTTAGGATATGTACCGAAAACTTTTAAGTTGGCTATTATTAAACCACTTATTAAAAAACGCAACTTTATCCTACAGAATTAGTCAATTACAGGCCAATCTCAAATCTACCCTTTCTGTCAAAAATACTAGAAAAGACAGTGTCCTCACAATTATGCTCCTTTTTAGAAAGAAATGGTATCTGTGAGGTTTTCCCGTCAGGATTTAGACCCTATCATAGTACGGAGACTGCTCTCATTAGATTAACAAATGATTTACTCTTGTCATCCGATCGTGGTTGTATATCTCTGTTAGTGTTACTCGATCTTAGCGCTGCATTCGATACCATTGACCACAACATTCTTTTGAATAGACTCGAAAATTATGTTGGCATTAGTGGAATTGCATTGGCATGGTTTAAATCATACTTATCTGACCATTATCAGTTTGTAGCAGTAAATGAAGAGATGTCACACCGATCACAAGTTCAATATGGAGTACCGCAGGGCTCAGTGCTAGGACCGTTGCTTTTCCTATTTAATAATTGTTTGATCGACACGCCATCCTCAATAAACCCATCTCCGGCGTGATGCCTCCAATCTTTCGAATATTCTGATCTAATATTACTTCTGACCTGTAAGGCTGCCAAAATAATAATCATACACTGTTTGTTAATTGGCCAGAGGAGAACTGGCACCCCGACTGAGCCTGGTTTCTCCCAAGGTTTATTTTTCTCCATTATGCCACCTGATGGAGTTTTGGTTCCTTGCCACTGTCGCCTTTGGCTTGCTCAGTTGGGGACACTAAATTTTCAAATAAATATCCAAATAAATGTTTTTACTAAACTAAATTAACTATATCAGCTACATTACTTAAATATATATGATAATTAAAATGAGCTAGATGACATCACCATTTTCTCCAGAGCGACTGTACAGCCGAATCAAATTCGGTTGCATTATTTTCCTGTTTAACACTGTGAAGCTGCTTTGAAACAATCTGCATTGTAAAAAGCGCTATATAAATGAAGTTGACTTGACTTGAAAGTTGACATTGTCTGGTCAAGAACCTTCGTCGTTTTAAATGCAAAGTTGCTTACCGAGCGCAGTTCCTGCATCAATCCCGGCTCAGAACTACCTTTGTGCAGCTCTTTTAGAGCTTTGGCCTGATGGACCTGTAGGATGGCCATGGCATGCAGGGTAGAGGCAGCCTGTCCAGCAGCACCATAAATCTTCGCCGTCAGAGACGCAGTGAACTTACAGGCACTGGATGGGAAGATTCCACCAGGTGGCAGTGCAAACCCCCCCCCCCCCCCTCCCCTTTATTCAACAACCTCTTCTCTTCAACGTTCCAATGTAGAAGCTGAAAGCACTGCACTCTTTACTATGTGAAAAGCGCAGGAGAATGACGTTTAAGAGAAGAAATTGTTTTGCGCACAAAAAGTATTCGTCGCTTCATAACATTAAGGTTGAAACACTGTAGTCACATGGACTTTTTTTTAAACAATGTCTTTACTACCTTTCTGGGCCTTGAAAGTTGCAATGATGTCAAAAATAACTTAATTTGTGTTCTGAAGATGAACAAAGGTCTTACGAGTTTGGAACGACATGAGGGTGAGAAATTAATGACACATTTTTTTTCAACTCCCTTGAGAGCCCAGTGTGCTTTTAAAAACGCTAACTACTATCCTTCAGGAGAGAACAGAAAAGACAAAACCCCTTACCTGTCTCTGTAGATAGTTTTGCAAATGCATCCTAATCAGCACATCCAGCCTCTTTGACGAGTTGAAGGCATTCCACCCAAACACACTTCCCATATCCATAGAGAGCAGGGATGACACAAAGGAGCTTTCCATTGTGCATTTAGCTCCCTCGAGAACTAAACGCACATGCTCCTCACTCATGCACAAAGCGCACCAGACACACATGCTTCCTGAAAAGGCTTGGCAGAGTGTTTCATCATGATATTAACATTCAAACGTACGCAAACAAACGGAAACTGAAGACAAAAGAAACTGATGACATCTAATACAGGTGCCCTTTTATACTCACAGTTTTAAATAGGGTAACTTGTAATCTGAAAACTTTCCAAAGTAACCTTCTCCACATGCTCACGGTTGTACCAGTAGTGATGTCATGAACTGTCATTGGCCAAGACGCGTGCTTAAGACACCGGCTACGCTGGAGGTGTACCCCAAAGTGTCATCTAGAGGGCGCAGTACGAGTTCCCATTTTAAAGGTTCAAAATGGTGTACTTTCCTTTTCACATTACTGTATATATACACTCACCTAAAGGATTATTAGGAACACCTGTTCAATTTCTCATTAATGCAATTATCTAATCAACCAATCACATGGCAGTTGCTTCAATGCATTTAGGGGTGTGGTCCTGGTCAAGACAATCTCCTGAACTCCAAACTGAATGTCAGAATGGGAAAGAAAGGTGATTTAAGCAATTTTGAGCGTGGCATGGTTGTTGGTGCCAGACGGGCCGGTCTGAGTATTTCACAATCTGCTCAGTTACTGGGATTTTCACGCACAACCATTTCTAGAGTTTACAAAGAATGGTGTGAAAAGGGAAAAACATCCAGTATGCGGCAGTCCTGTGGGCGAAAATGCCTTGTTGATGCTAGAGGTCAGAGGAGAATGGGCCGACTGATTCAAGCTGATAGAAGAGCAACTTTGACTGAAATAACCACTCGTTACAACCGAGGTATGCAGCAAAGCATTTGTGAAGCCACAACACGCACAACCTTGAGGCGGTTGGGCTACAACAGCAGAAGACCCCACCGGGTACCACTCATCTCCACTACAAATAGGAAAAAGAGGCTACAATTTGCACGAGCTCACCAAAATTGGACAGTTGAAGACTGGAAAAATGTTGCCTGGTCTGATGAGTCTCGATTTCTGTTGAGACATTCAGATGGTAAGAGTCAGAATTTGGCGTAAACAGAATGAGAACATGGATCCATCATGCCTTGTTACCACTGTGCAGGCTGGTGGTGGTGGTGTAATGGTGTGGGGGATGTTTTCTTGGCACACTTTAGGCCCCTTAGTGCCAATTGGGCATCGTTTAAATGCCACGGCCTACCTGAGCATTGTTTCTGACCATGTCCATCCCTTTATGACCACCATGTACCCATCCTCTGATGGCTACTTCCAGCAGGATAATGCACCATGTCACAAAGCTCGAATCATTTCAAATTGGTTTCTTGAACATGACAATGAGTTCACTGTACTAAAATGGCCCCCACAGTCACCAGATCTCAACCCAATAGAGCATCTTTGGGATGTGGTGGAACGGGAGCTTCGTGTTCTGGATGTGCATCCCACAAATCTCCATCAACTGCAAGATGCTATCCTATCAATATGGGCCAACATTTCTAAAGAATGCTTTCAGCACCTTGTTGAATCAATGCCACGTAGAATTAAGGCAGTTCTGAAGGCGAAAGGGGGTCAAACACAGTATTAGTATGGTGTTCCTAATAATCCTTTAGGTGAGTGTATATATATATATATAGTGCATCCGGAAGTATTCATAGTGTGTCAGGACACAGACGAAGGCAGAGGGGTAAGTGAACACAGATGCTTTATTTAACAGAGACACGAACACAGGAGACGGTAGATGCAGGTGAGTTAAAGAACAAGCACTTTTCGAACAGTCACTTAGCTGAAGGACAATATATAATTCTATTGCAGGTGAAGGGATTAACGAGGAGTTACGAAGTACAGGAGAAGTAATAGGACCTGATGAAGACACGGGAAACTCAGGAGAGTAGCGGGTAAGGAGTCCAGGAACATGAGACAAGACCAGACAATGATGTGAAGGGAGTGAGTGTCTTTATAGTGTCCTTGATGATGAAATGCAGGTGCAGGTGATTAGTACTCAGGAGACTGTGAACAAGTGGGTGGAGTATGGAGATCTGGTGCTGATGCATTGGTGTTGGTAGGTGTTGGCTGTGACTCTGTGACACAGTGCTTCACTTTTTCCACATTTTGTTATGTTACAGCCTTATTCCAAAATGGATTCAATTCATTATCTTCCTCAAAATTCTAAACACAATACCCCATAATTACAACGTGAAAGATGTTTGTTTGAAATCTTTGCAAATTTATTTAAAAAAAATAACAATAAAATAAAATATGTACGTAAGTATTCACAGCCTTTGCTCAATACTTATTTAAGCACCTTTGGCACCAATTACAGTCTCAAGTCTTTGAGTATGCTGCTACAAGCTTGGCACACCTATTTTTGGGCAGTTTCTCCCATTCTTCTTTGCAGGACATCTCAAGCTCCATCAGGTTGGATGGGGAGCTTCGGTGCACAGCCATTTTCAGATCTCTCCAGAGATGTTCAATTGGGTTCAAGTCTGGGCTCTGGCTGGGACACTCAAGGACATTCACAGAGTTGTCCTATATAGCCACTTCTTTGTTATCTTGGCTGTGTGCTTAGGGTCGTTGTCCTGTTGGAAGATGAACCTTCGCCCCAGTCTGAGGTCCAGAGTGCTCTGGAGCAGGTTTTCATCAAGGATGTCTCTGTACATTGCTGTATTCATCTTTCCCTTGATCCTGACTAGTCTCCCAGTTCCTGAAAAACATCCCCACAGCATGATGCTGCCACCACCATGCTTCACTGTAGGGATGGTATTGGCCAGGTGATGAGTGGTGCCTGGTTTCCTCCAGACATGACGCTTGCCATTCAGGCCAAAGAGTTCAATCTTTGTTTCATCAGACCAGAGAGTCTTCTCATGGTCTGAGAGTCCTTCAGGCGTGAAGCCAAACTCCAGGCTGGCTGTCATGTGCCTTTTACTGAGGAGTGGCTTCCGTCTGGCCATTCTATCATACAGGCCTTATTGCTGGATTGCTGCAGAGATGGTTGTTCTTCTGGAAGGTTCTCCTCTCTCCACAGAGAAACACTGGAGCTCTCTCAGAGTGACCATTGGGTTCTTGGTCACCTTCTCCCCCGATCGCTCAGTTTGGCCGGCGGCCAGCTCTAGGAAGAGTCCAAACTTCTTCCATTTACGGAGGATGGAGGCCACTGTGCTCATTGGGCCCTTCAATGCTGCAGAAATGTTTATGTACCCTTCCTTAGATCTGTGCCTTGATACAAGACAGTTCCTTGGACTTCATGGTTTGGTTTGTGCTCTGACATGCACTGTTAACTGTGGGACCTTATATAGACAAGTGTGTGCCTTTCCAAATCATAGAAAGAAGAAACATCTCAAGGATGATCAGAGGAAACAGGATGCACCTGTGCTCAATTTTGAGTGTCATGGCAAAGACTGTGAATACTTATGTACATGTTTTTTTTTATTTTATTTTTTTATATAAATTTGAAAAGATTAAAAAAAATCTTCTTTCACGTTGTCATTATGGGGTATTGGTTGTAGAATTTTGAGGAAAATAATGAATTTAATCCATTTTGGAATAAGTCTGTAACATAACAAAATGTGGAAAAAGGTCTGTAGCTATTGCACTGACCAATCTCTGTGATTTTATGTGGCTTACCACTTCGTGGCTGAGTTGTTGTTGTTCCCAATTGCTTCCACTTTGTTATAATACCACTAACAGTTGACCGTGGAATATTTAGTTGTGAGGAAATTTTGCAAATGGACTTGCACAGGTGGCAACCTGAAGACCGCATCAATGATACTACAGCCTGTTCTCATTGTTAATATGTAGGTATTAATACATAACTTTCATTTTTGTACGTTTGGATGGATTCTGAAGCGTAGAATATGGATATCGGCAACATTTAAATGTAGCCGTCTTATGTTTTTACAGCTACAAAACGGTCAATATATACAATTTTTTTCATATCATAAAAATATCGGTATAATTTCCCTTTTACCATAGATAGATGCAAAATCCCTTAACCCTACTTCCAAACCTAAACATACTTCTGTATACATTTTATACAGAATATAAAAATAATAAAACATAATGGACAGAGAAGTGTAGAAAAAATAAAAAAATGTGCCACAATATAGCATTAAAAAAATATTTTGAGCTGCTAATCCTACTCCTACCCCCTAAACCTACCCATAGATATTTCTTAAAACTACACAAGATGCTAAAAGCGGTACCAAAAGTCATTCAAATGACGATGTGTTGCAGTCGATGTCCTCTCTGGTGGTATATAATAGTTTTGTATGAGGTAGAGAGCAGAATTTAAGTTATTAAAGTTATGAAAATCCAGCTAATCCGGCTTCACTCCGTCAAGGCGCGCATTTCCCAATTTCAAATGTACTTCAACTGACACATGGCATGTCGCAATCTGTGACGAAGCAGGCTAGAGGCAATGAGTGGAGTAATTTTTTTATTTGGAATAATCACAACAAGCATGGGATTTAACATTTACGGTCACTGCTGAGAATGAAAATTGCTGGATAAAGGGCTGAATTTGGATCGGTTCTAAATTATGCATTTTTACGAAGCATTTCCTAAGACCATGTTCATGTTAGTTTTTAGAGAAGGCTGATAAGATGCTAATAACATATTTTATTGCATTCTATTGTCTAATGTCTTGCGAAGAGAACTGCTCAATTCATGCTCTATTGCCCTCACTCAATGAACCTTTCACACCTCTGCAGGTATGAGACTTAATCTTCATTATTCTTTTATCATTATCATTTTAGTCATTATTAGACTTTATTGTAGCATTATATGGCTTGCCCATCAACACCACTTTTATCCCACGATCCACCTATTATCTGAAGTATTTCTAGAAAACAAACAAAACCTTTTTTTTTTTTTTTTTTTTTTTACAAATTAGATTATGGAATAGAATAGCTTCTGGCACGACAGGTGCATTAGTGCTACATTTAGCATCAAGCTACATAACACAATTTAAAAGATCAATTTTACACTTTTACTCAAAACTTTAAACCGCCATCGAATGTTTGTGTTAACTTCCAATCGCGATCTAATGTGGATTTTAGTCATATAATGATGTTGAAAAATGTCTCAAGTTGTGCCTTTAGCCCCATTGTACCCTACCATCGCAATTGTGTGTTTAGTCTCTTCATTTTTGATGTGTAGAAATGTTTGTTTGGCTATGTTTATCAGGGAGACAGAACGAGGAAGTGTACAGACAGCATCATCCAGAAGGGCAGGAATTATAGTCACATTGACTCATGTAAGATGATTGACAGCTGTATGCCCAAATGAGAGAGCGCCTCTTTTAGCTCTTCAGATGGCATAAATCAGTGAAAAATGTATAGAAATGGTATTCTGTATGACGAAATATTTGGTAAACGTGATAATAAATTATAAGCCCTAATGGATGCTGTTCAGTGATGTGAACACAAATAAACCGGGCGAGACGTGAGTGAATTCATATTCGTGTTGATATTCTATTCAAAATATAAAAAATTACAGATCAATTATTTTGCATTCCTGCCCTGACATAAATTAAGAAATGAATGTCACTTCAACCTAGTTTTAGCATAAACAGTGGTCAAATATTAAAGCTGGATTCTTTGATCTTTCTAAAGGCCATTACATACTTTTGTTCTTGCAGCCCTGGTTTGGGAGTTCTCGCAGCTTGTTCTTGACACATCATCTAAGCAGAACTTTTTTCTTGTGGGTATCCGAGAACTATTGTGTGATTGGTCAGAAATTTAAAGTGGGCGGGGTTAATGCGGAGAAATGGAAATGTTCAGCACCTGCTTTTCTCATGAAGTATGGAATGTCCTGGCCAGAACAAACTTTGTTCTTGTTCTTGCCACCTCAAGAAAACATTTTTTTTTCTTGCAGAGTATGTACCAAGCTTAATGATACTCAGTTTGTCCATATGACGTTAAGAATGTGGTATTTAAAATATACTGTCTTTATGTTTTTTCTACTTCAATTTGGAGATTAACTGTGAAATTATTACATTATAAAATATACTAAAAACTGTTGAAAACTGTTTTTAATCATGATTAATCATAGAAAATCATTTGATCTTGTTTTAATCGATTGACAGCACTAATATATAGGCCTATATCAAAAAAAAACTGAGGGGGCAAGTGTTTGAATGAGCATAATGTGCATAATAAAAGTGTATAAAATAGACATTTTTAAACCATGGACATTTGTTCTAATCACCCTTGTTTGCGCCATGTAGTATTTCCAAGTATTGAACAGACCTTTTTTTCTTGGTTGTTCCTGTATTGATTTTGTAACCCCTTGAAGCAGATTGTAGGGCTTTCTTTTATGTTTCTATGATGGTCTGCTGTGGACTAGTGTGTGTAGTGGCTTGTTGTAGTTGGAAAAATCAATTTATTCAACCTCTACCACAGCAATGAAGCAAGATCCTCAAGCAATCCATTATCTGGGTATATATTATCCAGTATCCACCTGTAATAGAGAATCTGGGTAAACAGAATGGGAGATTATAAAAAAAATGCATCAGCAAAACATGGCTGTTGCAGTCAGAATCAGAAAGCTAACCAAGCTATATTCATCCTATTCACCTTTTTCTGGGCACAATCTCAATTTTTGTTGTCATGTTGCTGGAAATATACCCATTTTACAATACATTTAAACCCCCTGCAAAAAAGCACAACCAACAGCCTGCTGGTTACCAGATAAATCATGTAGTGATTATTTTAATCAACAGAGGGGGCTGCAAGGACGTACATTTAAAAAAAAAACATTTAACCCCTTACTGCACACCCCCCATTTTGGCAAGTGGGGCATTTGACAAACCCAAAATAAAGTTTGTTGCTCATAAGTCATTCTGGATAGACACATAATCAACATATAATTAGAAAGCTGACACTTGGGAGTTTACAGTTCAAGACTCAGAATTACTCACTGTTATTAATATGGAGATATATAAGCTCATAAAAAAAACATATTACATTATGAAAAACATAAAAATATTAAGAATATAATTTTTAAATGTATAAAAATATAAAGTGGATATGGTATAACAAATTACACCGATCAGGCATAACATTATGACCATTATTCTAATATTGTGTTGGTCCCCCTTTTGCTGCCAAAACAGCCCTGACCTGTCAAGGCATGGACTAGACCCCTGAAGGTGTGCTGTGGTATCTGGCACCAAGATGTTAGCAGCAGATCCTTCAAGTCCTGTTAGTTGCATTGTGGGAATCCATGGATCGCACAACTTTCATCACAGATTTGTTAATCCATCTATTACCTGAAGTCTTTCTAGAAAAAATTAAAAATAGCATATTCTTGGGACCTGATGTGAATTCTTTTAACAAATTAATTTATGGAATAGCTCATGGCGCAGCAGATGCATTAGAGCTACAATTAGCATCAAGCTACATAACACAATATAGAAGTTTAATATTACGCTTTTTCTCAGAACTCACTTTAAACCACCATTGGGTGTTTGTATCAAGTCAGATCGCAATTGAATATGGATTTTGGTTATATAATGTTGTTGAAATATGTTATATTTAGCATTTTATATGGAGCTAATTGCTACACCTTCTTAGCATGTATACTGTAAACAATCTTTATTCATATGAAAATACCCCAAATCACATGAAAATCACACAAAAATCATACAATCTTCATTTATACTGGAGACAGTTGGCGGAGTCCACTCTGGACTGGAGATAGGAGGCGGAGTCCACTCTGTTGCGGGCTGGAGCCCTCACCAGACACTCGTCAGGGGTTGGAGCCATCACTGGACCCTGGATGAAGACAGGAGACGTCACGGGACTCTGGACATGGACGGGAGATGTCACTAGACTCTGGATGGGGACTGGCTGTGTTCTGGACCAGGATGCAACGCTCGTCCATGGGGTGATGGTAATTTGCCCTGATCCAGAACAGAGACTTAAGTGTCTCGTCGTCATAAGGGCAGTTGACTGCCAGATGAATAAATTCCTCTGCAAAGGAGAAAAACTCATGGCTCTTCTGAGCCACGGCTACAAACTTTGCAGCATACTCCATTTTGGGGTCCGGTAATCTGTAACGGTGTGTAGCACAGGAACAAACTGAAGAATCAGAAGATCTCAATAGAACATAAACTTTAATGTAAACTCTCAGGAACAACAAGGAAACCACAATCTACCATAATGGTTACCGGACAAAGAATGAATGAAGAGGAAAGAACTTAAATAGCAAACAGAAATGAGATAATTAACTAAACACAGCTTAACAGAACTAAACTAACGAGGGTAACCAAGGAAACAGACAAGTGGCTGGAAACTAAGACAAAGGAACGTGACAGGTTGAAAACAACTGAAAGATCAACTAAACACATAGACATGTGACACAAACACTCTAATTTGTGTTAAATAAACCATAATTACATCGACATATGCGATGATGAGGCATTCATATGACTCGGGAATAACGAGTTGTCTCAGAGAGTTATTCGTTCATTTTGTGTTGACCGCACATGCACAAAATCCTATGGGTTCTGTACAGGAAACAGTAATTCTTCGGGTTTGAGTCATTCATTCATCACGTGACAGCTGCATTGGCTAAAACAACACAGTCTGTACTGGAAACATGTTCATCACATGACAGCCCCATATAGGCAATAAGCAGGGGTTTTCAAACCCATTGAATGTGGCAATAAAGAGTTGGTTAATGCTTTAAACATCAGTATTATGGGGGAAACACTTTGATAAAGTAAAGATGCTTGCGGATTCTAATCTTCAGAAAATATCATAGCATAAACTACAAAGAAAATTCTATATTATTGACTTGTCTATTACTACTTTTGGATCAGTTGTAATTTATTTTTCTCTAATGATACATACCCTTGTTATATAATTTATATCCTTTGTGTTAATTTAATTACTGAATAAAAATAGTTAATCATTAAGTATAATACATAAAAATTTTTGTTGTTACTCTCAGGTTCAAGGAAGATGAAGATCACACAATGGTTAATAGAATAATCCAAATAGACATGAACAATACCGGACCCTTAACTGAAAACAAGCAGGAACTAAAATACACAGAGATGATTAACTAAACAACGAACAGCTGTGATGATTGGGGATATTGTCCATGGTGACTGATGAGTGGTGGCAAATTAGAACAAGGAACATGTAACTAACGAAAACAAACAGAAGGTCCATGAAAACTGAAACAAACAGAACATAATGGGGACAGTAGTGTTACGTATTTAGGATTCATGCATCATTTTGAGTCACATGTTTATTAGTCCAAAATAGACTTTTTAACTGAAAAGTCACATGTAAACCCACACAAAACACAGATTTTAACAATAAAAAGAAACAGGAATAAGAAGTGTTTTATTTTTTAGAAAATGTTTATTGCACGTCTTTTGATAATTTACTATACACCGATCAGGCATAACATTATGACAATAACATATGTTATATATATATATATATATATATATATATATATATATATATATATATATATATATATATATATCGTGTTGGTCCCCCTTTTTCTGCCAAAACAGCCCAGACCCGTCAAGGCATGGACTCCACTTGACCCCTAAAGGTGTGCTGTGGTATCTGGCACCGAGATGTTAGCAGCAAATCCTTTGAGTCCTGTAAGTTGCGAGGTGTGGCCTCAATGGATCGGACTTGTTTGTTTAGAACATCCCACAGATGCTTGATTGGATTGAGATCTGGGGAATTTGGAGGCAGAGTCCACTCCTCAAACCATTTTTGCTTTGTGGCAGGGTGCATTATCCAGCTGAAAGAGCCTACAGCCACCAGGGAATACCATTTCCATGAAAAGGCGTACATAGTCTGCAACAATGCTTAGGTAGGTGGTACGTCCCTTACGAAAAATAACCATGGTTTTATTATAGTAAAAGTGTAGTAACCATGTTTTTTTGGCTAATTGATTACCATTTATATAACCACAGTTTTACCACAAATACCATGGTTAACTATGGTTAGAGTAGCAAAACCATGGTTACTTTTTTTGGTTACCATGGTTTAACTACAATAACCATGTTTTTTTGGTTTTATTTGTAGTAAAACATCCGGTTCATTTTCGTAAGGGGTGTCAAAGTACACGCACACGCACCTGGCCATCCACATGATGTAAAACAAATCATGATTCATCAGACCAGGCCACCTACTTTCATTGCTCCGTGGTCCAGTTCTGATGCCCACTGACTCGAGTCAGCATGGGCACCCTGACTGGTCTGTGGCTATGCAGCCCCATATGCAAAAAACTGCGATACACTGTGTATTCTGAAACCTTTCTATCAGAATTAGCAATCTTGAGCAATTTGAGCAACAGTAGCTCAACTGTTTGATCGGACCACACAGGCCAGCCTTCCCTCCCCACGTGCATCAATGAGCCTTGGCCACCCATGACCCTGTCGCCGGTTCACCACTGTTCCTTCCTTGGACCACTTTTGATAGATACTGACCACTGCAGACCGGGAACACCCCACAAGAGCTGAAGTTTTGGAGATGCTCTGACCTAGTCATCTAGCCACCACAATTTGTCACTTGTCAAACTCGCTTAAATTCTTACGCTTTCCCATTTTTCCTGCTTCTAACACATCAACTTTGAGGACAAAATGTGCCATGATGAAGAGATAATAAGTGTTATCCACTTCACCTGTCAGTGGTCATAATGTTATGCCTGATCGGTGTATATACCGCACATGCGCAAAAGAACTATACACTTATATACTATTTTATATATATATATATATATATATATATATATATATATATATATATACATATATTGTTATATATAAAATAGTTGATATATATAAAATAGTGCATAAGTGTATAATACTTTTGCCCATGTGCGGTATATACACCGATATACCGAATAAGTGAATAACACTTATTATCTCTACATCACGGCACATTTTGTCCTCAAAGTTGATGTGATATATATATATAAAAATAAAATAGCATTTGCATAGTGGGTGGGATATATTAGGCAGCAAGTTAACACTTTGTCCTCAAAATTGATGTGAAAAAAGCAGGAAAAAAGCAGGAAAAATTGGAAAGCATAAGGATTTAAGAGAGTGGACCACTGTACCACAGAGCAATGATGTTTTTTCATAATCTGGCCTTGGCTGTATTATAGTTTTTTCTTATTTGAAATATGATCAATGTTTGCATAAGTAGATATGTCTATTAACAAGTAACATTTTAACTATATTCTGCTGAAATGAACAAAATGACTGAAAAGATTTGTTCATTTTGCTGTAACAGATTCAAAGATCTGAGTCAGTAAAATGATCCGAACTTCCCATCACTACAACATTCTGACTAACTATATAGAGCTATATTGGTGGATATGTAATGTATGTTGAAGAACACATGAAAAATTGTGCTCCCCCCCCCCCATTTATTGTGCCTATTAAAAACATCCAATCCTAAACTGTCTATGTTTAGCATTTCATACCTGTAACATTTAACAGCAGCAAATACTGAACAATGATGCCATATGACAATGACACACAAACTGTTCACCATGTGCAATTATCTTTACAGCCATGTTGAAAATGCTTGCATTAGTCCGAATGCATTCTCTATCCACCACATTCACCTAATTCCTTTCCAGCAATCATTGTAGGCCACTTATAGTGCTCTAAACCTGCCAAGTCCAGAGGTCTTTTTGCATTCTATCCAAAATGACTTGTGTTTGTCACTTGGTGAAGACAGTGGAGGGTCTAATTTAAATTTCCTAGAAGCAAAAGACATTATGGGCTCTGAAAGTGCTTCTACTTAGTAAAAAGACTGTGCACATTGGCTTCAACAAGCGAGGCACCCAAGCCTACCTGAATCCAGGTTATCTGTTGGTTTCTTCCACATTGATCCAAAGTGTCACTTCAAATATGTATGCCAATTCATGCTGCAAGTTTGTCACCAGTCATATAAAGGAAAAAAAGTCTCTTATGCTGCATTTATGGGATCAAAAATACAGTAAAACTGAAATATGAATAAATATTACAATTAAGAACTACTGTCTTAGTTTTTAGTATATTTTAAAATTCTATTTATTTCTGTAATGGCAAAGCTGATTTTACCCCCAATCTTCAGTATCATGTGATCTTTCAGAAATCATTCTAAAAATGCTGATTTGGTGCTCATATAACATTTATTATTATTAATGTTAAAAGAGTTGATATTTTTAGTGCATTTTTCCCCCAGTATTCTTTAATTAAATAGTTAAAAAGAAAATTAATTTGAAATTAATTAAATGTTTAAAAAAGTAAAAAAATAATTTATGTCTTTTAGTTTGTCAACTGACCGACGAATTGGGATCTGTTTTCAGAGACCAATCTGCTTCGAGTGATTAAAAACGAGCCAATGGACATTGGCATGCGGTTCACGCATTCCACGCACCGCCCCGCAGTGCGGGTATAAATGCTTCATTGCTTTTTAACTTAGGAGCCGAACGGTTTGCTGTATCAAGCTGTTTCTACGAAGAGTGTTTAGACGAGTCTCGAGGAGGATCGCTCTTTTACTTGAGTGCTGGTGTGACGGTGCCAGTCAGCGAGTGGCCGCTGCAACATACACTTGTTCCTGTGTTGGTTGGCTGGCTGGGCGTTACCGTTCTTTGAGTGCTCACATGCAGGCTTGCAATCGGACTGCTGAGCCGCGGCCATCTCCCTGAGTGCTTCAGCACTTCTAAAAGAGCATTTCCTTCTAAAAGAGCAACACGGTTTGACCCTGCGTCTTTTTCAAGATGTCATTCAAACCGTGTGTTTCTGGATGCGGTTGTTTCCTGTCCTCATTTGACGACCACGATCTCTCTCGCATATAAACATGTGAGATTGCGTTTGTGGATGATTCATGTTCTTTCAGGAGAACGTGATCACGTTGGCGCGTTGTACCTTTCTCGTAAGGGCTTGAGCGTTCAGCGCGCCGTGTGCCGTCGAGCGCCTGCTGACAGCGAGAGTTGTCATGGCCCAGCGCGTCACTCGGTGCTCTAGATGCGCGGTCAAGACTATGAAACCTCAAACAGGGTTGAGTCCCTTCGCCTATTCCCCGATCTAGTTTATTTTCTGGTGCACCAGAAAAGGGCTACTTCGGCTAATAATCCTTGGTTGACCTGAGGATTACAGTGGGGCTTCCCCGCCGGGTACATCTCCTCGGGCCCCCACTCTGTTGCATCACGAGCGTGCTGAGACTTTGTTCGTGGGTGGTTCATGTTCTCTCATGAGAACATGGCCACGTCGGCACGTTGTTCATCTTGCCTTTTTCATAGGGGCTTGAGTGTTTAGCGTGCCGTGTGCCGTCGGGTCTGACGGCCATGCTCACTGTCTCAAATGCCTGCTGGTAGCTTACAGATGGGATTGCTGGTCCCCAAAAAAAAGGGGCCAGCGTTTCGTTTGGGGCGCTGGCAGAGGACAGATGTCAATTGCTGCATCGGGGAGAGGGCTGTTATGCGCTGGTAATGATAATGCTGAGTTTCACACTATAATAGTGTGTGCTCATGCTGAATCAGATTCAGAGTTGATAGCCATGCTTTCCTGGGTGGCTGAGGCGTAGTGAAACGCGTAAATCGCCTTGCCTGCCCCTGTGCCTTTTTTTCCCCGGATGTGCATGGGAAAAATTTAACAGTGTGGAACTATTTGGTGTCAAAATATGGAACACCAAAAGGGCCATAATCTGTATACATTTTTCCCTCTCTCACTACCCTCTGTCCTGCATGCACGAGGGTAGTCCCGGCCCAGGGGTTATGCAGGAACTGTGTACTGTGATGGACCTCGCTCTCTGGGTGACGGAAGTCACTGCACGCTCCCTGGGTCAGGCGATGTCCACACTAGCGGTCCAGGAATGTCACCTGGGGCTAAACCTGGCAGATATGCATCCTCTTCACCACCGTGCGGAGCAACGATGCCCATGTCTTGCGGTCAGAGATCGATTTCCTGCTGGCGAAGGATGCGGTATGAAGTCGGGGTTCTACAGGCCCTACTTCATTGTACCCAAGAAAGGTGGTGGGTTAAGGCCAATCTTGGACCTGTGCATTCTGAATCGGGCCCTGCACAAGCTCCCGTTCAAAATGTTAACGTAGAAACACATTTTCGAATGCATTCGTTCCCGAGATTGGTTCGCAGCAATCGACCTGAAGGCCTCCGGGCTGTCCCTGTCACCTCATGGCTTCACGAAAGTTGCAGAGGCAGCCATTGTTCCGCTTAGAGAACGAGGCGTTCGCATCCTCAACTATCTCGACAACTGGCTCAGTTCCGGGATCCATTGTGCGAACACAGGGACATGGTGCTCCGTCAACTCAGCCTGTTGGGCCTTCGGGTCAACCGAGAGAAGAGCAAACTCTGTCCCGCAGGATCTCTTATCTTGGTATGGAGCTGGATTTTTTTAGAGGCTCCTGGGGCATATGGCATCTGCAGCCTCGGTAACGCCACTCGGATTGCTTCATATGAGACCGCTCAACGCTGGCTTCATGACCAAGTCCCGAGATGGGTGTGGCAGAGCGGCAAGTACAGGGTCTCAGATACTCCTTACTCCTCGCCAAACCTTTAACCTGTGGGCGGACCCTTCGTTTCTACGGGCGGGAGTGCTCTTAGAACAGGTGTCCAGGCACAGGCTGGGGGGCCACTTACAACGGGCACGCAGTTTCGGGTCTGTGGACGGGGCCCCAACTGCATTGGCATATCAGCTGCCTAGAGTTATTGGCAGTACGTCTCGCCCTGGGCTGCCTCAAAAAGCCGCTACAGCACAAGCACATACTGGTCCGTACGGACAGCCCTGGATGATAGATCACTGAAGACTTACCTGGTAGTAATAGTGAAGCAGGCTGGACAGTGGAAGATCCTGGTGGATAACAAAGGGGGAACAAAAGACAGAAGACAGAAGACAAATCAGGAACAACAGGTACATTTCTCAGGTGAAAATTGCTGGATGAGTCTGTAGTGTCATGCACCGAGACCAGACAATGGGTGAAGGGAGCGGTGGGTTATGAAGGGTGTCTTGATGAGGGTGCACAGGTGCAGGTGGATCAGAACTTCGGGGTTGTGAACGTGTGGACGGATCTGGTGCTGATGGCTGAAGAGATGGTGTGGTTGAATCCATGACAATGGCACAGATGAGTGAAGGTAACTTTTTGCCCCCTGTACCAGACCAAAATGAGTTAAAGATGCACTCAGTGAGACTTTTGCTTATGCAAAAGTACATTTACAAAAGTACAAAAGTACATTTTCTTAAAAGAAAATGTAAGAGAGAACAAAATGTCATATCTGGCTCTTATTTGTCCCAGTAGTGTCAATAGTCTTTAGGCTTTATAATGACACTTGTTTTTGTGGATGTATGTTTGTTTCCTAAATGCTGTTTCACGGGAAAGATGTTTGCTTATGTTAGTTGAGTTTACAAAGTACTTGATGCACATATGCATGAGGAACTACAGTGTCTAGAATCCTATCTTTTTCTTCATGTGGATGGCTCAAGGACATTCAAATTTACCTCTCGGAAAAAATGAGCAAGATAACCACATTCTTTGCACTGCAAAGGTATGTTATGGGATTAAATCCCTGCCAAATGTATTGCGGTCACCAATCAAAAAATAATAAGCGTGATATAACTGCATTAATAACACGGATGGGCAATGTCGGTCCTGAGAGCAGAGTTTAGCCCCAATCCTAATCAAACACACCTGATTCAGCTAATATTGTATTTGTATTTATTTTTATTGTTTTATTTGTTGGAGCTAAACTCTGCAGGACAGCGGCACTCCAGGACTGACATTGCCAATCCCTGATCTATAATTTCGTTGCTGTTGCTATTTTCAAAATTGTAATGTTTAAAACATTAATCTTATAGTATTATGCAATTATGTAGCTATTTAAATAAATCACTGCATATCAAATCCATCTGGTTTCTGCAAAGTAATATTTTTTTTAACACCAAATACCATGTATTATGAACAAAAACAATTATAACAAAAGTGCACATTAAAAAGAGAAGAGTGAGCATTAGTAGCCATGAGTCGAATTGGAGTGATGTCAGCTCCCCTCTTCGATTGATTGGCTAGAGGAAGAACTAGTGGACCAATGGTGACGTTTAAGCCCGTCCTAATTTACTCAAACTGGAAGATTTGGAAAAGCAAGCACAGAACGTGGAAAGAAGAGCGAAGAGGAAAAACAGCACAAGCATACAAAAATAAATAAAAATGAAATATGAGCAGAAAATGTAAGAGAGAACAAAATACAGAGTAAAAAAACTCTTACAGTTCTAACGTTCCGCCCACGGGCCATGAATACAGCAAGGGGTTAAATTGCATGATACACAACAACTCAAACATAAAAGCTAAACATGCCACATACCTTTGGAAAGCTGAGATTCGAATGATGCAATAAACACAGCAGGTACAATCAGTGTCTTTGTCAGGCCACCAACAAACGGAAACCGCCCAAAAAAATTTAACTAACTCATCTATGAAGTAATCCTGTACTACAAAGATCAATAAAATCCCAACAAAAACAGTGTAATTCCACTCTATAGGGTCCAGGCAATCCAAATTCAGTGAAATATTTATTTCATATCACATATATATAGCAATAAACAGCCACAGAAAACTATTTCCAAAAAGCGGAGAGTGAAATCCAAGCACTATGTGAGCACAATGTGTGATGAACATGAAAATAACATCGAAAGATATGCGATGCCGATTCATTGATTCAACCAATTGGGGCATGTTATGAGGTGTTTACAGACTGACAGAGCCACTCAGACTACAGCAAAGCCGGGCCATTCTGATCTGCTGGCACACTGTCTGATTGACAGTAACTCGATCCAATTGCATCAGAGATTGCAAATGACTGACTCTTTTGATAGCCAATGAACTTCTAAAAAGATTAAGACGTATTTTTAGTGGGAGGATTCGACCTTTGTACCGCTTTTGTGTGTGCGTACGGAGTTCCTCCCTCGTGCGCTCTGTGCCAGGGTATTGCGCAATAGCGCGCTGGGAGAGTGTTTACAGGGGAAAGGAGTTTTTTTTCCGTGTTAGATGCCAAATATAACGGGGAAAAGTAAGCTTCTCACTCGAAGATGTTGTTGAACAATGTACTCGGCGTTACTGAGGACTTGGATCAGGAAATGTCTGAAGAAGAGCAATGTTTTGGAGCCAGTGAAGATGTTTTGAATGGAGAGAAAATACTCTTGACAAGTAAGTGTTTTTTCATATATTATATAACTAATTTTACTGCAAATACATATGTATGTGTCAGTGTTTTGATGTGTTCCGATCCATTACTGCTCTGTTGTGTTTGGGTGTCGCGCAAGAGTGTGTGTGTGTGTATGCGCGCGCGCGCGCGTGTGTGTGTGTGTGCGCGCGTGCGTGTAAATGTTTTGTAAATGTATTTATTTCTTTGGGGGTGTTTTTATATCACAGACTATAATCTCACTGTCCATGAAGTGTAAGAGGACACAGGACAGCACTCCTGCAGAGATGCCATATTCTTCCCAGAGAGGGGGGAGGGGGAGAGAGTGAAATGTAAAGTGTGCAAATAGTTTGATATTATATATTATTATATATTAGTGTGGGTTTTAATATTAAAGAGTTTTATAAATACCATAGCACTTGTTTTGTCTTTATTTGCACAAAGTTTAGTTTCAAAAATTGGAAAAACACTATAATATGCACTATAAACACACTATAATGTTTATGTTTCAGCAATTATTCACCCAACTAAGTGTAACCTTTCATTAGAGCCCAAAATGATGACTGTACATCAAAGCATTCCAGAATAGCAGCATTGTATGTGTCAATGGTTACAAAGGGTCATTTGGAGTCTCCAAGTGGCTTTTTTTGGGAGGCGCCTAGACATAAACTTAGATAAGCACACTCATTCTCTAAAGGTATAGTTATCAAAATGTGAAATTGGACTTGGTAAGGCTTCATGCTGTGATCCCATTGTGTTTTCCAGCTAATAGCTCCCTGCTATAGTCAAAAGCAGGCATCTTTTTACAAAAAAAATGTTTTGTGTTTTTTATATTTTCAGTGTGTTCAAAGTTCTATTACCCAATGCCAGTATGACTTACAGTCTGTTTAGGAACAAACCTTAGATTGTCACCTTTCAAAAGAGACCAAAACTATGCATATACTCCAAATGGTTCAAGAACAGCATGCAATTTACTTTGGGTATGCTTTTTTTAGGCGTTTTAGGAAAATTTTACAGGAACTGTAAGTATCTAAGCAAGGAAAACATAATTTTTAAGAACACATTACATAAGTTTAGGTTTTGTGCAATATAGTTTTAATGTCAATGCTTGTTATTTTTGATTCATGCTTATTATTTTTGATCTATGACCGCAATACATTTATCGGGAATTTAATCCCATAGTATGTTACCAACAAAATCCCATTGTAGCACTTGGTAAACACAGAAACATACAGCAAAATATTATTATAAAAGAAAGTCTCTCTCCAAATAGGGGCTTAAAAATATGTTACATTTGCTTGGCCTATTATCTCTTTTAGTCATTTGTTAAATAGTAGTCAGTGAGATCAGACAATGGTCAAATATTTCTATTGAAAAAAAAAAATTATCTGACACCTGTATTGGAATGCAGTAAAAACATTGTATTGTCAATATTTATTAGCTCTAATATATGTGCTATGTTAGTTCACTTTATATACTTAGTACATTACCATCATTTATAGTTGCTATGCAGTAAATCATAAATGAAATTTTCTGTAATCAACAGTGTTAAGAGAATGTGAGAAATAAAAAATAAACAAATCTGAATATTACATTTAAACAAAAATTATAAATAAAGAAGATGATCTGCTCCTCCGATGCTTTTTTTATAGTGTGTATTCTTTCTTAAAGCTTTACTTTTCTTCTTTCTTTGTGAATGTGAAGATAGTTTACTCCTAAATTGAGATGATCCCCAGTCAGGATTTGTCTTAATATTGCAACAACATTAAAGTTTTGTGCTTCAATTAATTTCAATTTACTTCTATTATTTTCTAAATGAACTGATTCAGTATTTTTTATACATATACATACACTCACCTAAAGGATTATTAGGAACACCATACTAATACTGTGTTTGACCCCCTTTCGCCTTCAGAACTGCCTTAATTCTACGTGACATTGATTCAACAAGGTGCTGAAAGCATTCTTTAGAAATGTTGGCCCATATTGATAGGATAGCATCTTGCAGTTGATGGAGATTTGTGGGATGCACATCCAGGGCACGAAGCTCCTGTTCCACCACATCCCAAAGATGCTCTATTGGGTTGAGATCTGGTGACTGTGGGGGCCATTTTAGTACAGTGAACTCATTGTCATGTTCAAGAAACCAATTTGAAATAATTCTAGCTTTGTGACATGGTGCATTATCCTGCTGGAAGTAGCCATCAGAGGATGGGTACATGGTGGTCATAAAGGGATGGACATGGTCAGAAACAATGCTCAGGTAGGCTGTGGCATTTAAACGATGCCCAGTTGGCACTAAGGGGCCTAAAGTGTGCCAAGAAAACATCCCCCACATCATTACACCACCACCACCAGCCTGCACAGTGGTAACAAAGCATGATGGATCCATGTTCTCATTCTGTTTACGCCAAATTCTGACTCTACCATCTGAATGTCTCAACAGAAATCGAGACTCATCAGACCAGGCAACATTTTTCCAGTCTTCAACTGTCCAATTTTGGTGAGCTCGTGCAAATTGTAGCCTCTTTTTCCTATTTGTAGTGGAGATGAGTGGTACCCGGTGGGGTCTTCTGCTGTTGTAGCCCATCCGCCTCAAGGTTGTGCGTGTTGTGGCTTCACAAATGCTTTGCTGCATACCTCGGTTGTAACGAGTGGTTATTTCAGTCAAAGTTGCTCTTCTATCAGCTTGAATCAGTCGGCCCATTCTCCTCTGACCTCTAGCATCAACAAGGCATTTTCGCCCACAGGACTGCCGCATACTGGATGTTTTTCCCTTTTCACACCATTCTTTGTAAACTCTAGAAATGGTTGTGCGTGAAAATCCCAGTAACTGAGCAGAATGTGAAATACTCAGACCGGCCCGTCTGGCACCAACAACCATGCCATGCTCAAAATTGCTTAAATCACCTTTCTTTCCCATTCTGACATTCAGTTTGGAATTCAGGAGATTGTCTTGACCAGGACCACACCCCTAAATGCATTGAAGCAACTGCCATGTGATTGGTTGATTAGATAATTGCATTAATGAGAAATTGAACAGGTGTTCCTAATAATCCTTTAGGTGAGTGTAGCTGTAGGCATAAACTGTGCAGCATTTCATGTACAGCAGATCGTAATATGGTCAACTGTCACCTTCCAACAATGGTGTACTTAAAAAATATTAAAATGAGCATTTAGGAAGGTAAATCATTTCATACTGTATAAAACAGCACAAAATGCCTGCAAGCTAAGCTCTCTTTTCTGGAGAGAGAGTCTCAGTCAGCTGACAGTGAGAAAAAGTAACAAAAACGGTACTCAACATGCTACTTTTCATAAAAATGTAATGATGCAAAGACTAATGATTATGATTAGCAATGAGTAATGTGATACTGTAACAAGTTACTTTTAAACGCGACAATGTATGATGTTTGCAAATTACACACCACATCATTTTGTTTCAGCATTTATATTCAATCTCTATAGCAAATTGGCATAACTTTGCTTAGTCTGTATTGTTGTGTTTTTTAACAACCTGTTTCTTAGGAATGGTATGTTAACTGTAGACTGCTCTCCTGGAGTAAACTGGCTTTCCAGCACAGGGCTGAATTAGAATCTATTTGTGAGCAGGGCTGCAGACATGATTAGCTCAGAGTAGAAATCCATTACCCCTCTACAGCTGGTTGACTTGTTGGTTTCTGCAACCTCCACAATGCTCACGAAAGCCAATGCATGATAAAGTGGGGGTTTTGCAACGCTGGGGAAAAAGTGCTCATGAATTTAAGAGAGTACACATTCACAGGCACTTGATTTTCTTCCAATCTTTATGGCTTTATTTAAAAAAAAAACCTGTATTAATGTATCTGCTGTACTGACAGAATCTTATTGAAAGTGCAAAAAGAACAGTCTAATGAATGATGATGTGTTTCTGAACAATCTGCATTTAAAGTGGACTGCATTAAAAAACTACATTCCTTGTAATTTTTGCACATGTACCTCACAAAAGATACATTGCCATGAAATTACCTCACTTATGTTTTTTCTCCAAAAGTTGCTTCCAATGGCCTTGTCGACCCCAACAAAGCACACTGTCAAAAACATAAAAGACTGTGAATCAATTAGAGAAAATAGTAGATTTACACAGAGATCTGCATACTTTAAACTGACAGCACTATATGCATAGTTTAATGAGACATAGAGTCACAACGGCGATAGAAGACTAGGAGAAAAGAATGAAAATGAGGGAGAAAAAACAGGTCTCATTATAATTCAAGAAGGCCTGTGTGAATATGACCTTTCCTCTCTGCACTCACTGCAAGTGTTGTATAGCTAAATCACATCCAATGGACCATTATTCATAAGACACTACATGTTATGCTTTTCTTAACTTCAAGGGGACAGAGACAGCAGCCTTATTTAATATATTTTGACCAAGACTCCAGCATATGGTGCAATGATTTCCATTGATCCATAGATACTGTATCTGCACGTGTTTATTGTCAATCAAGCAACAGTTTTTCTTCCCTGACAAGACATTCTTTGTATGTGTGGAACATTGTGTAAGTGTAAGAGTAGATTAAATTAGATTAGATTACTTGTAACTTTATTGTAATTTTGCAGAATACAAGTACAGTGCCACTGAAATACTTAGTTCAGTCATGAAACTCTAAATGGAGCAGGCTGATATACATGTAATCTGCTAGCATTATTTATTACACTGCACAAACTGATTGGCCTCTGCTGATTCTGCATCCAATGGGCTTGATGAACTTTTAAATAATTTGGTTCAGTATTTGCTCGTCCTTTCTCGAAGAAATCTCAACCTCCACCAGCTCCACCTATCTATATCTTCTACAGGATTTATGAATGCCTATCCAAGCAGTAGCGACATATCTATAGCGTACGCTTAGGTGAGAGTAGACGCCTCTCACAGTTCAAACAAATACGGCTGGGCAACAAACTTAAGATCAAAGTTTACTCTTCTGGCGGAACTAAACTCGCGTATGTCTCGGTTACATATGTAACCCTCGTTCCCTGAGGAGGGAACTGAGACGTTACATCAGTGAATGACGATTGGGGGGTTTTCGCTTAGAAGCCTATCATCTTCGAGTTCTAGAAAATGAGCCAATGGCAATGAAATGCCATTGGTCTGCGGAATTTGCATAGCGTAACTCTGCCCCACCTCATAGGTATATAAGGAAGTACGCTGGCAATCTCGCATTATGTTACCTGCTGAGGAGCCGAGACTGAACTCCCGGCAGAGGGACGTAACTTCTCCGTTCCCTCCTCAGGGACGAGGGTTACATACATAACCGAGACGTTCCCTTTCACTCCCGGTGGAGTAAGCACGGAGGGCGTGTACTGGACAGAGCAGTGCCAAGGCTTGGTAGACCACCTTGTCGGTTAATGTATGCTACTGTGGCCGTGTTGTCTGTTCAGACTAGTAAGTGTTGGCCCTTGAGCAACACCCGGAAGCGGTGCAGAGCGAACCATACTGCCAGCAACTCGAGGCAATTGACATGCAGGAGGCGCTGGGGTCCTGTCCAGGAGTCCGTGGCAGCATGCCCATTGCACATGGCACCCCAGCCCATGGCAGACGCATCTGTTGATACAACAACATGCCTGGAAACTCGTTCTAAGGGCACTCCTGCCCATAGAAAAGTGAGGTTCAACCACGGGGTGAAGGTCTGACGGCACTGGTACCCGGAGTCAATCACAAAGCCAGAGCTCAAGCAGGCTTATATGAAGCATTTCAAGCGGCTACGGATGCCATATGCCCCAGGAGCCTCTGAAATAGTTTATAGGCAAGTCAGCAGTGACTATGCTTGCTCGCTCGTAAGCTGTGCGTACATGACGACCGAGTCGATTTCCATACCGAGAAAAGAGATCCTTGCTCTTTTCCCAGTTGACCCGAAGGCCCAGACAGGCGAGATGCTGGAGCACCAGGTCCCTGGGTTTGCACACCTAGTCTCGAGAGTGACTTAGAATCAGCCAGTCATCAAGATAGTTCAGGATGCGAACCCCGTGTACCTGAGTGGCACAAGGGCTGCCTAGAGGAACAAGCGTCGGGGCTTTATTCCACACCGTAACCCTCAGGTCACCCTGGCCACCAGCCAAAGTACCACCTCTCGTGGAGGCGGTAGATCGGGGTGTGGCAGAGGGGATCTCTCTCTCCTTGATGGAGGTTATTGAGTCTCTTACTGCCAAGAGATACACCGACACACTGCTATGAGCATGTAAGATATGTTGCTACTGCATGGATTTGCATGGACTGCAAGGATTTTTGGGTGAACTAACCCTTTAGTATGCTAAAAATATTCAGAGAATTGTCATGATTGAAATATCATTACCATCAACCAGGATTTTAAATGGCAATATATTTTGAGCATTAATGGGATTTTTCAGCGAGCCTTTCTGTTGTTTACATTGTTTATCCAGTAGATTGTCACAATTTACAATATCTTTATGAGTGAGTCATTGAATAATTTACTCAAACACACTGATTCATTCAGACACCACTACCCTACAGAGATGAGTGAACGTGGACTCATAACTGACAGTTTTTCCTTATTAAATGGTTTTAAATCAATATCACACTTGCATGTTACTTTGAACAGAAATACTGAATGATAAGGCAGTTTCACTGGAAATTTTTACATTTACCAGTGTAAACATGATATTCATTCACTGATGTTTTACTGTATCTGAGGATTATGTCGGTAATCCTGCACATTGTCCATAGTATCATCAGGATTCTTCAGGATCAGGATCTTACCTTGTTCTCTCCTTGAAGATATCTTGAAGGGTTAGATTTGCGGGGCTCTATTCACAGTATTTAAAAAAAAAAAAAATTCTGTCATATTTTAGATATGATGGATTTACACTCACCTAAAGGATTATTAGGAACACCTGTTCAATTTCTCATTAATGCAATTATCTAATCAACCAATCACATGGCAGTTGCTTCAATGCATTTAGGGGTGTGGTCCTGGTCAAGACAATCTCCTGAACTCCAAACTGAATGTCAGAATGGGAAAGAAAGGTGATTTAAGCAATTTTGAGCGTGGCATGGTTGTTGGTGCCAGACGGGCCGGTCTGAGTATTTCACAATCTGCTCAGTTACTGGGATTTTCATGCACAACCATTTCTAGAGTTTACAAAGAATGGTGTGAAAAGGGAAAAACATCCAGTATGCGGCAGTCCTGTAGGCGAAAATGCCTTGTTGATGCTAGAGGTCAGAGGAGAATGGGCCGACTGATTCAAGCTGATAGAAGAGCAACTTTGACTGAAATAACCACTCGTTACAACCGAGGTATGCAGCAAAGCATTTGTGAAGCCACAACACGCACAACCTTGAGGCGGATGGGCTACAACAGCAGAAGACCCCACCGGGTACCACTCATCTCCACTACAAATAGGAAAAAGAGGCTACAATTTGCACGAGCTCACCAAAATTGGACAGTTGAAGACTGGAAAAATGTTGCCTGGTCTGATGAGTCTTGATTTCTGTTGAGACATTCAGATGGTAGAGTCAGAATTTGACGTAAACAGAATGAGAACATGGATCCATCATGCCTTGTTACCACTGTGCAGGCTGGTGGTGGTGGTGTAATGGTGTGGGGGATGTTTTCTTGGCACACTTTAGGCCCCTTAGTGCCAATTGGGAATCGTTTAAATGCCACGGCCTACCTGAGCATTGTTTCTGACCATGTCCATCCCTTTATGACCACCATGTACCCATCCTCTGATGGCTACTTCCAGCAGGATAATGCACCATGTCACAAAGCTCGAATCATTTCAAATTGGTTTCTCGAACATGACAATGAGTTCACTGTACTAAAATGGCCCCCACAGTCACCAGATCTCAACCCAATAGAGCATCTTTCGGATGTGGTGGAACGGGAGCTTCGTGCCCTGGATGTGCATCCCACAAATCTCCATCAACTGCAAGATGCTATCCTATCAATATGGGCCAACATTTCTAAAGAATGCTTTCAGCACCTTGTTGAATCAATGCCACGTAGAATTAAGGCAGTTCTGAAGGCGAAAGGGGGTCAAACACAGTATTAGTATGGTGTTCCTAATAATCCTTTAGGTGAGTGTAGATTACAGGTGTCCAACACACTGGTGCAATGATAATAGGGATAATGCTGGTAATAATGATAGTTATGCAATGATAACTCAGCTGCTGTTCCATTTTTTTATGCTTCACCTGTGTGTATCAGCTTCCCAGCTATTAGATGTTAGATTCCCTTCTTTCAAACTACTTTGCGACCTTCCACACGACCCCCATTCACCCTCTAATAGATTTTGTGGGCAGTTTCTAAATGAGCTACAGCCAGAGAAACAACTGTGCTGTATCATTTCAGAACAATTGATTCAGCACTGAAAAAATGGCCAAGACTTCACAAGATTGAGTAGTAATTTCTTACAATAAAAATTGTAAAAATTGTTTTTCTAATTTCCATGACTTTACATGTGGTTTGGAAAATGGATGGAGGGATAAAATTACATTGAAATCACAGGCTATGTCATTTACATAGTCAATTTGTAAATGTGATTGTAAATCAAACAGTGTTACCTTTTTTTTTAACTGTAGAAATAATACGGTGGTTAAATATAATCAATATCAGTGCTGCTGTACGAGAATATGTACAGGTTTGAATAAGACAGTAATGCATAAAATTTGAGTTATGATCTTGTGTTATTAAATTCAGTTATGATTGTTCGAGAAATAATGTCACACCTGCTGGCTGATTGATTCAGAACAATCAGGATTGAAGATCAGTCAAGTAGTATTTATTATAAACAAATAGAAATAAGCCAATAAACAAACAAAGAGAATATCCAGGCAGCAACGATAACACAAGACAAAGACCAGAAGCTAACTGGGGGTATAAATACACAGTGGCAAACAAAAGAGCTGGCGAGTTAATTAACAAGACACACCTGAACAGAATACTCAAATCAATTAGTAACCATAGAAACAAACAGGCAGGGAATGGATGAGAACTAAACCAATTAAACACATAGGAAAACTGAGTCCAAGGAGAATGCGCAAACAGAAAGTTAACACAATGAAAACAAAAACAGAACATAACCCTGACATCACATTGATGTGTATCAGCAGTCTGGCAACACTGGATGCATTATATTCTCGTTTCTCAAAGTTTCCAGATTTAGACCATCCAGTCATATTAATTTGCCTATATAGATTCTGAAATGACTGAGATTGATAAATCATATTCAATCTAATGGACTCAGGCACACCCCAAGTTGAATATTCATATAAGGAATCCTGCAAAAACTGACAATGCATGTTATTTTGTGTGTCTGAAATGCCTAGATAATGTTAGTAAATCAGCTCACATATCAAGTTTACATATGCAAACATTTAATAAATCTTAGCATAATAATACATACAA
The DNA here is from genome assembly GCA_039654625.1 of Rhinogobio ventralis. Classification (NCBI taxonomy): domain Eukaryota; kingdom Metazoa; phylum Chordata; class Actinopteri; order Cypriniformes; family Gobionidae; genus Rhinogobio; species Rhinogobio ventralis. The sequence goes on along the minus strand of CM077195.1, from coordinate 26,218,452 downwards.
ATATCTTTCAAATGTATGTTTAAATTGTATTGTGGCAAGCTAAGTAGTTGTTCCTTTCTTGAATATGGCACACACTCAACATACAAAACCAAGTAATGATGACTATCAATAAACAAATTTGGTCCCACTTTACATTAGGTGGCCTTAGCTACTATGTACTAACATTTCAATTAATCATTTGATAAAATGCACTTAACGTGTTTTTACATTGTACTTAAATTAAAAAAAAAAATACCTGCATGTAATTACATCTGTAATTACATTTATAATTACACTGTTAACACTTTCTTTACACCTAACCATACCATTAAACTTACCCATACCACCACACCTGTTCCTAACTTTACCCGTATCACACCTCAATATCAGCAAAAGTGTTTTGCAATACAATATGAACACAATAAGTACATTTTACTTATTTTTTGATGTAAGTACATCGTAGTTAAGTCCACCTAATATAAAGTGGGACCACAAATTTAGATAAAAAATACAAAATAAGTATCCACAAACAAAACCAAAAGAAAAACAGCAAAATAAGGACACATAGAGTTTTCCATTAAGAAAAAAAACTGTATGGTTGTGATTGATTTTATTATGCACAATACTCACCTGGTAAGTCCCAGTAGTAATGAATAATATGACTAGCAATAAAACATGATTAGCTTGTATAAGTAAAAATGAAACAATTTAATAATTTTAAAGGGACCTACCTGCATGATTCCACTGTTCTGCCGATACGCAGGAATTCTTTCAGCACAATCCTCACAGTGAATAAATGCACTTCCTGACAAAAAACATGGAAGTGAGTTAATTCGCTATTCGTTATTGCGTTATTATGGGACTGAATGAGTGCAGACATTGGACATTGGACATGACCATGCTAGTAACATCTAATTAGAAGGATGTTATAAAAAAGATTACAGCACTCTTTTACACAGTCTCTAATGAACCCAATGTACTGCCTGCTGGAGGAACTTGGGCTTATTAATAGTACAGCAAAGCTGGAGAGAAATTGTGTATTTGTGGGCATTGGTAGTGATAGTAGTAGTAGTAGTAGTAGTGTGTGTGTGTGTGTGTGTGTGTGTGTGTGTGTGTTTTGGAAGGCAATAGTGCAGACAAGCAGCTTCTCACGGTGGCAATTAACACTTAACGAGATGTGATAATTAGTCTGTTTGGATATCCTTGCCAACCACCATGAGTTTCTTTCCTCTTCACTCTCTTTGAGTTATTATGCTGTGGATACTGGTGATCACTGAATCCCCCCTAGCTAACCCCCTGCCCAAACTAATACAGGCAATTAACGGCAGTGGACCATACATTTCTGTCAAGCTCTTAAGAGTGTTCTTAATCATCTTAACACATCACCAGAGACAACAGTATGAATCTGCCACACAAGTAGCTTCCTCTGCCCAGTCTATGATATTGTATTTTTTTTTTCTCATACAAATTGAACCTCAAATATAATGCTATAAAAGTATTTAAATAAATAAGAAACAACCACAGAGTGCCTTAAAAACTCTATTGTGTGTGGAACTACTTTCAAAATGTGTGTGGGTGGTCCTGGTAAAACCTACATTTTTGTTTTTTGGGAAAACAGCTTATAAATCATACTAAATTAAGGTGTTTGTTCTGGTAACTCTTTAGATTACAGCCCAGAATGTACAGTGTAAGTAAAACTAATTATAAAGCGGCAATTATAGTGTAATTATAAAGTATGTATGTGTAGTGTAGGACTCTGTGTAAGGTAAACAGGTTTATTTAGCTCAAATTATTTTATTAATTATTTCATAGGGAAGTTTGATTTTCACTGATTTTACGGCAAATGACTCGTCCAGTGTTCATTTGAAAGGGCCGTAACTATCAACTCTGCAGCGGATATTAATATCCAAACAAGAAACACTATTTAATAGTCAGGTAACATACACTCACCTAAAGGATTATTAGGAACACCATACTAATACTGTGTTTGACCCCCTTTCGCCTTCAGAACTGCCTTAATTCTACGTGGCATTGATTCAACAAGGTGCTGAAAGCATTCTTTAGAAATGTTGGCCCATATTGATAGGATAGCATCTTGCAGTTGATGGAGATTTGTGGGATGCACATCCAGGGCACGAAGCTCCCGTTCCACCACATCCCAAAGATGCTCTATTGGGTTGAGATCTGGTGACTGTGGGGGCCATTTTAGTACAGTGAACTCATTGTCATGTTCAAGAAACCAATTTGAAATGGTATGCAATGCTTTGTGACATGGTGCATTATCCTGCTGGAAGTAGCCATCAGAGGATGGGTACATGGTGGTCATAAAGGGATGGACATGGTCAGAAACAATGCTCAGGTAGGCCGTGGCATTTAAACGATGCCCAATTGGCACTAAGGGGCCTAAAGTGTGCCAAGAAAACATCCCCCACACCATTACACCACCACCACCAGCCTGCACAGTGGTAACAAGGCATGATGGATCCATGTTCTCATTCTGTTTACGCCAAATTCTGACTCTACCATCTGAATGTCTCAACAGAAATCGAGACTCATCAGACCAGGCAACATTTTTCCAGTCTTCAACTGTCATATTTGGTGAGCTTGTGCAAATTGTAGCCTCTTTTTCCTATTTGTAGTGGAGATGAGTGGTACCCGGTGGGGTCTTCTGCTGTTGTAGCCCATCTGCCTCAAGGTTGTGCGTGTTGTGGCTTCACAAATGCTTTGCTGCATACCTCGGTTGTAACGAGTGGTTATTTCAGTCAAAGTTGCTCTTCTATCAGCTTGAATCAGTCGGCCCATTCTCCTCTGACCTCTAGCATCAACAAGGCATTTTCGCCCACAGGACTGCCGCATACTGGATGTTTTTCCCTTTTCACACCATTCTTTGTAAACTCTAGAAATGGTTGTGCGTGAAAATCCCAGTAACTGAGCAGATCGTGAAATACTCAGACCGGCCCGTCTGGCACCAACAACCATGCCACGCTCAAAATTGCTTAAATCACCTTTCTTTCCCATTCTGACATTCAGTTTGGAGTTCAGGAGATTGTCTTGACCAGGACCACACCCCTAAATGCATTGAAGCAACTGCCATGTGATTGGTTGATTAGATAATTGCATTAATGAGAAATTGAACAGGTGTTCCTAATAATCCTTGAGGTGAGTGTAGATCAGCAGTTTAAGACATTAAATTTGTAAGCAGATAACAAGAACTCTTATCTTTAAATACAAATGAGTTGCAGAAAGAAGGAAAGTGAGGAAAGATTGAGTTTTAAGAGAGTAAAAATGATGAAATCCCAAGTTTCTAGCAATAAATGCAGTTATAACACATGACCTGAACAAACCATCAATCATTAATTTAACCCTCCTATCATTTCTTAGGCGGGGTTATTAAATGTGATATCAATGCCCCAGTTCAGTTAGAATCTGGAGGTTACTTGCGTTTGTGTCCCGTATCCCCCGATCCTTCTTGATCGTGGCTGCAGAGGGGTTCCCCAGGTTCTTTGATTTGCTGACGGCCTTGTCGTGTCTTTGATCAGTGTCTTGGGAAGCCAATCACATAGTGTGTTGGCAGATGGATGAAAAGTCTCATGGATGTTGTTAGAAGTTGTAGAATTGTCGATTTGAACTTTGCGGCAAAACTTAACTTAGATTAGAACATGAGACTCCGGAAAGAAAATAGACTAAGTAAAAGAAAGGAAAGTGAGATGAGAGTATTAAGATGGCTTGAGAGAAATTGTTAACCCATTTTCTCGGATCTTGGTCTGCCTCTGACTGGTCTCTGTCTCTGTCGTAATCTGTCTTCTTTGACTAAACTCTGTTCGTGTTCTGAGATTTTAAACTCAAATGTCTGCCCATCCTCCAGGATGGGTTCTGACCAATTAGGTATCATCTCTGGTTCAGAGGTGACTGCTTCCCCACCCCCACCATAAATTACCTGTTATCTCTGTTCTCCTAACTTCCCGCTCTAAGCAGAGAGTAGTTAGACATGATTCCTTATTATAAGAACACGATATATTCTACACAGATTTCAATCAAGCCATCTTCTGAATTATGAGCATACAATCATACTGATACCAAGCAAGGCCCACTTTCAGTCAATCATTCAATAGTTATACAAATACATGAATTGTGAGTGATATCATAATGGTCACGTGTATTGGTTATAGACATGATATAGAATTATGCAGTAGAAGGCTGTTTGAATGTAAGTCCGACTATCATCCCTTTTTGAAAGATTTGATGCAGTTTATATGTAACAACAGTCTCTGTGGATTTTCCTGTGGATTTTAACCGTGTCACTCAGAGTTAATTTAAAGGTCGTTGAGAAAAAGGGGATCTGCTTTGGCTCTTTGTCTTAGGTCCAAACAACCTCTGCCGTTATCTTGGTGTGGCTCAACGTTTGTCAGGCCAGAAAGTAATTAGCTGGGGGGGTTGGCGGTTTGGCGCAGACAGAATGGTGCCTTCTTTTATGGCCAAAGATTGTTGATTCTGGGCCTGGATTGTTGATTTAGGTTTTGTGTGGAATTCTATTTGAACGAATCATCTGGAAGATTAATTTGTATCTGGTGCGCCCTCAAATTCTACATATCCCCTCTTCGTTAGGCGATGTGTTGGGATGAAGACATCGCCGGACGCTGGAGAAACATAGGTAGAAGAAGCAGACACATACACAGCAAACAAGAAGACAACACTTCCATGACTGGCCACTATACTTGTTAAGTGTATCATCTAACTGTGCGCTTTCCCACACTTGTAGAGGATAGGTCTCACTATTTGACGAATTAAACTGGATTTCACTCAATGATTAGGCCTTGTGAATTTCTCCATCCATTTATTTAGGTGAAAAACCTTTAAAAATACAGCAAACCCAAGCCTACAGTATATTACACACAGGTCTGAGTTGTTAAATATTGCACATTAAAGTTAAATCTGATAGATATTACGAAGTTCCACAATAAGTTACATTCAGTATCATTAACTTCACATTTAAAGTACAGAATAAATACATCTTAATAGCTACATCTAATTACACATTTGTAAAAGTTGACTGGATGCTAACTACAAAGGCTATAAAATAACATGTGCTTTTAACCCTATTTATTAATGAATTGCTATTTTAATAAATTAAACAATCTACCTTTAATTTTAGTCAAATCATTTAAGTTATTATTTATATTTATATATTATTATTATTTATATTTATATCAAATGGATTAGCTTTAAGCAATATTTAAGCAAGACTTTAAGCAATATTTTAAAGAATTTAAACTACAATCCAAAGTATGAATTACCAAATTCAAACCACACAAATTAAGCAATCTTAAGTAAATCAAGCAAATATTATCAAACCCTAACCGTTAAACAAAGTATAAACATACACAAAAATGCATTTTAACACACTACACAAACAAACACCTTGTAAATTGAAAATGCGCCAACTCAAACCAATGGCACAAGTTACAGAGCGTTATTGAATACTACGTTCATTCACTCGGAAAGCAGTAACAACAGCAGAGCTTCAGAGCTTACCGGCTGTCACTTCAGAGTTCTTTGTTGAGTACCCGCTCCCACACAGTGTTTGAACCAGACAATCTCTATTTCTCAAGCCCTAATACTCATATGTCTTTGAGCCAGCGCTGCTGCCTGCCGTAGCGTCCACTCCCAGTGCATACCAACAATAGCAAAGTGCGTTGCCTTATCCGGCCCAGGCACGCGCAACAGATTGCCGATTAGTTTTACCTGGTACTAATGAGGGAAGGCGGGGTGACGGGCAGTTTGCCGCAACAGTACTAGTGCAGGGCATTGGATTAACCATTTTACATTTTAGGTAGTTTTAAGTTTTAAATTTCCTCAATGTGGTTTATCACGTTGACGTAGTATAGTTCAATATTAGAATTGTTATTCTAATTTGGTGGGGTACGGTGACTCTTTGACCAAATTCTGTGATTAAATTTGTTTTGTTTGTTTTCTTTTCTTCTAAATTGTACTAGGTTGAGACCGTTTTACCATCATGATCTGGTGACATCATTTGTGGATGATGTGCCCAATCAATCATGGCGCTCTCTAGCTCACATTTGTTTTAATGGGGCTTAAAGATATTAGGTGTGGTGCGTCAATCCTGATGTCATGACTTTGACCCTACTGGGGTAGACAGGCATATAGCCTAATAAAAAAAGAAAGGAAAGGAAAGGAAGAGGTAAAACAAAACAAAGCAGTTGAGTGTTTCTAGTCTGGCTTATGACTACTGTTGCGCAGCTAAGGTGTCATGTACCATAACTTATTGGGAGGTGTTCTACTTGTTGGGTAGATTGTGATGTTTCCTATGATGAATGTAGCCGGGTCCATGTTAAGCTAGTTTCTGAAGCTAGTTTCTACCTGTGGGACATGTTTGTTAAATGTTTTAAATGATAAATGTGGTTAACCTCTGTATGTTAGCGAGTATGTAAATGGTGTAGTGTAGTGTATGTATGGTCAGATCTGTTTCAGTCTGGCTGCTGGTCTTGGCTGCTGGAGTTTGAAACTGTGGATGTTTTCAAGCCTTTCTTTGAGGCCATCTTTTGTTGGATGTAGGCCTTGTGTGTCAGGTCACATAGCTGTTGGATTGTCATCTTGTCTGGGCAGGCCATGACGCCTAGATGATGACTCAATCCAGGGTGCAGGTTTCTTAGGAAGAGGGTTATGAAGTTCACATCCTTTTCAAGTTCAGATTCGTTATGTGCACCAAAGTAGGCTTGTCAAAATCGGCTCAGTCTCATGTCGACCTTCTTTGGTTTCCAAGGCGATTAACAGTCCGTGTTCAGACTCTGGGCCTGTAAATTCTTTGATCAGTGTCTCACGTAGTAGCTGGTAGTTGTGCTTTATGTGAACAGGTTGCCAGTCTAGAATATTTTGGTGGTAGGCCTAAATGTTGTGGCCCTAAATGTTTGGATTGTGGCCATTCACTTCTTCTGTTGTATGGCAGTTCTTGGAAGGAGGACTTTGTTCTACTCAGCAGTAGTGATGCTGAGGGAGTCCTCTCCCTTCTTGACTCTGGTTTCTGTTTGAAAGCATACTTGAGTTAATCTCTGACCACATAGAGCTCGTCGTTGGCGTCGTCTCGCTGTCGGGTCAGATGGTCCATCTCAGTGCTGTACCTTTCAAGGTGGTCTTCCAGAGCATTGATTTTAGAATTCTTGTCTTCAATGTCAGCTTTGGCTTTCTCCAACAGATGTTCGGCATACTGGAGTTGGTTTACCAGGTGTTTCTGGGCAGTCTTTAACTCTTGTTCGTCACGTTCATCGACTGCAAGGGCTTCTTGGAGCTTGTCAACTTGTTTCTTTGTTTCTTGCTCCACTTCGTCTGGCACTTTGAGTTTGTCTTGCACTTTCACTTTAATTTGGTCTGTGCAGCGTTGAGTGTGCATCAGCTCTCTTAGGAACTCAGTGGTCTGACGCTTGAAGTCGTCCTGGACTTTCACTTCCAGCTTGTCTATGCGGTTTTGAAGGTGGGTGATGTGCTTGTCGCTAAGTTTCAGCTGGGCTGTGAAGGCATTGCTTAGGGAATTGGTGATCTTGGCTAGTTCCACGTGGTTGTTGGCTTGAATCGTGTGTCAGGAATCTTCTCAGAATTATTATTATAATATAATTATTACAGAATTATTAACAGTTCAATTGTCTTTGGTGTGAGGCAGTCTGTAATGCCTTTGAGCCAGGCGTCCACATCTTCCCCTTGGGCAGTGAAGTTTGTCGTCTGCGACATGTTGGTACGCTGGGAGAAGAGACTGACTCAGATCTGTGTGGGGTATAAGCCTATGTGTAGTGGAACAGCTAAGTGTCGTTTCAGTGATTGTACACCAATAGTGAAGTGTGGTGATGACGTATGAAGTGTTGGTCTCAGTGTAGACAGGTAGGCTAGTGATGTGAAGCCTTTGTCACTCAACTAGGTAAGGAAAAGAGAGAGGAAAAGGTTAAAACAAATCTCAAAACAATTTTCTTTTCAATATGAGAATTTTGTTTTTCCAACAAAAACTATCAGTGAAAGCTGTTTCCAAATAGTGATGCGAGGACAAAAAAAAAAGAAAAGGTTAAAAAACAATTTTATTTGAAAGAAACAAAACAAACTAAATTCTTCAATGGTAGAAATATTTGTTTTTCAAGAAATACTTCCTATCAATGAAAATCTGTTTCCAAAAAGGTAAACAATAATAATGCTGATACCTCTTTTCTTAGTCTGACAGGATTCACCACACACCTTACAGGCGGACCGTTTACTGCAGGAATGCTTTGAAGGCGACGGTTGCTCAACCCTTATCTCTGTTAAGTTATCTTGGACAACGTCAAAATTTTAATTGCGTTTACAAATGAGAGTATGGAGAACAAAGGAGGGTTTGGTTACAAATCAAATGCCTAATGATTTGTTTCTTTGGGAAGGATTATCTTTCTCTTTCTTTTAGAAACGATTGATGGTTCTTCCAGGCTTGTTCCCTACAAATGTGAAGAATGAGATGGAATAAAGCAGGACAGAACAGGAAAGAAGTGAGGAAAAGCAAGGAGATCGGGTCCACAAATAGCTCTGAAGCCTTTATGTCTAACTATGAGTACAGAATTGATAGTTGATGGACAACTAAACACCCAAAATAAAAATTTTGTCAAAGAGGATCGTCTCTGATTTATTTTGATTTGCAAAGGTATCATGTTATGACTTTGCTTGTTGAGGGACATGACTATTAACTAATTCAAAATTAATTAAAAACTCATAACCACACTGATATATTACTTAACAATTAGTTAATAGTCAAGTGCCTCAACAAGTAAAGTCATAACATGATACCTTTGCAAATCATTAGCTAATGATTAATTAAAGCAGACAACTGGAAGTTGAAATGCATGGCTTCAACCATTGTGGTAATTAACATGAATATACACTATTAGTTAATATAATATGTTATTAGGGAATTAATACAATATGACACATTTAACTAATAACAATTTAATGATTACTTAATCTAGTAATCATATAGAATCTTCATTAGTTGCTGATGCAGTAATCATTAATAAATGGCAATTCTAGCTAAATCCCAGATTCTGACCATTCATACCTGTCTGTCATTTGTTTTCATCTATCTAGTTAACGTGTTTGCGTATATTGTATTCCTTTTGACTGATAAACTTGTTTATGCTACATACACTCACCTAAAGGATTATTAGGAACACCTGTTCAATTTCTCATTAATGCAATTATCTAATCAACCAATCACATGGCAGTTGCTTCAATGCATTTAGGGGTGTGGTCCTGGTCAAGACAATCTCCTGAACTCCAAACTGAATGTCAGAATGGGAAAGAAAGGTGATTTAAGCAATTTTGAGCGTGGCATGGTTGTTGGTGCCAGGTCTGAGTATTTCACATTCTGCTCAGTTACTGGGATTTTCACGCACAACCATTTCTAGAGTTTACAAAGAATGGTGTGAAAAGGGAAAAACATCCAGTATTCTACAGTCCTGTGGGCGAAAAAATGCCTTGTTGATGCTAGAGGTCAGAGGACAATGGGCCGACTGATTCAAGCTGATAGAAGAGCAACTTTGACTGAAATAACCACTCGTTACAACCGAGGTATGCAGCAAAGCATTTGTGAAGCCACAACACGCACAACCTTGAGGCGGATGGGCTACAACAGCAGAAGACCCCACCGGGTACCACTCCTCTCCACTACAAATAGGAAAAAGAGGCTACAATTTGCACAAGCTCACCAAAATTGGACCGTTGAAGACTGGAAAAATGTTGCATGGTCTGATGAGTCTCGATTTCTGTTGAGACATTCAGATGGTAGAGTCAGAATTTGGCGTAAACAGAATGAGAACATGGATCCATCATGCCTTGTTACCACTGTGCAGGCTGGTGGTGGTGGTGTAATGGTGTGGGGGATGTTTTCTTGGCACACTTTAGGCCCCTTAGTGCCAATTGGGCATCGTTTAAATGCCACGGCCTACCTGAGCATCGTTTCTGACCATGTCCATCCCTTTATGACCACCATGTACCCATCCTCTGATGGCTACTTCCAGCAGGATAATGCACCATGTCACAAAGCATTGCATACCATTTCAAATTGGTTTCTTGAACATGACAATGAGTTCACTGTACTAAAATGGCCCCCACAGTCACCAGATCTCAACCCAATAGAGCATCTTTGGGATGTGGTGGAACGGGAGCTTCGTGCCCTGGATGTGCATCCCACAAATCTCCATCAACTGCAAGATGCTATCCTATCAATATGGGCCAACATTTCTAAAGAATGCTTTCAGCACCTTGTTGAATCAATGCCACGTAGAATTAAGGCAGTTCTGAAGGCGAAAGGGGGTCAAACACAGTATTAGTATGGTGTTCCTAATAATCCTTTAGGTGAGTGTATATGATTTTTGGAATATGAATACTAACTATATTATTAATAATTTCTCAGTTTCCAAACAAGAATCAGGTAATAACCATGAGGGTAATGTTTCAGGTCAGTGAGGAAGGCAGAAGACACATATTTTAAGAATAGGAGGACACAAGATATTAGTTTATGTCTGAATTAAATGCAAATTTTATACAGCCATTTTTGAGGTTTTTGTACAAAGGGAAAGTGAAACTATTCTGTAATAAGGTTTGTAGAGCTTCTGAGCTGGCACAAACCATGAACAATGGTAAGTTTAAGTGAATTGTCAAATCCTTTTAAAATAATACAAATAAACTTGATTAAGTAAATAAATGCATACAAAATAAATACATGCATAACTTTGCTCAAATTTTTATTATCTTAGTCTGAAAGATTATAGATTCGACAGAACAGAACACAACCTCTGTTCTGTATGTAACGTGAGTAACACAGCATTTCTGTGAACAACAGTCATTATTCAGAAAAATCTGACTGCTCAATTTACCTACTATAATCAGTAAATTCATCAATATATTACTTAACATAAACTCCACAATTCTGCTTAACTCATAATTGATAAAAAAACCTACTGTATGAGATCAGGCTTAGATAACAAATGGAGTGTCCTGCTACCAGTGTCAAAAATTAACATTTTTAATTTTTATTATTACAGAGCAGTATTTGCCTGGAATTGATTAAGCGGCATTTGAGAGTATTATAAGCATAATTTTTTTCTAACCATTTAAAAACATTGCATGACATCCAATTATGTCAAATAATTCCAACTCATACTGAGGAAGATGAATATAATGTAAAGTATCAAATTTCAGACTACAGATTAAAAACTAAGGAATTTACTTTGCTTAATACTTTTATTTTATTATTATTTCCGGAGTACTCTTTACAGATGTGTCACCAGTGAGCTGCCTGACCTCTCAGTCCTCCAAGTGGCCGAGCTGTATTATGACTTTACAAGCGCCATCACAATCAAGATGTTAAGTGACAAATTTATTTGTGGATTCTGCTTTTAGAAAAGTTCAGGCTGGGAGTGTGTTGTCATACCAGCAGCAACAATCCACAGCGTTATTCACCATCAAGATGCCCCCTGCTGCCACTTGTTGGTTACAGCCTTGACCCGACTGTCTGCTTGTTTGTCCGTAGCGAAAATTTAGTTTTTTTATATATACACATAACAATGTTGTACAGGAAATGTTTAACACTTCAGATCAGAGTATTTACATGTTTACATTACTGCAGTGCATATAAAGTGATTTATATTTACATTATTGCAGTGTAGACAGTGATTTATGTTTACATATTTACATTATTGCAGTGTAAGTATCAAAGTGATTTATGTTTACTTATTTACATTATTGCAGTGCAGATAAAGTGATTTATGTTTACATATTTACATTATTACAGTGCAGATAAAGTGATTTACATGTTTACATTACTGCAGTGCTGATAACGTAATTTATATTTACTTGTTTACATTATCTACATGTGTACAAATAAATGAAAATCTTCCATCCACAATTTCTCCACTAAATATTATTTTAATCAATATTGTGCTGTTATTTTGTATTGTTGTTTGGGTAAAAAATTGTAAAGTGCCTCCTAAAGTGTAAAGTGCCTCCTAAAAGTGTAGCGCCTCCTAGAGTTCAAAATGCTTACGCTACGTCTGATGAGCGTAACTGGTGTGCAATGTCGTCAGACGTAGCGTAAGCATATTGAACTGCGGCAGGCGCTACACGTTTTCCGTAAGTGGAATACGAAAGGCGATCGGCCGGAATAGATAATTTACTTTATAAAGTTTTAAATATGATAAAATATTTTTCTTACACAAACGCATTGATTTGCTTCAGAAGGCCTTTATTAACCCCCTGGAGCCATGTGGAGCACATTATATGACGGACATATGCACTTTTATAGACTTTGAAGCCACAATCACTGCCATTATAAAGCTTGGGTTAGCCAGGACTTTTTTTTTATATAACTCCGATTGTATTCGCCTGAAAGAAGAATGTCATGTACACCTAGGATTTTATTTTTTGGGTGAACTAACCCTTTAATAAATTCGTCTTGTATTCCCTTGCCATCTCTAAATAATTCTCCAAATTATAACATTGTTTATTTTGAAATGTTCAAATAATGTGCAAAATAATATGCTGGTTAATAATGCTAAATGTATGAAGAAAAAAAAAACAGTAATTTGCTGCATTCTCATTTTCTGCAGCATAGAACGGAAATGAAGCACGTTGGCACTAGAAAATATTCCAGGATGTAGCGCTGAAAGATCATTATCATAAACGTCCCTGAGCACTTATGGTGAAAGCCAACACACCAACTCGCGCTCACGCAACACACACGGTGTGGTGTTCTGCTCTCATGTTAATGCAACACGCATGTGTCGTGGTGCTCTCATGAATGCATGTTGGAGATTAATATTTTGTAAATAGTGGTAATTTTTTATTTTTTTTTCAACGGTCGCGTTTGGTGCAGACACTGTGTTACGGGATTGAAACAACATGAGTGTGAGTAATTAATGACTTTTCATTTTTGGGTGAACTTACCCTTTAAAAATAAATGTACCAAAAAGTGGTTGCCATAGAAGAACCATTATAAGTTCCCCAAAGAAAGTTTCAGTAAACAATTCATACAAGAACAATTTTTAAGGCCATTTGAAGAACCTTTTTCCACTATAAAGAACGTCTTGGTTACGTATGTAACCCTCGTTCCCTGAAGGAAGGTAACGGAGACGTTATGTCAGTTACTGACGGAATGGGGGTTTCGCTTAGAAGCCAATCGCCTTTGAGATCTACAAAACGAGCCAATGGCATGAAAATGCCATGGGTCTGCGGAATTTGCATAACGCAACCCCGCCCCACCTCGTGGGTATAAAGGGCGTAGCGTGGCAATCTCGCATTATGTTACCTGCTGAAGAGCCGAGGCATGAGCGCCTGGCTGTTCCAGCGGTACAGCAGAAGTGGCAGGGGGACATAACGTCTCCGTTCCCTTCCTTCAGGGAACGAGGGTTACATACGTAACCAAGACGTTCCTTTTCAGTCAGTACACTACGAGTTACGTCAGTTACTGACGGAATGGGGGTCCCAATTTAATCTCACCACGACGGCTGTCTTCCAGCGTCCTGCGCTGACCAGAGCTCCCTGCCGTGAGTCTTAGCACGAACGAGGGGCTAGGCTCAACGCAAATACCAAGGTACACTGGGAAGCATATCCCACGTGGAGAAATGCAACACAATGCCTGCCCGAAGGGAGGACTTAAGAATACATATATGACCCCCGTAGGGACTGCATATGGAGCACTCCGGGGTATCCAGCCGCAGGTGGAAATTTTTCAACCCCAGGTGTGGCAAGGTGTCTTGCCAAGGGAAGACACGTGCTCAGAGAGACTTACCGTGGAAAAACACATGTGGGGGTTGCCCAACGTGGGAACCATGCACACGGAGGTATCTAGCCGAACACGAGGGCTGACCAAGCGAGCATGCACTCTGGGGTCGACATCAACAGTGCTGGAGGAGCTCAGGGCTTACTGGAAGCTCACCTGAGAGAAATCCAGTCCGCGGAGTGGAATGGCGCAGCAAACGAAGACACCTGAGCCTGTCCAATTACTGGCCATCTCGGAGATTACTCAGAATCTAACGAATGTGTAGGGTGTCACCCAGCCTACAGTCCTAAGTCTGTTAGCGAGGCGCCAAGCCTAAGCCCAAAGGGGGCCACACTCCAGTGGAGTGTGCCTTAGCCCTTTGGTGCATGGCATGCCCTGAACCTGATATGTCAGGACAATGGCGTCCACTGTTCAGTGAGACAACCTCTGCTTGGAGAGAGCCTTCCCTTCTGCTGCTCTCCGTAACAGACAAGAACCGGTCTGAAGTACTGAACGGTCTGGTCTCTGTAAGCGCGAAGGGCACATACTGACCAGGGCAGTTCTAAGCCTGGGTCTGCCTCCTCCAAGGCAGCGCTTGCAGGTTCACCACCTGGTCCCAGAAAGGAGTGGTGGGAACCTAGGGCACATATCCAGGCCGGGGTCTCAGGGTCACGTGAGAATTGGCCGGCCCGAATTCCAGGCACGCTTCATCAACCAAAAATGCCTGCAGGTCCCCTACCCTCTTGATGGAGGCCAAAGCGATCAGAAGCACTGTCTTCAAAGACAGGAACTTTCGACTGATCGTAAAGACTCAAAGGGAGCTCTCAGCAGGGCAGATAAGACCACTGCGAGGTCCCAAGAGGGTACAAGGGGAGAGCGAGGAGGATTCAGTCTCCTAGCCCCCCTCAGGAACCTGATGACCAGGTCGTGCTTACTTACCTGTTTTGTCTCCACGAGGTTGTGGTAGGCTGAGATAGCAGCCACATAGACCTTCAGGGTGGAAGGAGACAGCCTTCGATCCAACCCTTCTTGGAGAAGTGAGAGCACAGTAGTAGACAGGGCCCTAGCGGAAGTGATGGTAGCCACCACCTGAGGTGGTAGGGTACTCAAACCTGCTGTGTCCTGTCCAGGACCCACACGTGGGCGACCAAAAGGACCTGCTCCTTGATCTCCCAGATCTGCACACAATCTGTGCGAGAAGGCTCACTGGGAACACATACTTGCGTGGGCCCCGCGGCCAGCTGAGTGCTAGTAGGCAAATGGGAAGAGTCGTGGGAGTCAAACAGAACTACCTGTGTGTCGCCAGCCTGTTCCCTAATCAGCTGGTCATCAGGGGATGGAGTCTCCATTCCCCCGGCAGTGGCTGAACCGTGAGAGCTCGTTGGCTGCACGAGGCGAACGTCACAAAGCGACCTCAGATGCTTCAGACTCCAAGAGGAGATAGCGGGCGAGTTGCGACATCGGGCGGGAGCGTAGGTCACCTTTTTGGCAGACGTACGCTACTGTCACTGCATTGTCTGAATGGGCCAGTACGTGTCTAGCCGAGCAGGGCTCGAAAGCGATGGAAGGTGAGACGTACGGCCAGCAACTCGAAGCAATTGACAGCCATATGTGCTGGGGTCCTTTCCAGGAGCCCGCGATAGCACGTCAATTGCGCATGGCACCCCAGCCCATGGCAGAGGCATCTGTTGATACAACAATATGCCCAGAAACTCGTTCTAAGGGAACTCTGGCCCGTAGAACAGTGAGGTTTGCACAGGGTGAAGGTATGATGGCAGGCCTGAGTCAATGAGACCCGGAGTGCACCCTGTTGCCATGCCCATCTCAGGACTCGATCGCAAGGCCAGTGCTGAAGCGGTCTCATATGAAGCAGTCCGGGCGGTATTGGTACGGCCACGGATGCCATATGTCCCAGGAGCCTCTGAAATAACTTCAGTGGTACCGCACTCTTACCCTCGAAATGACGGAGGCAAGTCAGCATTGACTGTGCACACTCACACTGCGTGCACATAGCGACCGAGCTGAGAAAAGAGATCCTCTTCCCAGGGGAGAGTTTGCTCTTTTCCCAGATGACCCGAAGGCCCAAATGGGTGAGGTGCGTCGCACACTGCCAGCCACGCCCTCTGGGAGCTCAGAGGTGAATGTCAGTTCTTTCAGTTAAGGAAAGCAAAAGATTCTCCCCTGGCCCTCCACCAGGGGAAGGAGTGGCCCTGTCACCATCTCCAGAGAAAGAACTGAATTCATCTCCGAGGGGCCTGTGTTAGGCGCGCCGCTTAACCTGCCTTTGGCAGGGCAGGGGGCCGAGATGGGCGGATGCTGCTGCTGGGGCAGGGCGGGACCCGCAGGGGGGCAGCAGGCTGAGGCGTCTGTGCCAACAGCTGGATGGAGGCTGCAGCGGGCCGCCGGGCAGAATATGTTAAATCGCCCCAGTCTGCTTTTGTGCAGTCGAGAACTGTTGGGCAAAGCTCCCGACTGCCCCGCCACATAGCCCAGCCTAGGAGAAAGGGGAGTCGAGGAAACGTGTTCGCTCAGCCTCCTGCCCAACTGCCAGACTGAGCCATAAATAGCGTTCCTGGACCACAGCAGTGGACACCACTTGACCGAGAGAGTGTGCAGCAACCTTCATCGCCCGTAGGACGAAGTCGGCAGCCGCACGCAGCTCACAAACAAGTGCGGGGTCAGTACTGCCCTTGTGCATGCTTCTGAGCACCCTGGCCCGATAGGCTTGAGGGATGGCCATAGCATGCAGGTGGATGCGGCCTGGCCGCGGCTCTGTGGTTCTCCTCCACTAAAGTAGACGTAACCCACAAGCCTTGGACGGGTGCTTTGGATCCCAGCAAGCTGCTATGCTCTGTGGGCATAGTAGCAACGCAACAGAACATTCAACAGGGGGGAACCCCAGTGTACCCTTACACCTTACACTATCGAGAGCAGTAAGGTGGAAGAGGCTGCCGATCGGCTGCGAAAAGTCAATGGAGACTCCTACGACTTCGACACCTCTTCATGCACTTCCGGGAAGAAGGGCCCTGAGGGTTGGCGGGCGCTTTCAGCGTGGGCCGCCGCCGCCAGATACCAGATTTCCCTGGGAAAGCATGGCTGTGAGCTCCGGATCAAACTCGGGCAGCGCTGGAGCTCCCAGAGGAGGCAGCACAGCCGAATCTTCATCTCCAGAGGAATCTAGCCCACCTTGTGATGCGGTGATCGACGTGGCGTCATCTGCTGGCGTCCCAAATGAGACACTGAGCCCAGGACAGAAACACCACTGGTTGCAGTGTGCTAGAGGGGGGTGTGGCCTGAGAAATATTCGTCAGGTTGGCCCACACCAACGCCCCCAGATCACCCTGACCACCAGCCAAAGTACTGCCTCTCGTGGAAAAAGTAGATTGGGGTGTGGTAGAGGGGACTCTCTCTCCTGTTTTTTATTTATTTATTTTTTTAAATGGAGATCATAGAGTCTCGATCGCAACACCGCGATGGCCATGGTCCCGCAGTGGGAACATGAGTCATCCATGAGCGCGCGCTCAGCATGCACGCCCAAGCATGCTGTGTTGGATCACTGCACAGATCAGACAGGAATGCGGAACTCGCTGGAACGCGCCATAACACCAACACTCTGGAGAGATGCTCGTCTTGAAGAGAGAGAAAGCTCAGGCAAGTAACACTCGGCTCTGAAGCAGAAACATAATGCGAGATTGCCACGCAACAGCCTTTATACTTACGCGTTGGGGCGGGGTTGCGTTATGCGTTATTCCGCAGATTTTGTAAATCTCAAAGGCGATTGGCTTCTAAGCAAAACCCCCATTCCATCAGTAACTGAAGTAACTCATAGTGTATTGACTGAAAGGGAACCTTGTGTGCAACCTAAGGTTCCATAGATGTTAAAGATTCTTCAGGGAACTACATGCCAATAACGAACCTTTATTTTTAAAAGATACAGTAAATAAACTGAATATTGGGCTAAATGGGTTCAGAATTATGGAAAAACTAAAATATGAATGCATTAGAAAGGCAATAGCCTACAAACACCAAAAAAGATAACTTTTCAAAATCTTTCTTCCAAAAAAAACTTTCCAGTAATGAGTTTTTCTCATATGAATGACTCCCACTAAAGGAACCGTATTGTATTTTGCATGCAAGATATTTGAGGACGGCAATAATTAGTCTGACAGGCACTGACAGTAGGTCATGGTGAATCGAAAAATGTGGCCATATGCTAGTGTGAACATGAGAGGTCATAAAGCCACAGGAAGGCAATGATTGATTATGTTCACTGTAATGTTGAAAGAGGTCAAATAGATTCAGCACTTTCAACACTTTCATTCACAATGTGAATGCAGGACCAGTATTTTTTAAAAGAGTGGTTACTATTAGCAGAGCAAGGTTTGCCATTTAAGGGACAGAATAGGATTTTGGTGGCCCATGTGCATATAAGAAGATAGGCTGAGAAAAACCTTTATCTTGGCATCTTTCATATACTCTAAAAAATACTGGGTTATTTTTTTTCTACCCAAATGCTGGGTTGAGCCTGTTGTGTCATTTTGTTTGGTTATTTTTCCATGGTTTGGTAGTTTTTGTGTTACCCAGCCGTTGGGTTAGTGGCTGGGTCAATCTCACTGGCGGTTTAAAAACAACAAATCCTTCCCCCACCCACCAACTGATGCAACAACCCAGTGATGGCTTTACTACAACAACCCAGCTGATGGATTGCACAGAGCGTGGGCTTTTTTCATCCTCGAGAGCAGTTCTCAATGCTGCAGAATTGGTGCATTTCATTGGTAAAATGGTTTGTATACATTTTCTTGTGTCTATAATGTATTTACTGTGCTGTAAATAAATGTAATTAATGCAACGCAACATACAGGGATGAGATGTCAGTCAAATTTGTTTTCAAACATTATTAAATATGTAGCTTTAAAAAGCAACTGTATGATTGTTAAGTTGTAATTTTTTTCTGAAACTTTTCACTCAGACATGTAAAAGTTGTTTTAACTCTTGTCTATATATTTGTGCATTCCTGGGTGTCCTTGTTTATTAATAAATGTCTACCTTTTGATTATTACTGTTGCCTGTGTTACCTATCATTAACTATTACAAAGTATAATCACATATATACAACAAAAAAAAGAACGCTCATTTAAACAGCATGCACACCAGGATATCTGGATATTTGCACATCACATTTTTGACATTATCGATACTGCTTGCAATCGTAATGCAAATGTGAAATAAATTAAGCCTAAAAAAGGGTTATTGAGCTGTTTACACCAGGAATAGGTAAACTTGGTCCTGGAGGGCCACTGTCCTGAAGAGTTTAGCTTTAACCCTGATCAACCTCAACTGCCTGTAGCTTTCTAGTAATCCTGAAGGTATTGATTAGCTGGTTGTGTTGATTATTAGGTGTGTTTGATTAGGGTTGGAACTAAACTCTGCAGGGCAGTGGCCCTCTAGGGCCGAGTTTGCCCATCCCTGGTTTACACTGTCATATACAATAATAATAAGAGCCTGCACAGCGACAGGAAGTAAAAATAAAGGAGAAAAAAAATCTGCCTCCCTTACACAACACCCAAAGGTGGACTTGTGCTCAGGAGTAGAGAGGACAAATTCTTTCTACCCAAACTGCAATGGTAACATGACGTCAAACTCTATACATATCTTTTAAAAAACATAATTCAACATATAAATAACACTTTAATAGCCCACTTAGTGTTTATTACAAATAAATTACTAAATGCTAAAAATGAATAAATGTAAATGAACAAATATTTGTGTTGAATTTACAATCCTGTTAAAACAGGGGGTGCTGCAGCCCCCTACTTCCCATGAGTTTAGCTCCAATCCTAATTAAATACATCAGGATGGGACAAGCTATTCAGGTATCTGAAGATATCCATGTATCTGAATATATAGTAGCTGAAAAATGTTGACCAAGTAGAATGTCAGAATTCACAGTATTCATAAAAGTACCCGGATGATTCTGGATATAATCTGAAGCATTCATCCTCTGGACACTTTACTATCCCATAAATCCATGGGAGAGGATTTGTAAATGGCAGTGAAGCATTTTAAATGGTCACAAAGCACGTTTCAATCCAAGCGCGGTTTCAGATGCAGCTTAGAAACTTCCAGGCAAGTGTGTTTTGGGTAGGTTGGAGCTAAATTCTGTAGGACATTTGTTCTCTAGAAGCAAGATTTGCCACTGTTTTGCCACTGTATTGAGTGAACCTAATAAAATCAGATGTGTCTAAGTAAATTGAATCATGTGTGGTTAAAGGATTAGTTCACTTCAAAATGAAAATGTCCTGATAATTTACTCACCCCCATCCCATCCAAGATGTTCATGTCTTTTTTTCTTTAGTGGAAAAGAAATTAAGTTTTTTGAGGAAAAATTTCAGGATTTTCTCCACACAATATACTTCAATGTTAACCAAAATGTTAAAGGTCCAAATCAATGCAGTTTCAAAGGGCTTCGAATGGCTTTAGAGGGCTCTGCATGATCCCAGCTTAGGAATAGGGTCTTATCTAGCGAAACCATTTGTCATTTTCTAAAACATAAACAAATGTATATACTTTTTAACCTAAATTGGTCATCTTGCGCTGCTCTGCAACACACCATGGATTGGGCAATTACGTCGGAAAGGTCATGCTAGACGTAGGCAGAAGTTCAGCCCCCGTGTTTACAAAGCGCTCGTGCGAAGACTAATAAAAATGCCCTTTAGCAAAAAAAGGTTAAACAACGATGTTGGACGATTTTGAAGTTGGAGATGGAGTTTTTTTTTTTTTTTTTTTGTACAGGCCTTTGTATTAGTCGTTGCATGGTTCAACATTTTGGTTACCATTGAAGGCCATTGTGTGGAGAGAAATCCTGGAATGTTTTTCTCAACTTAATTTCTTTTCGACTGAATAAAGAAAGACATGATCTTGTATAAGATGGGGGTGAGTAAATTATCAGGAAATTTTCATTTTAAAGTGAACTAATCCTTTAACAACAAGTTAGCAATAGCACACGTTACCATGCTAAATGTGACTTTTTGTTACATACAATGTACAGAGGTGAAAGAACGCACAAGAACGGAATAGTAATAATCTTTTTTGGCTTTTCATTTGCCAAAACATAAATAAATGGATTTATTAAACAGTTTAAGTTGACATGAAATGGAAGTCTTTTCTTCCATGTTGTAATGTATGTATTTTCAAATAAGAAAAACATGTAGGGAGGGATTTGATTTTGTCCATCGAGAATTGATTGGATCGTTGGTTTATTGTGGTTTGCTGCTGTGATCTCATGTGAGTGACAGGTTGTCCCGCCCTTGTGCCAGTCATCACAAAATCAAAGAGGGGAAGTTACTTTGATTAAAGATTATGAGGAAACATAAAAACTAATGATGTGCACAGATTAATATTTGATAATAAATAGGTCTACTGCAATATTCTATAACAAAAAAATAATTATACATTTAGATTTTTATGGTAACTTTAAATAATAAACGCCAAAGGTTATTTAGCATATTTTGACACAGTTTTGTGTTAGCATGGGTCTTTGCTTTTTGGTTTATCACCAAATAAATTGACCAGACATAGCAGTTTCACATTGAGAACAACACAGAATCAGCACAGCTCTGAGTCACTATAGTTCTGCATTCACAGCTGTCAAGCTCATTTCTCTCCAATTAGGTGTCCCTAGCAGTGCCTAAAGCCACGTACATACAACTTTGACTGAGCTGTTTGAAACTTGTATTTGGAAAGACGAGGCTGTGATTCTGTTTGACAGCTCTCCTCCACTCAGTGACCGGGCACTGTGGGAAACATGGCAGTTTCCTGTGTTTAAAGACCTCTGGTCCCGTTCTCTTTCACATTTCTCTTCCTCGCTCTCTTCGGTAAGCTCACGGGCAAAAGATGAAGCTTCGTTTATTCTGCTGTGTTTCGCTGTCGTATAAAAGGAAGTGAGGAGAATGAAATTGAGAGATGTGTCTCTCTCAGGTACTTTCAAAGATGATGAGCAGGAACAAGGGTATTTTGAAAAGTCTGTAAGGTACTTTGAATCATTTCTCTAGGTGGCTCAGTGATGCCTTGATAGATGTCTGGTTGGCGAGGCTGAGCCTTACGAACTTGGCAGATAATTGTAGGACTGATTGATGAGATCTAGGGAGCGCCCTAAGGTGATGTCAGCCTCTGGAGGTTGTTTGTGGTAAATTATCTGGCTCTCAGGCAGGCTGTAAAAGGAAGAGGTAGAGAATAGTGAACAGTTCTGTGGTCAAGCACTGAGGAGAATTAAGTTAGTCAGTATAGACTAAACTCATGGGTATAGATTTCACTTCAAACACCACACAACCATGCCCATCCCAACCACAGTTATTTTCTTCTCAATGTGATATTTGTAGCCTATATTATAGATAGGACATTTGAAGCAATGCCAGAAAGGGATCATAGGAAAAGAGAGGGAGGTCAGGCCACCCAAAGAGCTGTTGCACTTTAACTCTTTCCCCGCCAAACAAGGAATTTTCCGTTATTTGTAAGAAAAAACGCTTTCCCGCCAAACAAGGAATTTTCCGTTATTTGTAAGAAAAAACGCTTCCCCGCCAAACACAGAATTTTCTGGGTTTCCGTGTTTTCACTGTTATACGCTAGGGGGCGCTATTACGCATCTTCTGAATGAGTACAGAATCGTCTTGGTTACGTATGTAACCCTCGTTCCCTGAGGAGGGAACGGAGACGTAACGTCAGTGACTGACGAATGGGGGGTTTCGCCTAGAAGCCTATCATCTTCGAGATCTTAGAAAACGCCCAATGCCATAGGCATGCGGAATTTGCATAGCGTAGCTTCGCCCCACGGTGTGGGTATATAAGGAAGCACGCTGGCAACATCGCATTATGTTTACCTGCTGAGGAGCCAAGACTGAACTCCCGGCCGTTTCAGCGGTACAGCGGAAGTGGCAGAGGGACGTTACGTCTCCGCTCCCTCCTCAGGGAACGAGGGTTACATACGTAACCGAGACGTTCCCTTTCGTTCAGTCACTCCGAGTAACGTCAGTGACTGACGAATGGGGGTCCCAGTCTAATCACGCCACTCGGCTGTCATCCAGTGCCCTGCGTAAGTGTGAGCTCCCTGTCGTAAGCTAGTACGGACGAAGGACTCCAACTTAGCACAGGAATACCAAGGTACACTGGGAAGCATATTCCAGGTGGAAGTATGCGCCAAAGTGCCTACCCATAGGGAGGACTTAAGGAGACCCATATGACCCGCAAGGGGCTGCATATGGAGGAACTCTGGGGTAACCAGCCGAAGGTGGAAAAATTTTACCCCCAGGGGAGGCAAGGCTTGCCGAGGGAAATACACATGCTCAGAGAGGCTTACAGTGGAAATACACATGTGGGGGTCGCCCATAGGGGGAACCATGCACACGGTGGCACCTAGCCTGACACGAGGGCCTGAGCGAGTGGGCAGACGCACAGGAGTCGGCATCGACAGTGCTGGAGGAACTCAGGGTTTCGGGGAAACTACCTGAGGAAATGTTGCACGTATCCCGTCCATGGAGAGGAATGGCGAGCAAGCGAAGACACCTGAGCCTAGTCCATTACCGGCCACTGGTAGAGGCGAGTACATGAGAGGACATTGGCTCCACTCGGAGATTATAGAATCTGGCGAATGTGTTAGGTGTCGCCCAGCCTGCAGCTCTGCAGATGTCTGTCAGCGAGGCGCCATGCGCTAAAGCCCAAGAGGAGGCCACACTCCTGGTGGAGTGTGCCCTGACCCCAAGGGGGCATGGACGCCCCTGCGTCTGGTAAGCCAAGACAATGGCGTCCACTATCCAGTGAGACAACCTTTGCTTGGAGAGAGCCTTTCCCTTCAGCTTCCCACCATAACAGACAAAGAGCTGGTCTGAGGTCCTGAAACACTGTGTTCTGTCTACGTAAGCACGGAGGGTGCGTACCGGACAGAGCAGTGCCAAGGCTGGGTCTGCCTCCTCCAAAGGCAGCGCTTGCAGGTTCACCACCTGGTCTCTGAAAGGAGTGGTGGGAACCTTGGGCACATATCCAGGCCGGGGTCTCAGGATCACGTGAGAGTTGGCGGGCCCGAATTCTAGGCATGCTTCGTCAACCGAAAATGCCTGCGGGTCCCCTACCCTCTTGATGAAGGCCAAGGCAATCAGGAGCGCTGTCCCATTGACAGGAACTTAAGCTCGACTGATCGCAATGGCTCGAAGGGAGCCCTCTGCAGAGCATCTAAGACTAATACTGAGAGGTCCCAAGAGGGTACGAGGGGAGAGCGAGGAGGACTTAGTCTCCTCGCTCCCCTCGCGGCCACATACACCTTGAGGGTGGAAGGAGACAGCCTTCGTTCCAACCCTTCTTGGAGGAATGAGAGCACGGACCCGATCGGCCATTTCCAGGGGTCTTCTTGGCCAGAAGAACACCAGGTGACAAAGAGGTTCCACTTCAACGCATAGGCGTGTCTGGTAGACAAGGCCCTACTGGAAGTGATGGTAGTCACCACCTGAGGTGGTAGGGTACTCAAACCTACCGTGTCCCGTCCAGGAGCCACACGTGGAGGTTCCAAAGATTGGGATGCGGGTGCCAGAGGGTGCCCCGTCTCTGAGAAAGGAGGTCCTTCCTCAGAGGTATGGACCAGGGAGGGGCTGTCGCAAGGAGTATGAGTTCGGAGAACCAGGTCCGGTCGGGCCAGTACGGGGCGACCAAAAGGACCTGCTCCTTGTCCTCCCTGATCTTGCACAGAACCTGTGCGAGAAGGCTCACTGGGGGAAACGCATATTTGCGGAGGCCCCGCGGCCAGCTGTGCACCAGAGCATCCGTGCCGAGGGGACCCTCGGTCAGGGAATAAAACAGGCGGCAATGGGAAGAATCGTGGGAGGCAAACAGATCTACCTGTGCATCGCCGAGCTGTTCCCAAATCAGCTGAACCGCCTGGGGATGGAGTCTCCATTCTCCCGGAAGTGGCTGAAGCCGAGAGAGCTTGTCGGCTGCACGGTTCAGGGTTCCTGGGATATGGACAGCGCGAAGGGACCTCAGATGCTTCTGACTCCATAGAACGAGATGGCGGGCGAGTTGAGACATACGGCGGGAACGTAGACCACCTTGATAGTTGATGTATGCTACTGTGGCCGTGTTGTCTGACCGGACTAGTACTTGTTGACCCTTGAGCAACGCTCGGAAGCGGTGCAGGGCAAACCGTACTGCCAGCAACATTGCGGCAATTGACATGCAGAAGGCGCTGGGGTCCTGTCCAGGAGCCCGCGGTAGCATGTCCATTGCACATGGCACCCCAGCCCGTGGTGGAGGCAACTGTTGATACAACAATATGCCTGGAAACTCGTTCTAAGGACACTCCGGTCCGTAGAAAGCTGAGGTTCGACCACAGGGTGAGGGTCAGGCCCGAGTCACTGGGACCTGGAGTGTGCCCGACTGCCATGCCCATCTCGGGACTCGATCGCGAAGCCAGTGCTGAAGCGGTCTCATATGAAGCAATCCGAGCGGTGTTACCGCGGCTGCAGATGCCATATGCCCCAGGAGCCTCTGAAATAACTTCAGTGGAACTGCACTCTTGCTGCTGGGGCCGGACGGGAGGGGTGGAGCCGCAGGAGGGCGCCCTCGGCGGCAAGCAGACTGAGGCGACTGAGCCGGCGGCTGAGTGAGGCACCAGCTGGCCGCCGGGGCAGTACATGTTTCATGGCCTCAGTCTGCTTCTGGGCGGCAGAGAACTGTTGGGCGAAGTTCTCAGTCATGCCACCGAAGAGGCCAGCCTGGGACATGTGAGCGTTGAGGAACCGGGTTCGCTCAGCCTCTCTCATATCGACCAGGTTGAGCCACGTCTCTCCTGGACCACGGCTGTGGACATCACCTGGCCCAGGGAGCGTGCGGTCACCATCGTCGCCCGGAGGGCGAGGTCGGTGGCGGCACGCAGCTCATTTCTGAGTCCTGGGTCAGCTCTACCCTCATGCATGTCACATAGCATCCGGGCCTGGTAGGCCTGAAGGATGGCCATGGCATGCAGAGAGGCGGCGGCCTGCCCCGCAGCTCTGCAGTACCTCGCCACCGAAGTAGACGAGAATCTACAGGCCTTGGAGGGGTGCTTAGGATCACCGTGCCATATTGAAGCACTCTGTGCAAGAGGGGGGGTGTGGCCCGAGGAATAGTCGTTGGGGTTTATGCCACACCGCAGCCCTCAGGTCACCCTGGCCACCAGCCAAACATCCCATCACATGGAGAGGATAATGGGGTGTGGCAGAGGGTACTCTACCTCCATACGGGGGTCATTGAGTCTCGACCGTGATTGCAACTGAGCGTCAACAGGGGGGACCCCAGTGTACCCTTGACCGCGGCCCCATCGAGGGCAGAGAAAGGCGGAGGAGGCCTGCGAACGGTCACGGGAAGACAACGGGGACTTCCAGGACCGTTTGACCTCCTCATGCACCCCGGGAGAGAAAAGTAATTTGGGGCGGGGCCCGACAGCTGTCAGGACGCGCCACACCCAAAGACCAATCATCCCCCGAGATGACATGGCTGTCAACTCCGGTTCGTACCCGGGCAATGCTGACAAGCCCGAAGGCGGCAGCATAGCCGAATCTTCATCCCCAGAGGACTCCAGCCCACCTTGAGATGCGGCGATCGACATCTCGTCGTCATCTGGAGCACCGAACGAAACACGCAGGGTGTCCGCAGACGGTCCCGCTGTTTCAGTCCAACCACTCGTGGGTAGCGGTGTGCGAGAGGGGGGTGTGGCCCGAGGAATGATCGTCGGGGTTTATGCCACACCCTAACCCTCAGGTCACCCTGGCCACCAGCCAAAGTACCATCTCCTCGGAGACGGTAGATTGGGGTGTGGCAGAGGGGACTCTCTTCTCTTTACAGGGGTTATTGAGTCTCGACCGCAACATCGCGATGGTCATGTTCCCGCAGTGAGAACATGACTCATCCACAAACGCTGCTTGAGCGTGCTGAAGCCCAAACACGTCAAGCAGTGATTGCGCCCATCAGATAGCAACAGACATCGACCACGCCCAGAAGTGCACGGGCGAACCGTCTTTAAAAAGACGTGCCATGCGCAAGCTCTTTTTGTGAGAGAAAGCTCTGCAGAGTGCCGAAGCGCCCAGGGAAACACACACACAGCTGTTGCAGATCACTGCACAGATCAGCAGGCAGGCAATGTGAGATCGCTGGAATGCGCCGTAACACCAACACCGACTGGAGAGCTGCTCGTCTCGAAGAAGCTGACGATAACTCAGAAGGCTTGAGGAGTGAAGAGAGAGATACTCTTGGCTCCGAAGCAGAAACATAATGCGATGTTGCCAGCGTGTTTCCTTATATACCCACACCGTGGGGCGGAGCTACGCTATGCTAATTCCGCATGCCCATGGCATTGGCCTGCCATTGGGCGTTTTCTAAGATCTCGAAGATGATAGGCTTCTAGGCGAAACCCCCCATTCGTCAGTCAATGATGTTACTCGGAGTGACTGAACGAAAGGGAACTCCTGATCAAAACACAGGTGAGGAAGACGCAACAAAACAAGCGATTGTATGTAAGCAGATGCATATGTAAAATAACGTGATCATCAACATTAAACAGCATATCAATCAAACTATCTAATGTTACTGAATGAAATGTCGACCCAGGATGAGCTATAGGACTGTGCAAGCATTAGGGGTGTTGTTGGACTCAATCTACTCCATCTGTTTTTGATCATCGTTCTGAATCTGATCTGGATGTAGTCTTTGACAAAAACATGATTTTCTCAGCTTTTGGTTCAAAATGTTGCTTTTTTAATGAAACTTACCCATATTCAAGTGTTGATAAAAAAGCAATGCATGAAGCTAGAATAAACTCTTTCTTTTGATATATTGCCTGCTCAGATATTCATACAACAAAATATTCTATGGGACATTACATTTTTGTTAAAATTATCAAAAACCCTGGCAGTGGCTGGCAACTTTTTTTTAAACCGCTGGCGAAGCGGTACATTGCATGTAATTAAACTTTTAATGATTTTTCATCAAACTGTGGTCAAGTTTCTGAATTAAATAAAATCAATAACAGAATCAGACATCTAAACTATATCACAGCACAGCAATAAATATTTGACTAAATATTACTGTATGTATATGTATGTACACTCACCTAAAGGATTATTAGGAACACCTGTTCAATTTCTCATTAATGCAATTATCTAATCAACCAATCACATGGCAGTTGCTTCAATGCATTTAGGGGTGTGGTCAAGACAATCTCCTGAACTCCAAACTGAATGTCAGAATGGGAAAGAAAGGTGATTTAAGCCATTTTGAGCGTGGCATGGTTGTTGGTGCCAGACGGGCCGGTCTGAGTATTTCACAATCTGCTCAGTTACTGGGATTTTCACGCACAACCATTTCTAGAGTTTACAAAGAATGGTGTGAAAAGGGAAAAACATCCAGTATGCGGCAGTCCTGTGGGCGAAAATGTCTTGTTGATGCTAGAGATCAGAGGAGAATGGGCCGACTGATTCAAGCTGATAGAAGAGCAACTTTGACTGAAATAACCACTCGTTACAACCGAGGTATGCAGCAAAGCATTTGTGAAGCCACAACACACACAGGCGGATGGGCTACAACAGCAGAAGACCCTACCGGGTACCACTCATCTCCACTACAAATAGGAAAAAGAGGCTACAATTTGCACGAGCTCACCAAAATTGGACAGTTGAAGACTGGAAAAATGTTGTCTGGTCTGATGAGTCTCGATTTCTGTTGAGACATTCAGATGGTAGAGTCAGAATTTGGCGTAAACAGAATGAGAACATGGATCCATCATGCCTTGTTACCACTGTGCAGGCTGGTGGTGGTGGTGTAATGGTGTGGGGGATGTTTTCTTGGCACACTTTAGGCCCCTTAGTGCCAATTGGGCATCGTTTAAATGCCACGGCCTACCTGAGCATTGTTTCTGACCATGTCCATCCCTTTATGACCACCATGTACCCATCCTCTGATGGCTACTTCCAGCAGGATAATGCACCATGTCACAAAGCTCGAATCATTTCAAATTGGTTTCTTGAACATGACAATGAGTTCACTGTACTAAAATGGCCCCCACAGGCACCAGATCTCAACATAATAGAGCATCTTTGGGATGTGGTGGAACGGGAGCTTCGTGCCCTGGATGTGCATCCCACAAATCTCCATCGACTGCAAGATGCTATCCTATCAATATGGGCCAACATTTCTAAAGAATGCTTTCAGCACCTTGTTGAATCAATGCCACGTAGAATTAAGGCAGTTCTGAAGGCGAAAGGGGGTCAAACACAGTATTAGTATGGTGTTCCTAATAATCCTTTAGGTGAGTGTATATATATATATATATATATAGATAGATAGATAGATAGATAGATAGATAGATACAGTATATCTGTATATACAGTGGTGGTCAGAATTATTGGCACCCCTGGTAAATATGATCAAATATGGCTGTAAAAAAATAAATCTGCATTGTTTATCCTTTTGATCTTTTATTTTTTTAAAAATCACAAAAATCTAACCTTTCATTGAAGTAAAAGAATTGAAAGTGGGGGGTAAATCACATTATGAAATAAATGCTTTTCTCCAAAACACGTTGGCCACAATTATTGGCACCCCTAGAATTTAAGTAAAATATCTCTGAAGTATATTCCCATTACATTTTTTAGCACACCAGGGTGACTAGGAACATGAAATTGTCTAGCTATGATGTAAAAAAAAAAAATTCTGCACTATTAAAACAAAACGGGGAACCAAAACCATACTAATTCTCACAAACAATAACAACACAAACCCTGGAATAAACATAATACATCTAAATTTAGAGCCATGGATACATTTTAGTTAATGCAAAAATAATTCAATTAGACAAACATCACATTGATCAAGATGTTTTTCTATGCCCCCTCTAATACATTAAAGTTGGTACATTGTCACTTCCTTTAGAATTCCCATTAAAACAGTTCAACTTCCTGTTTGAACCTTTTTGTCACCAGGCTGGTCCATTCCCATACCAAACATTTCAAGTCATCTTAATATAAAAATTAACTTGAACCATTTTAGCTATGATTTTAAAATGACATTTTTGCCAAAGAGATTTTTTAACTGGTTTAAATGTTTTAACCTTTAGCCAAATAACTAAGCCTGTGCACTGACTTAGTACAATGACAAATAATGAAATTAAAACAAACCTATATAGTAATTTCTTTTTATTTATTTATCAATGCAAAGATGAATGTATTAAGAATCATGTGTGGCATAAATCCTGGCCATCACATGGAACAAAACTAAAAACCAAACAATGATAAAACATAATGAAAAAAGAACAATAAAACTTAAAAACCTCACAGACGATTAAAGAAATTGTGCTAGGAACCGTGCACAGTAAAATAATACTTTCTGTTTAATTCATACACTTTTTAAATGCAAACATAAACTTCAAGACCTCTGTAATATAATGAACCTGAAAATATGCATACTCCTGCTCAACCAGTTAGTTAGCGTGAAACCTCTGTGGCTGTGCAATTTGTGAAGAATTCAGAGCAACATGACTGAATGAGCCTGTGGATTCATAGTGCATGGCCACAGTATTGAGCAATGAATTAAAGTTAGGTTTTTTTTTAGTGCATTTGTCTTATAGAGCAGTATAACACTAGATGAAAAGTTGATGACTTTGCCTTTTCTCTTTTTTGTTCTCTTCTCCTTTGAATCCTTCTCTCCTTCCCTCTTTATATCCATTGTGATTCTGTGTGCCGTGCCATACTCATGAATGTGCTTTACGCAGCAGTTCTTTCTGAGCTCCATCAGAGCAGATAGAATCCATCAACCTGTAGATAATCACCTGTAAATAATTCATTATATTGCACTAGAATGCAAGGCTTCACACTTACCCTCCGAAAAGACACAGAACACATTGAAAGGGTGATAGTTGGTAATTTATTTCAGTGTCCCTCCTCATGTGAAATCTTGATGAATTAGCAGTTCTTTCTGTTTCTCATAACCTGCACAAGGCCTTCTCCTATGCAGAGGACACAGATTTTACGAAGCATAAAGCGATCACCTTTTGTGTACATTAAAGATGTGAAGCGGGAAGTGGTGAACTGAAAATCAATGCAATCTCTTGCAGCTGTCAGCATGCTGCATCTTGTTTCTCGCTTGATGGACGAGCCTGCTCTCATTTAAGCTCTTAACATGCCCCTGATTGCATCCCTCAGCAGCCCTGTAGCACACTTGGCCACATTCTAATGCCCTCCATTTGCGCCTCAGGTGAGGCTCTCAAAATCTATAAAATTCCTTTTCTTTTGCATGGCACCACTGCAGTCATGATAATTATGTATAACCTCATTGATACAGAGTCGACTAATCTTCAGAGAGGGGCCAGAGAACGAATAGGTGTCCTTGCCTGACTTCCATAAACAGATGTTAATGACTCCACTGACAGGACCTGTGTGAATTATAACACTAGGTGAAGAGGCGTCATTTTATGTGAGCAATATTAATAAATTTGGTATGTAGGGAAGATGCCCCTTGAGCAATGTGTATTCACTGTTAAATTTTAAAATATTTAATAATGAGTTTAGTATATACAGAATGGTGATCCGCTATGTATATTTACAAATAATCAGTACTATATTATAGTACTATATTATAGTACTACAACATGCTCAAATTACAAGCAAATGACATTTATTTATGCAGCTAACTCAAAATACTGTACAACAATAGGAAAAACTAGATTGTACATTTCCTGAAGAAAATGTGAGTGGTGCTTGCCGTGGCAAAACTCGGGACCCGGTTGCTACTGTGATGCAAAAAAAGCCAACCAACATGTCTGTACAATGTTGTGGAGCTGAGATATGGCTTATTCATGTGTTTGTACGGTTGCTAAGGTATTCTGGGTGGTTGCTAGGGCGTTGCTAGGCGGTTGCTAGGGTATTCTGGGTGGTTGCTAGGGCATTGCTAGGCGGTTGCTAAGGTATTCTGGGTGGTTGCTAGGCAGTTGCTAGGGTGTTCTGGGTGGTTGCTAGGTGGTTGCTAAGGTATTCTGGGTGGTTGCTAGGCGGTTGCTAGGGTATTCTGGGTGGTTGCTAGGGTGTTGCTAGGTGGTTGCTAGGGTGTTCTGGGTGGTTGCTAGGGTGTTGCTTGATGGTTGCTAGGGTGTTCTGGGTGGTTGCTAGGCGGTTGCTAGGGTTTTCTGGGTGGTTGCTAGGATATTGCTAGATGGTTGCTAGGGTGTTCTGGGTGGTTGCTAGGGTGTTGCTAGATGGTTGCTAGGGTGTTGCTAGGCGGTTGCTACGGTAT
The DNA here is from genome assembly GCA_039654625.1 of Rhinogobio ventralis. NCBI lineage: Eukaryota > Metazoa > Chordata > Actinopteri > Cypriniformes > Gobionidae > Rhinogobio > Rhinogobio ventralis. The sequence goes on along the minus strand of CM077195.1, from coordinate 26,186,393 downwards.
TCTGGGTGGTTGCTAGGGAGTTGCTAAGGTATTCTGGGTGCTTGCTAGGCGGTTGCTAGGGTGTTCTGGGTGGTTGCTAGGGTGTTGCTAAGGTATTCTGGGTGGTTGCTAGGGAGTTGCTAAGGTATTCTGGGTGGTTGCTAGGGCGTTGCTAGGCGGTTGCTAAGGTATTATGGGTGGTTGCTAGGGCGTTGCTAGGCGGTTGCTAGGTGGTTGCAGAATACCTTAGCAACCACCTAGCAACCACCCAGAACACCCTAGCAACCACCCAGAATACCTTAGCAACTCCCTAGCAACCACCCAGAATACCTTAGTAACCGCCTAGCAACACCCTAGCAACCACCCAGAACACCCTAGCAACTGCCTAGCAATGGCCTAGCAACCACCCAGAATACCTTAGCAACCGCCTAGCAATGCCCTAGCAACCACCAAGAATACCATAGCAACCGCCTAGCAACCACCCAGAATACCCTAGCAACAGCCTAGCAACGCCCTAGCAACCACCCAGAATACCTTAGCAACCGTACAAACACATGAATAAGCCATATCTTAGCTCCACAACATTGTACAGACATGTTGGTTGGCTTTTTTTGCATCACAGTAGCAACCGGGTCCCGAGTTTTGCCACGGCAAGCACCACTCACATTTTCTTCAGGAAATGTACATTCTAGGTATTATTTTTCTTATTCTTCATTGACTTTCATTGACGGAGTGTTCAGATGAGCCAAGACTATTCAACTATGTCAAACTATGTCAAAATTCAAATCTAAACACACTGAAGCCATAGACTCCATTAGCTGCCATTCTATGTACTATTTCTAAACCACTGAGACTCACTTACCTTCCATTCTATCTAATATTTCTAATACATCTTAGCAACCGCCTAACACCCTAGCAACCAATACAAAATCCCTATGCAATTTACCATAGTAGTAAAAACACATGCGTTTAATGGGACGTCCCTCCCCATAGTAAGTCAATGGGGAAATTTGGGCAGCTCTAGCACCCCAGGGGTACAACTTATACCCCATTGCGAGGTATGTTCTGACAGAGCCTGCCAGCCTCTTCAAATGTGGTAAGTCACGAGTTTCTACGAAATCCTCGCTCGGAGCTATGACTCGTTAAAGTTGGTCGCAATGTTAAGTCAATGGGATTTTTCGGCTACTTTTTCGCCCCTCGGGAGAACATCGTACACCCGATCGCTTAGAAGAGATATAGCACGTGATTCCCGAATAAGCCGCACGATTTGACGCCTCATTCGTGGGTCTGTGACAAACGGTGTGGGAGGAGTAGCACGGCAAACTTTTGTCCAGAAGAATAATAAGTATGGAGAATAACAATAGTGATGCCTTGCTTTCAGCAAGCACCACTAATAATAATAATTTGATTTAAATCCTAAATTTGATTGATCCATAATGCATATTGAAAATTATTTCCATTAAATGTCATTAAATTATTAATTTCGTTATTTTAAAACAGTAAATCAAATATTTAAAATGTTACTTCCTCAAATTGAAAAGTCACTAATAAGAGATACATCTGAAAAATAAACATTATGTAAATGATACATGTTTAAAATCATGATGCAACATGCTGAAAGTGTTATAATGCTGTTATACAACAGCTCTATCAACACAAAATTAATAGGGAGTAACTTATGATTTAGAAAGTTTGGCCTGCTTTTTTATCCACCATGTAAATTGTTTAGAAAGAAGCCAAGACGTTTAGTTTTGTATGTCATCAAGCAACACATAGCCTGACTGAGTTGTGTGTCGAGTGGGGCGACAGCAATTTTACCTCAGTGCATTTTGTAATCACCCTGGCTTTTCCAGCTCCACTCAGAGTTTTCCATTTCCTGCTCCCCACTTGCTCCGAGCGATCTTGGAGTGAAAGTAAGCACCAACACTAAAACCTGCTCCTCGCTCCAAGCAAAATCATACAACTCTGCTCTGCTTTTTCTTCACACAACTCACATAATCTGGTCTGGAATGCTGTGAGCACAGAAAAACGGAGTGCTACAAATAGAGGGTATGCACTGACATCACTTTCCCGCCAGAACACAATTTAAACGAGTTTGACAAGGGCCAAATTGTGATGGCTAGACAACTGGGTCAGAGCATCTCCAAAACTGCAGCTCTTGTGGGGTGTTCCCGGTCTGCAGTGGTCAGTATCTATCAAAAGTGGTCCAAGGAAGGAACAGCGGCATTTGCGGCCAAGGCTCATTGATACAAGTGGGAGCGAAAGCAGGCCCGTGTGGTCCAACGAAATAGACGAGCTACTGTAGCTCAAATTGCTCAAGAAGTTAATGCTGGTTCTGATAGAAAGGTGTCAAGTCAATTTTATTTATATAGCACTTTTTACAATGCAGATTGTTTCAAAGCAGCTTCACAGTGTTAAACAGGAAAATAATGCAACCGAATTTGATTCGGCTGTACAGCCGCTCTGGAGAAAACAGTGATGTCATCTAGCTCATTTCAATTATCATATATATTCAAGTAATGTAGTTGATATAGTTAATTTAGTTTAGTAATTACATTTATTTGGATATTTATTTGAAAATTTAGTGTCCCCAACTGAGCAAGCTAAAGGCAAAGGTGACAGTGGCAAGGAACCAAAACTCCATCAGGTGGCCTAATGGAGAAAAATAAACCTAGGAAGAAACCAGGCTCAGTCGGGGTGCCAGTTCTCCTCTGGCCAATTAACAAACAGTGTATGATTATTATTTTGGCAGCCTTACAGGTCAGAAGTCATATTAGATCGGAATATTCGAAAGATCAGAGGCATCACGCCGGAGACGGGTTTATTGAGGATGGCGTGTCGATTAAACAATTATTAAATAGGAATATTCGAAATATCATCACGCCAGAGATGGATCCATTGAGGATGCCATGTCGATGAGCAATTTCAGAGGGGAGACTAATTGACACGGTCTCTGCAGACACTTCAGGGATGAGTTGGTCATGTCCAGGCGCAGGTCCACCATCTGATCTGGATACGGCCCGGATCCGGCTGACTGCAGTAAACCTCGGGATAAACAGAGAGACTAACATTAGCGTAGATGCCATTCTTCTTATGATGTAACGAGTACATCAGGTGTTATGGGAAGTGTTTCCGGTTCCGGCTGACCTAGTTAATGCAGCCTAACAATCATTTAATTGATTTGAATAAAATATAAATTAAAAATGTTTTATGTGTATGCCATAGTAAAGAGATGTGTTTTTAGTCTAGATTTAAACTGACAAGAGTCAGTCTGATTCCCGAACAATGCTAGGAAGACTGTTCTAGAGTTTAGGTGCTAAATAGGAAAAGGATCGACCGCCTGCAGTTGATTTTGATATTCTAGGTATTATCAACTGGCCAGAGGTTTGGGACCACAATAGACGTGATGGAGTATAATGCGTTAAGAGCTCGCTCAAGTACTGGGGAGCTAAACCATTTAGTGCTTTGTAAGTAATTAGCAAGATTTTAAAATGTATGCGATGTTTAATAGGCAGCCAGTGCAGTGTTGACAGAACCGGGCTAATATGGTCATACTTCCTGGTTCTAGTAAGAACTCGAGCTGCTGCATTTTGGACCAGCTGCAGTTTATTTATTAAGCGAGCAGGGCAACCACCCAGTAGAGCATTACAATAATCTAGCCTTGAGGTCATGAACGCATGAACTAACTGTTCAGCATTTTGTATTGAAAGCATATGCCGTAATTTAGATATATTTTTAAGATGGTAGAATGCAGTTTTACAGAGGCTAACTGATGACGAGGACTTGACAGAGCAGCCATCAAGTGTTAGACAGTATTCTAGGTTACTACATGTGGAGTTTTTTTGTCCAATAATTCAAATTTTTTCAAATTTTTTTCTGAATTAAGTTGCAGGAAATTACTAGTCTTTCAATTTTTTATATCAGCTATGCATTCCGTTAATCTTGTGAATTGGTGAGTTTCATCAGGGCGTGAAGAAATATCGAGCTGTGTCAGAATACACAGTGCATCACAGTTTTTTGTGTATGGGGCTGCATAGCTGCAGACCAGTGAGGGTGCCCATGCTGACCCCTGTCCACCCCCGAAAGCACCAGCAGTGGGCACGTGAGCATCAGAACTGGACCACGGAGCAAGGAAAGAAGGTGGCCTGGTCTGATGAATCAGCGTGTACGTTGCTTACCTGGGGCACACATGGTGCCAGGATGCACTATGGGAATGCCAGATACCACAGCACACCTTCAGGGGTCTAGTGGGGTCCATGCCTCGAGGGGTCAGGGCAGCAAAAGAGGGACCAACACAATATTAGGAAGGTGGTTATAATGTTATGCCTGATCAGTGTGTGTGTGTGTGTATATATATATATATATATATATATACACTCACCTAAAGGATTATTAGGAACACCATACTAATACTGTGTTTGACCCCCTTTCGCCTTCAGAACTGCCTTAATTCTACGTGGCATTGATTCAACAAGGTGCTAAAAGCATTCTTTAGAAATGTTGGCCCATATTGATAGGATAGCATCTTGCAGTTGATAGAGATTTGTGGGATGCACATCCAGGGCACGAAGCTCCCGTTCCACCACATCCCAAAGATGCTCTATTGGGTTGAGATCTGGTGACTGTGGGGGCCTTTTAGTACAGTGAACTCATTGTCATGTTCAAGAAACCAGTTTGAAATGATTCGAGCTTTGTGACATGGTGCATTATCCTGCTGGAAGTAGCCATCAGAGGATGGGTACATGGTGGTCATAAAGGGATGGACATGGTCAGAAACAATGCTCAGGTAGGCCGTGGCATTTAAACGATGCCCAATTGGCACTAAGGGGCCTAAAGTGTGCCAAGAAAACATCCCCCACACCATTACACCACCACCACCAGCCTGCACAGTGGTAACAAGGCATGATGGATCCATGTTCTCATTCTGTTTACGCCAAATTCTGACTCAACAGAAATCGAGACTCATCAGACCAGGCAACATTTTTCCAGTCTTCAACTGTCCAATTTTGGTGAGCTTGTGCAAATTGTAGCTTCTTTTTCCTATTTGTAGTGGAGATGAGTGGTACCCGGTGGGGTCTTCTGCTGTTGTAGCCCATCCGCCTCAAGGTTGTGCGTGTTGTGGCTTCACAAATGCTTTGCTGCATACCTCGGTTGTAACGAGTGGTTATTTCACTCAAAGTTGCTCTTCTATCAGCTTGAATCAGTCGGCCCATTCTCCTCTGACCTCTAGCATCAACAAGGCATTTTCGCCCACAGGACTGCCGCATACTTGATGTTTTTCCCTTTTCACACCATTCTTTGTAAACTCTAGAAATGGTTGTGCATGAAAATCCCAGTAACTGAGCAGATTGTGAAATACTCAGACCGGCCCGTCTGGCACCAACAACCATGCCACGCTCAAAATTGCTTAAATCACCTTTCTTTCCCATTCTGACATTCAGTTTGGAGTTCAGGAGATTGTCTTGACCAGGACCACACCCCTAAATGCATTGAAGCAACTGCCATGTGATTGGTTGATTAGATAATTGCATTAATGAGAAATTGAACAGGTGTTCCTAATAATCCTTTAGGTGAGTGTATATATGGTATGATTTTTACACCAAAATGTTACATATTGATACAAAATGATAACTGCAAATCCATGTTTTGCTGCCTGGAGTCCAGTTGTTTCTGTGAATTGCAGCAATCCATTAACCGCAGTCACTCCGGCCAACGGTGACGTCACGTGCATACCCTCTATAGTGAAATGTACTAGTGTTGTTATACTAAAATCAGCAATCTCCAATATTAATCTCTAATATTGATATTGACATTTCAAGGTAGTCCAGAGTAGTAAAATATTACATACTTTCAGTTATAGGCTATAATAATTAATGAAGAAGTTTAATTTTATTTTTTTATTAAATTATTATTGTTCAGTTAATTAAATAATAAAGACATAAATTCAACACTGCTATTTAAATGTTTTGGAAGATAGGGATAGTAAGATTTTTTGAATGTTTTTGAAAAAATTCTCTGCACACCAATGCTGCATTCATTTGATCAAAAACACAGTAAAACAGTAAAATTGTGAAATGTTATTACAATTTAAAATAGATGTTTTCTATTTTTTAATATAAGTAATGGCAAAGCTGAATTTTACACAGCCACATTACTCTAGTTGTTTGACCAGCTTACACTATAGTTATTGTCATAATCCTTCAGAAATCATTCTAATATGCTGATTTGGTGCTCAAGAAACATTATTATTATTGTAAGGATGGATTTACACTGAAGACTAAATTCGAGAATCTAAACCTGCAATAAAACAATAAAACTCACTTGATAAAACATTAAAACTCATTTTGGGTGGTGTCTCTTTAAGATATCTGGTGATCATTGCCTCTCTCCCCTAAAACCAGCTGTGACCCTTTGGGGCACGAGAGTAGGTCCAACAAATCCAAAAATATTGGTGTAATAAATATTTACAACTATTTTTTTCTGGTCTGGGTATTTAAGGGAAACTGGCAGAAGATTCATGGGGAGTTCTGTATCCAGAAATCCCACACACAGTGCTGTGAAGTTTTTACACTTAGAACTCACACACTGCTATGTTTCTCTTATGGAAGATCTCTATGGTAGATCCTGCCTAGACAGGGGTGGAACCACTACAGACACAAGGACGAACCTGAGGGGATGCCGGGAAACTGAATCGCATAACAAAGTCTAATCGTCCGAAAGAGCCAAGATGGGCTGGGAAGCGCCAGCCAGTCCCCCAGATACCATGCAAGTGGCACCAGCAGAACTTCAGACATACCCATGGAGGGTCAGCGAGGTGGAGCACTAAGGGCCCAACCTGGGAGATGTAGCATCTCGGAGTAGAGGCAATGAGTATGGTGTGACTCTTACCTAGCTCCACGGAAGCATTGAAGGTTTGGCTGGAGATGCATAAGGAGTCATTGCATCTTCGAACCACAAACTCCTGCACTGTGGCATAAATAGAGGGGGTTGAAAGAGAAGAAGCGTAGCGTTGCCTACTGTCAAGCCCATTCTCCGTATGACCCAGAGACTGATGAAACTGCTCTTTTATTGAGAATTTGAGAATAGAAATAAACTCTTTTAAGAAAAGATTCTCCACCCGGCCCTCCACCGGGGAAAGGAGGGGAGCATGCACCACATCCTGTACAAGAGCAGCTCCTTCCATCTCTGGGTCGCCTTCCTGCGGGTGGCTCAACGTTGTGGCCTGGATGTTGCCTGCTGCACAGGCCACACCGGAGCAGATGTAGACGCTGCAGGAGATACGCCCTGCAACGGTCATGTGGTGGGGCAGCTCTCGGTAGACTGGTGGCAGCAGCATCCCGCCTGGGCAGGACATGCTTGATTGCCTCTGTCTGCTTCTATACTGGCGAGAACTTCTGGGCAAAGTCCTTGACAGTGTCGCCAAAGAGGCCGGCCTGGGAGATAGGAGCATTGAAAAAGTGAACTTTGTTGGCTTCCTTCATCTCAGCCAGGTTCAGCCAAGGTGGACATTGTCTGGCCGAGGGCCCGCGCTGTGACTTACATCTCCCTGAGGGCGAGGTCAGTCGCCATGCACAGTTTCTGCATCAACCTAGCTTAGAACTACTCACGTGCAGTTCTTTTAGTGCTTTGGTCTGTAGTATACGCAGTAGAGCTATAGCATGCAGGGCAGAGGCTGCCTGTTCAGCAGCACTACAAGCCTTGGCGGCAAGCACAGCCGAGAACTTACAGGCCTTCGATGGGAGGCGCAGGCCATTCCACCAGGTGGCGGCACTTTGCGGAAATAAATGCACTGCAGTTGCGTGCTCCACCTGAGGAATCTCCGTGTTAACCCTTGGCTGCCCCACCATAGAGGGTAGTGAGAGTGGTGGAAGCAGTGAAAATGGCTTCTGGCAGCAAAAGCCGAGCAGTTGTTTTAGTCTGTTTCTGGATGTGGTTGTTTCCATGCAAATCCAACAGGCCAAAGCACTTTAAAAACTGCACGTGAGTAGTTCTAAGATGCAGGAACTGCGCATGGCGACTGATCTCACCCTCAGGGAGATGTAATTTACAGCGCGGGCCCTCAGCCAGACAATGTCCACCTTGGCTGAACCCAGCTGAGATGAAGAAAGCCGACAAAGCAAGCTTACATACCTGTATGTCCAGGGAAGCGGCTTGCCATGGAAACCTCAATATTCATTGGGTCATTTTCTTACCACCCGAAGGTGATTGGGTCCTTTTTTTAAAAGAACAAAAGAACAAATTCTGACCCCAAACTTTTGAATGGTAGTGCAGGTTGCACAATTTTTACAAGAGCCTTCCATGAGCTTCAGACACCTATGGCACTAATCACATAACAAGTTAATACATTTCTTTACACAAACAACCGTATTTTCAACAGAACTGAGATCAAAGGCACCCTGACCGTGTATTAAATATGACCCATTTACCAGCTAACAGCATTCCTAACAGGGATTAAGGTCAATAATTCATGGCTCTTCAAATACAAGGGAAATATCAATATTAATGATGTTCAATCAGATCTTGTTAGTTTTAAACTATGGTGTGAGCATATGTCTGAGCGTGAAAAGTTAAAAAGCAAGCAAGTGCTATATGAAAATGAGAGTAGTGTGCCTGGTGTAGTTTAGTTTTTCACTGGAGTTGTGAACCTCACATCGTCTGCCTGACTTTACCTCTGACATTTCCACTGAAATATAGACAGCAGTCTAAACACCTTGTTCAGCATCCTACCTCTTGTCAATATGAGTTTGCTTTCTTACATGGGATTTTGCATTGTAGAGTACTTGTACACAGTGGTTAAAGTGGGATTTGGCAGGTGGGGGAACCCTCAAATTTTGCAACAGGGAAAAATTACTCATATTGAGTATCGTGGTATAGCAATACTTTTTGGGACAAGAGTGTCACTGTGGCACCAAGTATCACAATACTTATTCACTTGATATTTTAATGGTTTTATTTTGGTCCATCTACCTCTACACTGATATGATGACCATACTATGTTAAAATTGCTGAGCACCACAATATGGAACACAACCTTGTCTTTCACAATATAAATTCAAACAGGTATGACTCAAATTTAACAAACTAAAATGGCTGAAGACAACTATAACAGAAATAAATCACAACCTAGATGGACCTATTGCAAAGTCAATGTCAAAATGCAGAATCAAAAGTTTTGCTGTGTCATAAAACACAAGAAACAATAACAACAACAATGTATGATGGTCCAAATATTGTGGCTATTCTCACATCCAGTCAAAATAGCTCCCATATTGACTGGTACTGTGACTTGATTTGTCCTTTTAACTCCACTGCAACCAGGCCTGGACTAAGAACACGTAGGGCCCTGGGGCTAAAGCAAACCCAAGGGCCCCCATACTAGCCGATCTTGCTGCCACAACGTTTTCTACCACAGAAATAATTAGTATTTTTAACAAACAAAATCTTCAAAGCACAGAGATACAATGAGTATATACTGTCTGAATATTACATTTTAATATTAAGTAGGCCTATATATAAATATTCCAGGCTGCAACAGATTAACAGCATAAATGCAATAACTCCAGATATGAGGTCAAAGCAAACAGGTTTTGAGCATACAACTGCCTTAAGGAGTTTTAAAAACAGTGAGGTTCCAAATTTGAGCTATTTAGGGGGGTTCAGGGGGCATGGTCCCCCAAGAAAATTCAGATTTTTCTGATCTACATATGTTTGAAAGCTAAAAAAAAAAAAGAATAAAAAAAAGCTTTCAAAACCATGTTAGTGGGAAGTAGATTATCTGTCATATCTGCTCTCTCCTCATTTCATCACTCACTCATTTCTATCACTCGCTCCTCATTTCCATCACTCTTTCCTTTTCTCTCAGTCTCCTTCTCTTGCCCTGTCTCTTCCCCTCCTAAAGCTGAGCTCTAACTGATATTCTTCTCATTTCCGTCTGTGTCAGTGAAGAAAGTAAACATAGGTCAATATTTAAGCCTATATTTAAGCATTTTCTTAGACAAGTTAATTGTCTAAGCACTGAAGGTTATGAATGCTAAGTAAATAAGTTTAATAAATCAATTCACAATATACACACACAATTTTTATCTGATTTATGCCTAATCTGAGGAAATCGGCTTCATTAATGTCATTTTTTTAATTAAAAATTGCGAAATTAGACTAAATTGTATTAGTTTGCCTAATTATTTTTGTCAGTTGTTTAACATTTCTATCCTCAAACAGCTGTCAAATATGAAATGTTTAGTTAAGCTAACGTACTTACATCTCGCGCCGTTTACTGAAGCATCGTGCGACTCGCACAGCAGCTTCTGTGAACATAGAGCCCGCCTACTTTAATTTGATTGGTCATCTCAAATATTTTGACATTGACGAGCGGTGACAGACCGCAGGCAGGGCAGCTCAGATAAGAAGATATTCTTGCAAGTAGTGTTAATACTCTATTAGTCAATTATTTCACAACATTTATTATATACACCTCTGAAAAATACAGAGGTCCATGTCTATATGCAAACAGGAAGTTACTGTTCCTGCACATTCAAAGTAAAGAACAGGCTGAGGAATAACCAACAAGTACCTGTGAGGAAAGAGAAACAGGTTAATGATATGTTATCCTGCAACATGAGAAAAATCACTGCAAAGCAGATTTTAGATGTTTGAGAATAGGTCTATCCATGCTCAAAATGCTGCAGAGCTTCTGGAATGTATTCTCTTAAAAGTACTGCTTTGTAAACAATGTGAAAGTGGCTTATAGAAAATAACTAAGAATTCTGTCTCACACAAGTACAAAGTTTTCCCATTTTGTTTAGATATACAGTATGATACTGCAGAGATGATTGAACAGTTTTTTACATATTTACCCCCATTCCACAGAATGAACAAATGAAATGCATTCTTTATCAGACACAGTGGTGACAAGAACAAACAAATTAAATGCATTGTTAATCAGAGTCACAATGGTGACAAATGAAATGGTCAGGCCTGGAGTGCATGCCTGGTGGGCCCAAAAGCTACATAAAACGCACTTGACCCACACTTCTTTGGGTCTAAATGGTTCCATGCAGACAACACAGAACTCTTCCTCTTCTCAAAGAGGAGTTATCAGCCTTCACCCTTTTCCTGGCAGGATTTTAACTTTCTTGTTTTTGCTTTTCTCACTCCCCAATATTTTTTACAAACATTAAATTGAGTTTGCATGAAAGATCCAATACAAATTACGCTGTTCTCAAGATGCTTATTCATCATGCTCATTTCAAAAGACTGGCAACACAATCTGTTTTTCTCACCCAAGTTCTAGGCATTCTGTAGAATTATTAAAATCACAAAAAAAAATTCTTAGTTGTACGTAAGGGGATGGTTGTAACACTTTCAAAACACGTGTTACAACCTACCCCGCCACTGTCACCCATTGTTTAGCCAGCTGTATTATCATGGTGCTTTGAAATTAGCAGAAGGTTGATACACCATTCTTTACTAGAGAAACTACAGTTTGACCTGATATAACTCATACAACATTATCTATAACGGTAAAAGTACTAAACAAAATATTATCTTGATTTTTTTATTTTTTACTTTCTTACCTCAGAATTAGACTTTCTGCTGTAGCTTCAGGAGAGATAGCAACACAGACGGGAAAACCTCCCTGTGGGATCATAAAGGAAACCTGAGGAAACTGAAACTGTCACATGACTCCTATCTTATCCCTGATTCATGGAATTGGTAGTGTTCCAACTCTCCCCGTGTTACAACTATATCCGGTCTCCCTACTGATATAGAAATTCTAGGAAAACTATTAAACAATCAGTCTAACAGTAAATGCAATGAAGCTACTGAAATAAATATAATTATTAATGAAGATTAGACGGCAATATATATGTAGATAAAATAGAAGTGACCTCTCTTCAATATTTTCCAAGAAATACACTTTTGCCATTGTTTAAAATAATACTATCAATCATGGCTATGGGCTTGACAGTGGCAGTGCTTACTAATACATTTGGATGGAGAAAACAGTACAAAAACATAAATATTATGAAATTTGCGATCAAATAGTGTGTAACCAATTAATTTTTCTAAATTAATACTGGAACATCAACAGAGGAAGTTTCAGATGGAGGCATTGTTTCTTCCCTGCTCAGTAGGATTAAATGGAGATTCAAAAACATGCTGTGAATTTGAGAGCTAATAACAAAAATGACAAGATACAGATGAAAACTCCACAGAACTGTTTTGAAATAGTCAAAAAAAATGTTTAAAACAAATACTGGTGACACACTATATAGGTGTCTTTAACTACAATGTTAGGTACAATGTACTTATTGTGTTCATTTTATATTGCAAAACACTTGCTGTTATTGCTTTAAAAAAAAAAAAAAAAAAAAAAAAACAGATTCCTAATTCCAGAAGTCCACTACATTTACATGTATGCATTTGGCAGACGCTTTTATCCAAAGCAACTTACATTGCATTCAAGGTAAATATTTAACATTTTTGTCACTTCTTGCTTTCCCCTAGGAATCGAACCCATGACTTTAGCGTTGCTAGCGCCACACTCTACTGTCTGAGCTACAGGTCACTGGATCATAACTGTAACCATATTATCTATCTAATCACTGATATCCTGCAATAAAACATTACACAGATGGCCTGCCATTTTAAATCTAATCTCTTTTTTCCACTCTGTATCTTGCCAGAGATTACAGTCCAACTATTCGAAGGATGCTGTTTTTCGAAAAATTCCCGAAAGAGTAGGTATAAAGATTGCATTTTGTTTGGCAAGAGATCCCTGTCATGAGGCGTTATTAAAATGACCTCCAGGGATAGGATGACTGATTGAGTTTGTAAGGCTGAAATGAAGCCCTTTGCATTTTGTGAGTAACCCAATTTCAGTTGCATCTTCTGGGCCACTAAAAAAGTTGCCTTGCTCGGCATGTGTCATCCCTCAGATTCCCTATAAATCATTGCTGTCTTTTCATCCCCTTGGTGAAAGGGGCAAAAATAATCTCTCTGATAGGGCAAAAAAATAATAATCTCTCTCCGCCCTTTTGTCCTACATAGCAAGATCTGTCAACTGTGTCTTCAGCTTTCTTGCAGCATCAGTCCAACTAATTACAATGTCTATTAAAGACTCAGGTTAATGATTTAAAACTATCCCTCTATTTTATGAGAAGTTTCCTAATTGAGATAAAGATAGGTGCAAAGTAAATGGCCATGCCTGTACTTATTACATCATACTGTAGGTGATGTCACATAAACTGCTCTTACTGTATGGCTGCTCAGCTATACAGACTATTGTAATTTTCTTATAGATAGTCTGTCCAATAACAATCATCTAATAGTGCTTAAGCGCTGCACACATGTCCGCCATCAGCCAGCTAAACAAGCTGGAAGCACTCCATGGCAAATATGGCTTAGAAAGCAAGATGGTGCTACATCTGTTACAAATTCAGGCAACTTAAAATTATATTATTACATTTCTCCTTTCTGCCCAATCCCAAACACCCACCCACCCATCCATCCACAAAAAAAAGTCTGTCATTTGCTGTATCTTTGATGGCACTGGCTGTTCGTGTCCATGTAATTGACTTACATTAGTCAAATGAGCTGGTGATGGGAAGCAAACCATTTAGAAAAATGAGCATATTAGAGAATCACAGCTGGCTGCCCAGCTGCTGAGAGTGAACTCCGTATCACTGTGTATCACCATTCTCACTGTGTCCAACTAGGACATTTTCACCACTAATGCCAGCAGAGACAACACTTAACCTGGAATTAACTTGCGCTTTCACACTGATCTCAGATTGGTTTTGCAGTCCGCCTCATAAGAAGTAAGATCAGTACTTCAGATGTGAATGCTGGTCCTAGATCAGTGGAAAGAGGGGAGCCTTACAGCTTTTAATCTAATCAACACAGTCAGGAAGAGCGATGAGCACATTTACTCGGTTTTGTTGCTCCTCTTTCCTGCTAACAGTGTAGTGCATGCACAGCCAGCCATTAAGAGGAATTAGATTTCAGCTTAGCTCTGGCTGTGAATGAGGGCTAATGTTTTGAATTTGACAAATCGCTGAGTGGAGCCATTAAGTGTCCCATCGGCACTGAAAAGGAAAAAGTGAATTGAAATTTCCCTTTAAGGAATTCTAACTGCAAATGATTTATTTTACAGAAAGTATTTCACAGGGTCAGGCTAGGTTTGAATATTTAACATTATATTAAAATCTTGATATTTTTCACAGTTAATGAGTAATAAGTGCAAAAAAATACCATTAAGTATTACATAATAGAATAGTTCATCCTAAAATGTAATAACTGTCATCATTTACTCACCCTGATGTTGTTCCAAACCTAGATGTTCTTTCTTCCGTGGAACTCTATGTCCTACAATTTTGGAAGAAAATCTTTTGAATGGAATAAGTGAGTGAGTGGGGCTGTCAAGTTACAAAATTACACACACACAAAAAAAAAAAAAAAAATTTTGAAGAGAAACTATAGCATTGTATAAGGAGCCAAATTAATTTTAAGTTGTTATTCACTGATAACCTTGACAGCTCCCCTTGACGCATTCAGGAGGGAAGTAATTTTTTGATTAATGAATAAACTTTCTGTTGAGTCAGTTCATGAAGTTGTTACAAACTAGGTGTATCAACTCACGAAGGCGAAGGAGAACAGGAACTTTTTAATAAACAAATGACTCAGGGAACACTCAAAACACCAGTATATAGGAACGTCGACGGACAAACACTGAGGGAAAACTGAGGACTAAATACACAGGGCAAACAAGATGATGACTATACTAATTGACAGGACGCAGCTGGGACAAATGAACTCATAATGACGGTGACCATGGGAACACAAGAGTGGCGGGAAAATAAACAAAGGAACATGTGACAGAATTAAAAACACAACTGAAGCCAGACAGACATGTAACATAACGCCCCCTCCGAGTAGGCGCGTCCTCACGCCATAAAAAGGAACAACTGAGGAGGAAGGGTGGGGGCTCTGGAGGAGGGCGTGGAAACAAACAGGAAACAATACAAAGTCCAAAACAAAGAAAAAACAGTCCATGGGGGAGTTGAAGGTGGGAGGAGCCAGTGACGGGCCTGAAGCAGGAGAAGCCAGGTGACATGCCAGAGGCCAGCCAAGACGAGGCCCCAAGGCGCAGTCGGAAGAGGAAAGAGCCATGGTGTCAACTACTGGGGATGACCGACGAGGAAACCGCACCGATGATGGAGCCACTGGAGGAGCTGCAGAGTGGATGAGCCTGCACGAGACCGGAGGCCCAGGAGACCAAGGTGGAGCCGCAGTGACGAGAGTCCGAGGTGGAGACGAAAGACCGCAGGACAGAGGCTGAGCCGGTGGGAACGAGGACGAAGGCGGAGCAGAGGGGAAGGCGGAGCCAGACAAAGCTGAAGGTGTAGGTATGTCGACGACTGACCAAGATGGAGCTTGAGAGACGAGGGAGCCCGGAGAAGCCGTATGGCCGGAGGTTTCCGGTGGAGCCAGGGCGTAGCCAAAGTGTCGACAGGCCGCAGCGGCATGCAGGGTGCAGAGACTGGCAGCGACGACAGTGGATCCTCTGCGCTGGCTGGAGCTGATGGACTGAGGAACCGGGGCAGGTCCACACAGCATGTGGGCAGAACAGAGGGGCTGAAGGGCAGCAGTAATGGTGGGGCTGAGGAACTGGCTGAATGAGGAGGCGGGAGAGGGAGGCCGGGCGGGTATTCCGAGGATGGAGACGCTGGATAAACAGGGAACACAGGAGATACAGGGGGCGCTGGAGATACAGGGGGTGCTGGAGATACAGGGGGTGCTGGAGATACAGGGGAACAGGGTGTAACCTCCATTAAAAGTCCATTAAATTCACCTCAAAAATGTCCTTCAGTTCCTCTAAATAGCCGCCAGAGATCTTTGTTGCTTCCACCGCGGCGGGGTGGTGGGTGGTGGGTGGTGGGCGGGGCCACTTTCCCTGCCCTCTAGCTCTAGTACTCCCTCCATGATGCATGATGTTGCCAGCTCACACACCTGGTCAGACCCTCGCTGTGGTCTGGGCCCCAGGGCGATGACTCCTCTCAACCTCTGCCTGGGTTCGGGCTCGTCGATCGCGGCAGGCTGGTCTCCACGGTCTGCGGCGGGCACAGGCAACTCCCTCGTGCCGGTCGTGGTCGGTAGTGGATGGCTGGTCTCTGGCGGTGGTGGAGTGGGACTGGTAATGCTGTCCTCCTCAGTGGGGCCAATGGTAAAGGGCGAGTTGTTGGATACCAGTACCCACTCCACAAATGCGGCGAAATCCTCCTTGGGACTGCCCGTTTTTAATAAACAAATGACTCAGGGAACACTCAAAACACCAGTATATAGGAACGTCAACGGACAAACACTGAGGGAAAACTGAGGACTAAATACACAGGGCAAACAAGGTGATGACTAGACTAATTAACAAGACACAGCTGGGACAAATTAACTCATAATGACGGTGACCATGGGAACACAGGAGTGGCGGGAAAATAAACAAAGGAACATGTGACAGAATTAAAAACACAACTGAAGCCGGACAGACATGTAACAGAAGTTCACAAAACCCAAATAAAATGTAAATGATACAAAAAGGAAAACTATAAATAAACTCCCTCAATGATTGTGCTTACACTGAAATACTACTTAAATTTCAGGCTGTTCTGGAAACAAAGCTAGTATGGCTTCAGAAGTTTTGTAATATATGGACTACATTTATGGTACTTTTGTGTCCTTTTTGAAAATTTTGAACTCCAGTTGTCATTTTTATTGCATGTAAAGGACGGCCAGTACAATTAATCAGTACATTCTTCAATGGCAAAACGACAGCCTGGGTTTGAGGGTCAATAAATGATGACAGTCTTTAGATATTTATAGATTTCGGTAGATTTATACTCAGTTATTGAATTCCTTAAATGTAGTGGAGTGCTTGAGTTATCAGTTTAGAAGTTGTACAATATGTGGTGCAGTGCTAGACTCATTCACTTATTCATGCTGGTTATGTTGTGGAGTTTTTGAGAGTGTGATAAGCTTCCGCTTTTACATGTCAACGTTTAGACCTCATCATTCATCACACTGTCCACTTAGCTAGCGGCAGATTGCATATTACATCAGTAACCATGGAAATGCCTTTCCAAGGGGACACAGAGCCTGACTTCATACCGTTCGTAGAGAGTGAAAAGGAGAAGGAGAGGGGGGGGGGGGGTTTCAATAGCCAAACTCTTCAGTGTGAATTATTTTTCATTTCTCCCTGACAGCTTGTCTTGATAAGATTTCAAGAATCATGACAGGATCCATCTTATGCTGAAGTTACTTTCTCGTTTAGTTATTCAGCTGAGAAATACAGAGTCTGCCTATTACACATGAACTCCTACAGTTAATAAACCTGATTATGAGGTGGTGGAACTATAATGCTTACATTTAAGTTACAAATTACTGATGCATATACTGAGACTTATAACACTGATTGCAAAATACATTATGGGGGGTAATATTGCTGGTTGAATACAGTTGCTCAAAAAAAATCCTTTATCCTTTAATCACTAAACTAATTATCCAGTTCTAAACAAGCCAGTGAAATCTTACAGCTGATGTGGAGATTTTTCACCAGAAGGTCCCCGAAAGCTGTTGCCAATTGGACATGTTGTACCAAGCAGTTCAGAAATAATGAAGTATGTTATTAACTTGTAATTGGGAGCCTCTTGTTTTGGGATGCTGTGTATGCGAGTGTATGTCTGTTTGTATGAGATAAAGACAGAGTGAAAGAAAAACAAAACAGAGAGGGAAAATTATGAAGCCATAAGAACCACAGATTGAAACATTTATCATCTCCATTTCGTCAGAGCATATAACAAAAAGGCAACAGTGGTCAACATGGCAACAAAATGAAATAAATTATTTAATTAAATTATTATTGGTCATTATATAATTAAAAATATACAGCTGAATTACTAATTATTAATAAGTTTTACATAAACAGATTATTTTTTATTTTCTGATGTAAAAAAGTGTTTTAGTCTAGCAACTGACAGAGCTGGACAACATGATGAAGGCATATATGTAATATATGTGAATCAATAGCACTAGACCTAATGTACATGTCCATCTTTCTCACATAATGTCAACTTCAAATCAAGTTTTCCCAAAACTGTGTTTTCTTCAAAAGTTATCTGTCTGCTGTGAATTTTTATGTGAAATAAACATAAAAGGAAAATTTCTCAATCCAGGACAGACTCATAAGGGAAATATCACTCTTTTATCCTTCACCTCATTGCTCTTGTGACATTCTTACCTCAGTTTAGAGGATTCCATCAAAGCCTTCTGATATTATCATGTTTGCATGATGCAAAACACAGACATTTAACGGCAACGTTTTATTATATTTATCTGATAGTGGAGTTCAATTATGTAGATATTTTTGAGCGAAAACCAATGCCATTTGACATCACTGATGTCAAAACTTAAGTAGGTTTGCTTTGGTAAATCATACTCATGACAAAAAGTCAGACATAGAAAACTCAAAATGATGAGATACTAAGTAATTAATATGAGACACTAAGGCTGCGTGTCCACCAAAACGTTTTTAGCCAGCTGAAAATGTTAGGTGCTCTGCTGAAAACGCCTCGCTGTGGGCACTTGAGAGTGTTTTGGTAGCGCACCATTTATTTATTTTTTTTCTGTTGAGACTCACTGCTTGCTATGATATGGAATATCATCTTGCTATGATACTAGTGTTTCTAGTATCTCATTTCACAGATAGTTTGTTTCTGTATTGTTTCTATATAAAAATGCAGATATGATGTAAAGTATTTGCTCTGGCTCTTGTTTTAAATGATTTTGTTCCGTTATTTTGCTGCTTGTTTTCATCTGTTGACGTTGTACAAGCAGAATGTGGCAGTTGGTCGGTGTTGTATTTGTCCCGACCCTCCTCCACTGTGATTGGACGGCTGGGTAAAAAGTGACAGTGATAAGCGCTGCGTTTTACTCAAAGTTGAACATTCAACTCTCTGCGACCGGTAAAGGTGCTCAGCGCTTGAGTGTGAAATAGACAGTCAGCGCCTCGTTACACTCATGGCATTCTAAAATCTTGGCGTTGAAAACAATTGAATACGCCAGCCAGCCACGTGAAAAAACACGTGGGCACACACACAAGTCAAAATTATTAGATAAAAAAAATATAATTATGATATACTATTTTTGTCATTAATTATGAGATAATGACTTTTATCACGTAATTTACTTTTATATCATAATTTGAGTTTCCTTTCAATCGGTCACGTTCGATGTACGTCAAACGTCACCGACGAATTGGGATCACTTCAGGGAGCCCCTATCAGCTTCGAGATATAGAGAACCGGCCAATGACTATTGGCGTGCGAGATTTGCATCTCGCGCTCCACCCCGCAGCGCGGGTATAAAGCGGAAGTGAATGCAGCGCACTGTTGTCATTCACTTCGGAGCCGAACGGCGTTGATGAAGCACAGACTGCCTGTATTCAGCGAGAGAGAGAGAGAGAGAGAGAGAGGGAATTGGCTGAGGATTGTTCTTGTGCTGGTCAGACGGCACAAAACAGCTCCTGTATTCTGCCGTGGTCTTCCCTGGGTGCTTCAGCACTAAAAGAGCGTTTCCTCACAAAAAGAGCAACATGGGTGTGACACTGCGTCTTTTTCAAGATGTCATTCCACACGTGCGTTTCTGGATGCGGTCGTTTCCTGTCGCCCGCTGACGGTCACAATCGCTGTATCACATGCCTGGGCATTCAGCACGCTGAGGCAGCTTTTGTGGATAGTTCATGTTCCCACCTTCGGGAAGGTGGAGTCCCCCTACCCATACCTCGATCTAGTGCTATTCCTGCCCAGCATCTGGAAGCCATCTTTGAGCCTTTGCAGTCAGTTGAGTTAAAAATCCTGTCTCTGAAGACAGTACTCCTGACTGCATTGGCCTCTATCAAGAGGGTAGGGGACCTGCAGGCATTTTCGGTCGACGAATCGTGCCTGGAATTCGGGCCCGGCAACTCTCATGTAATCCTGAGACCCCGGCCCGGATATGTGCCCAAGGTTCCCACCACTCCCTTCCGGGACCAGGTGGTGAGCCTGCAAGCACTGCCTTCGGAGGAGGCAGACCCAGCCCTAGCTTTTCTCTGTCCAGTCCGCGCTCTGAGGACTTACGTGGACAGAACGCAAAGCTTCAGGACCTCAGAGCAGCTCTTCATCTGTTATGGAGGCCAGCAGAAGGGAAAGGCTGTCTCCAAGCAGAGGATAGCCCACTGGATAGTGGGTGCCATCGTCTTGGCGTATCAAACCCAAGACGTGCCCTGCCCGCTCGGGTTAAGAGCCCACTCCACTAGGGGTGTAGCTTCTTCCTGGGCGTTGGCTCGTGGCGCCTCGCTGACAGATATTTGTAGAGCTGCGGGCTGGGCGACACCTAACACGTTCGCTAGATTTTATAGCCTCCGTGTAGAGCCGGTATCTTCCTGTGTGCTCGCTTCCCATAGTCAGTAACAACGAAGTGCCCGTTCTAAGTGCCGGCTTGCTGCGCCACTCCCTTCCCTATGGAACGGATACGTGTGCTTATATGCTCCAGTCGAGTTCCCCAGAACGGCGAACCCTGTTGAGTCCTCCGCAACCCGCGGCAGTCGGATGTGGCGGAGCGTCCGGCGCCAGGTCTAACACTCGTATGCATTGGTGGAACTTGTGTTAGGCTGGGTTCCATATGTTGTGACCCCCACGGCGGTCCCATATGTGTATTCTCCACGGTACAACTCCCTACGGCGAGCCCGTGTCTTTCCCTCGGCAGAGCTCTCTGCTGTCTCAGTTAGGTGTTGTTCCCCCGCCTGTTTGGCCGGGGCCACCCCTGGGACTTCTGTATGTTGCACTGCCCACGGCCAGTCCATACGTGTATTCTCCACATGGGTACTCCCTTCGGGCATGATGTGGCTTCCACAGCGTCCCTCTGGGCACGCTTTCCCAGCGTTATCCAATAGTCTGCTGAATGGGTCTTGCGGTATGGCAGTGTGACTCGCCCTGCATGAATTTCCCGCCCGCAACAGGCGGGGTCTGAGGGGCTCTAGCTGGGCGCTGGAAGTGGTAGTAACTGTGGCGTTTTCCAAAAGGATCCCAATTCGTCGGTGACGTCCGACGTACGGCGAACGTGACCGACTGAAAGGGAACATCTCGTTACGTATGGTAACCCTCGTTCTTTGAAGGAGGGAACGGAGACGTACGTCCCGTCGCCACAGTTGCTGCACCATCACTGCATGGCCGAGTCACTAGTTCGGCTCCTCAGTGAAAAACAACAGTGCGCTGCATTTGCTTCCGCTTTATACCCGAGCTGCGGGGCGGAGCGCGAGATGCTCAGTGAAGTGTTCCCAAATCGTCGGTGACGTCCGACGTACGTCTCCGTTCCCTCCTTCAGGGAACGAGGGTTACCATGCGTAACCGAGACGTTTTTATGTTACAGTTATGAGTTTATATCCATAATTATGACTTAGTGTCGCATAATTAAAATTTTAATGTCATAATGATTTGCCAGAGCTTTTTTTTCTTATGTGGTGGAAATGGGCTTTCATATGTAATGTATCTTGTGGAAGCATCATGTTAAAATGAGCGTTATGCCAGAGGATGTGATTACAGACTTAAAAACATGTACTATATTTCTCCCACAAAACTATTGTATTACTTTGTGAGACTTAAAATTTAGTCCATGAGCTTTGGTCTGCAGTTGGTGAAACAGAAAATAATCTGAAGTAATCAGTAAAAGATGGCAGAGTTTTCATTTAAAATTAACAAATGTTAAGTTAACAAATGTTATTTACAGTGACTTACAAATGAAGAATAAAACAAGAGATTTATCCTAAGAAGGCAGCAACACGAGAGGCCTTATTCAAGCCTCAGCTAAGCATTTTACTGTTGTTCTAGTGATGCCTGCATTGCAGTTTCCTGCCTCCTTTACACTCTCCTCAGATGAATGATGCAGGCTGGATTTTTCCAGTACACTCATGTTCGCTAATGATCAGCGTTGTGTTATGGCCCTTGTCTATTAAGACGAAGACTGTCTTGCTCAGAAGACAAACTGTTTTATTGTTCATTGTACTTTCTCGCGCTACACTGGAGGAATTAGACATCCATTTACGTATAGAGAAACTGAGCACCAGTAAGAACAAAAAAAATAATAATTTAAACTCTGAAAAAGTTGATGATGTGGTATTTATAGGAGGGAAAACAGGGAAAGGAAAACAGAGGGAAAGTTTCTCTGTGCTTTATTCATTACCCAGGCAGGGCGGCACAGATGAGTGTTCCTCTCCACTTAACTGTTCAGCATATATATTGGCTCACAAGATTTCATATTCATCTATTAAGGTCTTGCCACTGAGGGAGCAAAGGCAATCAGCTGAATTCGATGCAGAGGTATTTACCTGAATCTTAATTTGTGTTTAGAGAAGGAGAAGTGCAGAAGATGGAGGGAAGAATGGGGAAAGAGTGAGTTTTTTGGAGTGAGAAAGAATAGGTGTTAAAAGAAAAATTAGAGAAGAAAAAAAAAAACCTCAAAACTCTTAGTAAATGGTAACGTTCTTCGTCAATCTGTTTGCATACAATTGATCTACGGATACCCTTGACCACTCTTACATTCCCTCACCGTACCCCAGGCCTCTTCCCTTCCATACTCCTCTTTGAATGGTTAGCTTGTCACAGCTTGGATCGATATGCCACAATAATGACTGCTTAGAAGAGCCCACGCATGAATGACAGACAGGGGGCAGGGAGAGTGATGGAATGCTGGAGCTGGCTTAATTAACTTCCAGTTGAGTCAAGAATATTCAGGCCCACACACTCCTCCTTTCTCTTGCTGCTCTTGCATCTGATAAACAATAAGCGTGGTTTGAGGGTAGGATGTGCCCGAAGCTGAATACCTTCACGGATAATGGCTTCAAAACGAGCAACGAATTCTACAGAGTAATAGGAAAAATTTTCGTCAGACATTTCTTGTGTTTGCTGTATAACAGGTGAGCCAGGGGATTGAACAATATTATATATAACTCTAAAATCACTACTTAATAATGAGTGTGTGAAGTGAATGGGTGTAAACTATGAATAAAATGAGCACAATGATCACAAATCAATAGCCACGTCTCTCAGAAATCAGAGACTGCCAGGAGTAAAATCAATTAAAATATGACATCATATACATTTTCTACTATTTGACATGTCTATTTAAATGTTTTAAACCAATAAGCAATATCCTACAATACTTTCAAAGTACTTTCCAAGATTTACTCTTATTTTGATCAATATCAGTGTTTATACCCAAATTATAAACTTTTATCCCAGTACACTTTTATCCCCTGTTATGTAAATGTTTGTAACACATAAGTAACAATAATGTGTGGTTGAAAAGACTGTGAAGCTGCTTCATAATGTACATTTACATGGCAGCTGCTCTCTCCGCTGGATCAGCAGCATCGCAAATGCAGATTTGAATGTTGCAGTGTGATGATTGTACTTTTAAAGGTTAACCAAAGTCCCTTTGCATTGGTTTCACATCACAAGTGACACGTTGTCTCTGCCCATATCAATGAATGAGAGAGTTCACATCAGAACAGAAGTGTGACAGCCGACCCTCTCATTCATTAACATGGGCAGCGACAAAATACACTCTGTTCATGTTCCCTTGACGCTTGCGTTGTGAAACAGGCATATCGGTGTGTGTCCACTGGCACGGGGCGAGCAGAGCAGAGCGAATAAATTCATTCCTATGGAAGTTGAGCGTCACACTCATGCGTGAACGTAAAACTCAACTTCCATTGGAATGAACTGAAAACACTCGCTCTGCTCCACACCAGTGGACACACACCATAATAGGCATAGCGTGATTGTTGTCATTTGAGAATAAGATTGCATGGGTGTTTGAATCAAGATCGCAATCTTTTAATGATTAATCATGCAGCTCTAGCTCACACACATCCTGTAAAGATCTCGTAAAGACATGTGATGTCAGGTCTTCGCAGCATCTTAAGTTTGCTTATGATCTGCGAAACCACGCTTGTGCATTTTCCTAATTTGAATGTATACTGTTTCACTAAGCTGCCGAACAATCTCAGCTTCACCGTCATCACTGCTACACACCCCTTATGGCATTGATCCTGCCTTTTGAGTGATCAGAATATGATGTCAATCTGATAGTTACTATAAATAGATTTGGTAATAATTCAAATAAAACCAGTAACTCTATTTCATTATAGACTTTATTATATTAGTATTATTATTATATTTATTTTAATTGCCCCTCTCTTCATGTCACACAGTATAGTTTATGAAATTCGGTGGAATTGCAATGTAATTACAATATAACTACAACACAATTGCTGTGTAATTACATAAGTTTGATGTAATTCTAAATAAACTATACATGCTTGATATCTAATTATTATTTGTAGCTGCTAATCATTTCATTATTGCCCTTGTAATTAGGTACTGTAATGTAATATCAGGCACAGGAAAATACAAGTAGCTTGTTGGTTTATTCTTAAAATGTTTTAATTAAAGGAAAAGTGCAAAGTACAAAGGCACAATGTGTCATAGCCTGAGAGATTGTGCCCTTAAACATTACTAGGTCCAAAGAATCCATTTAATTCTCGACATAAACCATGGAATGTATAGGGACATCTATCATGCCTGAGTAACTGCAAATAACTATTTAAGCTTTTGATTTTTCTCGTGTCACTTCAGTTTTAAGTCAAAAGCTAATTTGCTAACATAATTTTAGGAACGATCAATAACAGCAATAAAAGAATTTTGGCAGAATTTTAAAGCAATCTATTGCACCTTTAGATGCACTCCATGCTGTTTCCTACTGGGGAACATACAAAGCTCAACTTGAAGGTACAGTGCCTTTAAGTTCCATATGTATAGTCTGTTTTTTTTCTCAACCAGCTATCATAACCAATCACAAAGTCTGTGTGTTCAATGTGTTCTGAAGTTCTGAAGTGGCT
Source organism: Rhinogobio ventralis (assembly GCA_039654625.1). Taxonomy (NCBI): domain Eukaryota; kingdom Metazoa; phylum Chordata; class Actinopteri; order Cypriniformes; family Gobionidae; genus Rhinogobio; species Rhinogobio ventralis. The sequence continues at coordinate 26,161,429 of CM077195.1, read as the reverse complement.
AGATTGCCAGAGTTGATAAACTCTGAGTTGAGAGCTCAATGAAGTAAGAACAGCGAGACTGATTTCTTCTCCCTTCTACCTGCTCTCCTCATTTAAGTGTTTGTCTATGGCATATACAGCCATTAGGTAAGGAAATGAAACATGCTACAAAATAAAAGTCCCTATTGAGAAACTGGTGATATTTGAGGTAATTGAATTGTTAGATGGTTACCTCTGGTTATTCCATATTTTAAATGGGGGGCTGGAGCTAAGCTCTACAGGAAAGTGGATCTTGAGGGCTACAGTACTCTATATTCTATATTGACAAGTGATACAATCAAGACATTACTGACGCAGTACTATCCTGTTTTCCTTTACTATGCTACAAATTTAATACTCCAATATCATATTTGGCTTTCAGCCACAATACATACATTCAGAAATGCTAAAGACAAATGGAAGGCTCTACAAATTCATGCCTTTCTAAATCCATTCTTGGCTTATCTCAAAAATGAGAAAAATGAGGATTACTCTGGCAAATGAACAGATGAGCTGGCAGTAGGGAAAATATTTGTGGACTACCTGCAGCACAGCTGATCAGTCAAAAATGCAAAAACTAAGACAACTTCTGGCTGAGAAAAATGAAGAGACTTGACTGAAGCTGAAGGACAGAGGAAAAGAACAGCAGAGCTGTTTGTATATTCATAGAATGTTAATGAGAAATATTGTTCACATCACTTGTCAAGAGGGATATGGGGAAATGGAAATTGAATAACACTGGCATTCATGTTTGTTTATTTGTTCTTAGCAGTCATAGGTTGATGACTAAAGAATCTGATTTGGTTTTGTGTAGGATTTTTTGTTAAGACAAGGTTAGGCATGTCCCATGTCTCCTTGAAAGGCAGTACTTCTTAAATGAGAACTTGATAGGAGGGAAGACAAAGAAAGCATGAGTGAGTTTTCTGCCCCCTACTGCCGTCTAATTGATTTGAATTTGCTTGACATTATTGTGAACTTTTCAAAGAACAGATATCATTTATCTTGTAACAACCATAAAAAAGTATTAATTTTCAAATATTAATAATCTACAATTAACAAGATGTGCACTTAAATTAAAAATATAAGTGCTTTTAGGATGGTAAATATTAAGTTGGAATTGAAAACACAAAATAGAGTAGGACATACTTATCAGTTATAAGAAGGCAAGCATATCTTTCATTTAAAATGGAATCAAATTTTTACCAATGCTAAAATGTGTGATTATTGTGAAAGTCTTCCTGGATGCAAGGTTTCATCAAAGTCAAACAAATCTGAAGACATGGTTTTAGAAAATACTGTGATATTTTATTAAAAATGCGGCAGAAAATTTTTATACAGGTGTCCAGCCAGAAATATCTATCACTTAAGGCAAAAACTGCAAACAATATAAGACAAACTATTATTTAGAATCCTACATTTGACCCTTGTTGTACTAACAGTTCAAGAACCAAGGGGTAACATGTATCATGAACTGATTTAATATACAAATGTAACTTTATAAACTAATTTATTAATTTATTTTTAAATCTTTTTTTTTTTTTTTTTTTTTTTTGCGCTTTTAACATCTTTGTTATAGGATGCAGAACTGAAAAAATATCAGGGTTATTTTTTTGTTTGTTTGTTTGTATTTATTTATAGTTATCATAATTATTTTTATGTACACTCATTCACTTATGTTTTAACCCAAAATATCACAAGCCTGGCACAATACTTTACATATTGCTAGCATGTTACAAATAGAAATATCTAACATATACTTCTTTACAAACATATCCAACTAATATAGATAACCAAATCCACTGCCTGTTTTATTTATTTATAGATATTTTTAATTATACAATGCTGGTCACATCTGAAGCTCAGGCAGTGATGGCACAGAATAAAAAATAATAATAATTATAATAAATAATAATAATAAAAAATAGAGATTTATGCAGGAAAACAAATCGGACATGGGTAGAAGTTGCTTTGATTTACATCCAGTCCGCCCCCCTTCATCAAACCCCCAAATGAAAAAAAAGAAAAATTGAACAGCTTAAACAGGCAACTTCACCCAGCTCTGTAATGTAATTAGATGCAGTCTTTCATTTTTAACATCTGTATGTGGTCACGGTATGGGGTTATCAAATGTAAAGCAGCAGTCAAACATGCAATATTCGTCAAACATTGGGACAAAGGAACACTCAAATGACTGAAATGGATATTTAGAGGCTTTTAAATAAGAATGCTGTCTTCTATTTTTATTTCTTTTTCAGATATAAAGGCTGTTTAGCACATATGGGGTTTCTTAAAAAGAAAAAGAAAATATAATGACTGATATATTTACACGCACCTTAACGAAAGCGTAAGCTAATTAATATTTTTATCATATTTTGAACTAAACAACAATAAAAGCTTTTGTAATTCTTTTAATATTTGTATTTGACTCACAAGTATTTACATTTTGTCACCTTTACAAATTTTGTCATAATTACATTTCAGGCTGGGATTTTTGAGATCAGTCCACATGTTCGGTATGTGACAACACTCTCAGAAAATAATATTAACGTGTTCTTCTGAAATATAGTTCTCGAATAATAACATTGCTCTCATTGTTGCTCTTGGTATATGACATATGTTATGGCACATACAAAGCTTCATTAGATCCTTTAACCTCGCTGTCGTTTGTGTGTATATTGTCTATGCAAGCAAAAAAGTCCTTCAAAAAGAGTTCTTGTCTTTTGGTGTAAGTCCCCTGTCCTTAACAAGCTTGGCTGCAAATAAAGTATTACTTTAGTAACATTCATTTTTTTGCAAGTAGGTCATTTTTGACTTTGATATATTCTGCAAGAAGGCTTCATAGGAAAATAACATCTCATCCACCAAGATAAGTCTCAGAGTGGAACAAAGTCAGCACAGTTTGCCATGACAAACAAAGGTCCTTAACCCCCAATGCCTTAGCAGACCATGTCCTATAGTTCTGAAAAGGATCTTTCAGAAGCTATACTCTGGTGGTTGAGTGCCCATGGGGCAGGTTGGTACTGTTCTGACTACCACCAAAAGTGTTGAAATTGTGCAGGGGCTGCATTCCGGCCAGAGAGTTAGGAATCATTGTTATGGTACTTGGCGTCATAAGCGGGATGTCATCAGGCGAACGCCGCAGAGTAAGCGTATAATCGGCCGGGCAAGTAAGACGAAGAGTATCGTGGGCTTGTAGAGAATCACACTCATGATGGTGCTCATGTTCCATCTGCTGCTGTTTCATCTGGAGTGACATCAGCTCCTCACTCTGCAAATGTGCTATGTCATTTGTGTTAGCTGCCACATTTGCCGGAGCAGAGTTCCTCTGCGGGCTGGGCCCTCGTCGGTTGGATTCATGACGACGCTTATCCTTCTTGTAGTAGAGTGCTGCAAAGGCCAGAATGTTGAGGAAGAGGAGAGATGCACCCACCGCGATGGTCACGCTGAGCTCAGTAGAGTAATCTCGCTTTGTCTCGATAACCACTGCTGAGTCATCACCTAGATCATTGCCTTTACGCTGATCTGTAGTTTGTTTGGTGTTGGCGGGAGGAACACCAGGATGACGTGTGGTGGACGGCCATGTTTTACCTAGTCTCTTAGTGTACGGGAATGGTGTAGTATCCTGAGGAGGTATCTTAGTCGTGGTCGAGACATATTGAAAAAGTTCGTTGATGTTATGTAGATGAGGTACCAGCTCTAACCAGAAGGCAACCTTAGTTGCGCGATAGTGATCTCTCACCCTAGGCTTCAGCCCAATATGTAAGTAGAGCTGGTCTTTGGGGTTGTATTTAGACCAGGCCACTTCCTCGAAACGGTTAGGCTTTGTGTGGATGAATTTGGTGTCCTGTGGAACTGGCTGGTTTGGATCCCTAAAACGAGAATTTAAAAAAAACATCAGTCTTTGCCTGACAATTTGGAAGCAAAATGTTTTTAAAGGCAGTGTGTGCTTTAACATTGCTGTATTTTAGAGTAATTGAAGTCACCTTTATTTATATAGTGCTTTATATATTACAGATTGTTTCAAAGCAGCTTCACGGTAATAAACAGGAAAATAACCATCAAATATCAAAACTCTCAAACTTCATCAAAAATGAGACAAATTCAAATTAGCTCTACAAAGATAATAGTGACATTATTCAGCTCAAATCAGTTTAATGTTAGTTCAGTTCAATAACTGTGTAAAGTTCATGAATTATAAAATGAGTTAAATTCAGATATAAGCAGCTCTACAGAAGTCAATAGTGTTGTTATTCAGCTCAAGTCAGTTCAATAACAGTGCCGATGTTGCAAAATTCGTCAATCGAATCAGCTATAAGGCAGCTAGATCTGAAGAAAGCTGTGGTGTCATAATCCAGCTCAATTCAATTCAAGTTGTATCACATCCAATAGTGTCAGTGCAGTCAAATTGAATCAATAATATTACTTAATTGTCCTGTTTCACAGACAAGGCTTAAGCTAGTCCCACACTAAAATGCATGTGTGAGCTGTCTTAAAGCAGCTTGCACTGACATATTTCACATCAGCAATGCACATCAGTAATTTTTATAAAAGCTACTTAAATGTACTCATTTAACAAAGACTTAGTCCTGGCTCAGTCTAAGCCCTGTCTGAGAAACCAGGCCAATATTAAGTATCTTTTAAATCCTAACTAAGCAATCCAAAAGTGACGTGGCAAAGAACCTAAACTCCATCAGGTCACAGAAAAAAACTTGGAAGAAACCAAGCTAATTCAGGGGGCCAGTTCTTATCTGGTCAAATGTGTTTATGAGCACACATATTCCATATTGATAGCATAAACTTATGTTACTGAACCTAAGAGATAACATAGAGATGCCTGCATATGATCGGCATATGATCGTATACAAGGGTTCATGGCCTCGAAGTGTTCTACAGTAGGTTATGATGCACCTCCCTCAGTATGTTCATTCATTTTCATAACAAACCAAATTCTGCTCAGTACAATTTCATAACTCACACACTTGAACTAAAAATACGGCATTGGTCTGTATTTGAACAGTCATTACTGGTATAGCTTTCCTAGCCACAAAAAAAGAACATACCTAGTAATAAAGGTTTTACCCGGAAAGCCAATTTACCACTCCTACACAATATTTAGTCTGGGAGTAGCAGACAACCTAGCCGGGCATAAAAGGTTTCTAAATGTGGAGATGAGGTGGTAAAAACCGAGCCGCCGTTTCTCTCTGAGTGCATTATCGCTGTCAAGGTTTGTTTCTGAAGCAATAGCTTCACTTCTTCACAAATTTTGTTCAAAATTTGTTTGTTTACAAAATTGGCCTCAGTAGTCATCTTTTGTCATCAGGCTTATTACATCGCTTTGCAGAGCACAAATATTTTGACAACAATTTGGTATGACAGAAAGAAAAATAAGTAGACTTTGCAGTGGTTGTAAAGGTACTGAGAACCATGAGAAAAATGGTTGTGAATAGATGAACTTAAACCTTAAGAACTTATGAGGACAAATGTACCTTCATACAGTCATTTGCTTCAATATGTATGTGCGAACAATTGAAACAAATGGCTAGACACAAAATGAGCAAGAAACATGTAGCCCAAGCAGGGGACTTTGGAAGTAGAGGAACCCTAAAGCCACTCAAAAAAACGCAAGTGACCATTACGGTGTATATTTAAAACCATTTATGTGGCCATTTATGCCCTCACAAATGTGGTCGTACCCACCCTAGACATGGTGCCCCTGAACACATGCCAAAATACCCATATGGTTAATCCAACCCTGGCAGGCCAGAGCAGTGTGGCGTCCCATAGAGAACAGCGCCACTCTAGGTGAATATGGCGACTCTAGCAGGGTTCTTTTTTTTTATGTACCAATTAAATAGTACTCACCTCACAGGCCACATTCTCACAGCAGCGGAATTCAGTTATCAGCCCTGTATTTAAGCCCTTACTTTTTTTTTACGATTGCTATGACAATTTTTTCAATATTTTTAACAATTTTCCTAAACTCTTAACACACCAACTCTTAACACACGATTGCCAAAACGGTTAATTTCATGCTCAAAATCACACACTGTAAACTAAACTCCAACACTAATTTTCAAAATACAATAATACACTAACACAATACACTATGTCTACCAAAACCCTAACACATGCTCTCTTCCAACAGGAACATTTAGTCAATCATAGCATAATGTCATAAAAACACTAACACTATATGGAATTACTGAAACTGCATTATTTTATCTGCCCTTAAACAATAGACAGTATATTGTATTGATCATAGATTGTGTCTTTTGAAGCCTTTCTACATTTTTTGTTTTGTTGGGTTCAGTAAATGCATGCATTTTGTTTCTTTTGCTGCAGAAATTCAAAACAAAAAAATAAATGACAAAATAAATGACAAACCCTAATTCTGGCCCCCAAGACCAAAACAATGTATTTTTACTGCCAAATTTACCAGTGCTTTAACACTGTATGTCAGAACAGATAACACTATGTTCTAAACCTAACCTTATAGGCTAAAGTCAAGGTAAACAGCTGATTATATTGTGAATTGAAACACAAATACACTCACCTAAAGGATTATTAGGAACACCATACTAATACTGTGTTTGACCCCCTTTCGCATTCAGAACTGCCTTAATTCTACGTGGCATTGATTCAACAAGGTGCTGAAAGCATTCTTTAGAAATGTTGGCCCATATTGATAGGATAGCATCTTGCAGTTGATGGAGATTTGTGGGATGCACATCCAGGGCACGAAGCTCCCGTTCCACCACATCCCAAAGATGCTCTATTGGGTTGAGATCTGGTGACTGTGGGGGCCATTTTAGTACAGTGAACTCATTGTCATGTTCAAGAAACCAATTTGAAATGATTCAAGCTTTGTGACATGGTGCATTATCCTGCTGGAAGTAGCCATCAGAGGATGGGTACATGGTGGTCATAAAGAGATGGACATGGTCAGAAACAATGCTTAGGTAGGCCGTGGCATTTAAACGATGCCGAATTGACACTAAGGGGCCTACAGTGTGCCAATAAAACATCCCCCACACCATTACACCACCACCACCAGCCTGCACAGTGGTAACAAGGCATGATGGATCCATGTTCTCATTCTGTTTACGCCAAATTCTGATTCTACCATCTGAATGTCTCAACAGAAATCGAGACTCATCAGACCAGGCAACATTTTTCCAGTCTTCAACTGTCCAATTTTGGTGAGCTCGTGCAAATTGTAACCTCTTTTTCCTATTTGTAGTGGAGATGAGTGGTACCCGGTGGGGTCTTCTGCTGTTGTAGCCCATCCGCCTCAAGGTTGTGCGTGTTGTGGCTTCACAAATGCTTTGCTGCATACCTCGGTTGTAACGAGTGGTTATTTCAGTCAAAGTTGCTCTTCTATCAGCTTGAATCAGTCGGCCCATTCTCCTCTGACCTCTAGCATCAACAAGGCATTTTCGCCCACAGTACTGCCGCATACTGGATGTTTTTCCCTTTTCACACCATTCTTTGTAAACTCTAGAAATGGTTGTGCGTGAAAATCCCAGTAACTGAGCCACGCTCGAAATTGCTTTAATCACCTTTCTTTCCCATTCTGACATTCAGTTTGGAGTTCAGGAGATTGTCTTGACCAGGACCACACCCCTAAATGCATTAAAGCAACTGCCATGTGATTGGTTGATTAGATAATTGCATTAATGAGAAATTTAACAGGTGTTCCTAATAATCCTTTAGGTGAGTGTATATCCCCTGTATTTATGCAAATATATAGATCACAGCTCATTCCCATCTAGGAATTGTTCAGGTGTTGATGTTCTTTCAATCACATGATCATATGGTATACAGTAAAAGAGGATATAGAGCAATACAAAGAAAGTAAGAAAAATGCCTGCATGAGGCAGAGGAAGATGAGTACCAGGACAAGGGAGAGGATTGGGGCAAGGGCAAGGGAGAGGAATGCCTGGACAAGGACAAGGTACATATTGAGGAGTTAGAATGCATGGTGGGGCTCAAATAAGGGCCAGAATTAGGGTAACTGATGAAATAAGAGCTACTTATCATAAACCACAGGCTATCAAACAGAGAGGCTGGTGAACGAGTACAGCCAAATCTCAGCAGGACACAGTGGCATCCATTATTCAGAATTTTCAAGAAACCAACAGGTAGGATATTGTATAAGGGCTTCTCCTACTGCAAAGTGTAAATACTTTTACCATGTATTACAGTGACTCTATGCCTCTGGTCTCTAATATGTAACTGTATTTTGTCTATCTAAGGATTCAACACCTCCCTCAGGGGGCAGAGGAAAGCTCCTAAATGAAGAACAGGAACTTGCTATTGTCAACATGGTGATTGCTGATAATGAATAAAACTGAAGGGCATTCTATAAAGCTACTCTGAGATGGGTCATTTATTTTTTGTTTTGAATTTCTGCAGCAAAAGAAACAAAATGCATGCATTTACTAAACCCAACAAAACAAAAATGTGGAGAGGCTTCAAAAGACACAATCTATGATCAATACAATATACTGTCTATTGTTTAAGGGCAGAGAAAATAATGCAGTTTCAGTAATTCCATATAGTGTTAGTGTTTTTATGACATTGTGCTATGATTGACTAAATGTTCCTGTTGGAAGAGAGCATGTGTTAGGGTTTTGGTAGACATATTGTATTGTGTTAATGTATTATTGTATTTTGAAAATTAGTGTTGGAGTTTAGTTTACAGTGTGTGATTATGAGCATGAAATTAACTGTTTTAGCAATTGTGTGTTGTAGGTGTGTTAGTGTGTTAAGAGTTTAGGAAAATTGAAAAAATTGTCATAGCAATCGTAAAAAACTGTATATGTTTGCATAACTTCAATCAGCTGTTTCTCATTAACAATGGAATAAAATACAGGGGATATATTTGTGTTTCAATTCACAATATAAACAGCTGTTTACCTTGACTTTGGCCTATAAGGTTAGGTTTAGAACATGGTGTTATCTGTTCTGACATACAGTGTTAAAGCACTGGTAAATTTGGCAGTAAAAATACATTGTTTTGGTCTTGGTTGAGCTTGTGTGTAAAATAAGTTCAAGCATTTTAAATTTGTTGCAAATCTAACCGTGAATCATTCAAACCGTGTGTTTCTGGATGCGGTTGTTCGCATATAAACATGTGAGTTTGCGTTCATGGGTGATTCATGTTCTCTCAGGAGAACGTGATCACGTCGGCGCGTTGTTCATCTCACCTTTCTCTTAAGGGCTTGAGCGTTCAGCGCGCCGTGTGCCGTCGAGCGCCTGCTGACAGCAGGGGTTAACACGGCAACCCAGCGCGTCACTCGGCGCTCTAGATGCGCGGTCAAGACTATGAAACCTCAAACGGGGTTGAGTCCCTTCGCCTATTCCCCGATCTAGTTTATTTTCTGGTGCACCAGAAAAGGGCTACTTCGGCTAATAAGCCTTGGTGACCTGAGGATTACAGTGGGGCTTCCCTGCCGGGTACATCTCCTAGGGCCCCCACTCCTCTATCGCATCAGGAGCGTTCTGAGACTTTGTTCGTGGGTGGTTCATGTTTTCTCATGAGAACATGGCCACGTCGGTGCGTTGTTCATCTTGCCTTTTTTCATAGGGGCTTGAGTGTTCAGCGCGCCGGCGGCCAGTGTTTCGTTTGGGATTCTGGCAGAGGACAGATGTCAATTGCTGCATCGGAGAGAGGGCTGTTATGCGCTGGAAATGGTAATGCTGAGTCTCACACTATAATAGTGTGTGCTCATGCTGAATCAGATTCAGAGTTGACAGCCATGCTTTCCTGGGTGGCTGAGGCGTAGTGCAACGCGTAAATCACCTTGCCTGCCCCTGTGCCTTTTTTTTCCCGGATGTGCATCGGAAAAGTTTAGCAGTGTGGAACTATTTGGTGTCAAAATATGGAACACCACAAGGGCCATAAACTGTATAAGTTTTTTCCCTCTCTCACTACCCTCTGTCCTGCATGCACGAGGGTAGTCCCGGCCCAGGGGTTATGCAGGAACTGCGTGCGGTGATGGACCTCACTCTCTGGGCGACGGAAGTCACTGCACGCTCCCTGGGTCAGGCGATGTCCACACTGGTGGTCCAGGAATGTCACCTGGGGCTAAACCTGGCCGATATGCGTGAGCCCGACAAAGTGCGGTTCCTCAACGCCCCTGTCTGTCAGGCTGGCCTCTTCGGCGACGCCATCGAGAACTTGGCCCAGCAGTTCTTGGTGGCCCAGAAGCGGACGGAGGCGGTTTAAAAAAACATCCTGCCCCGACGACTAGCTGCTGCTTTCACCCAGTCGTCGGCCGCAGCGCCTCTGCCTGCTTGTCGCCGAGGGAGTCCCCCTGTGTCTGCCTCTGCCCCTGCTAAGCCAAGCAGCAGCCTCCACCTAGGCAGCAGGTGGCCGGGCGCAAGGGAGGCGCCCAACCCGTCCAGGGTCCCGCGAAGTCCGCTGGCAAGCGGCCCTGAAACGGGCAGCCCAGTGAAAAGGGGATCTGCTCTCTGGGAGACGGTGTCCGCACCCCTCCCTCCCCTGGAGGAGGACCGGGGGGAGAATATTTTTCGGTTTCGGTCCTGCCGCTGGCTCTCCGGAGTCCAGCGGTACCCACATTCTCAGAGCAGTTTCTTCCTTTCCTGGGCCCCGAGAGGACCAGGTTGGCAGTGTGCGACGCCCCCGGGCCTTGCCACTCCTTTCCTCTCCTCTCCCCCTCGCCAGGGGGCAGCAGTGTGGGCACCGAGGATGCCCCCGGGCCTTCTCACCCACACTCTGCCCCACCCTGGAGTACTCAGGCAACACTCCGGGCTGCCTCCAGGCCTCCCGAGTCGGGTCTGCATACTCCACTTCGCTGCCTCACCCCGGGCACGTCTGTGGGGCCGTTGGTCCCGCTTGCTCGGTCTCTGGGGGCCTGGCTAGGTCTTCCCAGGCTGGCTCATCCGTACCATCAGACTCGGCTACGTGATTCAGTCCGCCCGCCGGCCTCCCAAGTACAGGGGCATCCTCTTCACCTCCGTGCGGAGCAGCGATGCCCATGTCTTGTGGTCCAGAACGATGTCCTGCTGGCGAAGGATGCGATCGAGCCGGTTCCTTTAGCCGATATGAGGTCGGGGTTCTACAGCCCCTACTTCATTGTGCCCAAGAAAGGGGGTGGGTTAAGACCAATCTTGGACCTGCGTGTTCTGAAATTGGGCCCTGCACAAGCCCCCGTTCAGAATGTTTCGAATGCATCCGTCCCCAAGATTGGTTCGCAGCGATCGACCTGAAGGACGCGTACTTTCATGTCTCCATTCTCCCTCAACACAGACCGCTCCTACGCTTTGCGTTCGAGGGGAGGGCATTTCAGTACAAAGTCCTGCCCTTTGGGCTGTTCCTGTTGCCTCGCGTCATCATGAAAGTCGCAGAGGCAGCCATTGTTCCGCTCAGAGAACGCGGTGTTCGGATTCTCAACTATCTCGACGACTGGCTCATATTGCCTCAGCCCTGGGATCAGTTGTGCGAACACAGGGACCTGGTCCTCAGCCTGTTGGGCCTTCGGGTCAACCGAGAGAAGAGCAAACTCTGCCCCACGCAGAGGATCTCTTATCTCGGTATGGAGCTGGACTCGGTCAACCGGACTGCGCACCTCACAGAGGAGTGAGTCGGGCAGTGTTGAACTGCTTGAATACGTTCTAAAGGCAGGACAGCAGTCCCACTGAAATTCTTTCAGAGGCTCCTGGGGCATATGGCATCTGCAGCCGCGGTAACGCCGCTCGGATGAGACCGGCTTCAACACTGGCTTCACGACCGAATCCCGAGATGGGCGTGGCAGCGCGGCAAGTACCGGGTCTCAGTTACTCCTTACTGTCACCAAACCTTCAACCCGTAGGCGGACCCTGCCTTTCTACGGGGCGGAGTGTCCCTAGAACAGGTGTCCAGGCATGCTGTGGTCTTCACGGATGCCTCTTCCATAGGCTGGGGGGCCACGTACAACGGGCACACAGTTGCGGGTTTGTGGACGGGGCCCCAACTGCGTTGGCATATCAATTGCCTAGAGTTACTGGCGGTACGTCTCACCCTGTTATGCGTTACCCCCAGTGAGCCTTCTCGCACAGACACTGTCTGAGGTCGCTTCGGGCCATTCATGTCCCTGGTGTGAGCAACCGTGTGGCCGACGAGCTTTCACGAGCTGCGCTCCCAGGGGAATGGCGACTCCAACCCCAGGTGGTTCAGCTGATTTGGAGACAGTTCGGGGCGGCACAGGTCGACCTGTTTGCCTCCCCAGAAACGTCCCACTGCCAGTGGTTCTATTCGCTGACCGAGGGTACACTCGGCAAGGATGCACTTGCGCACAGCTGGCCCCAGGGGCTGCGCAAAAATGCGTTTCCCCCAGTGAGCCTACTTGCATAGACACTGTGCAAGGTCAGGGAGGACGAGGAGCAGGTCCTGTTGGTGGCGCCTTACTGGCCCAACCGGTCCTGGTTCCCAGAACTTATGCTCCTGGCGACAGCCCCTCCTTGGCCGATTCCTCTGAGGAAGGACCTTCTGACTCAGAGACGGGGCACCCTGTGGCACCCGCGTCCAGATCTGTGGAAGCTTCATGTCTGGCCCCTGGACGGGACGCGGAGGTTCTAGGTGACTTACCCCAAGAGGTAGTTAACACCATCACTTCGGCAAGAGCCCCGTCTACAAGACAGGCTTATGCTTTGAAGTGGAACCTGTTCGTCGAGTGGTGTTCTTCTCGCCGAGAAGACCCCCGAAGATGTTCGATCGCGTCTGTGCTTTTCTTCCTGCAACGAGGGTTGGAGCATAGGCTGTCGCCCTCCACCCTCAAGGTCTATGTTGCTGCAATATCTGCCTATCACGACCACGTAGAAGGTAAGACAGTTGGGAAGCACGACCTGGTCGTCAGGTTCCTCAGGGGGGCGAGATGGTTAAATCCTCCTCGACCCCCCTCCATACCCTCTTGGGATCTTGCTCTGGTGCTCCGAGCACTTCAGAATGCCCCATTTGAGCCCTTGCGGTCAGCAGAGCTTAAGATTCTGTCTATGAAGACTTTGCTGTTGGCCGCACTGGCCTCCATCAAGAGGGTAGGGGACCTGCAGGCATTTTCGGTCGACGAATCGTGCCTAGAGTTTGGGCCGGGTGACACCCACGTGGTACTGAGACCCCGGCCTGGCTATGTGCACAAGGTGTGCCCTGTCCACTCAGGGTGCGAGCACACTCTACTAGAAGTGTTGCATCCTCCTGGGCGCTGGCACGTGGCGCCTCGCTGTCAGACATCTGTAGAGCTGCGGGCTGGGCGACACCCAACACGTTCGCTAGATTCTATAGTCTACGTGTAGAGCCAGTGTCCTCCTGTGTTCTCGCCTCAAACGGGTAGAAGCACTGAGAGGCCCTGGCTCTTGTCGGCTTGCTGCGCCCCGGCGCTTTTATTCTCCAGAAGCAAACTCTGTCGAGTCCTCCATCTCCCTCGGTGCCGGACGTGGCGGAACGTCTGGCATCAGGCCCCTTGCCGCTGAATCCTTGAGAACCGGTACTGTGCTGGGGATATATGAGTGACCCTGCGGGGATCCCATATATTTTTCCACGGTCGCTCCTACGGGAAGCCCGTGTCTTTCCCTTGGGAGAGCCTTCCCGTCACTGGGACTGAGCCCCCTCTCTCCATTGCGGGCTACGGCTCAGCATTGTACTCCACATAACTCCTTCGGGGTACGATGTGGGCTCCGCAGCGTTCCCCTCACTAGGCCACGCTTTCCCAGTTTTATCCAATAGTCACTGAACGGGTCATGCGGAACAGCAGTGATGGACTTCTCTGTGTGAGCCCCTTCTCATCAGGTAAGAGAGCTCAGGAGGCTCACACGGGGCACTGGATGGGGGCAGAGGCCATGGCGCTTTGGTAGGGATTCCTATTCGTCGGTACTCCGACGTGGCGTCGAGAGTGACCGGCTGAATGGGAACGTCTCGGTTACGTATGTAACCCTCGTTCCCTGAAGGAGGGAACGGAGACGCCACGTCCCGTCGCCATGCCCTCTGCACCCTGCTGGGGTGCCAGTCTACCTACTCGGCTCCTCAGCAAAAAGCTAACTTGATGCAAACACCTGTGTTTCATTTATACCCGCGCTGCGTGGCATGAGCACCTGGTGCAATCATTGCATGCCAATGTGCATTGGCTCGTTTAGTTTCACTCGAAGTAGACTGGCTCTCGCGAGCGAGATTCCTATTCGTCGGTACTCCGACATGGCGTCTCCGTTCCCTCCTTCAGGGAACGAGGGTTACATACGTAACCGAGACGTTACATATGTAACCCTAAACGATAATGCCTGTATATGAATTTAAGCAATAACAATTCTAATGGCTCTTTCAGAGAATTTAGGCCTGAGAAAAGCAAGCAATGCTATTTACCCACCGAGTCAATCTACAGCTCCTCAATTTCTGTATTGCAGATATAAGTGACACTTCACTAAAGTGGCACAGAGTACATCATATGTCCCATTACATTCACTTTGCTTTTATCACTTATATAATCACACAGTTAGGTGCATTCTAGGGGGCTGAAACTCCATGTGCAAAATAAATAGACAAACATAATTGAACATTTTAAAGTCAACTTGAAGCGTAAATTACGTACATCCTTTCTTTCATATTTTGATGTGTATAAAAGTGAAATAGCTTATTGAACAAATAAAAAATTCCTCCATTGGGAATGGAATGGATCGTTGTTGTTTGCCAATTGCTGCAATCATTTCATTCAAGTGACAGATTGCTAGAAGGGAAGATTTAAACCTTGTCTGGCTTTTGGACATTATTTTCCAGCCCTCACATATTCTTACTCCCAACTCATCACATATGGAATTTGTATTGTACAAATTATGTATTTGGGGATAATTTCGCCATTATGACATTTATGTTGGGGTATGGTTTTTATTTTAAACAGCCACAATAATGTTTATTGACATTACACTATTTAGACATTTTTGAGCATGTAACCCAACCCCTTACCTAACCACTATATTATATTAAATAATACAAAACACAGAATATAACAGTCACAATTGAATTCAAAATTCCAAGTGTTCTGATGCCAAATTAAAAGAAAAAATGAGAATTACTCTTTAGATGCCATGTCCATAATTTATTGTTGTAAGTTATTACTCCACCACCTGCGTGAAATCATAAACCAACGTGGTTGAACGACAAATTTGTGATAATATGGTTTCGGAAAACAGTCGTGACTAGCTAGTTGATTTTCTTCAACGATGCATCGCACTATGGTATTTAAGCAGTAGAGTTACTTCACCAAATGACCCAAAAGCGATCACCGTCTGCATCCGACATAAAGCTCAGATCCTGTTCACACATTAAAAAATTGCAGACAAAAGAAGTGTAATGTCAGCTTTGTTTGCAAAATGGTATTGGAGTCGGTACAGCTTTTATAGATTCTATAGATTATAGATTATAGACTATAGATTTTATAGATTTTATAGATCTTTTATAAATCTAATAAAACTAAAGACTTTTTTGAGATATAAAAGATGCAATACTCGAGGAATATAGGTATTCAAGATTAACATGAGACTGGCTGAAACTGTGTGACTGGCTGAACTGTGAGACTGGCTGAAACCCCTCTTTTAAGTCCCACTTCTATGTTCTTCACATAAAGATATTGTCTGGGATTAGATACACCAAAATATCTAAAAGTATAAATATTTATAAAATTATTTCTACTTTTACAAATGCATGCAAAGAATTAAAATGTCTTAATCTTAAGGCAAACAACTGAAAGCAATGAAGTACCCTGCACTTCAAAAAATGACGCTAAAAGGGTACCCTGTGCATTAAAAAGTGAAGCCAATTGGTCCTAACCAAGCATCCATTTGTGATGAAAAAGTGTTCTTATCATAGAAGAGATGTCATTTGAGGCTAAGGGCAAATTAATGTACTTTGATTTAAGATTATGAGGGAACATATTTTATTTTTAAATTAATAAAATAATATATAAATTATGATGTGCACAGGTACATATTTTAAAAAATATTTCATAAAAAATAAGAATTGTCAGTTTTGATTGATTTGATTGGTGAGAGGCATTCTGGGACTGCTGATATTTAATATACTGACATGTTTAACGATTTGCACATCACTCTATTTGTCTGTGAGTTTCAAACCACAGTTTGTGAGAAGTGCAAAATGGAAGCAGAGCAGAGTTGAATGTCTGTGTTTTATCGCCCCTGGATTGCTTGGAACAGGGTTTCCCTCACTAAGCGTGGAGCAAATGGAGAGTGGTAAATAGACAATCTAGGCTGGACTATATTTATTTTATTATATATATATATATATATATATATATATATATATATATATATATATATATATATATATATATATATATATATATTTATTTATTTATTTACAGCCATTATTTTAAAAGTTGAATGGTTGGGAACATAATTGTATCATTAGATTATTTTTTTTATTCATTCAGCCCATAATATTTCAAATGTTGGAACAGCTAACAGTTATACAACAGTTTTGACTGGACATGTGGTCTACCAACAGTTCTGATATTTAGTACATTACTGCGATGCTTCACTGTTTGTATCACTCCATTTGTCTGTGTTTGCAGCCTTCCAAACAAGCTGCCAGTCTGTGTGTTGATCTGCGACATCGAAAAGTTTACATACTTGCAACCTTGTGCATCACAGTCAAGCTGACATTCAATAAAACAGTGCTCAAATTATTTAATTATTGCCTGAAGTATACAGGCTTCACAAGCTTATATTCAAAGTCGTTACATTCCTTAGACAGCATCGGGGAATGTTATGCTTCATTTCAGTCAGTGAGTACACTTCTGTAATGCCTGAAATCCATATTGATTTTCACTTTCATTAACGGATTTGACTCTTTCAGCCAGAATTTGGCAAACGGTGTGATTCCATGATGCAGAAATACATTTACTTAAAGATCCACTTAATGGTGTGTGCAAAATATAACTGGGAATAGTCATTTCTCCACATTTTCTTTCACGCTTCCTGGAACTAATATCTGTGTAGAGCCATTATCTTCATTTGTAATTTAATGCAAAATATCAACAATATTTCAAAGCTTGTAAAGCTATCTGCTGTATTAAGCAGTAACAATAAACAACTGAATTGCATAAGCATTCAGAAAGGAAGTGGCAAATAAAGAGTCGTTTACATCTCCTCATTCAATTCGTAGCACGACAAGGTGATATTACTAAAGCGAGGTACTAATCGTATTACTCCTCTAAAACACACAGTGGAAGTATTCTGCCTCCAGCGAGAGACAGACCTTTTTTCAGTTTTTTCAGTGTTGGGTACATTTCTCACTAACAGTAGGAACAATACACCCTTCCCCCACCCTCCAACATAACAAGCCAGCTGTGTTATTGCAACTTAGCTGTTGAGTTACAGAGATTTTTGTATTATCTTCAGGAGAGAGCAGTTCTCAGTGCCTCAAAATTGGTGCATTTCATCTGTGAAATAAAGGCAGAGGTGGAAAGAGTACTCAAGTAAGTACTGTTACATTGCTGAAATAATACTCAATTACAAGTAAAAGTACTGGTGTCAAAAAAGTACTTAAGTAAAAGTACAAAGTACTCTTCTCAAAAACTACTCAGAGTACTAGTTACTTTTTAGCTGGCGATATTTAATGAATTACCAATAAAATCATAGATCTATGTAGAAAATAGCTACTTTTAACAAAACACACTTTTATCTTATTGACGAAGTACATGAATTAGTGGTTACGATACTGGAATTTCTAACTTCAATACGATTTCTTGAAAAATATCAATATTCAGTATCATTTTCAATACCATTTCAAACTGCCACATACTGTATACTTCTATCTAAATATTTTTATCCATCCATTTAGCCACGGAAATCATTATTTTCATTGTAGAACTAATCCATTTGAATGGAGAGTTTTAATTTCAAGTCTTCTAAAGAGACATGTCTCCTTTATGGCTGCTCTGTCAAGTCCTAGTCGTCAGTTAGGAACCTGGGTGTGCTCTTTGATACCAATCTCTCATTTGAAAGCCACGTTTCTAGCATCTGTAAAACTGCATTCTACCATCTTAAAAATATATCTAAATTACGGCATATGCTTTCAATGCAAAATGCTGAACAGTTAGTTCATGCATTCATGACCTCAAGGCTAGATTATTGTAATGCTCTACTGGGTGGTTGCCCTGCTCGCTTAATAAATAAACTGCAGCTGGTCCAAAACGCAGCAGCTCGAGTTCTTACTAGAACCAGGAAGTATGACCATATTAGCCCGGTTCTGTCAACACTGCACTGGCTCCCTATTAAACATCACATACATTTTAAAATCTTGCTAATTACTTACAAAGCACTAAATGGTTTAGCTCCCCAGTACTTGAGCGAGCTCTTAACGCATTATACTCCATCACGTCTATTGCGGTCTCAAAACTCTGGCCAGTTGATAATACCTAGAGTATCAAAATCAACTGCAGGCGGTCGATCCTTTTCCTATTTAGCACCCAAACTCTGGAACAGCCTTCCTAGCATTGTTCGGGAAGCAGACACACTCTGTCAGTTTAAATCTAGACTAAAAACGCATCTCTTTACTATGGCATACACATAAAACATTTTTAATTGATATTTTATTCAAATTGTTAGGCTGCATTAACTAGGTCAGGCGGAACCATGAACACTTCCCATAACACCTGATGTACTCGTTACATCATAAGAGGAATGGCATCTACGCTAATGTTAGTCTCTCTATTTATCCCGAGGTTTACTGCAGTCAGCCGGATCCGGGCCGTATCCAGATCAGATGGTGGACCAGCGCCCAGACATTACCAACGCATCCCTGAAGTGTCAATTAGTCTACCCTCTGAAATTGCTCATCGACATGGCATCCTCAATGGATCCATCTCCGGCGTGATGACTCCAATATTTCGAATATTCCTATTTAATAATTGTTTAATCGACACGCCATCCTCAATAAACCCGTCTCCGGCGTTCGAATAATCTTTCGAATAATCCGATCTAATATTACTTCTGACCTATAAGGCTGCCAAAATAATAAACATACACTGTTTGTTAATTGGCCAGAGGAGAACTGGCACCCCGACTGAGCCTGGTTTCTCCCAAGGTTTATTTTTCTCCATTAGGACACCTGATGGAGTTTTGGTTCCTTGCCACTGTCGCCTCTGGCTTGCTCAGTTGGGGACACTAAATTTTGAAATAAATATCCAAATAAATTTAATTACTAAACTAAATTATATCAACTACATTACTTAAATATATATGATAATTGAAATGAGCTGATGACATCACCGTTTTCTCCAGAGCGGCTGTACAGCAATAGCTTACACGCAGCACAAAGAAGCTTGATATCAAACTTGATTTCAAACTGAATTGAATTTACAAAAAAGACAAGTAAACAGTCAGTAATAAAATAAGAACAAATAAAACAAATGACCTCAATTCAGTTGAGGTATTCAAAATGACAACACTGGATTTTTTTATGCAGTGTGTCTTAAGAAACTAAGCAAGGATCAAGGATAAGCACAAGTAACATTTTGACACAATACAACATACGCTTCCTCCATCTCTGCTGTAAAAAACAGAGAGTCAGCTGATGTGCAAGTTTGCTCCCGGTGTGCATACGTCATAATGTGTCAGAAAGCTTGAGCTCCAGACTATGAAAGCGCTCAGGACTGTTTGCTAAGGCTGTGGATTACAGGTAATAATGTTGTAAATAATGTTCAGTTCCCTTTCAGTCAGTCACTCCGCGTTACGCCAGTGACTGACGGAATGGGGGTTTCACTTAGGAGCCTATCACCTTCGAGTTCTACAAAACAAGCCAATGAAAAAACAATGCCATGGGTTTGCAGAATTTGCATAGCGAACTCCGCCCACCAGCGTGGGTATATAAGGAGCCGCACATGCAATATCGCATTGTTTCTGCTTCGGAGCCTTTTCTATACAAGTAAGACGAGCGACTCTTCAGTGGCGCGTTCCAGCGAGTTGTGCAGTGATCTGCCACAGAGTGTGCGTGTTCTCCCTGGGCACTTCGGCGCTGCTGCAGAGTTTTTCCTCTTCTAAAAGAGCTACACGGGCACGTCTTTTTCAAAATGTCTCGCCTGTGTGTTTCTGGGTGCGGTCACTTCATTCATCCGTCTGACAGCCACGAGCGCTGTCTAGGTGTTTGGGCTTTAATCACTCTGAGGCAGCACTTGTGGAGTCATTTTCTCACTGCGGGAACATGACCATCTCGATGCAGAGATTGACACCCTATTGGCAAAGGGTGCGATCGAGGCTGTCCCTCCAGCCGAGATGAAGTCTTCATTGTATCCAAGAAGAGCGGTGGGTTACGACCAATCCTGGACCTGCGCATCCCTTCACAGGCTTCCATTCAAGATGTTGACAGCCAAACACATTTTCGAATGCGTTTGTTGGATTGGTTTGCAGCGATCGATCTAAAGGACGTGTACATTCATGTCTCCATTCTTCCTCGACACAGACCATTTCTATGGTTTGCTTTCAAGGGACAGGCATACCAGTACACGATACTTCCATTCAGGTTAGCCTTGTCTCCTTGTGTCTTCATGAAAGTCGTTGAGGCAGCCCTTGTGCCACTCAGGCAACACGGGGTTCGCATCCTGAACTACCTCGACGACTGGCTGATACTAGCTCACTCTCGAGAGCAGGTCTGCGAACACAGGGACCTGGTGCTCCAGTACTTCGCCCGTCTGGGCCTTTGGGTCAACTGGGAAAAGAGCAAACTCTCCTCCGTGAAGAGGATCTCTTTTCTCGGTATGGAAATCGACTCGGTCGCCATGTACGCAAAGCTTATGAGTGCACGCACAGTCACTGCTGACTTGCCTGAGTCAATTCGAGGGCAAGAATGCGGTTCCACTGAAGTTATTTCAGAAGCTCCTAGGGCATATGATTTGCTTCATATGAGACCGCTTCAGCACTGGCTTCACGTACTGGTCCATTCAGACAACACCGTGACAGTGGCGTACACCAACCATAAATGCCCAATCAGCTCTGTACTCTCCTTCCTCCAAGAAGGGTTGGAACAAAGGCTGAAGGTTTAAGTGTCTGTGATCTCTGCACACCACAACCTTGTGGATTCAAAAACGGTAGGACAGCATGACCTGGTCATCAGGTTCCCTGAGAGGGGTGAGGAGATTGCTTTGGCTTCCATCAAGAGGGTAGGGGACCTGCAGGTATTTTCGGTTGATGAAGCATGCCTGGAATTCAGGCTGGCTTACTCTCACGTGATCCTGAGACCCCGGCCTGGATATGTTCCCAAGGTTCCCACCACTCCTTTTAGAGATCAGGTAGTGAACCTGCAAGCGCTGCCCCTAGAGGAGGCAGAGTTTTGCCATTGGCTCGTTTTGTAGAACTTGAAGATGATAGGCTTCTAAACGAAACCCCCATTCCATCAGTCACTGACGTAACGCCTCCATTTCCTTCTTCCGGCAACGAGAGTTACATACGTAACCGAGACGTTTCTTACACAGACCAATCGCTTCACTTTATAAAACCTCAGTGTATGGTCAGGAGCCATGGGTGTAATTTTGTTTTGTCTGTAAATGTTGTTTTGACTCTCAAAGTGATGGCACCCATTGACCTGCATTAATCAGCGTAGAATCTTCTTTACTGAAAAAAAAAGTCACCTACATATCGGATGGCCTGAGGATGAGTAAATCAAAAGCAAATCAAAAATTTTGGGTGAACTTTCTTGCTTCATTTTTTGTTCAAGATCACTGAGAGATTCGAGATTGCATCGGACACACAGTTAGAACGCACACTCAATATTTGAGTCAGAGGAGAGGCAGTTCACCTATATTTGAGAGCTCGCGTCCAGTTTTCTGCAATTACACAAATGTGCTCTCGCGTTACAACAACGCACTCTCGATATTTGTCATTAGATGATTAAATACGCCATAGATGATTAAAATTATGTACAATACCTGCAATCCTCTACTGACATTCAGGATCTGAACGGGTGTCTAACTCGCTATGGGAGAAAGCGAGAACACGCAGCTGGTATCGGTGTATATACTGCAAACAACGAGTATTGGAACCAAGTCAGATATTTCAGCATTGGTGTGTATCGAAATATAGATATTTTTGACAACACTACCATGCAGTTTGTTTGTTTCTCCAAACTTTCAGTCCATAAATCACTCTGATCTCCTTCACTGTGCAGTTATGATCAGTTCTCCAGAATCTGCTGCTGAACGCTTTTTCACTTCAAATATCAGGCCTTTTATTGGTTCGTTTGCGATCAAATCTCTTTATTGGCTACCGAAATGGCGGTCAGATTGTAGGCGTACTCAGTAACGAATTGTGATTTTAAAAGTAACAAAGTAATTATTTAGCTTAATTTATATTTAAGTACAAGTAAAATTACATATTTAAAAATATACTCAAAAAAGTACAAAACCCCCCAAAAACTACAAAATTACAGTTACATGAGTAGTTGTAATTCATTACTTCCATCTCTGAATAAAGGTTTGTATACATTTTATTTAATCTATAAAGTCTTTAGTGTACTGTAGTATTTTACGCAATGCAATATACAGGGATGAGATGTCAGTCAGCTAAATGCGTCAACATGCTAAAACCTACATGCAAGGTAAAAATAACCCATTCTTGGGTTTGTTCAGTTGACTGAGCCAAGGGTTGCAAAAAACCCAAATTAGGTTTCTTTCAATCTACCTTTTTTTTTCTCCCTTCTTTTAAGGAAAGGTTCATCCCAAAATTAAAATTATGTCATTAGATTGTACTTTCCGGTTGTTTCAAACATGTATGACTTCTTTATTCCGTAGACCACAAAAGTTGGCCTAAACAAAAGTGTTTTTTTTTTTTTTTATGGACAAAAACAGTTGTGCACATTTTTCAAAATGTTTTGTGTTCCACAGAAAATAAATACATAAATAAATACCTACCTACCTACCCACCTACCTACCTACCAGGGTTGCGTTTCCTGTACAACTGTGTAACTCACTGCTTAACTACCATCGTTGAAGAAAGCTAGTCACGACGGTTAATGTTAACGTTTTTCTTGTATTAGCCTCAGGTATTCCTCACTAATGTATTTGGTCACACTCATACTCATTGGTGGTCAAATGTGACCATACACCTTAACAAATGTTCTATATTTTAGTTCAATAATATTTATTTAATATGTTGAGGAGATCTTTTGGTAGTAAAAACTATTTGTGCAATAATTATGGTCCATTAATGAGCACTTAAAATATTTTTATTCTAATATTTTTATTATTTATATTACTATTAGTGTAGTAATTAAGGTTAAAATAGAGAATTCCAATGCAAAGAGGCAAATTTAGAGTCATTTTGTGGCTGGAATAATAATCATTTTCATTTGTAATGCCATGGTTTACCCACTAGGTGCCTGTATGTTTGTATGGCTCTTTAATAAATAAATAAATAAATAAATAAATATACATGCATCTAGTCTAGTTGCTCAAAGTATTGCAGATCATAACTGCTTACTTATTTTTACTTATTTTTAGGTTTTGCATTTGAATAAATATTTAGACATTATAACACTTGATTTCTTTAAATGTGAAATTTTAAAACGTTAATAACTTACATCCTAATATTTTTAATGATACTTATATAAGCACACACAAGTGAATATTAATGAATGCAAGCAAATATAATTTAACCCAATAAAAGTTTAAAATAGTGCTTAAAAAGGCAAACTTTTCCAAAATCGATACATTTAACAAAGTTGCATTCAACAAAAATCATTCAACAAGTGTATTTTGTCTGATAATTATGACATTTAACCAATATTTAAGATGTGTAAAACACTATTTGACTGAAATGGTTATCAGAAATAATCTAAGAAATAATTTGTTATTTAAAAAAAGACTAAAATATTTTAACTAAAAGTTAAAAATAAGAGTTTTCTTTTTACTAAAACTAGACTAAAATGAAAAGACTTTTAGTCGACTAAAACTTGACCAACAAAACTAACAAAAAAAGATATGTGAATGACTAAATAAGACTAAAACTAACAAGGACATATGGCACAAGACTAAGACTAAGACTAAATTAAAAATAGGTGACAAAATTAACACTAATTGTACTGAATGTCAGCTTGCTTATTTTGCTCAAGATAAGGATTTATTAAGTCCACGTGTCATGCAAACAAGAAACTATGCTTCTAACAACAGGTCTTGAGCTGATGTTCCAATCACAATTTGCGGTGCTGTTTGGGAATGTTCGTTGGAAATATGGTTTCGGGAAACACTGACTCGTTACCATAGTTGGCTAACGATCCATTTGGGAAATGCACCCCAGGTTGGAACGACATGGTTCACCCAAAGATTTTCATCTATTCATTTTAGGTATTTATCTCAGGTCTGCTGTTGATGTGTAATTAAATGTAAATGTACAATGTATCAAACATAAAACCCACAAAGCCAGCATTGCAAAAGATGTGTCCACTTGACATCTAGAGCACCAGTGCATGTTAATTTTCCTCAGTGTTGGCATTAATGACTCATGTCTGCTCTCTCCACTCTGAGCATCCAAGCTTGACAGTCATTGCAACAAAGGACAGCTACAAATAAGACATTACGTTCTGCACATTTTCCTACACATTATTTATTCACTCTGTTTTTTTAGAAACACTCAGAGAGGCTGATATCACCACTGGAGTGTTTACCAGAGGCTGGAGTGACTCTCTTGCAAAGCGAGCATTCTCCAAGTGCTGCTGAAATTGCTTTCGTTTTTCCTCCTCTGTTTTAAAGTACTCGCGCTGAGAGAAACACTTAGCCAGCGAAGGGAGAGCAGCCTGACGTGAGGTACTGATGAGCCTGCCAATCTATCTCCTGACACATAGGTATCAGCTGGAGTGGTGCCAAACAGCAGAGGCTGTTCTGCCTATAAACTGAATGGAGCCCTGAAAGTATGAGTAGGCCACAGTCACTTATATCTGAAGAAGATTTGGGATGAATTGGGCTTGCCCTGAGTACAATGATGCTGTAGGGGGAAAAGTCTAGAAAGAACCCCATAACTCAAGTCTAGTTAAGAGCTGGTCTGATACCATTAAAAAGATGATCTGAGTATCAATGTTAATTCTTTAAATATGATATGTAAAGAGACTGCAAAGACCACTGAAGATTGTTGTCTGTGAACAACAACCATTCTTAAAAATCTTAAGAGATCTTAATGGACATCTGAACAGAGGTAGTTTACAAGCTAAAGTGTTAAGGAAAAACAGCCCAAAAAAATGATGGGGGGGGGGGGGGGTAATGTTACTGACCTTAATAACAAATGAAACAGTGTTAAGGTTTCAAATAATTGTCTGCAAATATCTGACACCTTTGACTGGAGCCTCAGTTATGCAGTGTATGTGTTTAATTAACAGAACTGAAAAAAGGCTTCAACTTACCCCGTTTTAGCGAAATTCGTCCAGTAAGTCATTACCACTGCTGAAAGCATGACATCATTTTTGGAAAAATTGCAGTTAAAGAGATCAGTGGGGCCAATCATGGGAATTCCAAACACATAAGGAACCTCGTCTCCATGTGCTGAATCCGACCAGCTTGGTTTCATTTCGCTTTGACAATGGTGGTAGAACGCATAAAAGTATGTTGGAGATCCATACTGAGCATGAAGGTCTGCCGTAGCTACTGCTGGCGCCACCCATTGGTGATCAGTGAAGAGCGCAACGAGAGTTTTTCGCCTGGTCTCCGGGTTCTCCTTGTCAGCCCAGTCGGTATACATGAACTTGATGGTTTCTCTGAGCGTATCCTTGCCTTCGGGATAACCATAGAGGTGGTCCACAAAATCAGACACAGCAAAGTCAAAGTCATTTGCAGAGACACCATCCTCACTGTCCACGATGCCATCCACAAATTTAAAGCCCTCACCCTGGTTGACCCCGAGCATGATGTCATAGTTGAGGAACTCTCCCTGCTCCATCAGAATTTGGGGGTCATCGGGGATGACATCACCATCAATAACTGGACCAAAAGCAATGTGGTACTTGGCCTGTGTGATGTACTGTTCGATCAGCTCCTTGTAGTTTTTGTTCTGCAGACATTCCACCAGATCTATAGTATCTAGCATATTGCAGCCCACCTTCTCAGCTAGTATGCGGGTGTATTTGGCTGGCTGGTAGTTGACGGCCCAGCTTGACAGAGCAGTCCCACTCTGAATGATGGCTTTCTGAAACAAATCTGAAAATAAAAATAAATAGAAAGAAACAGCAATTAATATTGAGTTTTTTTTGGTAACGCTTAAGAAGTACTACTTAAGTAAAACAAATTTTCAGCATAACTTTCGGTAATTATAGTGTAACTATAAAGTACATTTGTGTAGGTATAAGGGAACAATATGTAATATTGGGGGAATAAAGGGGTAACTATCAGGAAAATTTACAAATTACAATTTTTTATTTTTTTTATTAAGGGTTAATTATCTGTGTAGTTACAGGGTAAGTATGAATCTATGGGCTGTAAATTAAAGTGGTGCTTGTTCCCCTCTTGTTTCATGTAGTTACAGGGTAAGTACAATAAAAACACGCACACAATCTGATATCACTTGGAAACCTTTATTTATAAACAAGTTTTTTAAAACAGATTTACAACACTTATTCGTTTCTCTTGCTTGGCTTCATCCTCCTCTTGTTCCTCTTCTTTTTTGTCCTTACCACAGATGAATCTTAAGAAGGAATCATGTCTCTAGCTATTACACTGAAAATACAGTGCACACAGAAATGTCCTCACCGTTTACTTGTCTTTCACCCTCATGCCATCCGAGATGTATACGACTTTCTTTCTTCAGATGAACACAGAAAAATAAATAATCTCTGCTAATGAAAACTCATTTGGGTTCCTAAAAGTTGAAGCATCAAACAGCACATACAGCAATAACTACAGTAATCCATATGATCCCAATGGATGAATCAATGTCTTCTGAAGTGAAACGATAAGTGTTTGTAAGAAAAATAACGTCTCGGTTACGTATGTAACCCTCGTTCCCTGAAGGAGGGAACGGAGACGCCACGTCGGAGTACCGACGAATAGGAATCTCGCTCGCGAGAGCCAATCTACTTCGAGTGAAACTAAACGAGCCAATGCACATTGGCATGCAATGATTGCACCAGGTGCTCATGCCACGCAGCGTGGGTATAAATGAGACACAGGTGTTTGCATCAAGTTAGCTTTTTGCTGAGGAGCCGAGTAGGTAGACTGGCACCCCAGCAGGGTGCAGAGGGCATGGCGACGGGACGTGCAAAGCTAGGGCTGGGTCTGCCTCCTCCAGGGGCAGCGCTTGCAGGTTCACCACCTGGTCCCTGAAGGGAGTGGTAGGAACCTTGTGCACATAGCCAGGCCGGGGTCTCAGTACCACGTGGGTGTCACCCGGGCCCGAACTCTAGGCACAATTCGTCGACTGAAAATGCCTGCAGGTCCCCTACCCTCTTGATGGAGGCCAGTGCGGCCAACAGCAAAGTCTTCATAGACAGAATCTTAAGCTCTGCTGACCGCAAGGGCTCAAATGGGGCATTCTGAAGTGCTCGGAGCACCAGAGCAAGATCCCAAGAGGGTATGGAGGGGGGTCGAGGAGGATTTAACCGTCTCGCCCCCCTAAAGAACCTGACGACCAGGTCGTGCTTCCCAACTGTCTTACCTTCTACGTGGTCGTGATAGGCAGATATTGCAGCAACATAGACCTTGAGGGTGGAGGGCGACAGCCTACGCTCCAACCCTCGTTGCAGGAAGGAAAGCACAGACGCGATCGAACATCTTCGGGGGTCTTCTCGGCGAGAAGAACACCACTCGACAAACAGGTTCCACTTCAAAGCATAAGCCTGTCTTGTAGACGGTGCTCGTGCCGAAGTGATGGTGTTAACTACCTCTTGGGGTAAGTCACCTAGAACCTCCGCGTCCCGTCCAGGGGCCAGACATGAAGCTTCCACAGATCTGGACGCGGGTGCCACAGGGTGCCCCGTCTCTGAGTCAGAAGGTCCTTCCTCAGAGTAATCGGCCAAGGAGGGGCTGTCGCCAGGAGCATAAGTTCTGGGAACCAGGACCGGTTGGGCCAGTAAGGCGCCACCAACAGGACCTGCTCCTCGTCCTCCCTGACCTTGCACAGTGTCTGTGCAAGTAGGCTCACTGGGGGAAACGCATTTTTGCGCAGCCCCTGGGGCCAGCTGTGCGCAAGTGCATCCGTGCCGAGTGTACCCTCGGTCAGCGAATAGAACCACTGGCAGTGGGACGTTTCTGGGGAGGCAAACAGGTTGACCTGTGCCGCCCTGAACTGTCTCCAAATCAGCTGAACCACCTGGGGGTGGAGTCGCCATTCCCCTGGGAGCGCAGCTCGTGAAAGCTCGTCGGCCACACGGTTGCTCACACCAGGGACATGAATGACCCGAAGCGACCTCAGACACTTCTGATTCCAGAGGAGGAGATGGCGGGCGAGTTGCGACATGCAACGGGAGCGTAGACCACCTTGTCGGTTGATATACGCAACGGTCGCGGTGTTGTCCGTGCGGACCAGTACATCTTTGCCCCGTAGCAGCCTTTTGAGGCGGCTCAGAGCAAGATGCACTGCTAGCAACTCGAGGCAGTTGATGTGCCAATGCAGGTGCGGGCCCGTCCAAACCCCTGACACTGCATGCCCGTTATACGTGGCTCCCCAGCCCATGGCAGAGGCATCCGTGAAGACCACAGCATGCCTGGACACCTGTTCCAGAGGCACTCCGGCCCGAAGGAACGAGGGGTCTGACCATGGGCTGAAGGATTGGCGGTAGGCCGGTGTGATGCTCACCCGGTGAGTGCCGCGTTGCCACGCCCATCTCGGGACTCGGCCGTGTAGCCAATGCTGAAGCGGTCTCATATGAAGCAAGCCTAGCGGTGTTACTGCCGCTGCGGCTGCCATATGCCCCAGGAGCCTCTGAAATTGTTTCAGTGAACCTGGGGGGACTCTGGGCGAACTGAATCGCATAGCCGAGCCTGATGGTCCGAATGAGCCAGCGAGACGGACTGGGGAGCGCTAGCCAGGCTCGCAGAGACCGTGCAAGCGGGACCAAAGGGACCACCGGCGTACCCACCGTGGGGCAGCGAGGTGGAACGCAGGTACCGGGCTGGGGCGGCTGTCTCGTGGAGGCGGCCCGCAGCGAGGTGTGAGTGTGCATTGCAACACTTACCTGATTCCACAGGTGGGCAGAAGGACCGTGAGGGGATCGTCCACTGCTGCCCGCTGGCGAAGGGGGAGGATGAGTGTGGTCCGGGGTTTGACCGGCCACAACCCTCCGAGCCCCCTGGGGACCCGGAGATAGGGGAAACTGCTCTTTTATTTCTGCGAGGCGGGAGCGGAGGCAGACGCAGGCGGCCGCCCTCGGCGAAGAGCAGGCTGAGGCGCTGCCGGCGGCGGGGTGGAGACAGCAGCTGTCCGCCGTGGCAGGATGTGACTGATCGCCTCAGTCTGCTTCTGTGCGGCTGTGAACTGCTGGGCGAAGTTCTGGACCGCGTCGCCGAAGAGGCCGGTCTGGGACACGGGGGAATGATCTTGTCGGTTTCCCTCATGTCAGCCAGACACAGCCAGAGATGGCGTTCCTGGACCACCATAGTGGACATCGCACGACCCACTGCCCGCGCCGTAACCTTCGTCGCACGAAGCGCGAGGTCCGTTGCGGTTCTCAGTTCCTGGAGAACTGCGGGATCGTGACCACCCTCGTGCAAGGTCTTCAGTGCCTGGGCCTGATGGACCTGCAACAACGCCATAGCGTGTAAGGAGGAGGCAGCATCCCCACAAGCCTGGTAGGCCTTTACGATCAGATCGGACGAATACCTACAGGCCCGGGAGGGGAGACACGGGTTCCCCCTAGAAGTGGAGTTAGGGCACAGTTGCATGGCAACGGCCCGTTCCACGGGAGGAACCTGCGTGTAACCCTTCTGCGCTCCCCCATCGAGAAGAGGAACAAGAGGAGAAGAAGCCAAGCAAGAGAAACAAAAAAGGGACAAAACATGCCTCTTTCTATCAGGACATTATTATTTTAAAATTAAAAGTTTATTTCAAAAAATGAATAAGAAGTGTCATAAATCTGTTTAGAATTAAGTTGTTTTTCAAATAAATGTTCTGAGTGACATCAGATTGTGTATGTGTTTATTGTACTTACCCTGTTACTACATGAAACAAGAGGGGAATAAGCACCACTTTAATTTACAGCATGTAGATTCATACTTACCCTGTAACTACACAGATAATTACCTCTTAATTAAAAAATACTTAGAGTATAAATCATTTGTTAAATTTCCTGATAGTTACCCCTTTATTCCCCAAATATTACATATTGTTCCCTTATACCTACACATACATACTTTATAGTTACACTATAATTACCAAAAGTTACGCTGTAAATTTGCTTTACTTACGCAGTACTTTCAGGGCTGTAATCTAAAGCACTACTGTTTTTTTTTTTTCTTTGCCCAAAAATGAAAATTGACGTGCAAGAAGCAAGTGAGGTTTGATCTCTTGTGTCACACAAGCATGATTGAGCTTCCATTTATTCTTATTTGTTGTGTTTTATGTATGTGTGTTGATTAATTTTTTATGTAAAGAATTAGGTTAAGTCTAAATTATGTCTAAGTTAATTCTGTTGATGGATCAATCATGTCGTTTTAGAAGACTTTGATTAAACCACTTTATTCGTATGGATCACCATACAATGTATTTAAGAATTTTTTGAAGCATCTAAGTTTTGGGTGAAAGGACTTTTAAAGGAAGGTTTTTCTTAGGTTTCATTAAAATATCTTGATTTGTGTTTTAACGATGAATAAAAGTTTTATGGGTTTGAAATGACAAAAGGGAGAATTCATTTTATAGAATCGTTTTATCACTATTCAAAGTGAGAATTGAAGGAAAACAATGAGGACAACAATAAGGAAATAAAGAACCAAATAACAAGGTGTTTGTTTATTTCATATTTTATAATACAATGTCCCATTGAAGGCTTCAGTTGAAACTTGCCAAAAAGGCCTTCAAAATGAAAGAGCATGTTAAAAAAAAAATGCTTTGTAATAAGGCCTGGGTTTTTTTTATCTCGTCATATTGTTATATGGGTAGGTAATATCAGTCAGACGCCAACTAATATGCATATGCCTTGATGCTGTACCTTTGTCAGCTCAGCCAGGCGTGGCCATAACACGTTGACACAGATTGTGTCCTAGAAAATAGCAATACCTCGGGGCACAGATCTCACTAGGGTGAACCGAGGCTTCTGACGCACTGACACAGAGTGAAAAATAGCCTTCACTCAAGTTTAGAATGTCAAAAATATGATATATTAATATCAAGGGGGGAAAGTCAGTACTGTCTAGAGCGTTTTAATGTATTGGGCATTAAAAATATCAGTATCAATGCCCAGACAATAGGGTTTAGCAGACTCTTTCCATAAAGTAAAGCCTGATTACTCCTAATATGTTTTAAACTAGGTTAAGTGAGTAAAAATCAAGCCCAGATGCATGATGGGTTTGCCAGGCACATTAAGCTGTGCATGTGGAATCTTAACATAATGACAAGAATAAAAACAGGAAATATCTGCATTTTCTTTTTATAAAAAAGAAGCTCTTCTGTAGATCAGAAAATGGTTTGATATCCTGAAGAATGTATGATTAATTTGCTAAATTTATTTTCTTCTTCTTCTTCTTCTTCTTCTTCTTCTTCGTATTATTATTATTATTATTATAATATCAACCATAAAATTATTTGTTATATTTACTTGCATATTGCAAGATGCATTGCAAAAAAAATGGCTAATGCTCATGTTACGTCTGTGACCCTTGTTCCCTGAGAAGGGAATGAGACAATGCGTCGGAACGACACTTTGGGGACCCTCCCTTAGCGTAGCGCGTCTGAAGTATGAATGAAAGTACTCCAATCCTGATTGGTGTTGCGTCATGACGTAACATGTGACGGCATAACTAGAAGCTACAAAGGGACGCCGGCACATAACAGTGTTAGCTTTCACGATGAAGCAAGTCGTTCCCAGGCATGAAGAGGCGTGGCAATGCGACGCATTGTCTCATTTCCTTCTCAGGGAACAAGGGTTACAGATGTAACACGAGACGTTCCCTTTCGGAATGACACTTTGGGGAAAGAATACCCACTATGCCACAACGAAACATGCCTGTCTTAGTGTGAAGCAATTTTAGGCACAAAAGAGAGCACTCGTGCACCTGGCGTGGGAGGAAGATGCAGACTGTAAAATCTTATGAATGTGTGCGGAGTGGCCCAGCCAGCCGCATCACAAATCTTCTGAAGAGGGACCCCTGAGAGGAGGGCTCTAGAAGACTCCATGCTTCTAGTAGAATGCACTCTCAAGGCCACAGCTGAAGGCAAACCACACGCCTGATAGGCCAGGGCAATCGCCTGGACGATCTAGTTGCTTATCGTCTGCTTAGATGCAGGCAGCCCCTTTTTGGGTGACCCAAAGCACACCAACATTTGGTCTGACTTCCTCCACTGATAAGACTTATACATACTCAGTGCTCTGACAGGGCAGAGCAGATGAAGCCTCTGCGCTTCCGTCGACACATGCAGTGGAGGATGGAAGGCTTGAAGAACTACTGACATTAGATGGCACCTTAGGCACATAGCCAGGTCTAGGATGTAGGATGGCTTTAACTCCCCCAGGGGCAAAGTCCAAGCAAGTTGGTGTTATAGCCAAGGCCTGGAGGTCCCCTACTCTTTTAAGAGAAATAATCGCCAAGAGAAAGACCATTTTAAACGTCAAGATCAGACTGCAGACTGTTTCATTGCCTCCTGAAACCTATCGATAACTGTCTCAACACCACTGCTGAATAGGCCAGAAGGCGAAATCGGAGCATCAAGAAGAAACAACTTGACCTACTCCTTGATCCCCAACAGATTTAACCATAGATCTCCGTGGTTACCAGTGCTGACATGGAGTGGCCAATGGAACGGGCCGTCTCCTTGGTAACACAGAGACACAGGTCTGCAGCTTTACGAAGCGCAGCAATATCTTCGGGCGTGGACTCGTCGCCTTCATCAAGACCTTTAAGAAGGTCGGCCTGGTAAGCTTGCAAAATAGCCATGGTGTGTAAGCAAGCACCAGCCCGAGCCGCAGCCATATATGCTCTGCCCACCAAAGCTGATGTGTCATGGTAGGGTTTGGTGGGCAGTGCCGGGGCTTTAAGGGATGACGCAGCGTTGGGTGATAAATAACTGGCCTAAGCCTCCTCCACCCATGGCATTATCCCATAGCCGTTTTTTCTCGCCCCTGCAATGTTACAATAATTAAATACTGGGGGATTGGACAAGCGATAGGATAATGGTCTGTCAGGAAAGAGTGGCAAGCCCCGGCGTTGAGGTTGCTATCTGTGCTTCATGTGGCCAGCTGATGTTAAGTCTGGCCACAGCATGCATCACAACCTCAACAAGCTCCTCATAAGCGGGGACATGAAGTCGCGAGTGTGCTTCACTGTCCTCCGCCTCGATGCAGAGCACATCTGCCTCCTTAGAGGCGGATAGCTCAAGCATCGGGCTCTCACCCCGAGCAGAAGAAGCCGCTGGGCAGTCTTCTGCACAGGGAGGGAGAGCATCAGAGCTGGCGGATGATGACCGAGAACGTGCCTCAGCAGTCTCGATCTCGTCCGCCAACTCTCTCTGTGAACCCCATGATCTGAGACGCCGCGTCGCCTCAACGGACGCGGGACCCGAACCATGGAAAACGCATACCTGGCTGGTTTCATCAAACACAGCCAGACGGGAGCGCAGTACTCTTAAAGGCAGCTTTTCACATTCGTCACAGGCAGCTCCCTCGAGAGCTGCCCGTGCGTGCTGCACTACCAAACAGTGAACACACAGCTGATGTGTGTCCCCACCCGTGAGATATCTAGGGCATATTATATAATTATTTGTGACAGACAACATCCAATAGTACATACAACAACACATTTCTTCATCGCGAAAGCTAATTCTGTTGTGTGCTGGCATCCCCTTGTAGCTTCTGGTTATGCCGTCACATGTATTGTCATGACGTAACACGAATCAGGATTGGAGTAGTTTCATTCATACTTCAGACGCGCTACGCTAAGGGAGCGTCCCCACAATGTTGTTCTGACGCAGTGCGAATTACCTCGAAAGGGAAATGTGGAATGTGTGGCATATGGCAAACATAAAAAGCTCCAGGCATTTTCTAATGGTACACCATTATACTCTTTAGAGTGCTTGACATGTATCTGAAGACAAAGGGCTCAGACGGACAGCAGAAGTAACAACTGAAAATAAATGCCTTTCTGCTCATTTCACAATTTACTGTATGTAATTCCTTCATAAATCATGGCCGACCTTTTAGACAGGAAAACCAGGAGAGAAGTTATTTTGATCAAATATGGCATTTCCTTATTTGGGGTTGTGTTAGTGTTAGAGTAACTGTAGCCAGAGGTTATTTGATCCATTACTAGATTCCCTGCTATCTAGCCAGGCTGGACATTGAATGTAAAATCTATTTTTATAGTGGGACAATTGAGTTCCAGATGAATGCCTTGTAGGGGTTGTTGTTAGAATGAAAATTGCATGCAACCAGGCACACTGGGACCAAAGACTTTTGGTTCTTTCTTAAAGACCCTACAAAATATTAGTACATAGAAAAGAGGGGATGATGTGTTTGTCGTAAATGTAAATTAATACAGCTACGGAAGATAGATTCTACCTCAAAGAAAGAGAGAGATGGTAACACTTTACAATAAGGTCTCATTAGTTATCATTAGTTAATGCATTAACTAATGCAATACATTTGTTACAGTATTTATTATTCTTTGTTAATGTTTGTTAATAAAAATCCAACTGTTGATTGTCAGTTCATGTTAGCTCAGGTCCATTAACTAATAACAATATAATTTTTTTCAAAAAATACATGCATAAATTGACTAAAATTTGTTAATGCAAGTCACACGTGAGCTAACGGCTCTCTCATTGATCAGAATTAGTTTGGGGCTCGGGGCTTTTATGATTCTTGGCATAAATTAAGCAATGTTTCAATGCACCTGTTTAGCAGAAGAGCAATTAGATGGTATTTTCAGATAAAGAGGTGCATATTGATTGATTTGCAATGACGTGCTAGTGCACAGATTTAACCTCATATTTGCTCCAGGTTATCTGATTCATTCTGCTAGCCAAACAAACAGTGCTGTCCTTCATACAGCGGAGTTCATGCATAAACATATTGGTTCTTTCATCTGCTGGCTCAGACTGCTATCTCACCAGATGCAAACCGCTCCAGAGTCTTCAATCGGGCCGAGATCACCTGAAGAATTGTTTGGTACAGATCTGAATTGTTTGGTATGGCTCTCTGAAATGCTTTATTCTGATTGGTCAGTCCTGACATTCCAGTATCAATTATTCCCCAATTATGACCATCGTCAATAGCAACACTTTGTCCCCGTATCTGAGGCTGTGCTTCTTTCATGTTCCTCTTATCACACCATGGACTCTATCTCTCTTTTCATTCAAATGCAGCTGTACAATATGACAGTATTTACTGTCAAATTAAACCGGAGGACGTCCTTATGTTGTAGTGTTCAGCTTGTTTTCAGTACGATTGTTATGTACACTGTAATGGATTATGAGATAATAAACAGGCACTAATTTAAACCGTTTTCTTCTCAAATCGATACTTCATGTACCTGTCATTATTTACGTGGTGAAAAGCTGTGTAATTAGAGATGCAACTGTACATTATCCCTAAAATGTCAGTCATGTTTAAACTTGTTCATCCAGTCTCAAATAAGCTGCTTGCTAGGAACTGTTTCTTTGCGGAAGGTTTGCTTTTAATGAGCTAATACAATATGTCATTTCAAATCAGTATTTTATGTCTGATTTACTGTAAAATACTATGTGGCAAGTAGCCATATAATAAGCAGGATACATTCAGCCACTGTGTAATAGGCACTGTGTAATATCATTGCGCCGCTGCACCCATGGTACGGCAGCAAAGTTCCCTGATTATTACACAGGAATGAGAGTATAGTTCCTAGCCATATCGGTCTAGAAAATTGCAACTTTTAATTTTCTGTTGGTCTTAGTACACGATGTAACTATACACATCACAACATGTAAATAGGAAAATGTTGGTGTTATTTTGTCCCTTATTGAGCAGTAGGCTAGCTGGAGCCATTTACCTCCAGTCTTTGTGCTAAGCTAGGCTAACGGTGGGTGCGTCAGACAGAGTTATGGCACGCACAGAGATAAAAAAGGTATGTATGGACTTTGGGGGATACGGTGAATAAGCTAAAGTCCCAAAATATCTGCGTTTTCCTTTTTAAAAATTAACGCAGTATAAAGCGTGCCAGTGATCAGCTTCAGTGCGTGCAGCTCAAACAGCAACACACAACTAATAATGACTATGATTAGGACTGTCATATTACATAATATTATAAAGAGAGCAATATTGTAATAATTGTGAATTATTTGGGTTTAGTTGCCTGTTTTAACGCGAGGAAGAGCACATCCATTAGACATTTTGAATAGCATGTTACTTAGTTCAAGTTCACTTGTGCATTCGCATCATTTTGGGCAGATGTAATTTGTAATATTTTGTTTATTTTGTATATATCTGATTAATCTCATATAAAATGCATTTCTTTGAGCGAAATAACGTGCTTGCAAAAGGCTTCAGTTTACCGGTGTTCATCCAGCGCTTCAGCTCAAACAGTAACGCACAACTAATAATAACTATGATTGGGACTGTCATATTACATTACATTACATTAATGAGAACACTATTTTAATAAATCGTTGTGAATTCATTGGGTTTAGTTGGCATTTTCAGCATGTTGTTCCAGGAAGAGCGTGTCCACACATTCTGAAGAGCACACATCTGAGGCAGCGTTGGTGACACGTTGTATTAGTCGTTATATTTAATTATTAAATAAGTAATTTAATTGATTAGTCACATCGACTCATTTTACTATCCTACTACCCCTTTATTTAGATTAAAACCCCTTCTCATTCATTTGGGGAGGAACATGGTGTTTTGAGCAGCATTTGCACACCCTGTCATGCTGTCGGCTATAAGCCACTGATGTAGATGCATATTGCAGTATTAAGGCTAAAGATTAATCCATTAATTGATCGTTAATTTAAACGACGATCGATCATGGGAATTTGTGTATATTGACATCCCTTGTCTGCAGCATTTGTTAATCTTAGTTTATGTTAATCTCAACATTTACAAATACATTTTTAAGATCACATTAAATTTAAATTTAAATAACATTAAAAAAGTTAATAAATGCTGTAAGAATATATTGCCCATTGTTAGTTCATGTTAGTTCATGCATTAACTAATGTTAACAAATGAGACCTTATTGTAAACTAATGTTACCAGAAAATATTTATTTATTTGTGATAACAACTGGCTGGATGTAATTGGAACTTTTTTGAATTTTGATGTTATATTTCACAATGTGACTCCATTATTATTTTATCTCTCCACTGTCGCCTCTGGCTTGCTCAGTTGGGGACACTAAATT
Source organism: Rhinogobio ventralis (assembly GCA_039654625.1). Classification (NCBI taxonomy): domain Eukaryota; kingdom Metazoa; phylum Chordata; class Actinopteri; order Cypriniformes; family Gobionidae; genus Rhinogobio; species Rhinogobio ventralis. The sequence goes on along the minus strand of CM077195.1, from coordinate 26,123,912 downwards.
TTCAAATAAATATCCAAATAAATTTAATTACTAAACTAAATTATATCAACTACATTACTTGAATATATATGATAATTGAAATGAGCTGATGACATCACCGTTTTCTCCAGAGCGGCTGTACAGCCGAATCAAATTCTGTTCATTATTTTCCTGTTTAACACTGTGAAGCTGCTTTGAAACAATCTGCATTGTAAAAAGCACTATATAAATAAAGTTGATTTGACTTGACTTGATCTCTCAATTACCCATTTGATTTTTATACTCCAGGTCAGAAATAGGCTCCCACAAAATGGTTTGATTACACTGTGTGTAATTGTCAGTCTATTACAAAATTAGTTTTACCTTCTGAATAGTGGGACAGGGTCAGCAAGCTTACACAGGACGCCCCAGCTCCTGATCCAAATATAGTCACCCTTTTCGGGTCGCCTTTGAAAGCCTGGATATTCTCTTTGATCCACCGGAGTGCTTGGATCTGGTCCAATAGCCCATAATTCCCTTTGGCTGCCTGGTCACCTGTACTCAGGAACCCTAGTGAAACAACAAACATACAAAAAATAAAAAATAAATACGTTTTCAGAAGAAAAAAAAAAACAGCAGGAAAAGCTTTTAAATTTGTTACTTTCAAGTAATGCATTGATTATTTCCGTCCATTATTTCAATAATAATAAAAAATTATAACCTTTCTTTATAACCTTTTATTTCACAGGGATCTGTAGGCCATTTGATTAAAACTTGATTGAGACCTTCCCTCCCACTCACAAACACATGCACACACAAGAATCACCGCTCTTGACATCTGAATAGGCCAAGCACAGAATTCTAAAAAGAGACCCTTAATGGCATGCCACGGTTACTTCATGTTAAGGGCACTAATGGCTGCCCTCAAAACCGTCTCACTATTTACCTCTGGACCCAATCTGTCCCACTACCCATTCACTAAAGTCATCACTGTGAAGAAAGAATCAAAAAGGCATCACATCGTGTGAAAGAGACATGCTGTTAAGGAACAGTGGATAGTTCAAGGTTGCATTTTAGACTCTAATAGGGTTACTTGACCACCTTTATGGAAAAGGCTGAGGTTACATCAGTGTTAATTGATGCAATTTAGCTACTCATTCAAAGTTGAATGTGGAGGTGCCCATATTTCCCTTGGGTTAAGGGTAATTCACTCAAATTACATAAAAATGATGGCTTGATGGCATTTTTGCGGAAGTCTCTGTGTGGATAAAAGCTAGATTTTAATCAAAATTAGCATTTGGATTGCTAAAGGAGGGCAGTCCGTTCTAATTAAATTGTGATTTGTCTCTAGGCTTTGTTTGACAAAATCACTTCTTATTTGAAGAGACACTACATCAAAGTGACAACATACAGCAACAGATATTTCCTCAAAGACTTTTAAATAAACCCCATTGCTCTGATCGGCTTACGGTATGTGTGCCAACCTCCTTTAACAGGCTTGTCAATGTGTAAAAAATCACAAACAGGTTGACAAATTAGCCAACTGTCTTAAACCCATTAGCAAGACCCAGAAAAGCCTCAAGGGTGTCAATTCTGTTCCTTTGCCCGGTCTTGGATCTGCGATCCTGGCCTTTGGCAAAGGCACTTTCCTTGTAGACCCGCTTAGGGGCTGGACCCAGACAGCTCTGGACAAATAGGATGAGAAGCAAGGGAAGCAAAACTAGCCACTGTGGCTTTTTGATAGAGTGACAGATCCAGTTGGTCATGCCTACACAGAAGGGGCTTGATGTAAGAGGCCCTGAAAAAAAAAAAGATCGGTACTGTAGCACAACTGGATAACCCAAAGCCATGTCACATACAGAATGTCATCATTACACAGTGAGAACAAAATCAGAGGAATCCATCTTAACTCTTTCCCTGCCAAACACAGAATTTTCCGTTATTTGTAAGAAAACGCTTCCCCGCCAAACACGGAATTTTCCGTGTTTCCTCGTTTTTACTATTATACGCTAGGGAGCGCTATTACGCATCTTCTGAATGAGTACAGAATCTCCTGAACAAAACACAGGCGAAGAAGATGCGGAAAAACAAACGATCGATCGTATGTAAGCAGATGCATATGTAAAATAACGTGATCATCAACATTAAACATCATATAAATCAAAACTGCCTAATGTTACTGAATGAAATGTCGACCCAGGATGAGCTATAGGATTGTGCAAGCATTAGGGGTGTTGATGGACTCAATCTACTCCATCTGTGTTTGATCATCGTTCTGAATCTGATCTGGATGTAATCTTTCACAAAAACATTTTGTTCAAAATGTTGCTTTTTTTATGAAACTTAGCCATATTCAAGTGTTGATAAAAGATAGAATAAAAGTTTTTTTTTTTATGCAGATGGTCTGCTCTTTCTTTTGACATATTGCATGCTCAGATATTCATACAACAAAATATTCTATGGGACATTACATTGTTGTGAAAATGATCAAACACCCTGGCGGTGGCTGGCAACTTTTTTTTAAAAACGCTGGCGGGGAAAGAGTTAATGTATACCTTTATAGAAATATTCTGCAAGAAATCAGCCAGAAGTCAGTATGCAGATCGTGAAAAATCCTTCCACAATACAATCATCAATGATCCTACAGCCAGCCCTCATTCAGTCTCATGATTGCAGTGCACTTGTCCACAAAAGGCAATGATGCTGGCGATGTGATGAGGAACACCTGGTGCATATTGCACCTTGTCCACTATTGTGTCTCTCCTATTTTTGAACCTGGTTTCACAACAGTCTATTCATAATGTGTTACTCAAGACCACCTGTAAGTCTGAATTTTTGAACAGACATTATAATGCCTGGATAAGTAAGGATACTATCACTAGACTGACTGAATACTGAAAAGGACCATAAAAGAGATGGTGAGATACAGCATGGACATTTTTTTTTCTTTGAACATCTGAAATAAAGTTTGATGTACTAAGGCATACTGTTATTTTATCATTTCAAAATATCTGCAACCTGGTCTCATTGGAAAAACTTACCTGTGGCAACATTTTTACAAAATGCAAAATATGTACCAATACGTACATATCACTGCAGTCCGACATACTAAGCTTGCTTGGTAGCTCAGCTGGTACAGAATTGTACTTGCAATGTTGATTAGAGGTACGAGTCGTGTGAAAGACAAGTCAAATCACAAGCTGGCAAATGGCATGGTTAGGATTGCACTTTTGTCACATTTGCTTTTATTAACACTATCGGGTAGTGTAACAGAGACAGGGGTGTGCCAACTGCAACAAAGAGGGTCCCAAAGATGTTTCGCACAGTAGCAGCACCACTCCTCTGAATGTACTGGCAGATGGAGGGGTAAAAATTAAGTGCCGTGATAATAAGATCAAAAGTGCAGTTTATTTCTAAAAAGTGCACAAATAAAGGTTTTCCAATGGAGTGCAAATGGTATTTACTGTGAAAAAACAAAAAGGAAAACTAAAAAAAATAAATAAAATAAACTAACTTTTGGCTATGCCAACAAATTGACCCAAATACAGCAATAACTATACTCCAATTCACTCTACGAGCTCCCAAACAACTCTGAGAGGCCTAAACTAAACCATTTAGAAATGAAAGGAATTAAAGAAATTTAAGGAAGATGATTTAACAGTAACAAAGAAGTAAACTGTTTTAATAATACAAAAATATATAAACAATTGGAACAAAACAAGCTCAATTTATTATTCATGTTTAACAATGTTAAACCAAGAATCAAACAGATCACCAAACTCCCCCTCACACATGAGAACTATGAACTGTGCCTTTTATTGGCGGGAATGAGATCCTTAAAATGGTGGCATTTACTGTGACCAGTTTTGTCTGTTTGGGGTGGGAAAATATTCAAAACAGCACATAAGTATGACTATTTATAATATGTAAGTGGTTACGGAAACAATAAACATAATTACTGGTCAGCATTTAATTTATAACTCGTTATATGCATGTTCACAGTCCAGTGTCAGAATAAGAGTCCTCTTCATAATAAGAGTCTCTAGTCACATAGGCTCACTGTTGCCAGATTCACGTTCATCTGTTCTGGATAAGGTAACTTAGGTTAACAAAAGATTAACAATTTTTACACACTACTCACTGGACGTTTCACTTTGAACTAACCTAACCTTAACCCTAACGTGCACAACGCAGCATATTTTGCGTTTTGCAAAAATGTTGCCACAGGCAAGTTTTTTCAATGAGCATGGGCTGAAAATATCATACCTTGCATAAAAACACCATTTATTGAATCGAATCTGCAAATTAAAAAAAAAAAAAAAAACGTAAAAATGAAAAGGCTGGACGAATAATAACATAATATCTAATCTAGTGACTTGAATGTAATTAACTGTGTTATAAAGAAAAAAAGTAGGCAACATTGACAGTTATTACAAACAAATTAGTTTTTACAATTTATATAGAAGACTAGTGCTTTAATGTAAAAAAAAATATTACAATCTTTATTAATCGATCCCCTGTCTTAATCTATTAATAGATTTACTAAACAGAGCAAATTAGAGTGAGAGCACAATTCCAGAAAAGCACAGATGGCAGTGGACAGTTTTGCGCGTGATCTACTGACGATTTAATGACAAATTAATGAACACAGACGCAGCCGGATCATTTCCATAATGACAAGCGCAAACCTTAGTAAATCACCTTGCGTGATTCATTTACATACTCTCCTCCCATGAATTTTGTGTCTGAAAGGGAAACTCCTACAAATGCATATGCAATAAAGTCAGCTGCAAAAATAACCCTGTCCATGTCACAGTTATATTCTGTTTTGTCTTTTGTCACATGCCTGTCAGTTTGTGTTGTCGTTCTGTTTCCTGATCACATGTTCCTTTGTTCCAGTTTCCCGCCACTCATCTGTCACCATGGTAACCCTGGTTAGTTAGTTAGTTCTGTTCAGCTGTGTCTTGTCTTATCTCGTTTGTGTTCCCTATTTAAGTTCTGCTGTTTCCCTTAGTCTTTGTCCGATCTCCGTTGTGTATAGTGTGTTTTGCTGCCTTCCTGTATGACTCACCTGAGAATCTTCGACATTAAAACTTTCTTTGAAATTGTATCTGCCTGTCTTCGTCCTCCTGCCTGCAAACACCTGTGACAGTCCACGCCTTTCCAGCGCTAATTTATCCCTGTGTGGCTTTAGTAAATCCTGACAGTAGTTGTTAAACGCCAAAAGAGGGTTTGTGCTGGCACAGCGCTGTTAGTAAATCTGGTCCCAAAACAATTATGCTGTGTTCATAATTGAATTATGTTGTGGACTACTATTTTGATGTAAGAAGAACAGAAGTGATAAGTAAACTAGATGGATAAAGTTAGCTACTCCTGGTTGTGTGCTGTATTGCTGCTTACTAACTCCTGACATACCACAAATGAATTGAAATATACACTCACCTAAAGGATTATTAGGAACACCTGTTCAATTTCTCATTAATGCAATTATCTAATCAACCAATCACATGGCAGTTGCTTCAATGCATTTAGGGGTGTGGTCCTGGTCAAGACAATCTCCTGAACTCCAAACTGAATGTCAGAATGGGAAAGAAAGGTGATTTAAGCAATTTTGAGCGTGGCATGGTTGTTGGTGCCAGACGGGCCGGTCTGAGTATTTCACAATCTGCTCAGTTACTGGGATTTTCACGCACAACCATTTCTAGAGTTTACAAAGAATGGTGTGAAAAGGGAAAAACATCCAGTATGCGGCAGTCCTGTGGGCGAAAATGCCTTGTTGATGCTAGAGGTCAGAGGAGAATGGGCCGACTGATTCAAGCTGATAGAAGAGCAACTTTGACTGAAATAACCACTCGTTACAACCGAGGTATGCAGCAAAGCATTTGTGAAGCCACAACACGCACAACCTTGAGGCGGATGGGCTACAACAGCAGAAGACCCCACCGGGTACCACTCATCTCCACTACAAATAGGAAAAAGAGGCTACAATTTGCACGAGCTCACCAAAATTGGACAGTTGAAGACTGGAAAAATGTTGCCTGGTCTGATGAGTCTCGAATTCTGTTGAGACATTCAGATGGTAGAGTCAGAATTTGGCGTAAACAGAATGAGAACATGGATCCATCATGCCTTGTTACCACTGTGCAGGCTGGTGGTGGTGGTGTAATGGTGTGGGGGATGTTTTTTTGGCACACTTTAGGCCCCTTAGTGCCAATTGGGCATCGTTTAAATGCCACGGCCTACCTGAGCATTGTTTCTGACCATGTCCATCCCTTTATGACCACCATGTACCCATCCTCTGATGGCTACTTCCAGCAGGATAATGCACCATGTCACAAAGCTCGAATCATTTCAAATTGGTTTCTTGAACATGACAATGAGTTCACTGTACTAAAATGGCCCCCACAGTCACCAGATCTCAACCCAATAGAGCATCTTTGGGATGTGTTGGAACGGGAGCTTCGTGTTCTGGATGTGCATCCCACAAATCTCCATCAACTGCAAGATGCTATCCTATCAATATGGGCCAACATTTCTAAAGAATGCTTTCAGCACCTTGTTGAATCAATGCCACGTAGAATTAAGGCAGTTCTGAAGGCGAAAGGGGGTCAAACACAGTATTAGTATGGTGTTCCTAATAATCCTTTAGGTGAGTGTATATATATATATATATATATATATATATATATATATATATATATATATATATATATATATATATATATATACATATACAGTTGATTGATTTATATATATTAAGGAATTAATATTGTATAAGGTCAAACTTCAGTTTAGGATCCAATTCTCACTATTAACTAGCTGCTTATTATGCATATTACTATTGACTGTTTATTAGTACTTATAAAGTACATATTAATGCCTTATTCTGCATGACCACATTCTACATCCCTAATCCTACCCAATTCCTAAACTCAACTACCTTAATAACCAGTGGTTAAATTGGGCCTGGGCTCTCCGGGGCTCAGCCCCAAAACATAAGCCTGCTCGTTTGTGTCCTGATGTGCCTGTTAGCAGTCAGTTGCCTACTGGAAATTATGTCACATAAAATTTTATGAAAGTGATGCTTTTGAAATGGCATGTCTATTTTGTCTCGGCAGAGCTGAGATGAGAACAATCGGAACACAGCCGTATTCTTGTTCAGCTGCTTAATCTCTGTCAGTCGACCATGATCGCGCACCGCTCGCGCATGCGCATCTAGGTGACACGGATAAATGTACGCAGCAATATATAATGAATGTTCCTGGGAGATCTGTAGTTGCGTGGGATGTGGAAGCGAGCGAAAGTTCCAGAAATGTACAAAAAGTGCCCTGGCCTTGAATGACAAGGTAAGGAAAATAAGACTACATCAAAATTAAATAACCAAGACTAGGTTGACCATGTGATTTTTCTCAGCAGATGATTTGAGCATTTTACTTCAGACACCGGATTATCAGCAAACTGCCAAGAGAACTGCTAGCTGGAATTTACTAGCAATCTATTCAGTCAGCATATCTGTGTTTGATCTGTGTGAATTACAGAAATATAAGACTTGCTAGACCTACTTTTAGCTACCAAGTTTGTGTGAGGTGGACCTGGTCACCACAGACCCAAATCTTCTCAGCTGTTGCTACTGTCATATGCTGCACTGTCTCTTCATGTGGCACAACATTATGTTTGGCACATTGTATGGGTCACTATATCATAACAAGGTAATACAATGTGTAATCAAGTGATGACTGATTAACAGTAATGTAAATGTGAAATGTCCTAATACCTGTTGATACTACAACAATGCAAAGTATATGCTCTTAACCTTAAAGTTTTTCACATATCATGTAAGACTCAATTACTCCATTTCTTTGCACAAAACTCTCCAGAAAGGGCCATTTAATGATTTATTTTACAAAAAAAAAATTCCCAGGGGAGCTTACCCCCGGAGCCCCCAAGGAAAGGCCCCCACATAATAAATCCCAATTTAACCACTGTTAATAACTATTAGTAAGTAATTAGGGGTTTATTGAGGCAAAAGTTGTAGTTAATAGTGATAATTAACCCTAAACTAATGTGTGACCCTGTATACTAAAATAAACGGTATATTTTTCCAAATAGTTCTTACAAAGCAAGAGGGCATTACAGAATATCACTTTATCTATTAATGTGATAAAAGAAGTTGAGCATTTACAGAGGAGAAAAAGTAACCATTTTCATGATGGTGATTCACTGATTTCAAAAAGGATGTCCAAGTCTTCATTTGATTTGGCAGGAAACATTTGAAAATTACATTTGTAGTAAACAGAAAAAAAAAATAAAAAAAATAAAAAAAAGAATTTCACAGGATTGTACACCATAATAAGAGCCTGGAGCCTGCAATAAAAATGCTAACAGTATCAAATGAACAATTGGACAGTCTTCAAAAATATTTTCATTGTATCTTCTGCAATGTGTTTTGCTACAGATATAAGAAAGACAGGAGCTTTTCACAGGGTCAGAAATACTGAATATTCCATAAAGCTCAACAAGTGCATCATGCACCTATAAGGAGCAGTCCTGGTTGATTTGGTGCCCTTTGTGATATTTATATAGTGTTTCTTCTAAAGCTTAATGTGACATATTATTATTTTTCTTTATTTTCTTTATTTTTTTTTCCCTTTACAGAGTATTTCATTAATACTTGGCCATATGTTCTGGACAGTTTTGTATTAGTGTTTAGATAGAAACTCCTTAACATTCAACAAGGATTTATGCACTTGTTCAAAGTAAGTCCTTCACTAATCCTTTGCTGTATTAAACAGTGAAGCCAGCGAGAGCTGCACGCTGAAATGTAGGTCACCCCTCCAAATACTATGGAGAGATCAGAAGGCTGAGCGACAGTGACAAAAAGATCTTGCCAGGCTCACAGCAAGCTGCTGTCGCTAAAACATTTCCAAACTGTATCCCAAACACATCTCAGCAGGATGTATGGAAGGAAAGGGCGTTCACGCTGATGTCACCACCGCAGTGTAAGAAGCACAATTAAACACTAAAGCAGCAATTCCCAAATATATCTGCAATGACAGTAATGACTTCTAGGGGAGCAGTAAAGTAAACAGAGAACATAACAGCATGACAGGGTAGTTTACTTGATAAGAGCAGTAAAAAAAAAAAATATATATATATATATATATATATATATATACACTCACCTAAAGGATTATTAGGAACACCATACTAATACCGTGTTTGACCCCCTTTCGCCTTCAGAACTGCCTTAATTCTACGTGGCATTGATTCAACAAGGTGCTGAAAGCATTCTTTAGAAATGTTGGCCCATATTGATAGGATAGCATCTTGCAGTTGATGGAGATTTGTGGGATGCACATCCAGGGCACGAAGCTCCCGTTCCACCACATCCCAAAGATGCTCTATTGGGTTGAGATCTGGTGACTGTGGGGGCCATTTTAGTACAGTGAACTCATTGTCATGTTCAAGAAACCAATTTGAAATGATTTGAGCTTTGTGACATGGTGCATTATCCTGCTGGAAGTAGCCATCAGAGGATGGGTACATGGTGGTCATAAAGGGATGGACATGGTCAGAAACAATGCTCAGGTAGGCCGTGGCATTTAAACGATGCCCAATTGGCACTAAGGGGCCTAAAGTGTGCCAAGAAAACATCCCCCACACCATTACAACACCACCACCAGCCTGCACAGTGGTAACAAGGCATGATGGATCCATGCTCTCATTCTGTTTACGCCAAATTCTGACTCTACCATCTGAATGTCTCAACAGAAATCGAGACTCATCAGACCAGGCAACATTTTTCCAGTCTTTAACTGTCCAATTTTGGTGAGCTCGTGCAAATTGTAGCCTCTTTTTCCTATTTGTAGTGGAGATGAGTGGTACCCGGTGGGGTCTTCTGCTGTTGTAGCCCATCCGACTCAAGGTTGTGCGTGTTGTGGCTTCACAAATGCTTTGCTGCGTACCTCGGTTGTAACGAGTGTTTATTTCAGTCAAAGTTGCTCTTCTATCAGCTTGAATCAGTCGGCCCATTCTCCTCTGACCTCTAGCATCAACAAGGCATTTTCGCCCACAGGACTGCCGCATACTGGATGTTTTTCCCTTTTCACACCATTCTTTGTAAACTCTAGAAATGGTTGTGCGTGAAAATCCCAGTAACTGAGCAGATTGTGAAATACTCAGACCGGCCCGTCTGGCACCAACAACCATGCCACGCTCAGAATTGCTTAAATCTCCTTTCTTTCCCATTCTGACATTCAGTTTGGAGTTCAGGAGATTATCTTGACCAGGACCACACCCCTAAATGCATTGAAGCAACTGCCATGTGATTGGTTGATTAGATAATTGCATTAATGAGAAATTGAACAGGTGTTCCTAATAATCCTTTATGTGAGTGTATATATATATATATATATATATATATATATATATATATTATAATAATACTAATAATAAATGGTTGAAATGTCTCTTAGGATAGAAGACTGTGTATATTCTGTGGAACACAAAAGGAGACATTAAAGGGATAGTTCACCCAAAAATGGCAATTCTGTCATCATTTACTCATCCTCATGTCATTCCAAACCTGTATGCATTTTTTTTTTTCTGCTGAGCAAAGAATTTTGAAGAACATTTTCAGTTCCTATTGACTTCCATTCTATTATTTTGTCCATACAATAGAAGTCAATGGGAACCGAAACTGTTTTGTTGCCAACATTCTTTAAAATATCGTCTTTTACATTCCATATAAGATTATCTCCTTGTTCCACGAAAATACATGCAGGTTTGGAATAAATAATGGCAGAATTTTCTTTTTTGGATGAACGATTCCTTTAATACACCAAAGTTAACAAAGGATTAAACTATTGTGTGAAAAATAAACAACAACAGCTTTGGCTCAAGCAATCAGCCAAAACTAAACCTCAGGAATTTAATGTAACACAGTCACATAATCTTTTATGTACCTTTTATGCTGGCCTGTAAGAGGATGGATGATGTAGGCAACCATAAACTATACAGATAAACCTCAGGGGAGGAGGAGACAGGATAAGAGTACAGTAATCTCGAGGCTGAATCAAAAGTCACACATTATGCTATGTGAATGTTCTAGATCATATTTGTTTTCGTTACTGCCATAATTGAAAACAAAAAAATAGGGGATGTACATAATCTCTGTTTTGTTTTGTTTTGTTTGTATTATTCTTTTTTTAATAACAAATATATATATATATATATATATATATATATATATATATATATATATATATATATATATATATATATATATATATATATATATATGTCTGTACACACATATCGAAAACTAGCTATTGCTTATTGACTTTGGGAGCTGAAACATCAACTGAAAACACCTTGTAGCTAAATCTTTAAAACCTGACAGTTCAGAATTTTGTACACATTTACTGAAAAGTTCGTGAAATATGCAATAGTTCTGTTTACTTCATGGCTTGCTAATGTCTTGGTACTTCTATATGGCTATTGATTAGTTCCATAAACATAGCCATAAACATGGTAGAAATTCATTGGTATGATTTTGATCTTAACTACGACATATCCAAGAGAATAACTGTGAGCGAAAGAATATTGATTTCATTTCTCTGTGATGACACCCTCTAAAATTATAACTGCATAATAACAGCCACAGTCGTCAGAACTTGTCTATAATGTCAAATCCCCCTTTTGTCTTTAATATGTACATTCAGCAGCAGTCATTAACATTTTTTTTAAAATCAAAATATGCAAAAGAGGGGGAAGAAAGGAAGAATAAAGGAAAATAATACCCATATTCTGACAGGCTGATGGTAATAGTGTCAAATTGTGCTCACTGTCAGGAATCCCTTTGACTCTCAGATGAAATGTTAATTTTCCAAGAAGAAGTGAGAGAAGCATTCTGGATTAGCTCAATCGAGGTCAGGTCATGCATACCAAGAAGTTTATTCAAGGCTTTATTGGTCACTGTCTTTGTTTCAGAGTGACGTCAGAAGAGCTGTAATGAAGTCTGGTTTGGTATATCTAAGGTGCAGGTGCCAGTTATAATGATCACCATTAGGGCTGATGGGAAATTAACATCAGTCCATCAACTCATATCACTGAATTCACACTAAGCCTCAATCTCCTGTTGAGATGATACAGTGTCCATACAAATTCACTCTGGGCAAAAAAAAAGAAAAGAAAAAAAAGTGAAAATATAGTATTCTCAGCAAAATTAGAGTGAGAAAAGCTTGTTTGACTTTCTACTGTGAAATACAAAAGGTGCATTTATGACAAATATATTGGTTACTTTTTTCAATGTAATGAAAGTGAATGCATTTATCTTGTTTATGAGAGAAGTAGCTATGACTGTTTTGTGAGTGAATAGTTCTTTTGAGTCAGATGAATCAATGAATCGGTTGATCCAGTTCACAAAAACGGTCTGACTAATTAGTACACAAAATGGAATGTTCCGGACCTTAAGTTCAACTCACTGACCCAATGGTACGGTCACAATGATTAACAACCCAGGTTCTGATTGTGTAAAGACTAAAAGGGATAGTCCATCCAAAAATGAAAATTCTTTCTTCATTTACTCACACTTAGGCCTATGTCATTTGAAACCAGTATGATTTAGTTATTTGTGAAATATAAAATATATTTTTATACATTTTGAACATTCTTCAAAATAACTTATTTGCATTACACGGAGGAAAGAAAGTCATTCAGATGACTAAATAATGACAGAACTTTTGGGTGAACAATCCCTTTAACTCTTTCCATTTTTTAATAAGGTTTCCAGCCAGCACCAGCATTTTTTATCATTTTCACAAAACGTTCATGGCCCCCAGAATATTTTGTTGTATGACTACCTTAACAAGCCATATATCAAACGAAAGAACAAGCCTCTGCTTTAAAAAAAAAAAAAAAAAAAAAAAAAATTCCAGGTCATTTTTGCCTACTTTTCTATGAGTACTGTGAATTCGGACATAATTCTTTTGTCACATACTGTTTTTCGCCTACTATAGTATAAGTTGGGAAGGAGGCGATTTTGGATGCAGCCCGCACCTATCGCTTCCAACCTGGTCTCACAGAATTCCGTGAAATGAACACAGTTTCACGGAATCGCCAAAAATTCTGTGATGGGTCCATGGAAGTGATGCCTAAGTCAATGACAGGCAGCATCCGTGGTCCACACACGGATTCCCTGTTCCTTTTATATTTTGGAGCAACTAACCCCACTCCTACCCTAAACCTACCCACTCTCAACAATATAAAACACGTAACAGGCAAATAAAAGTACAGTCACAGGTATTATTTATTGCATAAACTGACCAAAAACAATATAAAAGTATTAACTTATGTTGCATTCCAAGTCTTCTGAAGTCATATTATATATTTATATGAAGAACAGAGTTGATCTTAATGTTTTAGTCGTTGAAATGATGATCCAATCCGCCGCTCAGTGAACACACACAGTCCACTCAGTCATATTCATTCAAATGATACACCCGACTCTTTAGCATGACGTGATCGGTCATGAGACATACGACAGCCAATGCTGTCAAAGCTGACGTAACAATTCTTCCGGCGGCAATTTTTGAAATGTATTAATGATCTTCGGCGGATGGACTCGACACTGCTGATCGCTTTTGGTGATTTTCTTCACACAAAGCAATCGTTTGACCTCGGAACACTTGGAATATTTGTACTTTTTGAATAAATTGTGCCTGCAGTCATATCTGGGTAGGTTTAGGGAAGGGATTGGGTTACGTGTTCAAAACGTGTCTAAATACGGTAAATAAAAAAAGAAAATAAATTATGCTGGCTGATTAAATCGAGAATCACACTCCATGTCACAATGGCAAAAATCATAGTTTCAATCATAGTCCAATATATAGTTTCATTGTGACAATAACCATGCCCAACGCGTCTGTATACTGTCATGGACTTACATAGGCATCACTTCCGTGGACCCATCACAGAATTTTCGGCGATTCCATGAAACTGATTTTGAGTTAAGAGGCTGTGTTCATTTCACAGAATTCTGTGAGGTTGATTGCTTCTGCTTCTTCTTATTCTTCCCTTGTGTTTTGATCCAGAGATTTTGTACTCTTTCAGAAAATACGTAATAGTGCCCCTACAATATAACAGTGAAAACATGGGGTTGCTGGAAAATTCTGTCACTGGCAGTTACATGTCATGCAAAGCTACTGTATGGTTTCAGAAGACTTCATTAAACTTTTATGGTGCTTTTGTGCCCTTTTTGACACTTGAAAGTGTCAAATTAGTGTAATCACATGGACCATAACAACACCCAGCACTTTACTCAAAATGTATCATTTTGTGTTAGAAAGAAACCCCACCACATGAGTGATGGTATAATAATTTTTTTTTTTGTGAATATCACCTTTAATCGGAAAAAGACTATGATCATGATTCATAAAAACTACCAAACAATCTCTGATAAACTCACTGCATGCCAAATATACACTCACCTAAAGGATTATTAGGAACACCTGTTCAATTTCTCATTAATGCAATTATCTAATCAACCAATCACATGGCAGTTGCTTCAATGCATTTAGGGGTGTGGTCCTGGTCAAGACAATCTCCTGAACTCCAAACTGAATGTCAGAATGGGAAAGAAAGGTGATTTAAGCAATTTTGAGCGTGGCATGGTTGTTGGTGCCAGACGGGTCGGTCTGAGTATTTCACAATCTGCTCAGTTACTGGGATTTTCACGCACAACCATTTCTAGAGTTTACAAAGAATGGTGTGAAAAGGCAAAAACATCCAGTATGCGGCAGTCCTGTGGGCGAAAATGCCTTGTTGATGCTAGAGGTCAGAGGAGAATGGGCCGACTGATTCAAGCTGATAGAAGAGCAACTTTGACTGAAATAACCACTCGTTACAACCGAGGTATGCAGCAAAGCATTTGTGAAGCCACAACACGCACAACCTTGAGGCGGATGGGCTACAACAGCAGAAGACCCCACCGGGTACCACTCATCTCCACTACAAATAGGAAAAAGAGGCTACAATTTGCACGAGCTCACCAAAATTGGACAGTTGAAGACTGGAAAAATGTTGCCTGGTCTGATGAGTCTCGATTTCTGATGGTAGAGTCAGAATTTGGCGTAAACAGAATGAGAACATGGATCCATCATGCCTTGTTACCACTGTGCAGGCTGGTGGTGGTGGTGTAATGGTGTGGGGGATGTTTTCTTGGCACACTTTAGGCCCCTTAGTGCCAATTGGGCATCGTTTAAATGCCACGGCCTACCTGAGCATTGTTTCTGACCATGTCCATCCCTTTATGACCACCATGTACCCATCCTCTGATGGTTACTTCCAGCAGGATAATGCACTATGTCACAAAGCTCGAATCATTTCAAATTGGTTTCTTGAACATGATGCTATCCTATCAATATGGGCCAACATTTCTAAAGAATGCTTTCAGCACCTTGTTGAATCAATGCCACGTAGAATTATGGCAGTTCTGAAGGTGAAAGGGGGTCAAACACAGTATTAGTATGGTGTTCCTAATAATCCTTTAGGTGTGTATGTTGCTATTAGTGAACAGCAAATGAAATCAATGTATTTTTTTTTCTAATTCCACTATGATTATAATCAATGATGGGTTATAAAACTGATGTTTTACTGGAAATGTGTTACTTTGAGATCCATAATGCTCCGTACTTAAAAATATAAAAGTAAATTTTTCTGTTCAATGTGCATTTATGTTTCAGCACAGATGGACATGAATAAATCATGTCTTGTACAGTATCAAGCAAACAAAGCATTAAACACTTGGCTTTTACAGAAATCCATAAAAGGCCTTAAAGGGTTCTTTTGGCATTGCTGCTTAATTTCATTATCTGTGCATTCGAAGCCTTGACAAGTAAGCAGCAGGTGATTTTTTTTTATTTTTTTTACGCACAGATACTGGGAGAAAGATGCACAAGATCATAAATAAATAAA
Source organism: Rhinogobio ventralis (assembly GCA_039654625.1). NCBI lineage: Eukaryota > Metazoa > Chordata > Actinopteri > Cypriniformes > Gobionidae > Rhinogobio > Rhinogobio ventralis. The sequence goes on along the minus strand of CM077195.1, from coordinate 26,107,979 downwards.
TAAATAGTACATTAAAGGGGTAATATGATGCGATTTCTTGTTTTCCTTTCTTTTTAGTGTGTTATGTAGCTGTTTGTGCATGTATAAGATCTGCAGAGTTACAAACCTTAAGCATAATCATAATGCAAGAAAAAATACTTTTAATGTCAGATCTGCCACGAGAAACATTAAACAATCATTTGTAATGTACCGGCTACAGATATCATTACCGAGTGGATTACCATTAAAACCACAGATCATTTACACACTACTCTAAGACTAATGTAAGAAAACCAAAGGACTGGTATAAAAAAAGGGTATTAGATACCTCAGTGGGTGTATTCAACATAGCAAGCTGCTATTTACAGCTTTAGGAAAGCTTTCAAATTGCACATCTACTGAAATCTGAGTGTATTAGGACATTGGCTATACAATGACAGATGAACTATAGTTCACACTCCAAATTGAAGTTAAAACAACACAAAAACAAAACAAAAAAAGAGCAACATTTTTACAACAACAACAACAACAACAACAAAAAAACTGCCAGCTGCCACTCTAAAAAAAGAATTGTGCTATATAGCACTAAAAGTGGTTCTTGGCTTGTAATCATAGGGGAACCACTTTTGGTGTTATATAGCACCATATCTTTAAAGGTGCTCTACAGCAACTTTTTTAAATGGTGCTATGTAGAACCCATAAGAATATCACATTTTATTTCTTCAACAAAAATGGTTCTAAACAGCACCAACAGTGGTTCTTTGGTTCGTAAAGAAACTTTAAAGGGGCTTAATGGGTTCTTTGTATGGCAGTGGTGCTATATGGCACCTTAACCACGCCAAAGAACCACTGAAGAACCATACAGGAGCTTAACAGGTTCTGTATACAGTAGCGGTACTATATAGCACCTCAGTCATCCCAAAGAACCGCTGAAGTACCGCTGAAGAACCTCTGAAGCACCAAGATTTGGTTAAAGTGTTTTTTCCCTTATGATAAACTTAAAGTGTTGCCCGACTAATTATGTAAAAAAAATACACTAAACATATTTACAGAACAACCTGTAATTTACTATAAACAAATAAATAAAATTTTAAACCACTATATTCAGCAGCCCTTTCTGCTGAATTAGCAAATCCATTCTGCTACTAAAATCTGTTTTGTACTTTTAACATATACTGACATCCCCCATAATAACACTAGTGGTAATGCGATTATGTAAACTGCAATCTGGCACAATATTTGGTGAATGTTTATATATATATATATATATATTTTTTTATCATATGGTTTACGCCACTGGCTCTGAGCAAACAACAGGATTCAGTCTGTCACTTTGGAATTAATGTAGAACTGTACTGTCAGCCTGAGGTCCTGTTATGATGATACGCTTGCAGGATGTCAGACTGCATGATTTAGAAAATGTATGACTATCTGTCTCAAATGAGAAATGCAGATTTTTTGCGTGAAATAAAAGCACAAGTTATACCATTCCTGTTGCTTGTTTTATAAAGAATTACGCTACTTATGGTAATTGTCTAGCCCCAAGTGTTTCTGAGCCTTCCTGTTTGTTATTTACATTTCAGTATAACAGTGCACCATCTTCCCTGACTCAGTTGCAATTGGGTCACTCTGTCACAATGTTTCTTCAAGACTAATATCTGGACCAACATCTTTGTGAGTGCTTCGTGACCATATTTGTCTGCAAAACATAATTGTTTAACATCTAAAATGTGAAAAAAAAAGGTTTTATGAAGACGAATGGTGTAACAGAAAAAAATAGAGCTCCAGCACACCTATTGCATGAAACACAGAGACACTGTGATTAAAATGAGCATGTGTAATTATCAGGGAGTCTGTCTGATGTGTAGTGAAAGCACCATCTGTTCTTTATTTAGTGAGAATTGTGAAGTTCAGAAAGTGTCTATTTCTCTACCACAAGTGCTGCTGTCTGTCTGCTGTATAAAAATTTACGATTTTGCAGGGTAAATGCTCCAGTTCTGTAACTTAACTTCTCCACAGCTATTCTGCATTTTTCTGCTTGTTATTAAGATATATACAGATCGAAAAGTCTTAGTATGGAACATGTTGAAGGGAGAATTGTCTCAACCACCACCAATGTGCAGCATCCACCTGGATGACGCAACGACAACCACTGTGCGGCAGAACACCCACCACACACCAGCTTATTGGAGAGGAGACAGAGTGATGAAGCCAATCATATATATGAGGATGATTAGGAGGCCATGATGATGGACAGAGGCCAATAGGCAAGTTACACCCCTACTCTTTCCGGGAGTCAGGACCTCTGTTTAACATTTCATAATGTTAATATTTAGTATGCTTTGCTTTACAGAAGCATTTGAGCTGGCATAGCCCCCACAAGTATGTGTAAAACGTGATGATCATCCTTTCCAGAATGATGTGCAAATGATCCAAAGAACATTTTGTGCTTCAATGGAAGAAAGAACATCTGACCTTTTGGTCAAGGTCAATTTCACAAATGTGCTTAGAATCCCAGTGTGGTCCTTTAAGAAAGTTTGTTCAGTTTTTGTTTTGTTTTCACTGTGTTCCATTCCTGTTTGCTTGTGCTCCCTTTGCTAGTTTGTCTCCATGGTTTTTGACTGAGTTACGTGTTTCTGGTTATGTTAATTATCTCTGTGTATTTAAACCCTCTGTTCATTAAGTTTCTTTTTCTGGTATTGTCTTTATGTGGTTGTGTAATACTCTTACTCCTGAAATCTCCTTTGTGTTCTTGCTGGATTTATTAAAGACTGTTTATTTGAGATACTCCTTTGTTTCGTTGTATGCTTTCTGCAGCCACACCTGATAGGTCCCAGACATCTGGACATCACTGTGTATATTCCTTAAATATGTATAGACGAATGGATATATAATAAAGTAGTACCTTGAACATCAAAGTACCATGAAACGAAATCCCGGTTCACTGATCAAATTACATTATTCATCGTAAAGCCTGGCACATTATATAGTGAACTGCATGCATTTTAGATGAGTGCACTTGGGTGACTGCCCTCCTGAAGTCATTCAAGGTCCATATAAGCAAGGATTCCTGCTTCTCACAGGCTGTCTATGATATCCCACAATATTTTCATTTCTTTCTCTCTTTCAGTACCATTGTGTGCTGAAGTCTCCATTGTATGCTGAACAGAATCAGAATTTCAGGAAAAGTTGCATAAGGGATTATTGACAGAATTTTCTGTCATTTATGACACAATGTTTCCCTGCCATTGACAGAATTTTCCGGCATAATTTTTTACTGTTATAAAGCAGGGGGCGCTATTATGCATCTTCTGAAAGAATCTCTGGATCAAAACACAGGAAAAGAAGAAGCAGGAATAAGTGATAGAAGCCAAAGCCACTGGAAGGCAAGCTTGTAACTTTTAGCCAAAAAAGCATAATGGCTAATGCTAACGCTGGTACACTGGGAAGGAGACCAGAGGACGTTTTTTATTGGATATCATTGGAGAAGAGGCTTCCCTACACTGCTTTTGTATGGAAATAGCTTATCATTTAATAAATCGACTGCCTGTCCGGTAATCTTCGACATGTTTTACGCTAAACAATACTTTTGTTGGCAACAATATGTAGATTTTACTATGATAAAAAGGTTATTTTATAAGAGAAAGCAGAGAAGGGAAGACAGGTAAGACTCATTTACAGCATTACCATAGTATTTAAAATAAATATTGAGTGATATTGTATATTGTCTAAAGAAAGTAAAAAATACTGATGTTTTAATGAATGAAGGTAAAAAAAAAAAAAGATTATTCATGAGATGATACAACACATTATAAGGTTGTTTATAAGGCATTATGCAAGCATTATAATGCATTAAGAATACCCTTATAATGTATTATAAATGCAGTATTGTAAATGCAGTATTGCAGCATCTGGTGTTATAATGCATTGTACATTGTACCACAAATATGTAGTATTATAATGTATTGTAACTTTTGTTATGATTATTTATCAGGCGATACAGCATATTATAAGGTTGTTTATAAGGCATTATGCATTCATTTATAATGCATTATAAATACAGGCTTCATGAAAGTGTTACCAAATGTTCTCTTTGGAGAGAAAAAAATCAAATGCATAAGGTCTACAGCATATTATCAGTTTCTTCAAATCTGCCCTTACCAGAATTGTTTTTTTTTTATTATTTTTTTTTGTTGAATTCTTAGAAAGGGAACATGATATGTTTCCATACTATAGAGGGTTAAGTAGACAGTCCTATGCGCAGTCAGATCCTGGTCATTTCAGAAGAGAGAAAAACTACAGACGGCAGGGAACTGCAGTGCCCTTCCCCACACCGAGCATGACATATGCCTTTCAATTTCTCTCTTTCTTTCTCTTTCTGAGAAAAATCCTAATAGACTTTCATTGGGTTTAAAAGGATATAGTGAGGTAATACATACAGAAGGTCTGAAGTGAGTCCTCCAGCTCCTCTATTCCCTCTGAACCGTGAAGAGTGCAATTGGTTACACATCCTTGGAGCCAGGCTATGCCTCCCATGATCCATTAGCGTATGTTCATTTAATTCTGCCGAGGTAATTAGAATCTATTTGACACCCCTAAGAGAAGGACTGCAATGCTTGCAGGATCCTACGGTAAAAAAATAGCCCTAAAGCTGAGGGAATGTACAGTGCATAACTCTTAATAAGTTCTCATGCAAGTTCAAGAGGAAGTTTATGTTTGTGTGTGCGCGAATGTCTGAGTTAAGAGGTGGTTAGACCTCAGACTGCACTCACTTGGACCAATTTGTGGTGCGAATGTAATTGGATTCATAAATTTATGAATTCATTTCCATAGACGGTTATAAAATTAGCCACTGCAAGATGTTGAATCTTTACACCTCACGGGTAGGTGTTTTATCTTTGGCCCCCGAGGCACAAATAAGTAAGTCTTTAATATATGACTCTATTAGACTAAGTTCTGGCAACATTGTGTGAGAGTAGGATAAGCTTCAGGGGAATGATGTTGTAAAGGACAAAATATTCCCCATCTATCAGCAAAAACCTCAGCGGTAATTGATGGAGTCCTCTTTCTGCTCTACTTGCTGCCATTCTGCCATTGTCAGATAGACATATTTTGATGGATGATGTCTTTTTCTGGACTATGATATATTCTTAACATACTCTCTTTTTCCCCCTTTCACTCTATTTTCTCACACTGGATGTGGTTATTCTCAAGACGTCTATGGTAAAAGACATCTAATGCAGTGTTTCCCAACCACGTTCCTGGAGGCCCCCCAACACTGCACATTTTGCATGTCTCCTTCATCTGACATGCCCATTTCAGGTCTTGGAGTCGCTACTAATAAGATGATCATTTGAATCAGGTGTGTTTGGGCCTCCAGGATCGTGGTTGGGAAACACTGATCTAATGCATACCTGTATGAATCTCCAATGTGCTATTTACTGTCCTTTGTTCAGACACAAAACACATATTATTGTTCAAAAGTTTTGGATCAGTAAGATTTCGGTAAATTCGGTAACACTTTAGAATAATGGTCCGTCATCAGGGCCGGACTGTCACACCCATCCAGGCCATCCCATACACCCACAACAAATTTTGGAACCATGGAGAACCATATTTTTTGTATGGTCATCACATAAAAAAGGTTTAAATCCTTAGGCTCAGGCCAAGCAAAATAATTAAAGGTTCTCTGTTGAACTGCACCTTCCTTTTCCTTTTCATTTTCATTATCTTCATTTTCCCTGATATCTCTCTGTCTTGACTCTCTCCCTTGGGTGTGTTCACTTTTTTGCTACTTTTCTTGTACCAGTCACTTCTTCTTCAGCAGGTCTATCGTTAGGAACAGAACTGTCTCAACATTGTTTAAAAACAATTTGTAATTTGTTTGCACAGAATCTACATTAATTTTAAGGTCAAAGTATCACATTAGGACAATGTGTTGTTTTATCTTAAAATGTCTTAAATATCCAATATTTAACAACTAGTTCAACAAATTTTCTAAATTGCTTAAATGTCAAAATTAGTATAATAATAAATAAATCATGACAATATATTTATAGAAAAATCATAATACTTAACAAGTTATTGCATTCTTACTAATATTTTTTGTGTTGTTGTCTGCCCTAGCTCCCTCCAAACCTATAAATCGATGTGAATATCTGTCTGCTAAATTACTACTGTAACTTTACAATAGATAATAATGATATAATTTAGCATACAGTTTTTTGAATGACGTTAGTAATGGAGTGCTACTGCTAACATTTGCCTGCAGTTTAATACCACAGTAGCCTTTTACAGGTGAAACTGACCTACATTTGAAGCCCTGAGGTCCGTAATATTGCTTTATTTCGCTCCTTCTTTGAGAGCTTTCCCTCAATGCTCCACCTGGCTGCTTCCTCAAGTCCGTCGCACTGATTATTACTTGAAATGGTTTAAAGGACGCCCGGAGCTCACGCGAGCTGAATCGTAGCGATGCCAGTCAAGACTAACCATTTCATGATTTATTGTCGAATGCCGAATTCGGGAATGATCACTTTAGTACAATGGGGCAATTATATATCATTAAAAAGGCAATAATATATAAATAAAATAAATAAAAAAAATAAAAAAGAAGAAGAAGAAAGAGGGCAGCGGGCCAAATCAGTTGCCAGGCCAACGGGAATTCACCCGGTGCTCCTGATGGCCAGTCCGGACCTGTCCGTCATTAATAGGTAACTATGCAGGAAGTAATGCAGAACTAATTATTAGTACTACATTAACACTTTAGCTACTACGACTAACTAATATAGAAACAAGCTTAACTAATCAGTAAGTATAATTGAATTTAGGACTAAAATATTTCCTTATTACGTAATCAATAATTACTGAATGAGACTGGCATCACTAAGAACTAATAAGTAACTATGACAAATGATAAAGAATTACTAATTAATTACTAATCACAACATTAGTGTGTCTGAGAGGTGAGCAATTGTCTTTTTTTTACTGTCAACATGGTCATAAAATGCATCACTAATTACTCAAGTGTTATCTAGTTACTCTGCAGGAACTACTAGTAATCTAGACCATTATTTTAAAGTGAAAAATATGTTTTTCACTTTAAAATAATGGTCCAGACGTTCCCTGAGGAGGGAACGAGGGTTACATACGTAACCGAGACGTTCCCTTTCGTTCAGTCACTCCGAGTAACGTCAGTGACTGACGAATGGGGGTCCCAATTTAATCACGCCACTCGGCTGTCATCCAGTGCCCTGCGTAAGTGTGAGCTCCCTGTCGTAAGCTAGTACGGACAAAGGACTCCAGCTTAACACAGGAATACCAAGGTACACTGGGAAGCATATTCCACGTGGAAACATGCACCAAGTGCCTGCCCGTAGGGAGGACTTAGAGACACACGTATGACCCGCGAGGGGCTGCATACGGAAGAACTCTGGGGAAACCAGCTGAAGGTGGAAAACTTTTACCCCCAGGAGTGGTAAGCTTGCCAAGGGAAGACACATGCTCCAGGAGACTTACAGTGGAAATACACATGTGGGGGTCGCCCGAAGGGGGAACCATGCACACGGTGGCACCTAGCCTGACACGAGGGCCTGAGCGAGTGGGCAGATGCACTGGTGTCGGCATCAAGACTGCTGGAGGAACTCAGGGCTTCAGGGAAGCGCACCTGAGGAAAATATCGCACGTATCCAGTCCGAGGAGTGGAATGGCGAGCAAGTGAAGACACCTGAGCCTGGCCAACTACCGGCCACTACTTGAGGCGAGTACATGAGAAGACACAGGTTCCACTCGGAGGTTATAGAACCTGGCGAATGTATTAGGTGTCGCCCAGCCTGCAGCTCTACAAGTGTCTGTCAGCGAGGCGCCATGCGCTAGCGCCCAGGAGGAGGCCACACTCCTAGTGGAGTGAGCCCTCACCCCTAGGGGGCATGGACGTCCCTGCATCTGGTAAGCCAAAACAATGGCGTCCACTATCCAGTGTGACAACCTTTGTTTGGAGAGAGCCCTTCCCTTCAGCTTCCCACTATGCGAAGGGCGCGTACTGGACAGAGCAGTGCCAAGGCTGGGTCTGCGTCCTCCAATGGCAGCGCTTGCAGGTTCACCACCTGGTCCCTGAACGGAGTGGTGGGAACCATGGGCACATACCCAGGTGGTAGGGTACTCAAACCCTGTCTCTGAGAAAGGAGGTCCTCCCTCAGAGGAATCGACCAGGGAGGACTCGAATGGCTCGAAGCGACCTCAGAAGCTTCTGACTCCATAAAAGGAGGTGGCGGGCGAGTTGTGACATCCGGCGGGAGCGTAGACCACCTTGATGGTTGATGTACGCTACTGTGGCCGTGTTGTCTGAGCGGACTAGAACGTGTTGACCCTTGAGCAATGCCCGGAAGCGGTGCAGGGCGAACCGTACCGCAAGCAACTCGAGGCAATTGACATGCAGGCAACGTTGGGGTCCTGTCCAGGAGCCCGTGGCAGCACGTCCATTGCACATGGCACCCCAGCCCGTGGTGGAGGCATCTGTCGATACGACAGCATGCCTGGAAACTCGTTCTAAGGGGCACCAGCCCGTAGAAAGCTGAGGTTCGACCACGGGGTGAGGGTCTGGAGGCAGGCCTAGGTCACTGGGACCCGGAGCGTGCCTGTCTGCCATGCCCACCTCGGGACTCGATCGTGAAGCCAGTGCTGAAGCGGTCTCATATGAAGCAATCTGAGTGGCGTTACCGCGGCTGCAGATGCCATATGCCTCAGGAGCCTCTGAAAGAACTTCAGTGGAACCGCACTCTTGCTCTCCATTTGACGGAGGCAAGTCAGCAGTGACTGAGCCCGCTCGCTCGAAAGCTGCGCGAACATGGCGACCGAGTCGATCTCCATACCGAGAAAAGAGATCCTCAGCACTGGGGAAAGTTTGCTCTTTTCCCAGTTGACCCGAAGGCCCAGTTGGGCTAAGTGGCGGAGTACCAAGTCTCTGTGTTTGCACACCTGCTCTCGAGAGTGACTCAGAATCAGCCAGTCGTCGAGGTAGTTTGAGTGGCACAAGGGCGGCCACGACAATCTTTGTAAAGACGCGAGGGGACAGAGCTAGCCCGAAAGGGAGAAGAGCGTACTGATATGCCCGCCCCTCGAAGGCAAACCGTAGGAACGGTCTGTGTCGAGGAAGGATGGAGACATGGAAGTACGCGTCCTTCAGGTCGGTCGCTGCAAACCAATCTGCTGGACAAACGCATTTTAAAAGGCGTTAGGCTGTCAACATCCTGAACGGAAGCCTGTGAAGGGATCGGTTCAGGACGCGCAGGTCCAGGATTGGTCGTAACCCACCGGTTTTCTTGGGTACAATGAAGTAAGGGCTGTAGAAGCCGAACTTCATCTCGGCTGGAGGGACGGTCTCGATCGCACCCTTCGCCAGCAAGGTGGCAATCTCTGCACGCATGACAGGGGCGTGAGGCCCACCATGGTGAAGCGGACTCCCCGGAAGCGGGGAGAAGACTGAGCGAACTGAATCGCTAGCCGAACCTGATGGCCCTGGCGTACCCCGGGTGGGGCAGTGAGGCGGCGTGACTGGCCCGGACATGGGAGGCATAGCGTCCCGGTGTGGGGGCACAGTCAACTGCCATGTCCTGCCAGAGGAGATCAGGGAAGGACGCGCGTTCTACGGGGGTCTGCTCTGACAGGAGGCTGGCGCCAGAGGGGGACTAGAGTGGCGTGGCTCTGGGTGCTCAGGGATGGGAGAATTAGTTCTTTCTCACATAGGTTGTGAGAGAAGATTCTCCCCCGGCCCTCCACCGGGGGAAGGAGTGGCCCTGCAACCAACCCCTTGAAAGAACTGCCATCCCTGAGCTGTCCACGTCAAGAGCGTCGCTAGCCTGGCGTACAGCGGGGCTGCGGGGCTGGGGAGCGGACAAGGGCGCCTTCCTGCGACCACCTCCACAGCGCGGCCCGGGAATTGGCGGGAGGGGTGGAAGCCGTAGGAAGGTTCCCTCGGCGGCAAGCATACTGAGGCGACTGAGCCGGTGGCTGAATGAGGCAGCAGCTGGCCGCCGGGGCAGTACACATTACATGGCCTCAGTCTGCTTCTGGGCGGCCGAGAACTGTTGGCCGCAGTTCTCGGCCGTGCCGCCGAAGAGGCCAGCCTGGGACATGTGAGTGCTGAGGAAGCGGGTTCACTCAGTCCCTCCCATATCGAACAGGTTGAGCCACATCTCTCCTGGAACACATCTGTGGACATCACCTGACCCAGGGAGCGCACGGTCCCGTACGTTGCCCGGAGGGCAAGGTCGGAGGCGGCATGCAGCTTGGGACAGCTCTACCCTCGTGCTCGCCGCAGGCACCCTGGCCGAGGATGGCCATGGCGTGCTGAGAGGCGGCAGCCTACCCCGCAGCTCTGCAGTACCTCACAACCAAGGTCTTGGAGGGGTGCTTAGGGCCACCGCGCCCATTGAAGCACTCTGTGCATGAGGGTGGGTGTGGCCCGAGGAATGATCGTCGGGGTCTATGCCACACCACAGCCCTCGGTCACCCTGGCCACCAGCCAAGCATTCCGTCACATGGAGAGGATAATAGGGGTGTGGCAGAGGGGACTCTACCTCCATACGGGGGTCATTGAGTCTCGACCGTGGTTGCAACAGAGCGTGAACAGGGGGGACCCCGGTGTACCCTTGGCCACGGCCCCATCGAGGGCACTGTTTATCAAACTAGTGTGTTGTTTACCAGGACGTTTGTTTTGACATGCTTTTATTTCGTACAAAATGTAACAATGCTTATGGTGTTCCCAGTCATAAATGACCAGCCTAAAAAAAAAAAAATGCTTATAAATCTCTCATTATACTATATTATCACCAAATATTATTGTAGGCCTCATTGATCTGACCATCCATTGAACATTATTTGGGGATAATGAAAATAAGAGAAACATTATTACATATGTACATGTGTGCTTGAAAATATAAAGGCCTCGGACCTGTACATGTGTGGACACAAACACACACACACACACACACTGTTGAATATGTGGTTTACGGGGGTTTACTCTTCATAGGTGTAATGGTTTTTATATTGTACAAATCGTATATTATATCCCCCTACATTAACCCTACCCTTAGACCTACCCATCACACAAAACTTTTGGCATTTTTTGAATTTCAAAAACACAGTTTAATATGTTTTTTAAGCCATTTTTAAGCCATTTTTTTACAGATATGAACTTTATCCTCAGATCAGTGAGGCTCAGATCAATAAGGCCTACGATCAATCAGTTTAAAAACCTGTCCTAACTGACAGAAAACAAGTTGACAAAAAGATTGAATTTAAATATTTGGTGATACTAATGAGAGATTTACAAGCTATTTTTGTAGGCTGGTCATTTTTGACCACAAGTGTAACAAAGTGGGGAAAAAATCCCCAAAAAGTACAAAAATTATTCCAGTGGCAAGCAGCTGGCCTTTCCACACCAGACACAACATAAACACTAGACGCAAAAAAACAACAAAAAAAAATCAATCAAAAACCACAGCCAATCAGAAGATTGTGTGCACAGAGTCTCTCTGAAATTGCACTTCACTCGCATGGATAAGAACATATTTAAATTCATAAATATTACACCATTTTAACATTTTAAAAAATACATACTGAATGACTGTAACAATCTTTGTCATAAAATACACTTGGTTGTTCACACTGAGTTCACAGTTTGAACGTTATTGAATATGACATTCTTCTTTCAGACGAATAAAATAATATAATAATATAATCAGAGTTATATTAAAAATGTCCTGGCTCTTCCAAGCTTTATAATGGCAGTGACTGTTGGGTAATTCTGTCCGTCATAAAACTGCTCCACACGGCTCCGGGGGGTTAATGAAGGCCTTCTGAAGCAAAGCGATGTATTCTTTATTCACTGAGAATAAGGATTATATTGTTTGTTTTATGCTAATTAATTGAATGCAGATCCATGTGTGAGATGACAATAAAATAAATAATAAATATATTTGAATTGAATTAACATTTAAACATTACCTTGTTGTAATAGTGCTTTAGAATGAATATATAATATTGTATATTATCGTATAGTATATTGTATAATATTGTATATAACTATATAACACATTTAGATATATTTATTTAACTATATTAATTATATAAAACACATCTGAATACCTCTTAAGCAAACTGACCCTGGAACTTAACCTGCTCATTTTCATTTGTGTATGTTGTGTGTTTGGATATTTCCCTGTTCTCCTGAGTGTTATCATTAACTCTTTCCCTGTCATTTATGAGTAATCTAGTCTTTTATGAGAAAACGCTTCCCTGCCATTGCCTAGTTCTCAACTTATTGATGAACAGGAATTGTAGTTTGTGAGTCAAGATGCAAATTCCTCCATCAAAGTCAGCTGCATCCACAATTATATTCTAATATGTGCAGCACAATCAAGTGAAAATCGGCACGCATTAATAATGCAAATGCCAAGTCATTTCACTCTGCGGCCATCTTTGAAACGCCTCTCGAGCATTCAAGTGGAGCTCCTAACTCTTTGAATGGGGAAACATCAAATTCTCCAAAACTGTTCGCCAAGCTTACGATTAAATTTCATATTTGAAATCACCAATGAAATCTGACTCATAAATTTTGTTTTTAAACACTCAAATCATGACAAAAAACTATTTTCAGCCTGGACAAAGCTAATGCGCATACACAGGCCTAAGTGCACCGTCTTCCTATATATAAAGTCTTTGGTTAAGTTCAATGTGAGTGCAGGCCAGCGTGGGAGTGGGAGGGGGGGGCAATCGAACAGGGCAACTGTGCCTAGTGTGAGTACCCCCTTAGATTTCATTTTGGCCAGACTCTAAAGCGATATTGCATATATTCTTCACAGATAAGGCAATGCCAGAATGCATTTCAGTGAGCTCAACTTCAGCTTCATCAAAGATGAAAAGGACAACAACTCTGAGGAAAATAATACAGGTAAAAAATGTTTGTTTAAAATACTAAATGCACCTAATTTCATCCAAAATGTCTGTTTGCTCTGTATTTTTTTTTGGAGTATTGGATTAGCATCAACTACTTGGTTTCAACAGTAATTGTGAGTGTCTTGTGTGCATGACATAAACAATGTTTGGATTATGGTTTGTGATTATTAATTGTTGCTCCCCAATAGAAGTATTTAAGATTAGTCAATCATGAAGGCAGAATTTCAGTTTTAGCCTATAGACATTAGACAGGGAAGTATCTCTCTCTCTCTCTCTTTATTTTGGAAGAGATAATGCGTGTGTCAGCTCACGCACACAAACAAACAACCTGAGTGAAATTTGTTTACTCATGTTTGCTCTTAGAGCAGTGGAAGTCATGTCACAAAGGATGCTAAGAGCTCTTCCTCACTCAGGGAGATGAAAACAAGGGTGAAAGCTAATGATAAGCTAACAAAAAAGCCAAACTCAGAGCCAGGGGACATACTGTACGAGCTATTGAGAGTTATTGATTCACTAAGAATTGGACCTACTGTCACGGGTAGCATGTGTAAACAGCACAAAGACGAAGGAGATAAGAAAAAGTATTTTTATGACAACACTCAGGAGAATAGTGAGATATCCAAACTACAGACAACATACATAAACGAGAACGGACCAGGAAATGCAGGATAATTACTCGGTTACGTATGTAACGTTGGTTCCCTGAGTAGGGAACGAGACGTTGCGAATCGTCGCTATGGGAACACCTTCGGTGTGACGAATGTCTAAAGCCCTTATACCATCACGGCAATTCATTAGCCAGTGACGCTTAACACTGCCCCGAGAATACGTCACGTATGCTTCATATCAGAGTGCTAGGCATCATATCATCAGATTTTCAAGACAAAGGAAGCTACTTCTCGAAGATAGGGGAATGGCCGGAGTCGCAGCGTCTCGTTCCCTACTCAGAGAACCAAGGTTACATTCGTTACCGAGACGTTCCCTTTCACAGGTTCACTCAATGCTGCGAACCGTCACTATGGGAACGATATACTATAACGCCTTCACATACCTGAGAGTAGCTGGGAGACCGTGGACAGCGTCCGCTCAAGTAGATAAAACCTAGGAGCCAGGAGCCATCTTCACGTCCAGACCGTAGAACTTGACAAAGGTGATAGGAGAGGACCAGCCTGCCGCAACACAAATATCCTCCAAAGAAGAGCCCTGGGATGTACGGTCGACATAGATCTTCAATGCCCACACTGGGCAAAGAACAAGGGGTCGCACGTCGCTCCCAACCTCTGCGCCAGAAGGGGAAAAATCCTCCAGAACCACTTGCTGGGAACGAAAGTGGGTCGAAGCGACCTCTTTAAAGAGGACAGAGACATCAGGAGAACAGTTTTGAGTGTAAGAAACTTTTCTTCCACCAACTCCAATGGCTCAAAAGGGTCACCTGTTATTCCTCGAGCGCAACACTTTCAGATGCAGGCTATCGCAGTGTCGACAGTCAGATAAGCCGTTAAGCGTGGCCTGAGCATGCTGAATGCCTTAACATAGCACGCACCTGTCATGAGTGTCTCCTCCTGAGATAAACCTGTCGCACGGGTCAATGCATCTCCTGTAGCTCATCGTGTCTGCTTAAGGGGAGTAAAACTTCTCTGAAAAGGGTAGTTAAGAACACAAGAAATTAGCTTTCCAAAGGGCACAGGAAGATCCACTTCCTGAAGGAATCTGATGATATGGCGCCTAGCACACTGATATGAAGCATACGTGACGTATTCTCGGGGCGGTGCTAAGCGTCATTGGCCAATCAACTGGCGTGATGGTATAAGGGCTTCAGACATTCGTCAAACCGAAGGTGTTCCCATAGCGACGCTTTGCAGCGTTGAGTGAACCTATGAAAAGGAACACAGGCTATATTTACACAGGGATTAAAACGATAACTAATGAGACGACAGGGGAACTAAATGACTAATCAGGCAACTCATAACTCTGACAGAAGCTCCCCCTCCCAGAAGGCATGACATAGTGCAGTAAAGAGTTCAAAGGAGGGAGTCTAACACAAAAGTCCAAGAGGGAGTAGAGGATGGGAGAAGCCAAGGTGACAAGGCGAAGAGCCCACACTACATCGCTGGAGTCTCACCCTGGGTCGCATTATTTTTCATATGTATCTGTTTATATGAGATCACTCGTTTCTGCTTCTTTGCCTGTGTTTTGATCTGAAGATACTGTACTCGTTCAGAATATGCGTAATAGCGCCCCTACCTTATAACAGTGATAACATGGAAAGCCATAAAAACTAGACCCGTTTTAAACCTAAATACTCTAATTAATTGAATTAACTGAAAAGTGTACTATCCAAGTAGTAATAGAAAATGTTTGCTGTTGTAATGATGACAGTAGAGCACACAAGAGTAGTATCTGTTCCGTGCTCCAGTGTGGTTAGCGATAACACTACATGCTTACCGTGCCCGAGCCTAATCGAACTGCGCCCGAGCCCACCTCTTCCATCGGGCCAGGGCACGGTTCAGTGAAAAGCACTAGTCAAAAGAACCAGACTTTGGGGGTCAAATGTGCGCGCTCAGGCACGGTTCAGATCATTTAGTGTGAGTACACCCTTAAAAGGAATCATCATTTTTGCTACCTACCATTTTAAACAGTATTTGCATCAGGAGAGTGCCTATTATGCCTAAAAATGCCAACTAGGTTGGCAGCTCAGCTGGTTTTGGAATAGAGCTGTTGATAGAACTTGAACATCATATGCTGCTCAAACACACATCCTTTTAATTTTCATTGTACTTAAAAGAGTTCACAAAAACAAAACAAAAAATTATGTCATCATTTACTCATCCCCAATGGAATTCCAAACCTTTGCATTTTCACAAAGTATGCGTATTTGGCATGCTGTCTGAGGGGAGGGCTCCAAGCTCAGAATTTGGCCCAAAGCCAGAGTACTGTCAAAAAGCTGTGTCTCTGACTGGGATAGTAACCAGCCGAGAATGAGGAGTAGGGTTGGTGGAGGGATGCAGAAAACTGTCACTTGATTATAAAACATCACTTAATTATTCTGTGGAACATAAAATAAGATATTTTGAGAAAAAAGTGTAACACTGACCTCCCTTTTACTCACAAATCCAATACTTACACTATTCTGTGAGTAGTAGGGGTGAGCTAACAAGGACGCTAAAAACCGCAGCCTCTAGCATCAGTCTCTGGTGTATCGTTAAACTGTCACACAGGAATCAAGGCTGTGTCTGGGGGGTGGCGGGTATTCAGAATGACAGGTCACTCAGGTGAAGGGCACCAGTGTTTTACGGGTGGACAGTGACAGCTCGCCTGAAGAATAGACAAGTGACACTGGTGGAAATGAAATGGGGGATGTAGTGTATGTTTGAGCTACATCTGTATTTCTCTCTAGAAGTTTCTCTATTAGGCAGCTCAAAATACAACAGTGGAACACACACGTTGCGGGGGCAGTAATGATCAGCGGGAGCGTGATTAAGAAAATCCTGTGCAGAGCTCTAATTCAAACCACCAGCATGGGAGAAGGGTAAGCTAACAAGTATGCTAACTAGCTCACAAGTATGCTAACTAGCTAACTAAAGACCGCAGCCTCTAGTATCAGTTGCTAATGCACCTAGTTGAAGTAAAGTAAAGTAAAGTAAAGTGAAGTGAAGTGAAGTGAAGTGAAGTGAAGTGAAGTATGGCAACCCATACTCGAAATTTGTCCTCTGGATTTGACCCATCCAAGTTAGTGCACAGGAGCAGTGAGTAGTGAAGGGAGGAGTTCTGGCAGGCAGACCAATCACATCGCTTGTGGTACGCGTAGAATTGACACGTTGTTACATTTTTGGAGAGATGCACATCAGGCTATGCCGTAGGCTACGCGTGCTACACACAGATTACGTGTAGCTACGGAGTACACTCGACGCAGAAGTATAAATTGGGCTTTATACTCACCTCCCTAAACCACACTCCTGTCCGGGTCACAATACCAATGTAACTGGTCCTACTCACACCATGAGCGGTATTCATATCACAATCAACCAACATGGGAGGCAGGCACACTAATAAGGATGCTAAAGACCACAACATCTAGAATCAGTTGTTAGTATGCCTCTTGAGACCAGGGGACTGATATTTAGCTGCACAGCTCTTTCTAGCTGGCCTTCATTTACACTCAACTCCCTAAACCCCACTCCCACCTGGGTCATGGCAGCAATATAACTGGTACTCCGAGCAGCATTCAAACCGCATCAGCCAGCATGCTAGTAGGATGCTGAAGACTGTAGCGTTCCCTAGCTAGCCTCTATTACATATACAATAAAAGTCAATGGTGTTTGTTTTGGACCCCACTGTCTTACGGTGTATGGCCAAAACCAATTAATTCTCCAGGAGAAAGAAATTCATAAGGGTTTGGATCGGCATTGCCTGGATGAATTTTTAATTTTGGGGTAAACCTTTTTTTAAAAACGTATTTATTTTGAAACTGTCCTACTATTTTATTTCTCTCATTGTCTTTGCTCTTTTTTGTCTTCTGTTGGGCATATTCCATACCCATAGGCCCCTACCTATCATCTTTAGCCTGCTTTCTGTCTGTTTCATTCTTTGTACTAAGACAGGTGTCCAGTCTACTCAGTTTGACTGAACAAGGATCAACAGTGAGTGGGAGACTGATGAGGGGCCCTTTGGGTGATGGAGTCCAGACACTCTCTGCTCATGAAGGTCTTTCCTGCTCTGTTGTATTGTTAAACTGTCACACAGAAATCAAGGCTGCGTCTGGGGGGTGAAGGGTATTCAGAATGACAGGTCACTCAGGTGAAGGGCACCAGTGTTGTACGGGTGGACAGTGACAGCTCAGCTGAAGAATAGACAAGTGACACTGATGGAAAGGAAAGGGGGATGTAGTGTATGTTTGAGCTACATATATATTTCTCTCTAGAAGTTTCTGTATTAGCCAGCTCAAAATACTTCCCCTCATCGCTTGTCATAGGATGGGTGAGAAAACCAGACATGAGTCTGATTCCTCATACTGCACATAAATAAAACACGGTCTGCACTGCATGTTGTCCCAAAGCATGAATGTGAATTCTGATCAAAACCTTTTACTCTGGTTTCATCAGTATCTTTGAGTCAAGAGAGCTACAGATGAAACTCAGTGAAGGCTGATTTCCCAAAACACATGAGGATTTTTTTTTCTTCGTTTTAATGTCTAATAAAATGTGAATTTGCCCTTGACCAGAAGCTGCAGGCAAAAACAGGCCTCCATAAATACTGTGGGATTGAACAGAGGAGAAAAACACATATATCACAGTAGAAAAGAACACATTGTCATCCCCAGGATTCCAACAACCTCAGACAGGGGAAAACGTGGAGACTGCTTAACCAAGATCAGGGTCAGAGAGAATTAAATCCCCCTGTTGTCAGTGCATACGCACACACATACATACACATCACCTCAACACAAGCCATCTGTCCTCCAAAAGCATGGCAATCAGATCCATCAGGGTCTCCCAGGTCGCTATCCACAGGGCAGCAAAGCCCACGTGCCCATGCCATCTGACAAATACACTGTGCTCTCTCTTACTAACACCCAACTCTCTGCAAGAGCTGGCAAACAACAGGCCAGATTCTCCAATGTCTCCATATAGAGTACAGCATTAATAACTAGTGTTGTTGCTAGCAGCCAGATCTATGCTGATCTATAAGGACTGAGGCTAGAGAGAAAGTGCTGCAGTATAATAGTAAATTAGTGTTAGGGTTTATCTAATTAATAGTAGTGACACTAAATATTTATATACACACACACACTATATTGCCAAAAGTTTTGGGACGCCTGCCTTTACATGCAAATTAACTTTAATGACATAACATTTTAGAGTGGCCTTTTATTGGCACACCTGTGCAATAATCATGCTGTCTAATCAGCATCTTGATAGGCCACACCTGTGAGGTGGACGGATTATCTCAGGAAAAAGGAGAAGTGCTCACTAACACAGTGACAGATTTGTGAACAATATTTGAGAGAAATAGGCATTTTATGTATATAAAAAAGTCTTAGATCAGCTCATGAAAAATGGGGGCAAAAACAAAAGTGTTGCGTTTATAATTTTGTTCAGTGTATGTGTGATTGTATGTATGAGTTTCTGTTAGATTAGTTGTATTTGTGATTTAGTTAATAAAACTTGTGCACAATACATATTTGGTTCCCTGTCTGCAAATAAATTGTCACTTAAATGATCGATTTTGTTACACGCTCTAAGTGCTGTAAATGGTAAGGAAGAATTTTTTTTTTGTGGCCATGAAAAATACCCTTCTCTTAGAATTAATTAATAATCAATACTGGGTGTTCACAGGATGAACTGATTGATTGACTGTAATGTTAGTGTAGCTACATCAAGTTCATCTCATTAACTGATTCAAATATTCATAATTAATCATAATGAATTTATTATGAATAATTATTAATATTTTCCCTTTGAGCTAACTCGCTACACTGTCATGTATTTAGGGAGAAGTGGATGAATTTACGCTTTGTAAATCCGACAGATCTGATTATCTGAATTGTGGCACAAACTAACATGGCGGCGCCCCCCTCGTGCTTTATAAATCAACTAAAATGATCATTACAAAGGTGTTAAAACAAACCACATTGCCGTACACATATTTGAGAATCGTAATATCAGATACACGACACGAAAACTTTGTATGTGCTTTGGCCATTAATTTACACGACAACAGCTTTTGAGCTTTTGAAAACAGGTTTTCAAGTTTTGAAAACAATGCCTTTACTGTCTCCTTATAAACAAAAACGTGAATTTGTAATATAATAATATAATATAATAGCCTTTTTAGTCATTTTCGCAGATCTGTGTGAATAGGGATTGTTTTGACGTCTGTTATTAGTAAAATTGTTGGCATGTACCTACAGTGACATGTTTGTGAATATTTTGGAATAAAAATAAATATATAAAAGAAAAACAAAATAAAAGTGATACATCAGTCATACAGGGCTTATGCTGTGTGTCATGTGACAAGCATGATGCCTTTTGATTTTTTTTGTTACAACAGAAAGTGGATATATCCAGTCCTTTAACCTCTAGCCAATCCCTAAGACCAGCAAAGACAATCAAAATAACTTTCAGTTTTAAACTTCAGGCATCTTCAGTTCACTCCATCATACATTAAGACGCTTTCAGAGGTGAGAGTACACGTCCCTCAGCACTTTAGTGGTAACCACACAGGTCCATGATGAAGTCTGCAGTCCCTTACAGGCCACTATCCTTCACTCACAAGATGAACATCACGCCTGGGAAATGCTTTTCTGTCAGTGTTGATGATGGATGTCAGAGACAGTTGTACTCATTAAGACAGGTGGTCTTCACCTCAAGGCTCAGAAGAACCTCTCCTTTACCTTTGACATGAAGCATTAGTCAGGCAGTGTGAAGATGGTGCACAGTGACATTTAAGTTACATAATATGTTAACATGCTGTTAGCATTATTACTCTGGTGTCACAGAATTTGGCACATTTTGAAAAAAGTAGGGCTGTACAGCTAATTAAATTCAAAGTTTGATATGGACTAGAGTTTGTGATTATTAAACTGCAAAAGAAAAAAAGAAAAAAAGAAAAAATGCACTTCATGAGTATTTCATAAACTCATTTGATAAAAACTATTGTCAAATACAACACAGAAATTCAAAGGTCTTCAAAACAAAACACCAAAATAAATATGTTCATTAAACATTATTACACTATGTATAGTGTAATGTACTTCTCAAAGTAATAATAAGAATAATAACAATAAGAATTTACATAATATCACAAAATAATTTTTCATCCCTGTTTCTGTTTTGCAGCACTTTAACTGACCACATGGGTGATGCTGCAATGTGATCTCATGAGAATACGTGTGTATTTTTACGTAAAATGTAGTCCTACCACGCGTAAATTTACTTACGTTTTCATACACACTAAAACTTACAATACTGACAGCACTAAAACGTAAATTATTTACGTATCCAAGTATGGACGTGTACGAATTCCCATGTATAAATATTAAAAGCGTGGCATTAATGTTTTGGTTCTATTGTATTCAATTGTCATATCAATACATCATTTTAGTCTCATTTATTAAATGCAATTAAGTATTAATATTTCACTCTGTTTGTGACTTCTGCTGCAAACTCATTTCGGAGGATTACATAATGTTAAACAAGACTACACTTTAAAACCTTAAAATTAATAACATTTCTGTAATCGTTTAACCATTTTGTAGTATTAAGTTTGTTTGCCGTGAGATTTGCATCTCAAAATGCATTTTCTCCTATGCAGCGACTGATGATACAACCATAAGATAGACCAAAACACAACATATATTCACAAAATATATTTATTTGTTCGCTGTAATCCAAATCTTTAGAATCCATATGTTTGCGAGGAACAGATCCAAATGCAGCCCTTTATCCAGCTATCTTCATCTCTCCATTCTCAGCAGCGACCGGCAAAGTCACATCCCGCGCTCATTATTATGAGTTTAAATAAAAAAAAAAATCGCACCTTAAAAAAAGATTTAATAACACTTTTTAAAGAACCACACCCTCATGAAGCGTTACAACATGATTTACGGCAGTGATATCAAACGCTCATTGGCTCTCGCCTGCTTCATCACAGATACGACATGCCATGTTTCAGTCGATGTACATTTGAAATAGGGAAATGTACATCTTCACCAAGCGGCAACCTGCCCCAGTTTCTCTTACGGAAGTGACTTAAACTGCAACTCATCAACTGGCCGCTAGAGACAGGCTCCAGAAGGGAGCAGAATCTCACTGAGCCCCATGTTAAAATGCCCAACTTTACAGCAGAAAAAAACATGTTTACAGCCTGGTACAAGTTGTGACAACTGAGGGGGGGGTGAATTTAATAATCTAATTCGTTTACATTATATAAAGCCTTAAAGTTCTGCATAATTAAGGGCGTGGCCAGTTTGAGTCCATGGTCTTCACGGAGAGAAGCTGGATTAATATTTTCATCGATTAATAACTTAAATTCTGCTCTGTACCCCATACAAAACTATTATATACTGCTAGAGAGGACTGCAACTGCAACACATCGTCATTTGAACTATTTTTGGTACCGCTTTTGACATTTTCACAATAAATTATTTGTTATGATTACACTTGTCTGTCTGTTATGTTTTTATTTATAACAGTATGTAGTTTTAACAAATGGTTATGGGTAGGTTTAGGGGTAGCTGTTCAATATATTTTTTATATATTTTAATATATTTTGAATGCTATATTGTTACTAAAATTGTCATTTTCCTACACATCTTTGTCCATTACATTTTATTCTCTTCTCTTCTATATAAAAAGGGTACGTTTAGGTTTGGAGGCAGTGTTAAGGGATCTTACTTTAATCTATAAAATGGTAAAAGGGAAATTATACAGATATCCTTATGGTATAAAAAAATAATAATTTTTGAATCTTTATTCATATAAAGTTTTGTAAAAAAAGATTTCGTAAATAGTTTTACGTTTTTAGCTGTAATAATAATGCTACATTTAAATGTTTCCAATACGTAAGGTTCAGCACTTCTCCAAATATACAAAATTTTTAATTTTGTGTCTTTGAAAGTTGAGTATTAATACCTACGTATTACCAATGAGACTAGGCTGGATAATCAACAGCTGTCTTCATGTTGCTTTACAAAGAAATAAAGTTTTTTTGTTCAACCAAAACCTAAGCTAAAGAGCAACTTTAATGGCCCAGTATGGATCCACTAATATGAAAGATGGCACCAATTAGCGATGGCATTTAGCCTCATTTTGTCTCTAATTCATTTGTCTGGCAGAAGGTCCTTGATAGAGTTCGTTCTTAGTAGAAAGTACTTAACCGCCAAGACTCTTTGTTGTGTCATAGAAACAGTTTATGCAGCCCTGGGAGGGGAGTGAAGAGGACGCATTAGGAATAGATCAATACTAAGTAAATATATAATCATGTCAAAACAAAAACAAATCCTCTTCATCAACAAGCTGGAGCTCTTTACAAAGGCCAAGATCCACACAAAACGCTAGCACTCTACAAACAATGCAGACATGTTACACGAGAGCCATGGCAATAGCGCAAATATGTATTCTTTGTATAATATATTGAATTCCCTCAGCTGCTAGATATACCGTTGAGATCTGCGTCTCAGTGTCAATGTCAGTGTCAGTGTCATTCTGCACTTTAGTGACAGTGTTGTGGCTACTTTCCTCGGATTTCACATCACTATGCTGAACATCTAATTAAAATGAACTAAGTTGTATTAACACATATTTAAGGAAATTAAGCACTGATATGAAAATAGGAGGCTCACCATGAATCCAAATCCAAGGAAAAAGTAAAATGTTCTGGGAAAAGTAATTCAGTAAATAGCATTCCTTTATAGCTTACTTTAAGTCTCTTAACACCCTATCTCCTGGTTAATACATGATAATATATATATATATATATAAAGAAAAAAAAAAAGAAAAATAACAGAAGGGAAAAAATGTTAATACAAATAAATAAATGGATAATAGAAAATAATAATTAAAAGTAGATAATATATATATCTATATATATCTACTTGTATTACTATTACTAGTTGTATTCTTTATTTAATTCTTATTTTCTATTATTATCCATTTATTTATTTTTATTAACTTTTTTCCTTTCTGTTCTATTTCTCTTTTTTTTTTTCTTTATATATATATATATATATTATCATGTATTAACCAGGAGATAGGGTGTTAAGAGACTTAAAGTAAGCTTTTTTTTTTTATTAATGGATATGTATTATCTTTGGTTGTACTCTTCAAAATGTAAAAAAGAAAGAAAAACTATATATATATATATATATATATATATATATATATATATATATATATGTAATAATATGTAATAATATATTTTCTTTTTGTAATAACATTTGTTTTAATAAAAAGTTTGAACATGGATCCAAATCCAAGCACCTAATTTTTTTAAAAAATGTGGCTGTTGAAATTTTAAATCAAGACATTTGTTAGCTATGCTAGAGCTGGCTTGAGTACTACAGGTACATTATAATCACTGTAAAAATGACCTGCTTAACAAACAAATTGTTTCCTTCCACAATGCGACCCGAGTGCAGATAAGTACAAATAAATAATTGTTGTCATGACAACACATATAGCTGTTATCTCCTGATGTGCATTTTAAAAATGTACTTTTTGTCAAATAAAACAGACTAATTGCAGTTTGAACAGCTACAGTAACTGCTTTGAATACAATATGGATGCAAGACTACATTTTTCGAAATTTAAGGGTAATTAAAACATGTCACATGTGCACTCAATGTCTAAATTGACTCATCAAAGAGTATGTGACTTTCTCTGTCACATTGTCAGATATGTCTTTGTGATCTTATTACAAAGAACGTCTCGGTTACGTATGTAACCCTCATTCCCTGAAGGAAGGGAACGGAGACGTTACGTCAGTTACTGATGGAATGGGGGTTTCGCTTAGAAGCCAATCGCCTTTGAGCTCTACAAAACGACACGGCGTGGGTATAAAGGGCGTTGCGTGGCAATCTCGCATTATGTTACCTGCTGAAGAGCCGAGGCATGAGCGCCCGGCCAGTTCCAGCGGTACAGCGGTCGTGGCAGGGGGACGTAACGTCTCCGTTCCCTTCCTTCAGGGAACGAGGGTTACATACGTAACCGAGACGTTCCCTTTCAGTCAGTACACTACGAGTTACGTCAGTTACTGACGGAATGGGGGTCCCAATACAATCTCGCCATGACGGCTGTCTTCCAGCGTCCTGCGCTGACTCGGGCTCCCTGCCGTGAGTGTGGGCACGAACGAGGGGCTAGGCTCAACGCTACCAAGGTACACTGGGAAGCATATCCCACGTGGAGAATGCAACACAATGCCAACCCAAAGGGGGGGACTTTAAAAATACACCTATGACCTGAAGGAGCTGCATAGGGGACACTCCGGGGTATCCAGCCAAAGGTGGAATATTTCAACCCCAGGCGTGGCAAGGTGTCTTGCCAAGGGAAGACACGAGCTACAAGAGACTTACCGTGGAAATACACATGTGTACCTGAAGGAAGTGGTGGGAACCTTGGGGAACCTTGGGCACGTATCCAGGCAGGGTCTCAGGATCACGTGAGAATTGGCCGGCCCGAATTCCAGGCACGCTTCGTCAACCTAAAATGCCTGCAGGTCCCCTACCCTCTTGATGGAGGCCAAAGCAGTCAGGAGCGCCACTTTCAATGAAAGGAACTTCAGCTCGACTGACTGCAATGGCTCAAAGGGAGCCTTTTGCAGGGCAGCTAGGACCACTGCTAGGTCCCAAGAGGGTACCTGAGGTGGGCGAGGAGGGTTTAACCACATTGCAGCCACATAGACCTTCAGGGTGGAGGGAGACAGCCTTCGCTCCAACCCTTCCTGGAGGAAGGAGAGCACGGACCCGATCGAGCATTTTCTAGGGTCCTCTCGCCGAGAGGAGCACCAGGTGACGAAGAGGTTCCACTTCAACGCATAGGCCTGTCTGGTAGACAGGGCTCTAGCGGAAGTGATGGTAGCCGCCACCTGAGGTGGCAGGGTACTCAAACCTGCCGCGCCCCGTCCAGGTTCCGCACTTGGAGGTTCCACAGGTCGGGACGCGGGTGCCATATGGTGCCCCGTCTCTGAGACAGGAGGTCCCGTCTCAGAGGGATCGACCAGGGAGGTGCTGTTGCAAGGAGTACAAGTTCTGAGAACCAGGTCCGGCCGTGCCAATACGGGACGACCAAAAGGACCTGCTCCCTGTCCTCCCTGATCTTGCACAGAACCTGTGCGAGAAGGTTCACTGGGGGGAACGCATATTTGCGTGGGCCCCGCGGCCAGCTGTGCGGTAGTGCATCCGTGCTGAGGGTCCCCTCGGTCAGGGAATAGTACCAGCGGCAATGGGAAGAGTCGCGGGAGGCAAACAGATCTATCTGTGTGTCGCCAAACTGTTCCCAAATCAGCTGAACCGTCTGGGGATGGAGTCTCCATTCCCCCGGGAGCGGCTGAAACCGCGACAGCTCGTCGGCTGCGCAGTTCAGGTCTCCCGGGATGTGAAGAGGCACGAAGCGACCTCAGATGCTTCTGACTCCATAGGAGGAGATGGCGGGCGAGTTGCGACATCCGGCGGGAGCGTAGACCACCTTGTCGGTTGATGTATGCTACTGTCGCCGTGCTGTCTGAACGGACCAGTACGTGTTTGTCCTTGAGCAGGGCTCGAAAGCGGTGCAGGGCAAGACGTACGGCCAGCAACTCGAGGCAATTGACATGCCATAGGCGCTGGGGTCCTATCCAGGAGCCCGCGGCAGCATGTCGCTTGCACATGGCGCCCCAGCCCATGGAAGAGGCATCTGTTGTGACAACACCATGCCTGGAAACTCGTTCTAGGGGAAAGCTGAGGTTCGACCAGGGGTGAAGGTCTGACGGCAGGCTCGGGTCACTGGGACTTGGAGCGTGCTGTGTTGCCATGCCCATCTCGGGACTCGATCGCAGAGCCAGTGCTGAAGCAGTCTCATATGGAGCAGACCAAGCGGGGTCACCGCGGCTGCTGACGCCATATGCCCCAGGAGCCTCTGAAAAAGTTTCAGTGGAACCGCATGCTTGCCCTCGAACTGGCGAAGACAAGTCAGCAGAGACTGCGCGCGCTCGCTCGTAAGCTGCGCGAACATGGCGACCGAGTCGATTTCCATACCGAGAAAACAGATCCTCTGCACTGGGGAGAGTTTGCTCTTTTCCCAGTTGACCCGAAGGCCCAGACGGGCGAGGTGCTGAAGCACCAGATCCCTGTCTTCGCAAACCTGATCCCGAGAGTGGCCTAGAATCAGCCAGTCGTCGAGATAGTTCAGGATGCGAACCCCGTGTTGCCTGAGCGGCACAAGGGCTGCCTCGACAATCTTCGTAAAGACGCGAGGGGACAGGGCTAGCCCGAAGGGGAGAACCGTGTACTGATATGCCTGCCCCTTGAAGGCAAACCGTAGAAACAGTCTGTGTCAAGGAAGAATGGAGACATGAAAGTACGCGTCCTTCAGGTCGATCGCTGCAAATCAATCCGAGGGACGAAAGCACTCGAAGATGCGTTTGGCTGTCAACATCTTGAATGGAAGCCTGTGCAGGGTTTGGTTCAAGACGCGCAGGTCCAGGATTGGCCGTAACCCACCGGTTTTCTTGGGTACAATGAAGTAAGGGCTGTAGAAGCCGGACTTCATCTCGGCTGGACTGACGATCGAGATCGCACCCTTTGCCAGTAGGGTGTCAACCTCCGCACGCATGACAGGGGCATTGCCACCCACCACGGTATAGCGGACTCCCCGAAAGCGGGGAGGAGACCGAGCGAACTGAATCGCATAGCCGAACCGGATAGTGCAGGCGAGCCAACTGGACAGGTTGGGAAGCGCTAGCCAGGCTCCCAAGAACTGAACCAGCGGGGTCATGCGAACCACCGGCGTACCCCCGATGGGGCAGCGAGGCAGAATGACCGGCCCAGACAAGGGAGGCATGGGAGCGTCCCGGGGTGTGGGCGGGGTGGAATTCCGCGCCCTGACAGAGGAGACCAGGGAAGGACCAGCGTTCCACGGGGTCTCGTCTGCCAGGGGGCTGGCGACAGAGGGGGCCGAGAGTGGCGAGGCCATGGGGCGTCGCGCACTGCCAGCCGCGCCCTCTTGAGGCTCGGAGGTGAGAATGTCAGTTCTTTCTTGGGAAAACAAAAGATTCTCCCCCGGCCCTCCACCGGGGGAAGGAGTGGTCCTGCTACCATCTCCTGGGAAAGAACCGAGGTCACCTCCGAGCCGCCCGTCTCAGGACCGCCGCTTAGACTGCCGTTTGGCAGGCTCGGGGGCTGGGACGGGCGGGGCCGCCTTTCTGCGACGCCTCGGCCCGGGTGAGGGCTGCTGCTGGGGCCGGGCAGGAGGGATGGGAGTCGCAGGGGGGCGGCCTCGGTGGGGAGCAGACTGAGGCTTCTGGGCCGGCGGCTGGGTGGAGGCAGCAGCTGGCCGCCGGGGCAGAATATGTTTAATCGCCTCAGTCTGCTTCTGAGCGGTCGAGAACTGTTGGGCAAAGTCCTGGACTGCCCCGCCGGATAGCCCATCCTGGGAAATGGGAGAATTGAGGAAACGTGTTCGCTCAGATTCTCTCATCTCAGCCAGGTTGAGCCATAAGTGTCGCTCCTGGACCACCGAAGTGGACATCACCTGACCGAGAGAGCGAGCGGTCACCTTCGTCGCCCGTAGAGCGAGGTCGGTGGCCGTCCACAACTCTTGCATTAATGCAGGGTCAGCATTGCCCTCATGCATGTCCCTGAGCACCTTGGCCTGATAGACCTGTAGGGTAGCCATGGCATGCAGGGCGAACGCGGCCTGGCCCGCAGCTCTGTAGGTCTTCGCCGTCAACGTGGACGTGAATCTACAGGCTTTGGGTGGGTGCTTTGGGTTACTGCGCCATGTCGCAGCACTCTGTGGACACAGTTGCATCGCGACTCATGGAGTCTCGATCGCAACACTGAGATGGCCATGTTCCCGCAATGAGAACATGACTCATCCATGAACGCGCGCTCAGCGTGCACGAGGCCCAAGCACGCCAAACAGCGATCATGACCATCGAACGGAGGCACCAGCCGACCGCACCCAGAAACGGAGCACGGGCGAGCCATCTTTAAAAAGACGTGCCACGTGCAGCTCTTTTAGAGAGGAGTTTTTTTGCCCTGCAGAAATGCTGAAGCACCCAGGGAGAACGCGCACGCT
This sequence comes from Rhinogobio ventralis, assembly GCA_039654625.1. Lineage (NCBI taxonomy): Eukaryota > Metazoa > Chordata > Actinopteri > Cypriniformes > Gobionidae > Rhinogobio > Rhinogobio ventralis. The sequence goes on along the minus strand of CM077195.1, from coordinate 26,079,273 downwards.
GTGCTAGATCACTGCACAGATCAGACAGGAATGCGGAACTCGCTGGAACGTGCCGTAACACCAACACTCTGGAGAGAAACTCGTCTTGAAGAGAGAAGCGCTCAGGCAGTAACTCGGCTCTGAAGCAGAAACATAATGCGAGATTGCCACGCAACGCCCTTTATACCCACGCCGTGGGGCAGGGTTGCGGCATGCAAATTCCGCAGACCCACGGCATTTTCATGCCATTGGCTCGTTTTGTAGAGCTCAAAGGCGATTGGCTTCTAAGCGAAACCCCCATTCCGTCAGTAACTGACGTAACTCGTAGTGTACTGACTGAAAGGGAACATCATTTTCCTTTGGACATCCTTTCAGTTTTATCTGTGCTCATCATTAATTAGAATTCACAAAGTCAGTGATCACAGAATAGATGACATGATGAAAAACTGATTACTAATCCTGCAAATGACGAACATGATTCCACATCAAAGTCTTTACAGTTGTTTACTGTGACAGTCTTTGGCGAATATGCAAATCCTCCTTTCTATTAAACCACTAGGGGGAATCTACAGCTATATGCACTTAATTTACATGTCCTCTTGTTAATTAGACAGAGTATATATTTCTTCTTTATTGTGCGGTTATGTAAGACCTGTTTCATATTGCTTGCCTATGCAGGGTGCAAGCAAAGCAGCAGTTTAAATGTAGACAGTTTAAGTTTATAAAATGGTTAAAATTACACACAAACATTGTGAAACCTAATTTAAATTATGTGGCTTACATTTACATCCAATAAATAAATATATAATCTACATAACCAAAACCCCAATAAACCATTTAACATGTCTGGATTCAGTTGGGGGGTGACAATGTAAGTCATTTTGATGTGTGGATGATTTCTCACTCTGTAAGCCTCTAATAACTACGAGACAATGGGTCTCATTTACTAATAATTACATGGATTATTTCATATTTGTATGCACTGGAGAACGTCTCACAAAAAATCACAACGTGCATAAACACATGAATTTGTTCTTAACATTGCTCAAATATTAATGGCTTTGCAGTATTTTAAACAAGCGACTGCGTGCTTGAGGTTAGTCATTTGCATAAAACACATCCAAACCATCTCTTTATGTAAGGACTTTCCATACAACCTTTCCTTTCCTTTTGTCTTTCTCAAACATATGATGCTTTCTAAAGATACGCTTTTTCCCGCGAGCATGCGCAGCAAGATCCCGCAGCAATGCCTTGTGCATCATCCTTAGTCCAAATAAAAGAAACACAATTTATACAGATTCAGATTACAGACATCTGTAGGAATTGAGATGAATCGTTCAAACTGACCAAGAAGCAGAATTCCACAGAGAGTCCAAGTCAAAAGGACAATAAAATCAAAGTTCTTCAAAACAAAGAACGCTTTTAAGAGATTGCTATTTAAAAATCAACTATTAGTTAGATAAACAAAGACAAATGGGTTTGAAGATGGCACATCTTGAGTCTCACGAGGAAAACCTTAGGGATGACCAAATTAGACCAAAAGACAGAGACCTAAAACAGATATCTTTTTGAGACCTCTTTCTGACCTGAGTGGCACAGAGAAATATCAAATTGCCTTGCCAAAACAATGCTAAGGGGAATTATAATCAAATGTCATTTCATTGCATAATTCAAAATGATGTCTGTAACCCACACTTTTGAATATTATGTTGTAATAACTCATTGTTCATGTCCTTTTTAGTAACTATTTATTAATGGTAGGAAGCATGGCGTGCTTGGTATAGGCATGAATGGTTTTCTTTTTCTTGAATTGTGGGATGAATCAAATCTGTGTAAAATGTATCATATTCGTATTATAGAAATCATGTCTAAATTATCCCATGCTATAGTTAGAGAAAGTTAGAAAATTAAGGAAAGTTAGAGACCATGTGACTAATAAGATAACTGTAATTTAAGTGAGAGGAGGAGAAAGTCACACCCCGAACTAAAGACAATGTCTAATTGTTTAGAACTCGTCCAAGGGTTGGACAAACATTTAATACGTTTAATAACTCAGGACAGGTTAAACATCAGAAGACTTGTAAAGACTTGCGAGCCATCTGACTACTCTCATCTCATTAATTCTTCTTTTCCTTTTTTACTCAGTTTATTTTCTTTCCATTGAGTCTCGCTTTCTAAGTACATTTTTGCCACAAAGTTTCAGTCTACGACTCTAGCCTTTGCTCACCTTAAACTTCCACCATGAGACTCTGCTTCCATTCATCTGCCAACAAACATGATTGGCTTCCCAGAGGCATCACTCCAGACACAACGAGACCTCCACGAACCAGCGAAACTGGGAAACCCTGTTTTAGCAAGGGTGCCACAGAAGGGAATCCCCACCAAGGAACAAAAGCAAGCAAACAAAAGTAACTCCTCCAGATTCAAGTCGAACTGGTGCATTGATATAAAATATAATAACCCCTCCTATGAAATGATAGAAGGGTTACATTAATGATAGATGGTTCGTTCAGGTTAGTTCTAAGTGCAAATATTGCTATAGAAACTTGGGAAACTCTTAAACTCAATCTTTCCTCACCTTTTTTCTTTCTTCAACTTGTGTGAATGTGTGTACATGTGTTTATGTAAAATATATTAGTTTTATGTGTTAGAATAGTCAATAAAGTCTTGTTTGTATATAAAGAGAATTGCCTTGTTTTATGTGCTTACATAATACTTTCATTATATTTTGGATATTAATATCAGATGCATGAGTTGTTAGTTACGGCCCATTCAATTGAGTGCTGGACAATTCTTTAGTTTGGACATAAAATAAGTAATTCTATCAAAATTCCTTATAAAATTAATTAACATTTCCCTTTGAGCTAAACTGACCTGTTTCCCTTACACCTCTCATTAGCCAGCTGTGCATACAAGTATCTGTGTTGTTATACAGAGAAACCATGCAGCTCAAGCTACAACTAAAGTCCCCTTCAAGTAAAGTCTGTTCTCTCTGCGTCCATATTTGCAACGCCACCAGGCAGCTATTTCGGGCATCCAAGACCTAATTCTACTTGAATGGGGAAATCCTAAAATCTCAAAAACGGCTTGATGAACTCACAATTAAGTAACAAAATCTGACATGAACTGTCCCATAAATGCTGTTTCTTATGTTCAAATATTGTTAAAAAAGCGTATGTTTAAGGCTCAGACCAATCAATGTGCACGTGCAGTCCTAAGCGCAGAACACTGATTGTTTCTATAGCAACCAGCTTCTAACAGCAGCGACTGGCTCTTTTATTTAGAAGGTGGGACTTATTCCACCATATTGTGCATTGCACTTTCTCCCATTCATAATATGAGCGCACTGTCTTTCTATAAATAAAGTATTTTCTTATTCTTTCCCTGTATATAATAACATCCACTCACCTAAAGGATTATTAGGAACACCATACTAATACTGAGTTTGACCCCCTTTCGCCTTCAGAACTGCCTTAATTCTACGTGGCATTGATTCAACAAGGTGCTGAAAGCATTCTTTAGAAATATTGACCCATATTGATAGGATAGCATCTTGCAGTTGATGGAGATTTGTGGGATGCACATCCAGGGCACGAAGCTCCCGTTCCACCACATCCCAAAGATGCTCTATTGGGTTGAGATCTGGTGCCTGGGGGGCCATTTTAGTACAGTGAACTCATTGTCATGTTCAAGAAACCAATTTGAAATCATTCGAGCTTTGTGACATGGTGCATTATCCTGCTGGAAGTAGCCATCAGAGGATGGGTACATGGTGGTCATAAAGGGATGGACATGGTCAGAAACAATGCTCAGGTAGGCCGTGGCATTTAAACTATGCCCAATTGGCACTAAGGGGCCTAAAGTGTGCCAAGAAAACATCCCCCACACCATTACACCACCACCACCAGCCTGCACAGTGGTAACAAGGCATGATGGAGCCATGTTCTCATTCTGTTTACGCCAAATTCTGACTCTACCATCTGAATGTCTCAACAGAAATCGAGACTCATCAGACCAGGCAACATTTTTCCAGTCTCCAACTGTCCAATTTTGGTGAGCTCGTGCAAATTGTAGCCTCTTTTTCCTATTTGTAGTGGAGATGAGTGGTACCCGGTGGGGTCTTCTGCTGTTGTAGCCCATCTGCCTCAAGGTTGTGCGTGTTGTGGCTTCACAAATGCTTTGCTGCATACCTTGGTTGTAACGAGTGGTTATTTCAGTCAAAGTTGCTCTTCTATCAGCTTGAATCAGTCGGCCCATTCTCCTCTGACCTCTAGCATCAACAAGGCATTTTCGCCCACAGGACTGCCGCATACTGGATGTTTTTCCCTTTTCACACCATTCTTTGTAAACTCTAGAAATGGTTGTGCGTGAAAATCCCAGTAACTGAGCAGATTGTGAAATACTCAGACCGGCCCGTCTGGCACCAACAACCATGCCACGCTCAAAATTGCTTAAATCACCTTTCTTTCCCATTCTGACATTCAGTTTGGAGTTCAGGAGATTGTCTTGACCAGGACCACATGCTTGCATGTATGAGGCCCATTCATCTTTAATCAGCTTTCATCTTGAAAAAAAGGTAATATTTCTTAGAAGAGATGCAAATTAACTTGTTTTTGTTTTTCAAAGATGAACAGAACATCCATAGTGCCCTAAGTTTTAAGATGGAAGCCTGTTAAATGTCAAAGTGTCAGTTACTACTGCCTAAAATGCTTCTCTGTATGCACAGCACTTGCTGTGCTCTTTAAAGGATGCACTTGCATGATCTTTAAATATAAATACATTGTGACACATAAGGAAAACTCGTTGATGAGCATCAATTCCTTTTTTAAGTGTTATGTTCATATGTTATAAAATCTAGTAAGAGAGTAAAGGATTTGTGACATGGAGGGTTTAGACGTTGCTCTCTTTCAGCTTGAGTTGCTAGAAAGCTCTACGTTCCACTACATTCTGTTTTCCTTCCTTCTTTATCTAAGATTTGCAATGGATGGACGACATCTGCTCTGACAGGTCTCAGTTTCAGCTCCTCGGGCAGTTACCTGCTTCAGTGAACAGCTTGGTATCAAATGTAATTCAAGCATTCATTCTGAAAGATCCACAAAGTGCCCTTGGCCTAAAAAACAACCAGCAGATGGATTAACTAAACACTATGCCAAACTAAGCAATTGTGTGACCCTAAGCATTGTCCCTGCAAAAGAAATCTCACGGTTTGTAAATTAGATCTCTTGTCTTTCATCACAGCATGGTTGTGTTCATGTGTATCATTTGGATGAAGCAGCGATAGGGAAAGGCATGCTGTTACAGGATTTCCTTAGTCTCTTCTAAACATCATTAGCAGAACAGCTGTGGCACAAAATCTACTCATACGTACAATTACAGACAGTAATAAGCGCTCATCTAACAGTATGGTCTTTGGTCAAAGTCTGATATAAAATGCTCTATCAAGAATAATTTTGGAGTACTATTCATACGATTTCTCCAAGCCCTAAAATTACTTTAACGTTCACACTTAGTCATCAGACAAACTTAAGATGTGTACCAATATGGTGAATATGCATATTTAAGAGTTTCCAAAGCCTTTGATCTGTCACCTGCAAAATAAGCAACATCAAGGAACAGCTGTGGACTTACACAGAAGATCAGGAAAATCCACACAAAGCAGCACTAAATTCAGAGGGAAAATATTAGGGTGTTCTCTGTTCAGTAACTTAAAACTCCAGACCCCCACTATAATCTCTAAACTGTCACTTAAACACATTGCATTGCACATATAGCTGGGGTAAATTTGGTATATTTGAAGGAGCTTATTATATGCACTGCTCATGCTGACATTCTGAATATTGACTTATAGTGAAGGCCTTAATCGGATCCAAGCTCATGTAATTAAAATCATTCTCAGCAGGGATCATCCAGTAATTAGTGTCAAGCCATTAACGTTCCTTTATATGTCTGTTAACAGCATATTTAAAACATTTTTCAGGAATTCTAATCAGACCACCACATCAAAACGGTATGCATAATTTAAAATTAGCCAAAAGTGTAAGACAGGAAATGAATAGGAAAAACGGGGTCTAAATGATGATTATGTTGATAAGGTAAGTGATGTCAAAGAGGACAGGCATGACAATCATTCTAATTAGAGTGAAAACAGCAGTATCTTCAGAACCTTTAACCTCAAGAACTAATTTGAAACATGAAAAAAAACATGTACTTCAGCAAATCAAGAAGCAGCTTTACTTGTGACATTCTCTACATTTCAACATTTTACATTAGGCAGCATTTTTGCATATTAACAATCTCAGTACATCTAATAGCATAATCCATGTTAATCTGCTTTATGCATGTAAGGCCAATAGGCTAATGGAGAATTTAAATGAGTACAAAATTAAAATCTGTAATTTCCCAATTCTTAAATATCTGCTTCAGAGTACATTCTAAATGCTCAAAAATAGCTATATATTCACTATGCTATACAAAATAATGAGTGCCTCCTTGAGGTGTTACACCCCTGCTCTTTTTCCCCCTATATGCACATATGGTAATATCACCTAATTCAAAGTGAATACTGTTATTTCATCAAGTCACATTGTTCCAGTGCATCCATAATTCCCCTCACTCACAACATTGCATTTTTTTCAGTTCATGGTGTGATCACATGACCATACAGCAGCCAAGTGCAGCTGAGCCCATTACATTCCCCTCTACTTGTATTTCCATCACACCTGCAAGATATACTGTACAAATGTGAGAATGTCTTGACAAGATATTTTAAGTAATGTCCTCTGACAGAGGCTTACATGTCTGTACTGGATAAAGAGAATAACCTTTTATGTAAAAGTGGTAGGCATCTGAAGCTACACAAGATATCAGAGGATCAGGCTCTTAACACAGCCTGGTCCTCATTCAAAAGTAAATGAAGTGAGAAGTTACAGGGTTTGAAGGACAAGGACAAGAAAAAAAAAGTGTTGCATTTTGAACACCATGGTTATCAAAACTAAGCTTTTGCTTTCATGGCAAGGTAAAATGTGCAATATTGTGCAACAGTACATTTGGCACTACATCACTGTGTTGCTATTGTCCCTCCTTCTCTGGGAAAACAAAGAGGATCTTTTTTTACAGAACTAGCCAAATGCAGTTTATTTAACACTTGGCACTAATTTAACACTTGGCACACTATAACAGCTATTAGGACTGCTTGTTTGGCAAGCCGTGTGCTTGCAAAATTAACATTGATGCAGGTATTTTCACAAGAAAAAGGGAATAACCTATTCTGACAATGAGAAGTAATGTCAAGTGGTGTAACCATCGGTTAACCATCAAGTAATAAATAATAACATATTTTCTTTACACATTGACTATGTGAGTGTATATCTTAGTTGTTATTTTCAAAAAGATATATTTACATCTTGAATTAAACTTGACTCATAAAAAGGTCAAATAATTCAAGCAACTTATTGACCATGACCTATTCATGAGAGTCTGCGGAGGTCCTCACTATGATGTCATTTCCTGTTTTATATTTTTGGTTGTATCACACAATTATGTTGGTCATATATATAGCTTAAATTTGTATACAAAATATTTTTAAATATTAAAGTTATTTTTAATATAATATTTTTTCTTTTAAAAAATAATAAAATATCACGCCAAACGTATTGAGTTTTCTTTTTCTTCATTATGAAACCAGGACAGTTATATCACACTAGCATTTATGGACATTTTGAGACAAATGTAGTAAATTCCAAAAAATTACTCTGATCCTGGGCCAAAATCTATAGTTTTTACTTACAAGTTTGTCAAGTTCGCCAACAGCTGATTAATGCGATTGGATTGAAATTCTGGCAGTGTCAGAAGTTTTAATGCAGTTTTAAGTCCTGGAGTGTGACCTTCTATTAAACCGTCAAATCAAAAACCAATAGGAGCACAGAAACTGATGACACAATTAGTGTGACAACAACAAACCACCTTCCGCATACTGTATATCATCTTCGTTTTTTTTTCTTCCCATTTTTCTTTTCAGGGCAAACCATGATCAAAAGTAACGCTAGATTGTTTTTGTTTGCAAGTCACAATTTCAATCTTGCATGTAAATGCAGCTCACCATCACAGAACATGTCACGGACTGATGATGTAAAACACAGGCGAGTCTTCTTGTGTGCATCTGTTTTAATGAATCTTTACTGTTGTACAGTCTGACATTGAAGAGAACGTCTCGGTTACGTATGTAACTCTCGTTCCCTGAAGGAGGGAACAGAGACGTACGTCGGAACTGACCAATGAATTGGGGATCATTTTCAGAGACCAATCTACTTCGACTGTTTAAAACGAGCCAATGAACATTGGCATGCGGTTCACGCATTCCACACTCCACCTCGCAGCACGGATATAAATAAGGAAGTGGAATACCGCATCCTTGCTTTTCAACTGAGGAGCCGAACTAGTGACTTGGGCCTTCAGCGGAAGCACAGCACCTGGCAACGGGACGTACGTCTCCATTCCCTCCTTCAGGGAACGAGGGTTACATAGGTAACCAAGACGTTCCCTTTCAGTCGGTCATGTTCAATGTACGTCGGAACTGACTGACGAATTGGGTATCCTAACAACACGCCAGGGATGCTGGCCCTTCCAGCGTCCTGCTTGAGCTCACTGAACCACCCCCTTGTTGGAGAGGGAAGTTAGGGCTCTAAGCAGAGAAGGTCAGTCACTGCTGTTCCTGCAAGACCCACTCAGTGTGACTATTGGATAACGCTGGGAAAGCGTGCCTGTCTCCTTCAATAGAAAGAGAGGTGGCAGATTACACATAAGGACTCGAGATAGTTGAGGATGTGAACGCCACGTTCTCTGAGCGGAACAATGGCTGCCTCCGCGACTTTCGTGAAGACGCAAGGCGACAGGGACAGCCCGAAGGGCAGGACTTTGTACTGATATGCCCACCCCTCGAACGCAAAGCGTAGTAATGGTCTGTGTTGAGGGAGAATCGAGACATGAAAGTTTGCGTACTTCAGGTTGATCGCTGCGAACCAATCTCGGGGATGGATGCATTCGAAAATGTGTTTCTAGGTTAGCATCTTGAACGGGAGCTTGTGCAGGGCCCGATTCAGGACACGCAGGTCCAAGATTGGCTGTAACCCACCACCTTTCTTGGGTACAATGAAGTAGGGGCTGCAGAACCCCGACCTCATATTGGCTGGAGGAACCGGCTCGACCGCGTCCTTCGCCAGTAGGACATTGATCTCTGACCGCAAGACATGAGCATCGCTGCTTCGCACGGAGATGAAGAGGATGCCCCTGTACTGAATCACGTAGCCGAGTCTGATGGTACGGATGAGCCAGCGAGATGGCCTGGGGAGCGCTACCCAGGCCCCCAAAGACCGAACAAGCAGGACCAATGGCACCACAGACGTACCCGGGGTGGGGCAGTGAGGTGGAACACACAGACCTGACTCGGGAGGCTCCGGAGACCTAGCGGCAGGTCCTCCTCCGGGGGTGGGGGGGATTGAGAGGGGTGCGGACACCATCTCCACTCGAGCAGATGCTTTTCTCCCTGGGCTGCCAGTCTCAGTTGGGCACGGCACCCTGCCCGGCACCCTGCTTCCTAGGTGAAGGCTTAGCAGGGGCGGAGGCGGATGCAGGGGGATGCCCTTGGCGACGAGCAGGCAGAGGCGCTGCAGCCGACAACTGGGTGGAGGCAGCAGCTGGTCGTCAGGGGAGGATGTTTTTGATTGCCTCCGCCTGGATCTGGGCCACCGAGAACTGCTGGGCGAAGCTCTCGATGGCGTCGCCGAAGAGGTCGGCCTGGCAGACAGGGGCATTGAGAAGCTGCACATTGTTGGTCTCGCGCATATCCGCCAAGTTCAGCCACAGGTGCCGTTCCTGGACCACTAACGTGGACATCGCCCAACCCAGGGAGTATGCAGTGACTTTCGTCACCCAGAGGGCGAGGTCCGTCGCCGCACGCAGTTCCTGCATAACCCCTGGGTCAGTCCGCAGCGGTCTTGGGACACAGTTGCATCGCCACAGACCGCTCCACTCGGGGGGATCGCCACGTACCCCTTAGCCATGCTGCCATCGAGGGTAGTGAGGACGGAGGAGTCAGTCGATCGGTTTCTAGCGTTGTAAGGCGCTGTCCACGACTTCGTGATCTCCTGATGCACTTCCGGGAAGAAAGGCACCGGAGCGGGGCACTGAGAACCAGCACGGTCCGTCCCGAGAAACCAATCGTCCAATAGCAAAGGTTTGGGATATGGTGGAGGGTTCCACTCGAGGGTTCCATAGCCATGAGCTCTGAATCAGACTCGGGCAACGCTACCACACCCGAAGGGGGCAACGCAGCCGAATCTTCATCTCCAGAGGACATTAGCTCGTCCCCCCACGCAGCGATCGAAATCATATCCTCAGCCGGAGCCCCGAAAGTCACGGCTGGCCCCCCATGGGGAGGACAAGCGCGTTCTCTCGGAATCTCCACATGAGTCATTCACAAATGCTGCCTCAGTGTGCTGAATGCCCAAACATGTGAGGCAACGATCGTGACCGTCAAATTGACGGCATTCAGAAACACACGGTTTGAATGACATCTTGAAAAAGACACAGGGTCAAACCGTGTTGCTCTTTTAGAAAAGGGAAAAAAATGCACTTATCAGTGCCGAGGCACACAGGGGAGATGGCCGCGGCTCACAGCAGCTCAAAGGTGCAAGCCCACTGTAAACCCTCAATGGAGAAACACCCAGCGAGCTGTGAAAACAGCTGTTTTTGTGTGTCCTCCACACTCGCGACCACCGCTGCAATTTGTCTCACCAACACCGTGACAGAACAATCCTTCTCTCGAGACCTGCTGTAAGAAACACTCTTCGTGGAAACACACTGAACTTGCAGTAATGTTTGGCTCCGAAGTAGAAAGCAAGGACGCGGTATTCCACTTCCTTATTTATACCCACGTTGCGGGGCAGAGCGTGGAATGCGTGAACCGCATGCCAATGTTCATTGGCTTGTTTTTAAACACTCGAAGTAGATTGGTCTCTGAAAATTATCCCCAATTCGTCGGTCAGTTCTGACGTACGTCGAACGTGACTGACTGAAAGGGAACTGAGATTCCACAATGTGACATGGCTTACAGTGGAGATCATGTCTGGGAAGCAACAATCGTAAAGGAACATTATAAATAGTGCACCTAGTTTTAATTAACATGTTCATCATAGACAATTTTATTCAAGTCATAGTATTTTCAATTAATAAATAGGACAAAAATTAGTGTAGTGCACGTCACTGACCCTAACATTTATACTGTCTACTCAAAACCCTCAGGCCTTCCTTTGGCTAAAGCAAAGTTAGAAAAGATTAAGTATTGCTGAGCAAAGCAACAGCATTGCCAAGGCAGTTACATTTTCATCATCTCCACGACACAAAGGCTTTTCCTTCAGATTGTTTCTATACCCTTCTGCTGTTGCTGTTTTACACATTTTCTGCATACTGATGCAGATGTTTGGATGAGTTCAAGCCATCAAACACAGTATGTATTGATATTGGGGTTGTGTGTAATGACAGTATTATGCGTGATACAAATGTGACAAGAAACGTGATGACCATGATCTTATGCATTTAAATGGGTTTTGCATTTGGATTTCCTGTTGCTGGTACTTTCTCAGTAAGATGGCATTCTGTCACCTTGTTCCCGCAGTCTCTTTCATGTTCTGTTTATCTGTCAGTTTGAATAAATGCTGTATAGTAAGACACTTTTAAAATCTTGTTTTCCACAATACATTACTGTTTTAATGGAAAATAGTATGCTACTGTCAGAATTTGGCCATTTTTTAACAGCAATTTTTACAGTGTAGTGTTCACATATGCATAGCATAAATATAAATTCGGTGCTTTCACTGAATCTGCTAACTTACCTCTACTGCAAGAGGTTAGTGTAGTCATGATGAGTATATTTGAGTGCACTGCATAGATGACATAGATTCCCCCCAGGGGGATTGGGGTGGCATCCATGTAATGATTCACAAGTCAGCTGCTATCATGTGATGCAAAGCAAATACTTTATTGCGGAGCTCCATTCGAGAATATTTGCTTTTAATTTGCTGTCACACTACTGACTTCCACATATGATGTTACTGCATGTGGGAGGCTCATGGTTCCTGTTGGAGTCGGAATAAAAAAAAGATCATTCTTTATATTATGTGTGTGCAGTGAAGTCATTGCCTGTATTCGAAATTGCCCCCTATACCCTCATTCACTATTCCCTACATTAGTTCACTAATATAGTTTACTTGTAAGAGTGAATGAAAACAAGTGAGTGAATACAGAAACTGATTGTGCCGGAATGGATTCCTCTTTTGCATAGTTTGTGCTTGTTTTGATATTCATTTGAAATGTAACACTCTGGCAGCTCCAGTAGTAATGAAAAGATTATTCTTGAACGTAATGGAAACTATGTATAAACTATACTTTAAGGAGACCTATTACGCCCCTTTTTACAAGATGTAAAATAAGTCTATGCTGTCCCCAGAGTGTGTATGTGAAGTTTTCGCCAAAAATACCCCAAAGATCAGTTTTATAGCATGTTAAATTTGGAATTCCTAATGACAAAGAGATGTTGATAGGCCTGTAGGGCAAAAGGTGTGTCACACCTTTACAGTAGGAGAAGATGTAATTATCTGATTGGTCAGTCTCACATTTGGGTTTAATCACATGGTCAAGATAAAAGAGGATTGTAACTGTTGCTCTGTCTCTGTTATTCTCTGACTCTCTCTCTTCTCGGGGCCTGCTCTTTGACTCTTCTCTTCTTTGGCCTCTTCTTTTCTTTGTATCTTTCTCTCTTTCTCTTTCTCTCTCTCTCTCTCTCTCTCTCTCTCTCTCAAGTAACATTCTATTCCTGGGTACGATTAATGCTATACGTTTTTATTATCTCATACATCTATTTTGTAACTATTTTAAGTGTAACCATAACCAAATTTTGTTGTTAAATTCTTTCAATTACAGATTGTGTGCTAACTAATTTTGATTCGGTATTAACTTTATGTGCGACCTTTATTGCAATACAATATAGACACAGTATAGCAATGCTCTCCCACATATTTGCTATTGTAAATGCGCTTATTTCCATCGTTGGTATAAGTAGCAGTGGGTGGTAAAATATGAGAAATGTTTCATCTTGCTGATAACGTTTCTTTAGTCATTCGGCAACCCTGCAGCCTGAGCCACTGTAGGTAAACCACCCTTACACATCCCTTTAAATGGAAATTAGCTGGTTTGTGCACAAAGCGTTGGTATTGACACACCTAATTAATGTATTACAGATTTTCTGTTTTTAAAATATTTCAAAAATGTTATTTATTTCTGTGATGCAAAGCTGAATTTTCAGCAGCCATTACTCCAGTCTTCAGTAACACATGATCCTTCAGAAATCATTCTGATATGCTGATTTAGTGTTTAAGAAACCTTTCTGATTACTATCACAGTTAAAACAGCTGTACTGCTGTCATTTGTTGATGTATAGTCTGTACTGTCACATTTGATTGATTTAATGCATCCTTGCTGAATATAAGCATTAATGTCTTTCAAAAAAAAAAAAAAAAAAAAAATCAATAAAAATCGTTGCCTGTAATATTTCTGACCCCATTTACTGACCCCAAAATGTTAAATGTTAGCGACTTGCTTTTTACACCACACAACTGACCACTCAAACAAACAAAGTGGTCAATGGGTGGAGAATCTGAAAAAGAAAATATTTATTTTTTAAACTGGCTGCATGTATCTTGCTGGTGAGAGCCCTCTTTAACCTCACTCACCAGTTCCAGTGCACTTGCCCCAAAAACTGACACAAATAAAACAATTTAAGGTCCTAAATTGTTCATGTCAAGGTCATGTCATTGCATGTTTACGTGACTTTTCCTGTTATGTCTCATTATCTTTCTCGCTAGTTCTTTTTTTGTGAACACTCTAGATGTGATTTTAATTTCAAGATTTAATGGCCTCTGCAATTACATCCTCCATCCCGTGGCACTGCTGCGCCACAGCTCAAAACAAGCAAACAACACATTAGCATCCGAACGTGTGCAAGGCAAAGAGTTCCGCATTCTCCCCTGGCACAGCAGCCCAAAACAGGATAAGCGTGAATGAACACGAGGCTTGAACCAGTCAGAGAGGCAGCAGCCAGATTCATATTAACCCTTTGCCCCCTCTTGTGCCCCAGCACACTGCATCCCTGAGCGACAAGCTGCCATCCACAGCACTTCAGATAGTTTTTACAGGATTAACCAATCAACACAGTGAGGTTTCCTCCTCTCAAAGGGACCAGGCCATCTGGAGTTATGGTGAAAACAAGGCCAGATCTCTCCAGTACATCTGGTTCTTGAAGAAGGTCCACTCTGAGGTCATTTCTGTGTGGAGATATGATGATGCCAGACTGCACCTATCTTTTAGAGTCAGATGACAGGAGGAGGAATGTTTACTGATGTTTGCAGTTCTGTAAACAGCCATTTGTTTGATCTAATTTGTAATCGAGTTATTGCAGGGCTGGACAAAACTCAGAATGTAAGAACTGGCTCACTTACAATACACGATATACAATCCATGAGTAATTTCAATCAAATTAGCGGTGCACTACAGGAAGTTTTCATGAGCTGCAGTGTGATTTGGAATTTATGCAATTTATAGAAATTCAACAGAAAAAGGCATTCTATTAATCTATTCCTCCATCCATTCATTCATTCAATCATCCATTTGCAAGCCCTGTAAACCTTTAAACTTTCAAGACTTTCAAACTTCAAACAAGGCCTAGACAAGCCATCATTCAGAGTTTGTGTTACTACACTACAATTCACAAGTTTGAGTTTTTTTTTTAAATGTATAATTTCGCATAATTAAATTAAAAGTGGGTATCAGTTAAGTGGCAGTAAAGATTTTTTCATTGTTACAATTTTTTTCTAAATACTGTTCTTCTGAACTTTCTATTCTTAAAAGAATTGTGTAAAAGAATATATCTTTTTTTTTTTTTTTGCAATAAACTATTACTGTTTCCAACATTAATAACAATACGAACCGTTACTTGAGCATAAAATCAGCATATTAGAATGATTTCTGAAGGTTCATTTGACACTGAAGACTGGAGTAAATGAAGCCTGAAAATTCACCTTTGGCATCACAGGAATAAATTACATTTTAAAATATATTAAGATCGAAAAAAACTATCTTGTTGAATGTGATTAAAATAATACTTCAGAGCCCATTATAATATTGGCTTTACACATTAATATGACAAGAGTGACCTTCTACGAGAGAAGCTAAGCCATCCAAACTTTATCAAGACAGAATAGGGGCTGAACATTTCAGTCAGTATTCTTTAAAGGTTCTTAAGACAAAAGCTATTGTAAAAGCCAAATGTTTATGAACAATGACTAAAGACAAAAGGACTTGAATTCCATATCAACATTTCTTTAAACAATTATTTTATTAAAAAAACAATACAGCAAGCTTATTTAATGTTGGAAAGATTAATGCACTACAAGGTAAAATTACAAAATGGAGGAATTTCGACAAGGTAGCCTTCCTTATCAGAGCTGCCAGAACCTCTCACAGGGCCACGATGATTCAAAATGTCTGAGAGGGCTTGCCTCATCCTGAGAGAATTCTGTTCATTTATATAAATCCTAGAGGTTTGCGTTTCTAAAAGCCATTAGAGGTGTGTGTGTATTAAAAGGGAAACGTCAGCAGGGGCTTGATCTGTCTTTAATTAGGCTTTGTTTTTATTCTTTTGGTACAGACAAATCAGCTTTCTCACCCTCCTTGGGCATCAGTGCCATTCGAAGGAGCTTGTTTGCTTATTGTTTGTGTTCTGAGCTGAGCTGTAATGGGAAGATGTTAACCGTCGCTGTATGTGCTTCATGTGTCACGCTTTGAAGACTCCCCTCAGGAAGTCACCTCAATTGCTTAACTTAAACTTCCTTCCTCATCCATCCTGTCCTTTGTGTTAAAAATGTGTTATAAATAAATAAAATATTGATCAATAGAATATAAAAAATTGATAAAATTAGATAGGAGAAAAAAATATTTGTTAATGCTTTTGCGCTCTCTCGAAAATGTTTTGCGCTTGTGTTAGCTTAAAAATGTTTGCGTTCCCCAGAGAAACTCTGCGTTCACAAAAAGTTCCTTAGGGGAATGCGTTTTATATATATATATATATATATATATATATATATCATGAAATATTCATTCATAAATATCATTACGTTTTTAATGAGTTGAGGAAATTGTACAGCCTGAACTAACCATGCCTCATCATGAAAAGGTTAATTATCTGACATTTTAAAAGATTTTTTATTTTTGACATTGACTTGAGGGTCTGTAGGGACATTATTATAGTGTCATATTAGCTTCCAATTTACCATGCAAAAATTAGAACAATTAATAGAAAAAGAAACTTGCTGCTATGGATCTGTCTACATTACAACTATTTGTTGATAGTAATACAGTAATTATTATTATTATTATTATAAATGTAAGTTTTTATATTTGAACTTATAATAGTATTCCTTTCAATGTTAAATAAACAGTAAAAGCATCTTTAATCTACTCAATAGTCTCTGATTCCTCACTCCTGTCAACACATTTACTTGGACCAGTCCTCCACTGACCTATCCTGGTGTTACCTTACCTTACATCACCTTTCCTCTCTGTTTTTGTGCAAAAGAAAAGCAAAGTCATTAGAGCTACCACGAGACAACAACAAACAACTCTGCCTTTCGGCCGTTGAGGACAGCATGACATGCCCACAGACACCCAAGCGCATTCATATTACTGTGCCATTATATTGCTATTGCTTAAAATGTGACCCAAAAAAGCCCTCTGTTTCTCAATGTCTGTTGCTCCTAATCTCTCTTTTCATCTTTCACTTCCTCTCTCATGCAACCATTTCAGTCCAGTCGGCCTTCCTCCCCTGGGCTGTGCCTGTCCTTGCCCTGCTGTGGAGACTCTATTCACAGGCCTCCGGGAAACTGTAGGAGCCTTTCGGGCTGTGGTGGGAGACAGACTGACAGAGACAGAAGTGAATAGGATAAAGGCTCCGCAGAGATTGACCCACTGCAGAGGGGTCTATTAGTGTAAGCTACCATCTGTTAAATGACTGAGAGGGTGATTTGGGAAGGATATTTAATGCCTTGTTTGATAAAAGCGAAAGTGCAATTCTGCTGGACATTCTGCAGTTCAATTTTATGGTTATAGACTGAAAAATCTTCAGAAGCAGATTTTTATATCTACTAGAGGTTCTCATTGATGCAGCAAGAAATCAGTTATACAGCTTTAATCTTATTGGCTACATTCACAGCATCACGATTTTGGAATGACAGCAGTATTTACCAACAGAAATGAATCTCATATTGTCCTGTTCATACTTACAGTCATAAATAATGCCTGTAACAATAGTGACACTAATTTAAGTCAAAGACGCTGGTTTCTTATTGAACACAATCAACACAATACTATTTAATAATAATAATAATAAAACACATGCACACACACACACACACACACACACACACACACACACAAGGACATTATGAGGACATTCCATAGGCGTAATGGTTTTTATACTGTACAAATTAACCCTACCCCTAAACCTACCCATCACAGAAAACATTCTGCATTTTTAAATTTTTAATAAAACAATGTTTAGTATGATTTTAAGCCATTTTAATTACTTATTTTAATTATAATTATTTTAAGGATTCGGGAAATGAGGAACAACCCCCTAAAATAATCTTTTCCAACACCATTCCAACCACCAAGAAGTTATAATTGCGTGACTACATGTATTTAGTGTTTATTAGCGCCGTACATTCTTTTGCTTTTGACCACGGGTGAATCTCCAGTTGTCACTGATGATGACATTTGGGCCTTTCTGGATTACATTCCGCCATCAAAATGATACGTTTAATTACTCCAGCTACTGTGAGAAAAGGACATGCTGTCCACTCCTCACGTGCGTTACTACTACTAGCCGGACTCTTTCTTTCTTTATACAGACGGTACGTAATGACGCAAAGACATGCTTGAATTTCCCGCGGAAATCCCCCATACCACTCTAATTATAACACATTATTACAAGCTTACTGTTGTGAATGGGGCTAAGGTAAGGAGATAGTTTTGAATACTGGTTTGTAGTGTACTTTTGTGGTTTGACTGCAGCTTTAAATATACACTATTACAAATTGTCATAATATTTCACAATATTGCTGTTTTACTGTGTTTTTGATCATTTTGAGCATAAGAGATTTCTTTGAAAAACATCTTACCAACACCAAACTTTTGAATGGTACCGTACATATAACCTGTTTACACTGTATGTCTTGGTCCAGTGGCTTTACAGTGCATACGGAAAGTATTCACACAATTTTCCACATTTTGTTATGTTACAGCCTTATTCCAAAATGGATTGAATTCATTATTTTCCGGAAAATTTAACAAACAATACCCCATAATGACGTGAAAGTAGTTTGTTTGAAATCTTTGCAAATTTATTAAAAATAAATGTACATAAGTATTTCACAGCCTTTGCTCAATACTTTGTTAAAGCACCTTTGGCACCAATTACAGCCTCAAGTCTGATGCTATAAGTTTGGCACACCTATTTTTGGGCAGTTTTCTCCCATTCTTCTTTGCAGCATTTCTCAAGCTCCATCTGGATGGATGGGGAGCGTCGGTGCATTGCCATTTAAAGATCTCTCCAGAGATCTCTCAATCGGGTTCAAGTCTGAGCTCTGGCTGGGCCACTTAATGACATTCACAGAGTTGTCCCGTAGCCACTCCTTTTTTATCTTGGCTGTGTGCTTAGGGTCATTCTCCTGTTGAAAGATGAACCTTCGTCCCAGTCTGAGGTCCAGAGCGCTCTGGAGCAGGTTTTCATCAAGGATGTCTCTGTATATTGCTGCATTCATCTTTCCCTCGATCCGGACTAGTCTCCCAGTTCCTGCCACTGAAAAACATCCCCACAGCATGATGCTGCCACCACCATGCTTCACTGTAGGGATGGTATTGGCCAGGTGATGAGCTGGTAGGTTTCCTCCAGACATGATGCTTGCCATTCAGGCCAAATAGTTCAATATTTGTTTCATCAGACCAGAAGATTTTGTTTCTTATGGTCTTCAGGTGCTTTTTCGCAAACTTCAGGCAGCCATTTACTGAGGAGTGGCTTCCGTCTGGCCACTCTACCATACAAGCCTGATTGGTGGATTGCTGCAGAGATGGTTGTTCTTCTGGAAGGTTCTCCTTTCAGAGAGAAACGCTGGATCTCTGTCAGAGTGACGATCGGGTTCTTGGTCACCTTCCTGACTAAGGCCCTTCTTCCCCGATTGCTCAGTTTTGCCGGGCTGCCATCTCTAGGAACAGTCCTAGTGGTTCCAAACTTCTTCCATTTACGCATGATGGAGGGAGGCCACTGTGCTCATTGGGACCTTCAATGCTGCAGATTTTTTTATGTACCCTTCCCCAGATCTGTGCCTCAATACAATCCTGTCTCGGAGGTCTACAGACAATTCCTTGGACTTCATGGCTTGTTTTGTGCTCTTACATGCATTGTTAACTGTGGGACCTTATATAGCCAGGTGTGTGCCTTTCCAAATCATGTCCGAATAACTGAATTTACCACAGGTGGACTCCAATCAAGTTGTAGAAACATCTCAAGGATGTTCAGTGGAAACAGGATGCACCTGAGCTCAATTTTGAGTGTCATGGCAAAGGATGTGAATACTTATGTACATGTGATGTTTTTCATTTTTTATTTTTAAAAAAATGTCAAAGATTTCAAACAAACATTTTTTTACGTTGTCATTATGGGGTATTGTTTGTAGAATTTTGAGAAAAATAATGAATTTAATCTGTTTAGAAATGAGGCTGTAACAGATAAGCGCGGTGAATACTTTCCGGATGCACTGTATGTTCTTAAAGGGATAGTTCACCCAAAAATGAAAATTCTGTTATAATTTACTCACCCTCATGTCGTTACAAACCCGTTCATCTTCGAAACACAAATGAAAATATTTTTAATGAAATCTGGGGGATTTCTGTCCTTCTATTGATAGTCTATGCAACTACCACTTTGACGCTTCAAAAAGTTCATAAAGAGATTGTAAAACTAAACACATTTGAGCTTCCAGAAGAGGTTTGCTCTTGAGTGTCAAGCAGGTTTGGTTGAGCTTCTGTTTATGTTCGCTTATATGTGAATAAAAACCTAAATTCAATCTGTTCATCATATAAAATGACCATCTCGCTTCATAAAATTTTGACTAAACCGCTCAATTCAAATATGGATTCGTTTTAGGATCTCTTTATGAACTTTATGAAGCGTCAAAGTGGTGGTTGCATAGCTGTCAATGGAGGGACAAAAAGCTCTCAGATTTTATTAAAAAATATCTTAATTTGTGTTCTGAACATGAAGGAAAGTCTTATGGGTTTGGAATGACATGAGGGAGAGTAATTAATGACAGAATTTTATTTTTTTTGGTGAACTAACCATTTAATCTTGTTTTTAATTTAAGCAATTAACTTTTTTTATGAACCAAGCAAAACTGCTACAGCTTGTCAGTGTCAGAATTAGGGACCCATTTGGTAGCATTTTATTTTCAAATTTCAACAGACAGCAGACCGCACAGTAAGGAGGAGCACATGGCTATGAGAGGGGCACCACACTACAGCCTGTGAGAACAGTGTGGGTCAGCCGAATATGCGTGGAAAGCAACATGCTTAATGTAACTTTTCTGAAAGTGAGAAAAAGCTCACTAAATGAAGACAGCATGTGTTTACTGGACTGACTGTTGTACATTGATGGATTGACAATGGACTTTTTTATGGGTACTCTAATCTGTGTCTGATTAGAAATTATATGTTGATATTGTTGTTATTGTTGCTATAAGTTGTTTTATAGTATATTTATTCCTAAATATGAAAATATGTTAATGTATTTTAAATGATTTATTACATTATAATATTAAAGCTAAATATGTCAAAATAAATATTTCACCTTTATGTTTTCAATTACCAAGCTAACAGCTTCGATAATGCTAATTGTTAAAGTGATGGCCAGAACAAGAGTCCTAAATGTTTTGATATTTTGAGACTCAAAAAAGAAAGTTGTGTCATAATTTACTCAACCTCATGTCTTTCCAAACCTGTGACTTTCTTTCTTCAGTGGAAAATAAAAGAAGATATTTTGAAACATGCCTCAGTGCTTTTTTTTCATGCAGTGGAAGTCAATGGTCACCAAAACTGTTACCAACATTCTTCAAAATGTTCCATAAAAAAAAAAAGTCAACATGAGGGTGAGTAAATGATGATAACATTGATATTTTGGTATATACTATATATGTGGTAGATATACTATAGGGATAGTTCACCTAGATGAAAATTCTGTCATCAGATAGTCGATTTTTGAATGACTTATTTATAACCAAATTGTATGTGGACATAACTGTATTTAGCACTCAAAAACAACTGACAACTGTCTTATGCTGCTATGTGAACGCAGCCATTGTTATTATTCATTTAGTGTTGCATACCTAAATACCTCATTTTGCCAAATTAGAACTATAAGGTGCACTATGATTACGTGTTAAGTGCAGAAACAGACCTATTCTGTTGTATTATGAAACACATCAGCAGTCTGCTCACGTTGCCATGTAAGAGAGAGAGTCATGTGCCAGTGACACATCCCAGTTCATTCTAACAGCCTTCACTGGATCATCAGCAGGCCACATGTGCCCCACTGCAGATGGTGCAATTACTATGAAAGCACACACACAGTTACAGATGCAAATTCGTCAGAAAAATGCACATCCATACACATGCATACCCATGTACCCTATACAAAATGATTATAAATGAACCATGCAGTCGAAATAATTCCCACATGATTATCACACTTACAACCCTGTTATGCATACCACATTGTCGGTGAATCTATCTCAAATATGTCTACATATGTTCAGCAGCAATTTTTACTCTCCAACTAGCTAATTCCAGAGAGGAGTCCATGGCTTACTGCAAATAGTATTTTCACACCGGGAATGCTCCTCTCACCCTTAGCTAATCAGTGAGCATGTGTCTAAAAGCTGGATAAAGCCATTACAACACTAGGTCTAAAAACAGCTGAGAAGAAATGTGTCTCACTGGTGGCATACTGGGCATGGGCCAACTAGACAGCAGTCTGTGCAGTGGCATACACACACACACACGCTGCCACCAAGATATCTCAGAGGTGTTAAAGTATTACTTTTGTCTTGGAGAAAGAGCTCTCACATTCTGAAGAGGGGGTCACAAAACGGACACAATCCTGCAATTTTCCCAATGCTTGGGAACATGTTCCAATCTCACATTGCCCTCCATCTAGGGCTCTGCTTTTCACTGCCACCATGCTTCAAACTGCTCTCCGTAAAGATGGAGACAGCCAGACACTTTTGACTATCTCCATCACCTTCATGCTGAGCGATGTCAGGCAGAAAAACAGAGACACATTTAACAAAGGCCTCGCTTGCACTCTCTCACTCCTGTCCTCGGTCTCTCTGCCACTTTCCTTGCTTCCCCCAACTACTGTCTTTCTCCTGCAGTGCATACTTTTAGAGAAGGCATATACCTTTTCCCCTTGGCTCCAACACATCTAAATATAACCAGCCTCACAGAGAGCTGTAGCTTTTAACGAGTTGTAAGAACAGCTGAAGTGGAAGACTGTGAATGATCTCTTTTTAATATTTACCCACCGCAGCCTTGATATTCTTAAACGAAAATTTAATAATTCTACATCCTATATATATATATACACTCACCTAAAGGATTATTAGGAACACCATACTAATACTGTGTTTGACCCCCTTTCGCCTTCAGAACTGCCTTAATTCTACGTGGCATTGATTCAACAAGGTGCTGAAAGCATTCTTTAGATATGTTGGCCCATATTGATAGGATAGCATCTTGCAGTTGATGGAGATTTGTGGGATGCACATCCAGGGCACGAAGCTCCCGTTCCACCACATCCCAAAGATGCTCTATTGGGTTGAGATCTGGTGACTGTGAGGGCCATTTTAGTACAGTGAACTCATTGTCATGTTCAAGAAACCAATTTGAAATGATTCGAGCTTTGTGACATGGTGCATCATCCTGCTGGAAGTAGCCATCAGAGGATGGGTACATGGTGGTCATAAAGGAATGGACATGGTCAGAAACAATGCTCAGGTAGGCCGTGGCATTTAAACGATGCCCAATTGGCACTAAGGGGCCTAAAGTGTGCCAAGAAAACATCCCCCACACCATTACACCACCACCACCAGCCTGCACAGTGGTAACAAGGCATGATGGATCCATGTTCTCATTCTGTTTACGCCAAATTCTGACTCTACCATCTGAATGAGACTCATTAGACCAGGCAACATTTTTCCAGTCTTCAACTGTCCAATTTTGGTGAGTTGTGCAAATTGTAGCCTCTTTTTCCTATTTGTAGTGGAGATGAGTGGTACCCGGTGGGGTCTTCTGCTGTTGTAGCCCATCCGCCTCAAGGTTGTGCGTGTTGTGGCTTCACAAATGCTTTGCTGCATACCTCGGTTGTAACGAGTGGTTATTTCAGTCAAAGTTGCTCTTCTATCAGCTTGAATCAGTCGGCCCATTCTCCTCTGACCTCTAGCATCAACAAGGCATTTTCGCCCACAGGACTGCCGCATACTGGATGTTTTTCCCTTTTCACACCATTCTTTGTAAACTCTAGAAATGGTTGTGCGTGAAAATCCCAGTAACTGAGCAGATTGTGAAATACTCAGACCGGCCTGCCTGGCACCAACAACCATGCCACGCTCAAAATTGCTTAAATCACCTTTCTTTCCCATTCTGACATTCAGTTTGGATTTCAGGAGATTGTCTTGACCAGGACCACACCCTTAAATGCATTGAAGCAACTGCCATGTGATTGGTTGATTAGATAATTGCATTAATGAGAAATTGAACAGGTGTTCCTAATAATCCTTTAGGTGAGTGTATATATATCCTGCAATGAAAGATGAAAGAGGAGTATGAAATCCAATGTGCACTTTGAAATTTTAGACAAATTTTGAAATTTGATGATCAGTGGTGTAGCAATACTCACCACTTACTTTAAGTAAGTACTAAATTTGTCCTCCCCTACTTTTTGGGAGATAATCATGTTTTATGAGGTCAGTTATAAAAAAAAAAACCCTGTTTATTAAAATAAAGCTGACATTTTAAAATTTGAAATGTTGCCTGAATGTATAACTTTATAATAAGTTTATTTATTTTTACTACATTTACTAAAACTAAAACATAATAAAAACATGAAATACAAATAAATTAAAGCAAAACAGAAATAATAATTAAAAGCACATAGCAAAATATACAAGAACTTGAACTAAATTTTAAATGAAACATTTTATGACTGTAACTGAAGGACTGAATTAAACTAAAAACTGTAACACAACATTCCAGATCTTGAAATATTCATTTTAAATGCTGTGACTTTTAAGCCTATGACCCTCAGCTATTCCAAGATCATGAGCCACTTTAATACATGTGTATATATTTATTACACATGTAGGAGGCTGAATATAAAACAAGAGGTCAGCAAGATATTCTGTAATCAAAACCATCCACCATTTAATGAAAAAAAGAATGACTTACCCAGCACTCCCAGCCTATAATTCAGGGTCACCACAATGACATTTCCATAGCTGGCCAGAATGCTGCCGTCAATCATATTCCCTGTTCCTTCCATGTAGGACCCACCATGGATGTACACCATAACAGGTCTCAGCCCATTCTCATCATGGATGTCTACAAGAAGAAGAAAAAAAATCATCTAAACATACTGTTAACATTTTATATCTGTGGAATGACTGAACAACCATTTTTGTCCAACTAATAGTGGCCTGACAAAAGTACTGACAGTTTTTTCCTCAGTAAACAGACATCAGTAGAACACATTAGGCTTTACACTTTGACAAGAAAATCCAATAGTACAATCCCAAATGAGAAGATCAGACAAATATCTCAAATTAAATTGCTTCTTTATACCATTACCAAGCTGCATTTTCATTGAAACTAATCCCACCTCAGCAAGATTCACCTCAAGATGTGGCTCATGCTCTGGGAAGTCCGTAATTGCTGCAGATGAGTTGGTTATTTGTGGGGTTCTCTTGTTCTGATTAAAGCCCCTGATTAGTACACGTGTAGGAGGCTGATTATAAAACAAGAGACATGAAGCCCTAGGATGAGGATGTCTTTGATAGCAAATCACAAATTGCAAGCAGGCTTACCAGACTATAGATTCTTCACATCAGATATTTAATGGTCTTTGAACAGGCCAGCTAATGTAGATGCAGATGTGTCCCTGTGTTTAGTCAGTGTTTCTAGACGAGTGCGCTTACTGCATAGGCTGAACATTAATATCAATGAATGCATACAAATGGAAATTGTAAACAACAAAATAAATATGTTTCTCTTCAGCTATAGGCCACTTTTATGTCCCAGGAGTTGATGTTGATGTAAAACATTATGTATATTAGATTAGATTAGATTAGATTCAACTTTATTGTCATTACACAAGTACAGGTACGAGGCAACGAAATGCAGTTTGGGTCTAACCAGAAGTGCAATAGCAGCAAGTGCAGGACATGAATATGTACTGAATAAATATAAAGATGGCTATTACTATAAATAGAATTTACAGATAGATATGTACAGAATAAATATACCGCAACATTGCAGAATCTGGAGAGACCCCGAGCCTCGCGATGTACTCGCGCCACCATCATGGATCAAGACATATACAGTATATGTATATATATATATATATATATATATATATATATATATATGTGTGTGTGTGTGTGTGTATATATATATATATATATATATATATATATATATATATATATATATATATATATATATATATATTACTGACCCACTGTTGTTGCTCCTTTTAAGGTTTCCACTAATAACATTTTTTTAACATTAGTGTAGGCCTGCTTGTGTACCAATGAGATTATCATGTCAATGAGAAGAGAACATAGCCTATATGTGCCTATGTTAATGTTTAGAAATGTAAATTGTCTTTCCTACTGACAAAATATACTGGCTTAAAACCTTTTTTTTTTAAAAACCATATATGTCTCACCTTTGCACTGTGTATATAGGCTGTGTGTGTGTGTGTGTGTGCGTGTGTGTGCTCACACTTTAGATTAGGGCCCAATTCTCACTGTTTAACTAACTAACAACGACTTTTGCCTGAATAAACTCCTAATTTCTGCTTATTAATAGTTAGCAAAGTAGTTGTTAAATTTAGATATTGGGTAGGATTAAGGGATGTAGAATATAGTTATGCAGAATAAGGCATTAATGTGTGCTTTTTAAGTAATAATAAACATTCAATATCCTAGTAATATATATACTAATAAGCAACTCAACTAGTTATTAGTGAGAATTGGAAATATATATATTTGCTGTTTATTAGTATTTATAAAGCACACAATAATGCCTTATTCTGCATGACCATATTCTACATCCCTTAATCCTTGGTCCACTTTAGAGATTCTACTAACTATAAGTAGCTTGTGAAAAACCGTCAACTAACTCTCATTAGACTGTTGGGTTAGGTTTAGGTGTTAGGGTTCAGGTTAGTAGAATAAGTAGACATGTAGTTGCAAAGTTACTTATAGTCTTTAGAATGTCTGTTAGGGGAGCATCAAAATAAAGTGTTGGCGGATATTAAGCAGAAAGTCTACTAATACCATAATGAGAGTTAGTTGACATGTAGTTGCAAAGTTACTTATAGTTAGTAGAATGTCTAAAGAGGACCATCAAAATAAAGTGTTACCAAAATCACTGTTTACAAACAAGTTTAAATGCTCTGTGGTTTGCAATGATGGTTATTAGAGCAATGTGTATACAGTACTAATATTTCATCAAATAGCTTCCTCAGCCCGCTCAAAACAGCTGATGGAATGAGAGCTAATGGTATCAAAAAGGGGTTATGACATTCTGTATGTGTGCCTGTGTCTGTTTGCATCCACCTCAGTAAACATACTCACTGCAAACAGCCTCCTCTCAGTGGAGTGGTATATCTGCATTAGAAACGCCCTTGTTGGCTTCTCAAACTGGAGTGGAGTCTAACGATGGCGTAAGACCCTGAGTAATTGGTATTCAGCCAAAGCCACCTCACTGTACTTTGATTATTGGTTTCTGTTGCATACGGCTTCATTAACTGCATGGAGGTGGTATACAAACATATACACAAACACAATCACACACACACACAGCATGGTCTGCTGCAGAGCTGGCACAATCTTACAGCGCCTGTGGGCAGGCGAGCAGAATTAACGGCAAGTCTGTGTATCGTTCTCCCCGCAAAGGAAAACAGAGAAAATGAGAGAGAGGGAAACAGTGAGAGAGCGAGAAAGAGAGCGAGAGGTGGAAAACAACCCGTCGTGACAGGTGATTAATCTCGGCCGGGTTCTGAGTGGGCGCCAGGCAATGTACTAATGTGAGTGCATCTATTTTGCAGCTCTTTGCTGGTGTACAACTTTCAGCGTCACAGTGCCTTTATTGCGCTGGACCATCAGCAAGGCCAGAACTCCTGTCTAACATTCTGCCTCTCAACCAGGCAGACTAATAGCTGCGCACAGGCTTCTAGTTTAGTGGAGATGTTACACAAGCATTGTGTTGTTTTACCCTTTTACACTGGTCTAGGATTACCTATCCTGACACTAAATCATAAGCGTACCCTTTACTCCCAACACTGGCAAAAGCATACCACCCACAAAATTGGAAACCTCTATTATGGAGAATCCTAACTGACAAATTTCACCCAAGAGAAGTAGTTTAGGTACTGATTTTATGGGGCACTTTCCAAGAAAACAATTTAAATCATTCATCACCACAGCTATTGGAAGGAGAACAATCCAGAAACACATTATGAGAGTGGAGTGCTGCCATGAACTTGTCTAGAGTAGATGCCGATACACATCTTAAGGCTCTTCACAGAAAAACTCATAGATCAAGGAGACATATTAGATAAGGCAGCACATCTATGCACATTTTGCATCCCAGGTGTGTTGAAGCTCAACTGGCTTTGGAAATTTGCAAAGTTGGCAAACATTTGGACTCTTGGGAATGATGAAAAGGACAGAGTTACGGGCCGTTTAGAGTTCTTGCATAAAAAAAATAAAAAAAAAAACAGGTACTGCAGATGCAGTGGAATGGAACGAAGTGAATAGTTTTTAAAAGCTGAACTTCAATTCAATTATTTCATTTATTTATGCATTTGGCAGAAGCTTACGGTACATCAAGGTATTCATTTTATCAGTTCATGTTTGAGCAACACTTTTTTCACTTTTGTATTCTCATGACAACCTATATGATATGTCTAATGAAAAGCTAATCATTTCACAACTTTTACTATGTACAGATTTTAGTATTTTTTTATTGGCGAAATTTACAGGCTTCAACAATTCATAAAGAAATCTTACTAACTAATACATATGGATCTCTAGATTGCACAGCAGATGTCAGTAAATAACAAATAATAAAAATGCCGTCGTTATCTATCCCCAGTTGACGGACACAATCGTTGTCTCACGTGTTTGGGTGTTCAGCACGCTGAGGCAGCTTTTGTGGATGACTCATGTTCCCATTGCGGGAACATGACCATCACAGTTTTAAGGTCCAGGCTCAACCACCACAAGTCCCATTGTGCATCACCCGATCTAGTGGTCCTCCCGAACCTGGCGGATATGCGTGAGACAGACAAAGTTCGGTTCCTCAACGCCCCTATCTGCCAGGCCGGCCTCTTCGGCGATGCCATCGAGAACTTCGCCCAGCAGTTCTCGGTGGCCCAGAAGCAGACGAGGTGATTAAGAATATTGCATACTTTCATGTCTCTATTCTCCCTCGACACAGACCGTTCCTACGCTTTGCGTTCGAGGGGAGGGCATATCAGTACAAAGTCCTGCCTGCGCGGTGTTCGGATTCTCAACTATCTCGACGACTGGCTCATACTGGCTCCCGGGATCAGTTGTGCGAACACAGGGACCTGGTGCTCCGTCACCTCAGCCTGTTGGGCCTTCGGGTCAACCGAGAGAAGAGCAAACTCTGTCCCACGCAGAGGATCTCTTATCTCGGCATGGAGCTGGATTCGGTCAACCGGACTGCGCGCCTCACAGAGGAGCGAGTCCAGTCAGTGTTGAACTGCTTGAATACGTTCAAAGGCAGGACAGCGGTCCCACAGAATTTTTTTCAGAGGCTCCTGGGGCATATGGCATCTGCAGCCGTGGTAACACCGCTCGGATTGCTTCATATGAGACCACTTCAACGCTGGCTTCACGACCGAGTCCCGAGATGGACGTGGCAGCATGGCAAGTACCAGGTCTCAGTTACTCCTTACTGTCACCAAACTTTCAGCCCGTGGGCAGACCCTGCTTTTCTACGGGCCGGAGTGTCCCTAGAACAGGTGTCCAGGCATGCTGTGGTCTTCACGGATGCCTCTTCCACGGGCTGGGGGGCCACGTACAACGGGCACACAGTTGCGGGTCTGTGGACAGGGACCCAACTGCGTTGGCATATCAATTGCCTAGAGTTATTGGCGGTACGTCTCGCCCTGGGCCGCTTCAAAAAGCCGCTACAGGGCAAACACATACTGGTCCATATAGACAGCACTGCGGCCGTTGCGTACATCAACAATCAGGGTGGTCTACACTCCCGTTGCATGCTCCGACTTGCCCGCCATCTCCTCCTGTGGAGTCAGAAGCATCTGAGGTCGCTTCGGGCCATTCACATCCCAGGTGCACTGAACCAGACAGCCGACGAGCTCTCTCGTCAGTCGACACCTCCGCCTCCTGGGCGCTGGCTCAAGGCGCCTCGCTGACAGACATATGTAGAGCTGTGGGCTGAGCGACATCTAACACGTTCGCTAGATTCTATAGCCTCCTTGTAGAGCCGGTATCTTCCCGCATCCTCGCCCCCAGTGGCCAGTAGCGCTAAGTGCCCGTTCTAGTGTCGGCTTGCATATGCCACTCCTGCCTCCGGGCCGGATACGTGCGTCTTTTCCTCTCCAGTTGTGTTCCCTGAAAACGGCTAACCCTGTGGCTCCGCAGCGTACCATCTTCCTGAGACGGGCACGCTTTCCCAGCGTTATCCAATAGTCATACTAAGTGGGTCTTGCAGGAACAGCAGTGACTGACCTCCCTGCCGGGAGCCCTGACTCCCACACCAACATAGGTGTGGTCCAGTGAGCTCAGGCAGGGCGCTGGAAGGGCCAGGATCTCTGGCGTGTTAGTAGGGATCCCAATTCGTCGGTCAGTTCCGTCGTACGTCGAACGTGACCGACTGAAAGGGAATGTCACGGTTACGTATGTAACCCTCGTTCCCTGAAGAAAGGAACGGAGACGTACGTCCCGTCGCCAGGTGCTGTGCTTCAGCTGGAGGCCGAGTCACTTATCTCGGCTCCTCAGTTGTAAAGCGATATGCGGTACTTCCACTTCCGTATTTATCTCCGCAATGCGGGGCGGATCGTGGAATGCGTCAACCGCATGCCAATCTTCATTGACTCGTTTATAACACTCAAAGTAGATTGGTCTCTCAAAATAGATCCCAATTCATCGGTCAGTTCCGACGTACATCTCCGTTCCCTCCTTCAGGGAACAGGGTTACATACATAACGTCTCGGTTACATATGTAACCCTCGTTCCCTGAAGGAGGGAACGGAGACGACACGTCGGAGTACCGACGAATAGGAATCTCGCTCGCGAGAGCCAATCTACTTCGAGTGAAACTAAACGAGCCAATGCACATTGGCATGCAATGATTGCACCAGGTGCTCATGCCACGCAGCGCGGGTATAAATGAGACACAGGTGTTTGCATCAAATTAGCTTTTTGCTGAGGAGCCGAGTAGGTAGACTGGCACCCCAGCAGGGTGCAGAGGACATGGCGACAGGACGTGGTGTCTCCATTCCCTCCTTCAGGGAACGAGGGTTACATACGTAACCGAGACGTTCCCATTCAGTCGGTCACTCTCGACGCCACGTCGAGTACCGGCGAATAGGAATCCCTACCAAAGCGCCAAGGCCTCTGCCCCCATCCAGTGCCCTGTGTGAGCCCTAGTGAAGAGAACGCTGCAGAGCCCACATCGTACCCCGAAGGAGTTATGTGGAGTACAATGCTGAGCCGTAGCCCGCAATGGAGAGAGGGGGCTCAGTCCCACTGACGGGAAGGCTCTCCCAAAGGAAAGACACGGGCTTCCCGTAGGAGCGACCGTGGAAAAATATATGGGATCCCCGGAGGGTCACTCATATAACCCCAGCCCAGTACCGGTTCTCAAGGATTCAGCGGCAAGGGGCCTGATGCCAGACGCTCCGCTACGTCCGGCACCGAGGGTGACGGAGGACTAAACCCAGTGGCACAGCAAGCCGACAAGAGCCAGGGCCTCTCAGTGCTGCTACCCGTTTGAGGCGAGAACACAGGAGGACACTGGCTCTACACGTAGACTATAGAATCTAGCGAACGTGTTGGGTGTCGCCCAGCCCGCAGCTCTACAGATGTCTGGCAGCGAGGCGCCACGTGCCAGCGCCCAGAAGGATGCAACACTTCTAGTAGAGTGTGCTCGCACCCTGAACGGACAGGGCACACCTTGTGCTTGGTAAGCCAAGGTGATGGCATCCACTATCCAGTGGACCATCCTCTGCTTGGAGACAGCCTTTCCCTTCTGCTGGCCTCCGTGACAGACAAAGAGCTGATCTGAGGTCCTGAAGCTTTGAGTTCTATCCACGTAAATCCGCAGAGCACGGACGGGACAGAGCAAAGCTAGGGCTGGGTCTGCCTCCTCCGGGGGCAGCGCTTGCAGGTCCCTGAAGGGAGTGGGTCTCACCCGGCCCGAACTCTAGGCACGATTTGTCGACCGAAAATGCCTGCAGGTCCCCTACCCTCTTGATGGAGGCCAGTGCGGTCAACAGCAAAGTCTTCATAGACAGAATCTTTAGCTATGCTGACCGCAAGGGCTCAAATGGGGCATTCTGAAGTGCTCGGAGCACCAGAGCAAGATCCCAAGAGGGTATAGAGGGAGGTCGAGGAGGATTTAACCGTCTCGCCCCCCTGAGGAACCTGACGACCAGATCGTGCTTCCCAACCGTCTTACCTTCTACGTGGTTGTGATAGGCGGATATTGCAGCAACATAGACCTTGAGGGGGGAGGGCGACAGCCTACGCTCCAACCCTCGTTGCAGGAAGGAAAGCACAGATGCGATCGAACATCTTCAGGGGGTCTTCTCGGCGAGAAGAACACCACTCGACGAACAGGTTCCACTTCAAAGCATAAGCCTGTCTTGTAGACGGTGCTCGTGCCGAAGTGATGGTGTTAACTACCTCTTGGGGTAAGTCACCTAGAGCCTCCGCGCCCCATCCAGGGGCCAGACATGAAGCTTCCACAGATCTGGATGCCAGTGCCACAGGGTGCCCCGTCTCTGAGTCAGAAGGTCCTTCCTCAGAGGAATCGGCCAAGGAGGGGCTGTCGCAAGGAGCATAAGTTCTGGAAACCAGGTCCGGTTGGGCCAGTAAGGCGCCACCAACAGGACCTGCTCCTCGTCCTCCCTGACCTTACACAGTGTCTGTGCAAGTAGGCTCACTGGGGGAAACACATATTTGCGCAGCCCCTGGGGCCAGCTGTGCGCAAGTGCATCCGTGCAGAGTGGGATGTTTCTCGCAGTGGGACGTTTCTGGGGAGGCAAACAGGTCGACCTGTGCCGCCCCAAACTGTCTCCAAATCAGCTGAACCACCTGGGGGTGGAGTCGCCATTCCCCTGGGAGCGCAGCTCATGAAAGCTCGTCGGCCACACGGTGGCTCACACCAGGGACATGAATGGCCCAAAGCAACCTCAGACACTTCTGACTCCAGAGGAGGAGATGGCGGGCGAGTTGCGACATGCGACGCGAGCGCAGACCACCTTGTCGGTTGATATACGCAACGGTCGCAGTGTTGTCCGTGCGGACCAGTACATCTTTGCCCCGTAGCAGCCTTTTGAGGTGGTTCAGAGCGAGATGCACTGCTAGCAACTCGAGGCAATGCAGGTGCGGGCTCTCCAAACCCCTGACACTGCATGCCCGTTGTACGTGGCTCCCCAGCCCATGGCAGAGGCATCCGTGAAGACCACAGCATGCCTGGACACCTGTTCCAGAGGCACTCCGGCCCGAAGGAACGAGGGGTCTGACCATGGGCTGAAGGACTGGCGGCAGGCCGGTGTGATGCTCACCCGGTGAGTGCCACGCCATCTCGGGACTCGGCCGTGTAGCCAATGCTGAAGCAGAGCGGTGTTACTGCTTAGTTGAGAATAGTTGAGGATGCGAACGCCCTGTTCTCTCATGGGCACAAGGGCCCCCTCCGTGACTTTCGTGAAGACAGGGGGGACAGGGACAGCCCGAAGGGCAGGACTTTGTACTGATATGCTCGACCCTCGAACGCAAAGCGCAGAAAGGGCCTGTGTCAAGGAAGAATCGAGACATGAAAGTACGCGTCCTTCAGGTCGATCGCTGCAAACCAATCTTGGGGACAGATGCATTCAAAGATGCGTTTCACAACCCTCCGAGCCCCCTGGGGACCCGGAGATAGGGGAAACTGCTCTTTTATTGAAAATTTGGGTACCGCTGGGACAGAAACAGAAACAGAACGGAACACCAGATTCTCCACCCGGCCCTCCTCCGGGGGATGGAGCGGTGCGGTCACCGTCTCCAGAAGAGCAGTCCTTCCCATCTCCAGGTCCCCCGTCTCAGGGCCCCTTGCCCTTGCCACCCCTCTTGGCAGAGACCTGGATGGGCGGGGTGGCCTGCTTACGCCCGGCTCCACGACGTCGCTTGGGTGGAGGCTGCTGCTGCGATGCGGGAGCGGAGACAACAGCTGTCCGCCGTGGCAAGATGTGACTGATCGCCTCAGTCTGCTTCTGTGCGGCTGTGAACTGCTGGGCGAAGTTCTGGACTGCGTTGCCGAAGAGGCCGGTCTGGGACACAGGGGAATTAAGGAACCTGATCTTGTCGGTTTCCCTCATGTCAGCCAGACACAGCCAGAGATGGCATTCCTGGACCACCATAGTGGACATCACACGACCAACTGCCCGCCGTAACCTTCGACGCATGAAGCGCAAGGTCCATTGCGGTTCTCAGTTCCTGGAGAACTGCGGGATCGTGACCACCCTTGTGCAAGGTCTTCAGTGCCTGGGCCTGATGGACCTGCAACAACGCCATAGCGTGTAAGGAGGAGGCAGCATCCCCACAAGCCTGGTAGGCCTTTCCGATCAGATTGGACGAGTACCTACAGGCCCGGGAGGGGAGACACGGGTTCCCCCTGGAAGTGGAGTTAGGGCACAGTTGCATAGCAATGGCCCGTTCCACGGGAGGAACCTGCATGTAACCCTTCTGAGCTCCCCCATCGAGGGTGGTGAGGGAGGAGGAGCCACTGGGCCGGTTTCGGGCAGTGAAAGGTGCCGTCCACGACCTAGTGAGCTCGTCATGCACCTCCGGAAAGAAAGGAACCGGGGTGGGGCGCTGAGAACCAGCATGGGCCACCCTGAGAAACCAATCGTCCAGCCTCGAGGGTTCGAGACACAGTGGAAGGTTCCACACAAGCCCGACTCTCTCAACGGCCCAGGAAAGCATGGCCATCATTTCCGGATCCGTATCGGGCACAGCGGATCTTAACGAAGGAGCCCCCTGCGCCGACACGTCATCTCCAGAAACTTCTGACCCTCCCTCCGATGCAGCGATGGACATCTGATTGTCAAGCCCCGAAGGATACGGATGGTACACACCTCGTGGGTGGCCCACCGCATTCCAACGGCAGCTCTACTGGCTGTGAAGTGCGGGAGGGGTGAGGGTTCCCCGGGGTTGGGTCCCTGGGGGAAGCGCGCTCACCATAATCCTCAGATCACCCGCGCTACTGCCTGAAGTAACCCTCTGTGGAGGATTAGATCGAGGCAGAGGCACGGGGACTCCACCCCTTGCGAGATGGATTCTCGACCGCAATTCCGAGATGGTCATGTTCCCGCAGTGAGAACATGAGTCATCCACCAGCGCTGCCTCAGCGTGCTGAACGCCCAAACACGAGATACAGCGCTTGTGACCATCCCTAGGTGACAGATAACCACCGCATCCAGAAACACACAGATAGAATGTCATCCTAAAAAAGGACGCAAGCTCTATCTGTGTTGCTCTTTTAGAAGGACGCTCTCCTTGGTGCTGAAGCACGCAGGGGGAGGGGTCACGGCGACACAGTCAGGGGATAGTGCAGCCTGACGTGCGCGCTCTCTTACCAGACGTAAGAGCGGCTTTTCAGCGCTCTCCACCTAGCGCACCGAACCAGCTGTGAGAACAGCCTTTGTGTTTGCTCAAAGGAGAAAAAGAGAGATGATCAAAGAATGTGCTGTGTTTGCATACTTGCAAATACTAGATGTTTCAGAGACATTTTCATTCAGTACTTTATGTACTGCTTAAAACAGCGTCTGTTTGTACAAGAATAAAGTTCAACATACGCCTATACTATTTAAATACCAATGAAGTCTACGTTTTATTTGGATAAACATGACAAAATTTAACATCGCAACTACATGAAAAGTGCTTTTACTGTTCTAAAAATACAGATTTGTGAGAATTAGTGGTGTCAGAATAGATAGTTGTCACGCGATGAATCCAGCCAATTACCTTTTTATTTTGTATTCAGTGGCGGAAAACAAGCTTCTAAAGTCAGCTGACCAATCTGAAGGATTTGTGACATCAGATAACTTGTAGAGAATATGCAATATATAAACGTGCAATTCTGACACTATAACTCACAATTGCAAGTTTATAACTTCTGAGAAAAAAATTCTGAATTGTGAGTTTATAACTAAATGTGAGAAAAAGAAAAAAGTCAGAAAAAAGTGCCAATTATCTTTTTTTTATTATTATTCCATGGTGGAATACATCATTTGTATTTATTCAACAATTCTCCTTGATTGTTTTTGACTGTTAATGTGAAATAACTTAGCTGGTGCCCCGTGGTTAAAGGTGTGCAAGGGTCATCTGTCACTCTCATACTAGCCTAAGTAATGTGCGCCAAAACCTCACAACACTAATTTGGTGCCACGTGTGAGAACCATGACACAACTCATGAGACCAAATTGGCAAGACGTTGTGCACAGATAGACCTTAAATGGTGCTCAAGCACATGCCCTCTTGGCCTCTAACTAGATAAGTGCCCTTTTTGCACTCTTTTTCTACAAATATATATGCCTGTTGCATCAATTCTATACATCTATTCTCACCATGTGCCCGACAACTTATTCTTAATAATTCTGCGAGACTGCACAAGCCGCTCCTACTCTCCATCATCCCTCGTCACAGCCACCAAAGCACTATGCAGAGAAGGCGAGCAGCATCCATGTTTCCCGGACCTTTATTGGTGACAGCCAGGTGAAAATCATGTTTGCCTTCGTCACTGTTTGGGGCTACTATTAAACATCTCAATACAGCCAGCCTAACTTGTTAAGCTTAACAACAAGCAAGCTAGTCTGACGTTGATGTAAAATAGCATTGTGCAAGTTCGAAATTGCAACCAAAATGAATAAAAAATTCCTCAAAAATTTTAAATGAGTTCTTGTGTTTATAACATAATGTAGTTAAGAAATATCACACGAGCAAAATCAATTTCTCAAGTCAGCACGACTGCAAAATGTAATATTAATTTTATACATTCAATTTTGACAGTTTTTGCTATTTTGTCATTTATTTTGTTTTGTAATAGTATTATATCGCTTTTTCCAACATTTCATATTTCTATATTCAAAATGTTATATTTAGAACATTAATCTCATAACATTATTGCAGTGTAAATGGGTTTTGATAAATGGTAAGATGGATTTTGTTGATATTGACTTAATTTAATTGGTATACAGTGTATGTGTTAAATAGTGTAATTAATTAAAAGATAATCAACCATATGTAACTTTACTTTTCATAAATAATTATAAGACCTTTTTTTCCCTTTAATTTGAGCATCTGCCCCCCAAAATGTCTGTGCACAGCCCTGCTTCTAGAGCGTGTTTACATAGAAGAACAGCCCAGGTAAATGCAAGAACATTTCCTGTGTGACTGGCCCTTTTAGGCATCCACTCTTACACCAATTAGGCCAGAGTTTCACCGCATAGACATTATAAAAGTCCCCTTACTTGTTTTATCCATGGAACTGTGCTGTGACAAGGAGAGGTAGATAAAGAGAATGAAAGAACATAAAAGATAGAAATAAAATAAAAGGAAAAGATAGAGAGAGTGCAAGAGTGTCAGTGAGATAGAGAGAAAGGGGGAGGGAGTAAGGAACGAAAGGAGAGAGTGAGTGGGGGTGACTCCGCAGTGCACACACCCTGGACATTCATCATTGCCAGGACAGGCCGAAGAGGATAATATATTCCCTCATGTGCTGCACGGCACTGCACACATTACTCATCTTTATCCAGAGCAAGAAAGAGAGAGAGAAAGAGCTGAATTCTTCATTAGACAACATTTCTTATTAAAGAAATAGTGAAAATTCTGTCATGATTTACTCACGCTCATGTCTTCCTAAATCTGTATGACTTCTGTGCAACACATAAAGTGATATTTAGCGAAATGTGCTATCCACTCTTTTCCACAAAGCTTCTACAGAGCTTTTAGGCTTCAAAATGGACACAAAAGTACTATATAAAGAAGTGATATATATATATATATATATATATATATATATATATATATATATATATATATATATATATATATATATATATATATATATACTGTATATACACAGTACCTTTCAAAAGTAAGATTTTGTTCATATTTTTGTAAGAAGTCTCATATGTTCACCAAGGCTACATTTATGTGATCAAAAGAAATGGTGATATTTTGACATTATTATTACAATTTAAAATATTTTAAAATATAATGTACTCCTGTGATAGCAAATCCATTCATTCAGTTTTTGGTGTTACATTCAGAAATCATTCTAATATGCTGATTTGGTGCTCAAGTCACACTTATTATTATTATTATCACAGTTGTGCTGCGTAATGTTTTTTTGTGGAAACACAATTTATTTTCAGGTTTCTGTAACGCTTTAGATTACAGCCCGCTAAGTACTGCGCAAGTAAAAGAAATTTACAGCATAACATTCAGTAATTATAGTGTACATATAAAGTACGTACATGTAGTTATACTCGTAGGTACAATATGTAAAGTTTGGGGAATAAAGGAGTAACAACCAGGAAAATTAACACATTATTTAAACTGTAAGTATTTTAGAACTAAGGGTACTTATTCTACTATTATGATAGGCAACAATCTTACATTTGGGAGCAATTTAGCAAGAAAATACACTGTAAATCTTTTTGTAATAATAGTGTACCAACATACACTCACCTAAAGGATTATTAGGAACACCTGTTCAATTTCTCATTAATGCAATTATCTAATCAACCAATCACATGGCAGTTGCTTCAATGCATTTAGGGGTGTGGTCCTGGTCAAGACAATCTCCTGAACTCCAAACTGAATGTCAGAATGGGAAAGAAAGGTGATTTAAGCAATTTTGAGCGTGGCATGGTTGTTGGTGCCAGGCGGGCCGGTCTGAGTATTTCACAATCTGCTCAGTTACTGGGATTTTCATACACAACCATTTCTAGAGTTTACAAAGAATGGTGTGAAAATGGAAAAACATCCAGTATGCGGCAGTCCTGTGGGCGAAAATGCCTTGTTGATGCTAGAGATCAGAGGAGAATGGGCCGACTGATTCAAGCTGATAGAAGAGCAACTTTGACTGAAATAACCACTCGTTACAACCGAGGTATGCAGCAAAGCATTTGTGAAGCCACAACACGCACAACCTTGAGGCAGATGGGCTACAACAGCAGAAGACCCCACCGGGTACCACTCATCTCCACTACAAATAGGAAAAAGAGGCTACAATTACCCTGGATGTGCATCCCACAAATCTCCATCAACTGCAAGATGCTATCCTATCAATATGGGCCAACATTTCTAAAGAATGCTTTCAGCACCTTGTTGAATCAATGCCACGTAGAATTAAGGCAGTTCTGAAGGCGAAAGGGGGTCAAACACAGTATTAGTATGGTGTTCCTAATAATCCTTTAGGTGAGTGTATAGACTAGGCATTTTTAAAATTACGGGGTACATAGTGTATTTATATAGAGTATTTTTTTTTTCAATAGCAAAAGTGCACTGATTTGTTTGATCTTCCGTGATTCAAGGCAAGTAAAACTATTGCAACTTTTTTTTTTTTAAATACAAGGGGAAATATACTCTTGTTCCATGTAGTTACAGGGTAAGGGTGACATCTGCGGGCTGTAAATTAAAGTGGTGGTTGTTACCCTCTTGTTCTGTGAAGTTACAGGGTAAGTAGAATAAAAATACATACATACTCGGAAACCTTTATTTGAAAAACAACTTATTTCAAAACAGATTTACAGTACTTCTCATTCGTTTAAAACTACAATTTATTTGAAAAGCTAAAGTCCAATTAGAAAGTAGCACCCCCCCCCCCCACACTTTTTTTTCCCCTGCATGGCTTCTTCCTCCCCTTGTTCCACTTATTCATTTTCTTTCTTTCCACTGATGAATCTTAAGAAGGTATCCCATGTCGCTTGCGATTCTGTAAAAAAATACAACCTACACCCAGAAATGTCCTCACCATTAACTCAACATTTACCCTCATGCCATTATTCTTCAGATGAACACAAACAAAGGTGAATCAATGTCATCTAAAGCGAAACGATAAATGTTTGGAAGAAAAATACCAATATATTTTAAACTGTAGACTATTGCTTCCGACCAACTGTCACCTGCGCATGCATGAGAGGGTTGAGTTCATGCTTGAAGCAAACGTAACGTGAAGCGTGACCCAAGCGCGCAGAGAAACTCACGCGAAAAGTCACACAGAACTCGGATGGCATTTTTTTTTTTTTTTTTATTAATGCACACAACTAAATACAAAAAAAAAAAAAAAAAAAACAGATAATAACAATGAGAAACAAACAAGACAGGAGGACAGAGACGCCAGTTCTCACGCGAGTTTTTACAGCTTCACAACATGCTTATGTATACATCAAACGTGAACTTGACTCTCATGCATGGCTTGCACACAGATGGTCGGAAGTGAAAAGATGAGTAAATTATGAGAATATTATATTTCTGGGTGTAATGTATTTTCTTTTAATACAGAACAGCAAGAGACATAGGATTCCTTCTTAAGAGTCGTCAGTGGAAAGAATGAAAAAGAAGAAGAGGAACAAGAGGAGGAAGAACCCAGGCAAAAAGAAACAAACAAAAAAAGGGACAAAACATGTTACTTTCTGTCAGGACTTTAGTATTTGAAATGAAAAGTTGTTCTATTTATTTGTTTAAATGAATAAGAACTGTTGTAAATCTTTTTTTAATTAAGTTGTTTTTCAAA
Source organism: Rhinogobio ventralis (assembly GCA_039654625.1). Classification (NCBI taxonomy): domain Eukaryota; kingdom Metazoa; phylum Chordata; class Actinopteri; order Cypriniformes; family Gobionidae; genus Rhinogobio; species Rhinogobio ventralis. Next base: position 26,038,800 of record CM077195.1, on the reverse strand, counting down.
TAAAGGTTTCAGAGTCAGTTTGTATGTATTTTTATTGTACTTACCCTGTAACTTCATGGAACAAGAGTGTATTTTCCCAGTATTTAAAAAAAAAAAAACTTGCAATAATTTTATTTTAATTGCTTGCCTTGAAACACAGAATCCAAAACTAAAACAGCTGCACTTTTGCTATATAAAAAATACTGTATAAATGCACTGATAGGTACCCCGTAATTAAAAAACAAAACAAAACAACAGTAACACTTTATTTTACAGTGCCCTTGTTACATATGTTACATGTACTTACCATAGTAATAACAGTAAATTAAGCACAATTATGCAACTAACCCTCAACCAAACCCTACTCCTACCCTAACACTATAGTAAGTGCATGTAGTTAATTAATATTACTCAGTACTTAAATATATAATTACACTGTAACAATGACACCTTAAAATAAAGTGTAAGCAAAAATCCTTTATGTATTGGTACTCTATTATTACAAAAATGTTTGCAGTATATGTCCTTGCTAAATTGCTCCCAAATGTAAGATTGTTGCCTATATAATAAATATCCTTAGTTATAAATTATTTACATTATAAATCATTTGTTAATTTTCCTGGTTGTTACCCCTTTATTCCGCAAACTTTACATATTGTTCCTTTATACCTAGACGTACGTACTTTATAGGTACACCATAATTACTGAATGTCATGCTGTAAATTTGTTTTACTAACGCAGAACTTTGCAGGCTGTAATCTAAAGCGTTACCCAGGATTCTTTGATGAATAGAAAGTTATAATAGATAGAACAATGTCTTTACTGTCACTTTTGATCAATTCAATCTGTAAATGAATAAAACTTAATGAATAAAAATGTACTGAACTGACATCAAACTCTTAAACAGTATGAACTATAATTATGTATAAAATATAACCACACATATTACTTCACTAACATTTAAAAAAAATGAATAAACAAAGTCATACAGGTTTCGAAAGGTAAGAAAATAATGATATAATTTTGATATCTGGATAATCTATTCAAGTGTTAGTAAGGAAAGATGGCTGTTAATGACCATGCAGTATGTACAATGCTGAACTGTTCAGTCAGTCTGTTCAGCTGTAACACAGATTTGTAATGCACACCAATACAGGGTAGACACGCAAGCGAAAACATGGCTGTAAAATATAATTAAAGGCAATTGTATTGCGATTATTGGCCTCACATCAAGCTGAAGTCAACTGTGGCTTCTGGTCATGTACTGTATTTGATATTCATGTACTGCTACTGCGTCTCAAATGTAAGCTTTCAACATCAACCTTTAATAAAGCTGTTAAAGTAATGCCGTAGGCCCTCCATTCAGAGCCCATGTTAACCAATTAAGGCATGGTTGACAAGTGATGTTCTTTCACTCATTCATTTCCAAACGAAAGCTTTTTTCTTTAAAGAGTCTAAAGAGTCAGTGTCATCCTTTTAACAGGACTGCAGACAGATAGAACAGCTTTCTCTTTTATTTCTATGCATTTTGAGTTTTAAAGGTGGCAGGAAATTGCGGAGGCTGGTGCATTGCTGTAGGGTGATTTTGCAGGGGAGTCTTATGGCATAGGTACAACCTCAAGGGAGCCAGGAAGAGTAATTCATCGCCACTGCAGATGTTCACACAGATAGAGAGCATCGATCCTGTCCTTCTGAAAACACCATCTTCATCTCTTCAGCACAAGAAGCGTTTGGTGGAGGTACTTACAAGACTCAAGACATTTTAAATTAGCCTGATTTAAAAACGCAGAGATTAACTATCCGTATGTTAATATCCCATCTGGACAGCTCAGTCCAAAGTCCAAGGCTATTTATAATAGAGTTGATATTTTTATTATTATAAATTGTTCTTTTATTACCAGTTCAATATTTGTCACCAGATGAGAAACATTTATTTGATTATATTAAATGTGCTATAAGCAATCTTTTCAATTAGCCTGAATTAGACAAGCACCATCTTTCATAACCCCACCCTATACCATTGTACCACAATGTGGTCAAGAGAACAGTAGCACAAATGACTGGCAGGTAGAAAACACCTTCAGAATCTGTCAGTGGCTCACGGTTACATTTTTTATTTTTATTTTAAAGAAAGTCAGGTGTGATATTTCTGAATAATGCTATACAGCACATGAGGACAGTCTTTAGAAAGCTAAGTTAAAAGGATTGTTCACCCCAAAATGAAAATTTGATATTTATTTACTCAAACTCATGTTGTTCCAAGCCGGTATATAAAGATATTTTGAGAAATATCACAATGTCAAATTTTTTTCCTCCTCCATATAATGAAAGTCAATGGAATCCAAAACGTGTGTGTGTGTCCCTACAAAGAACGCAATATCCAAAATCCTTGACCTTGTGGGACATGTTTTGGTCCCCATGAGAAAAACAGCTTATAAATCAAACTAAGTGAAGTTTATTCTTTTTTAAACGTAAAAATGCAGAAAGTTTTCTGTGATGGGGGTTTGGGGGAAGGTTAAGCTTAGGGGATAGAATATACAGTTTGTAGTATAAAAATCATAATGTCTCCGGCATTTCCCCACAAAACACGAAAAACTGTGTGTATTTATGTTTTTCTGTCCCGGTGGGGGGGGTTCAGTATAGTATAAAAATACATTACGCCTGGAGAGTCCCCACAAAGATAGCGAACCAGACATTTGTGTGTGTGTGTGTGTTCCTCAGAAGAAAGAAAGTCATACAAAATGACATGAGGGTGAATGAATTATGATAGAAATTTCATTTTTGGGTGAACTTTAAGTTTTGCTCGAAAAGTACTTTTGTAATTTTATTTTCTCAAATTTTCTGTGGAAACCTATCATCCCATTTGGGGGATGTGAAAAAAAAAAAAAAAAAAAAAAAAAAAAGAATTAAACACTCAAAAATGTCACTCTTCATATTATACTGTTACAAGTATCAGAGGGCAATCAAAAAGTACAACATGTCTGGACAGCAGCAATCAATGATCGCACACATCACTCAGAGATCATGACAGCTGACTCCTCGCCAGCCACAAACCACAGTGAGATCCACTGCAGTAATTTATCAGACGTGTCAAGAGCAACCTGAAGACAACACCACATCCTGTGCCCAATATAGATCAATTAAATTACCATATGTTCTATGTTGCTTTGAGACGTATACGACATTCTTCACTGCTTTCATTTGCACGGCTCTTCCCTTTCTCAGCACCTTATAATGCATCATGTCTTAAAGTGCTATTTGTCCAAGTCTAATGGGATGCAAAAGAGCAAGCTATTAATATTACAGTGAGAAGAGTTTCTTCAACCCAGCATCTGACAGGAGTTACAAATGAACAGATTTCCACTGTCAAAACAACACAGGTTAGTGCTCATGCTTCACCGGGCAATGAAGGAAAACAACAGCAAAACTGAGAAAAAAGGAGGGAAACATGACTGTTTAATAATTTCTTTGCGGAGAAGAGAAAAAAATCATGCAGACTTTCGTCAACCGTCTTTCACTTTGCAGCACTGGGAGGAGGAAATGTCTATGTAAGAACAAGTGTTATTTTATGGATGTTATTGAATTTTCTGCACAGGCAAACTTTAGCCTTTTCACACAGCCCTAGGAATCTCCAAAGAGGAAAGAGGTGTCAAAAAGGGGTCCAATGATGGTGCGCTTCAATGGCCAAAAAAGTTAATAACTAAATTAAATTAAATTAAAAAATTCATTACAGAAAAAAATGCTTTCATGCAAGTTTCAGGCTGGAATCTCTATTTTTTTTTTTTTTTGTCTTTAAAAAAATGGAAAAAAGATACCTTTATTTTCGCCACCCTCATTATTGGTGAAATCATCGCCTTTGACTGTGTTGGCTCCTACTGTCAACAACAGGGGAAAAGTAAAGAGGATAAATGGGGGAACAAACAGCAGCTTAAATATTAAAGGAAAATCATTATTATATAAATATGGTAGAACAACTATTCTAACACATTGGGTATCAATCATTAGGGCTGTCTAAATTAATAAATAATGTACTTTTTTTTAGATAATTACAAACATTATTTTTCCTATTATAAAATGAAAACAATACTTATTACTCTTGCATTTTGGTGTGTAAATGAGGGGGAAGAATAAAGTGTCTATACCACAAAAATATAAATAAACCCAAAAAAACAACAACTTGCTTTTATCAAATGCAAAATGAGGATCAGTTGTTTCTGTAAATGACCTTGGCTCATTACATATACAGCACTGTGTGTTAACATTGGCTCACACTGAGAGATCATGCAGGTTCCAATATTTCTTCTGTTAACAGAGGATTGTGGGATGTCAAGCTGTATAAACAAAAGCAAGTAGCATGTAAATCACTAGAGTGTGAACAACACACCCACCATGCTGGGTCATAAGTACTGCACTACAGGGATTACAAGGTTGGACTGTAGAACAACACTTGTAATAACTTTGCCAGGAGGTGATTACGGAACAGATAGTGAATAATTATACACTTCTTATGTCATTTTCTTTTTTTTTTCTTTTTTTTTTTTATGAGGATAGGCACAAAATATGATTTCAATGATGCACCACAGTAGTCTCAGCCTAAAGGCTAGACTTTTTCAGCTGATTGGATCTTTTTATTATTATTATTTATATATATTTTTTAAGCTAAGAAATGACAAATAAATAAACCTGTGAAATGTAGTGCTTAATTTAAGAACAGCATTTCCAGGCAGGCATGATACAGTTGGATGCCCAATGATTAGCAATCTTGCTAGTCTGCATTTTCACTCTCCTTTTCTCTATGAATGATGACCCTAACAGTAAATGTCAAGTATTAAGACAGAGAGAGAGAGAGAGAGAGAGAGAGAGAGAGAGAGAGATTTTTTGCTGCAGAGATACCAGTTCACAAAGACTGTGCTTTTACAAAATTACAAATTCTACAGTAAAATTGTATTTAGGTACTCAAATTGCATTAGCATATGTCAATCCCCACATTTAGATATTTTATTTAGGTTATGTGACGTATCTGAATCATTGTTCTACTACCAAGATTCAGTTTTATATCAAATTGAATGATATTCTCTTGCATTATTTCTCTGCATTGTGCCTTCCATTTTTCCTTTTTGTAATAAGATGTTTTGTTCCTGCTGATGAAAGGTAGCCCTACAGCATGATGCTTCCACTGCCATATTTCATTGTAGATGTAGTGTGTATTGTTAGGTTTGCACCACACAGATCTATTTGACTTCTAGCTAAACAGCTCTGTTCTGGACTGTAAATCTTTCCCATCACCACTGCATCACTGTTATGAATTTTGGCAAACTCCAGAGATCCTTCTACATGGTTCTTTCTGAGTAATTACTTATTTTGTACCACCCCCCTAAAGAGGCTTGTATTATACAAAGCTTTGCTATGGTGCAGCTTTATGTGTTCCCAGCCACAAAAGTGAACGTTTGATGGCTTCAGACTAACAAATGACATCTTTGCTATCTGTGCCAAGTTCTACACAGATAGGGGTTGGGAATGGGTTAATATGAGTAAATTCACTTATATTAATAACAGTAACATCTTTAAAATGTGTAACAGGTGAACATTTAAATATTATGTAATGCTCTATAGCCCTTGATTCTACTTTGTATTTAGTCACTGTTGGGCAGAAACCTTGTATCTTCATATTTTGTCCTTTTTTCATAAATCATTACTATTGGTCACCGTTTACATCTGTCTGTGAGCTTTGCAAATATTTAACCAATGAAAAGCAACCTCAAACTGTTGGTAATACCCCATAACTCCACTCCACCCCGCTTTAATATTGAATGAGTGCTGCACACATTTGCAAGGGTAGCCTAAATAAAGAATATGTTTTAATACATGGCTTACTAAGTCATAGCCAAAAAATCCTATGAGTAGCACTTTATCTTTTATAACATTAGATTTTGGCCAAATGACAAAAAAAACTAAGTGGCCACAAAGCTACAATAAACTTACAATAACCTGTAAGTTGATTAGGCACTTGCCTCAGTTCCAACATTTGCTGGTCAAAAACCTTGTAACTTCATGGACCCTATTTTAATAATGTCTAAAGTGCACAGCACTGATACATGCAATTACTCTCCATTATGACATGTAGGCATTTTTATATTTATATTCACAATAGTAATCTTTTACATTTTAATCCTTTAATTTTTCATATTTAAAAACGTTTGTGTGCTGCGCATCCCTTTGCGTGTGTGTAATAATAAGCGCATAATAAGCGCAATCACAGTCATTTTCAGTTGCCTCAAAATAGCAATGCTCCAACATAATGGTTTTCATTTGCAACCAACAGGTTGAAGGTCCAAATCAATCCAGTTTCAAAGGGCTTTGAAGGGCTTTAGAGGGTTCTGCACGATCCCAGCTGAGGAATAGGATCGGTACTTCCTCCTATGCCACAGACGTGACCTTTCTGACGTGATGACGTCATACGCAGTGAAGAAGAACAACAAAGAAGTTACGCATTTGAGGTTAAAAAGTATGTAAATGTTTTTTTTTATTTTTTAGAAAATGGCCAATGGTTTCGCTAGATAATACCCTATTCCTCAGCTGGGATCATGCAGAGCCCTCTGAAGCCCTTCGAAGCCCTTTGAAATGGCATTGATTTGAACCTTCAGTTGGTGGCAACTGAAATGCATTATGTGAAGAAAAATCGTGAATTGTTTTCCTCAATAAACTAAAGACATGAACATCTCGGATGAGACGGGGGTGAATAAATTATCAGGAAATTTTCATTTTGAAGTGAAGTAATCCTTTAGCTGGATGTGAAAATGATAATTGCACTGTGCTAAAACTAGCAAAAAAACACTTGCGTCGCGCCTGGCGCAGCATTGCAACGGTTGTATGATAGGGCTCCATTTCTTGATTTTAGTAAAATGTTAATAATATAATGACACATGAAATTGTCTGACCATAAATAAAGCCACAATATAAACATTGATAGCACAGTGATTAATTATTTATTTTTCACATTCCCTGAAAAGTAGCGGTTTTGGACATACAAGGTTTCCGCCCGACAGCTACTATTTGCACTTATTAAAGTTCATCATTGTTCTTTCATTGTATCCATATGTTTGTGGATCATGGTAACTGAAACCATGCATGGCTCCTCACAACCATGCTAATTGTACAGTATACTGTTTATGTTTTACATAAATCTATGTTATTTGTTTTGAAAAACAGTAACCTAAACACATTTAGTATAAATAAAAATGCAAAAAACTACAATAACTTCATAACAAAGATGTATTCGATTCTTACTTATGCAATACATTGAATACAATATACAGAACTGTATTAATATATGTAACGACTGAGACAAAGCAGACACAATTATTTATTCATTATATTTAATGAATAATCCAGCAAACTCACTCTCCCAACAAAGGTTTGTGAAGGAATTTGCAGAGAGTTGTGTCTCTCACTTAATTCTTTAATTTCAATTTTTTTGAAAAGGATAAATAAACCATTTTGACCACCCATATAGCCTATATACACTCACCTAAAGGATTATTAGGAACACCTGTTCAATTTCTCATTAATGCAATTATCTAATCAACCAATCACATGGCAGTTGCTTCAATGCATTTAGGGGTGTGGTCCTGGTCAAGACAATCTCCTGAACTCCAAACTGAATATCAGAATGGGAAAGAAAGGTGATTTAAGCAATTTTGAGCGTGGCATGGTTGCTGGTGCCAGACGGGCCGGTCTGAGTATTTCACAATCTGCTGAGTTACTGGGATTTTCACGCACAACCATTTCTAGAGTTTACAAAGAATGGTGTGAAAAGGGAAAAACATCCAGTATGCGGCAGTCCTGTGGGCGAAAATGCCTTGCCCCACCGGGTACCAGTCATCTCCACTACAAATAGGAAAAAGAGGTTACAATTTGCACGAGCTCACCAAAATTGGACAGTTGAAGACTGGAAAAATGTTGCCTGGTCTGATGAGTCTCGATTTCTGTTGAGACATTCAGATGGTAGAGTCAGAATTTGGCGTAAACAGAATGAGAACATGGATCCATCATGCCTTGTTACCACTGTGCAGGCTGGTGGTGGTGGTGTAATGGTGTGGGGGATGTTTTCTTGGCACACTTTAGGTCCCTTAGTGCCAATTGGGCATCGTTTAAATACCACGGCCTACCTGAGCATTGTTTCTGACCATGTCCATCCCTTTATGACCACCATGTACCCATCCTCTGATGGCTACTTCCAGCAGGATAATGCACCATGTCACAAAGCTCGAATCATTTCAAATTGGTTTCTTGAACATGACAATGAGTTCACTGTACTAAAATGACCCCCACAGTCACCAGATCTCAACCCAATAGAGCATCTTTGGGATGTGGTGGAACGGGAGCTTTGTGCCTTGGATGTGCATCCCACAAATCTCCATCAACTGCAAGATGCTATCCTATCAATATGGGCCAACATTTCTAAAGAATGCTTTCAGCACCTTGTTGAATCAATGCCACGTAGAATTAAGGCAGTTCTGAAGGCGAAAGGGGGTCAAACACAGTATTAATATGGTGTTCCTAATAATCCTTTAGGTGAGTGTATAACCACTTGAGAAATATATAAACTCATGATTTGTCTTTTATAGGGTTTGGTCTATGTATTAATTCAATCTCTGTTGGATTTATGTTTCAGAATTGCATACTATGGTTAACGAAAATGGTCAAGTGTATGGCATGTTTGGTCTCTACGAACTCCAAATGTTGTTCCCCATTTGTTAATTTACATTACAATACATTTGGTTAACTCTGTGCCACATTAGTATTATCTTGAATCTTGAATCTTGAAGGTTCTTCTCTTAAGCACCCAAGCAAATTACATATTCGAGTGCCCTTTCCCTCTGAAAAGCCTAAGTACGATTGGCTCACTGACCCCTAGGAGGAGAATGGTTTAAATGGCCCCCCAGAACAGACTTCCCTCTCTTCCTTCTTCTGCTGCTCTTGCTGGTTGAAGTACGTGGGGGGGACCCCACCTGAGGCCCATGGGCGCCGGCAGGCCTCAACTACAGCCTGTTATGTCTTCACTCTCTGCGCCAAGAGAGAGAACACTTCCAACAGAGTCTGAAATTTCCTCATTCTCAGAAGGAAATTGCAACTTCGCCGTCACTGCACTGAGAAAACATTAGCGCTCTTCCTGCTTCTCCTGCTACGGAAACCCGGTCTGACCACACGGTCGCGGGCCTGCAGGCCCAACACCTCAAGCCATGTGCAAAGTTAATGTTCAACCATGATGGAGTTGAACTAACCGTGCAAGTTCATCATATCTTCTTCAGTCAACACAGAAGAAATCGATTGCTACTTCAACACCATCGACTCACAGAACCATCAAATCAGGAACTTTACGAAACTTCTTCAACTGCAACGGCAACGGCAATGCAAGTATTGCCTATTTTAACTAATCCGAGGGCAGTAAAATCCTCCTAACAAGGAGCTGATGGTTCCTTTCATGGTTAATGACTCTTTTCCATAGCTTCAACTTCAGGTATGGTAGCGTTCAGGTATGGTCTCTTCCACACCCTGGAGCGGTCAGACAACACTCCGGGTGCGCTGAACCAGAGACGACGAGCTCTCTCGTCAGCCTACACTACCGGGAGAGTGGCGACTCCACCCCGGACCGTCCAGCTGATATGGGACCTTCTCGGAGCCGCACAGGTAGACCTGTTTGCCTCTCCGGACTCGACCCATTGCCAGTTGTACTATTCCCTGACCGGGGGGACCCTCGGCACGGATGCACTGGCACACAGCTGGCCCCGGGACCTACGCAAGTATGCGTTTCCCCCAGTGAGCCTTCTAGCACAGACTCTGGGAGGACGAGGAGCAGGTTCTGTTAGTTGCGCCTTACTGGCCCAACCGGACCTGGTTCTCCGAACAGACTCTCCTCTCGACAGCCCCTCCCTGGCCGATTCCCCTGAGGAAGGACCTTCTTTCTCAGGGACGGGGCACACTATGGCACCCGCGTCCAGACCTCTGGAAACTCCATGTCTGGTCCCTGGACGGGACGCGGAGGTTCTAGGTGGCCTGCCACAGGCCGTGGCAGACACCATCACTTCGGCTAGAGCCCCCTCTACGAGGCGCCTCTATACGCTGAAGTGGAACCTATTCGTTGACTGGTGTTCTTCCCGTCGGGAAGACCCCCGAAGGTGTTCGGTTAATGTCGTGCTTTCCTTCCTGCAAGAAGGGTTGGAGCGAAGGCTGTCTCCCTCCACCCTCAAAGTGTACGTCGCCACAATAGCAGCGTACCACGATGTAGTAGCAGGTAAGTCCTTGGGTAAGCACGACTTAATCGTCAGGTTCCTTAGAGGTGCGAGGAGACTGAATCCTCCTCGTTCAACCTCGGTGCCCTCTTGGGACTTAGCCCTAGTGCTGAGAGCACTTCAGGGCCCTCCCTTTGAGCCTTTGCAGTCTGCAGAGTTGAAAATCCTGTCTATGAAGACAGTACTCCTTACTGCATTGGCCTCAATCAAGAGGGTAGGGGACCTGCATGCACTTTCGGTCAACGAATTGTGCCTAGAGTTCGGTCTGGCCAACTCTCACGTCATCCTGAGACCCAGGCCCGGATACGTGCCCAAGGTTCCCACCACTCCCTTCCGGGATCAGGTGGTGAGCCTGCAAGCGATGCCTTCGGAGGAGGCAGACCCAGCCCTAGCTTTGTTGTGTCCCGTCCGCGCCCTTCGCGCTTACGTTGACCGGACTTCAGAGCAGCTCTTTGTCTGTTACGGAGGCCAGCAGAAGGGAAAGGCTGTCTCCAAGCAGAGGTTAGCCCACTGGATAGTGGATGCTATCGTCTTGGCTTACCAGTCCCAAGACGTGCCTTGCCCGCTCGGGGTGAGAGCTCACTCCACTAGGAGTGTAGCCTCCTCCTGGACGCTGGCTCAAAGCGCCTCGCTGACAGATATTTGTAGAGCTGCGGGCTGGGCGACACCAAACACGTTCGCTAGATTCTATAGACTCCGTGTAGAGCCGGTCTTTTCCCGTGTACTCGCCTCCAGCGGCCGGTAAACGCGAAGTACCCGCTCTTGTGTCGGCTTGCAAACGCCACTCCCGCCACTCGGCCGGATACGTGCGTCTATTGTCTCCAGTTGTGTTCCCCGGAAACGTCTAACCCTGTCGAGCTCCTCCATCACCCCTCCCGTGCCAGACGTTGCGGCCGTCTGACACTAGGCCTGCACCCATATGCTTGTAGAACGTGTGTGTAGGCTGGGTCCATATGTAGCGGTTCCCTTACGGTAACCCCATATGTTTTTTCTCCACGGTACCAGCTACCCTTTTCCGGCTAGCCCCGTGTCTTTCCCTTGACTGAGCCCGCTCTGTCGTCTCCGGCGGTGTTCTCTCCACCCTGGCATCAGGTTGGACCCACCCCGGAGACCACCATATGGTACTCCCCTAACAGGTTAGTCCTTATGGGTTTCCACCTCTCCTCCTGGAGGACGTGGCTCCGCAGCGTCCCGTCTGCTGGACGGGCACGCTTTCCCAGCGTTATCCAATAGTCTCGCTGAGTGGATCTTGCAGAAACAGCCGTGACGGAACTTCCCTGCTTGGTGCCCTGACTTCTGCTCCAACCTAGGAGCAACCATTGAGCCCAAGCAGGACGCTGGAAGGGCCAGCCTTCCTGGCGTTTTGATAGGGATCCCCAATTCGTCGGTCAGTTCCGACGTACGTCTAATGTGACCGACTGAAAGGGAACATCTCGGTTACATATGTAACCCTCGTTCCCTGAAGGAGGGAACGGAGACGTACGTCCCGTCGCCAGGAGCTGTGCTTCCGCTGAAGGACCGACTCATTTTTCGGCTCCTCAGTTGGAAAAGCGAGGATGCGGTATTCCACTTCCGTATTTATACCCGCGCTGCGGGGCGGTGCGTGGACCGCATGCCAACATTATTGGCTCGTTTTTATACACTCGAAGTAGATTGGTCTCTGAAAATGATTTCCAATTCGCCGGTCAGTTCCGACATACGTCTCCGTTCCCTCCTTCAGGGAACGAGGGTTACATACGTAACCGAGACGATTTCATTAAAGTTTAAAATAATCTGTTAAATGCGAAATTGTACCATTGATTCGCAATGCAAACATGTAAAATGTTTAGCATAACAGATTTAACACTGTCAAATTCACCAATGATTTTTAATTTGAATTACAAGAGATTATCAAAGCCTAACAAGCCTGTAAATGGCATTAATAATCCTAACTGGCAACTGCAATCTGGCAACACTTCATAACTAATATTAATAATATCATTGCAATACTTAAGATCATTACTTCATTCACATTAAAATTAATAATACTAATTGTTAACACACTGAACACACTTTAACACACTGAAATATCAAACCAAGCATGACATTGCCAAGGAAATTTTCATCAATGTGAGGTCCACAGGTAATTTAATTGACATCTTAAATAGAAGCAAACCTAAAAATTAAAATGTCTTGCAGTTTCTAGTGACAAGGGATTGTGTCAAGGACATAACCAAAGTAGAAATAATAATTAAAGTAGAATAATCAATTAATATAAAACACATATTATTCATTAAATCTGAATATTGGGTGAGATATGTCACCTCATCTAGTTACGGCCGAAGACTGTGCCTTCAATAAGACAAATCTTTCTCATTTTTTGTTTATAATCGCCACATAAAATGATAAAAGGCAGATTTTTAATAAAGCAAGCCCAAGGGTTTTACACCTGTAGTGCCCTGGTGGCTCAGTAATTAAGTTGAAGGCTAACTGTCTATGTCAATATAGACCTGGTGGAAAAGAAATTGATGATGGGCCATGCTTATTAATGATGTGAATCAAAGGATAAATAATTAAAGATTTGCTAATAATGAACTGATTAAGTAATATTGCATTATTAAAGATCCACAGAAATGCCTTTGCTTCCAATATAAGCCCTGAATTATTAAGGTTGCTCTATATAAAAACATGTAAAACCTTGATTGCATGCAAAATATCACAAAATGTATCTACTAATATAGTCTACCCTAACTGTTTTACATCAGCAATATAATGTTTTCATGCATACTTAATATGTAATCTATATCATGTCTTCATAAAAAGCCAAAATACAGAAAGGTGTCCATGCAAATAGATTCAATTGCACCCATCTGCAAGACTGCAAGTCATTCCATTTTGTTATTTGTGAATTCAGGCTATATGGTCTTCTGTTCCACAACTTTGAAACTGATTTAAAATTGCCATACACTATTATCCCAATCAATTATTTGGCATGTATGTGTAATTCATCAAATTTGTCATACTCAGAACTCACAAGAGCTGCATGGATAACATTTGGTTTTGTGTGCAATTATTATTAGTACATCACCAGAAATATGCCCATAAAGCTTACACACAATCTTTGTCACTGTACAATTTTGCACAATCTTAGTACATCAGAGCCATGCAAATGGGCAATGCAGATAAAAATATACAAAAGAGGTCACATGCACATGTGTATACGTGTAATTGGGCAAAAAAAAAATATATGTATGTGACTGATTTTGTCTGTGTGAGTGCGTATGAATGTGTCTATGAACACATGACCCCACATATTGTGTTGCCCAGCGGTAAAGTTCAATGGTTGACCGGCTCCACAGACACTTACCCCTGTCTTTCCCATCATCTGACTTCCTATCAGAGGACGGAGATTCACTGCCCTACACACTGCTGTGTAATCACTCGGACACATTCCACTACCTTATGTTGCAGTTTTGTGCTCCTAGCTAAAATTGCACCAAGGTTCGTTTCACAGATATCTTAGGGTGTACTCACACTAGGCGATCTGAACCGTGCCCGTTTGACCCTCAAAGTCTGGTTCGGTTGACTAGTGTGAGTGCTCCGTACCTTGCCCAGGCACGGTTCATTTAGTCGGCCCTGGCCCGCTTGAAAGAGGTAGGCCAGAGCACGGTTCAGTTGGGCTCGGTACGCATGTAGTGTGATCGCTGTGTTACTGTCATCATTACGACAGCAAACACTAAACTATTACTACTTTGGTACACTTAATTCACTTAATTCAAGTATATTTAGGTTTATAACGGGCCTGATTCTCACCTTATTGATGAACATGAATTGTAGTTTGGGAGTAAAGCTGAAAATTCCTCCATCAAAGTCAGCTGCCTCCGTAATATTCTTCTGATACGTGCAGTGCAATCAAGTAAAAATCAATGCATGGCATAAATGATAAATCTATTAGGCAGTCTATTAGCGAAAGCGCAATTCTTCCTGTCTTCTTCTTCATAAAGTGCAATGTGAGTGCAGGTACAAGGCAAGTGTGAGTACACCCTTACACATTAACCTGAATTCCACAGCCAGACTGAAGAGTCCTACGCTTAAAAATGAAGTTCAATCATGAAAACTCTCTGAATAGTTTTAGCATGTTATTGAATATGGCAATGTTAATGTATTTGGTCTTGGCGGTCTAGGGGCCTTATCATACACCAGGCGCAATGTTTTACACTGTATCACGTCAACCTACTTCTAATTATAATACTACTAAAACACAACATCCCTCCACAAAACTTCTTAATAATACCATAAAAAGGAGCACCGAAAATTACCCGAATGTGACTCTAACTAGTGCTTAAAGTACACAAAATATTCTACAAATGTATTTTCACTACCCTAGAGTCTTTCAGCATTAGCAGCATTAACATGACTGCATAAGTGATGTTATGGTTGCATTGGCTTAGACAGATTAGCTTGATGTGCTTATATAAAATGATTTAATTAATGTCAAGACTGAGGAGAATTTCATTCAGAGGTCACAAAAAAACAATTTAAAACAGCTAAATGTTAATATCTGAGATTTGGAAATGCTGTCATCCAAATGCAAGATTCCACACAAAATAAGACATGTCCCATTTTATAACTGGAAATCCTACTTTTGTTTAATGTCACAGAAAGATTTTCATGCTATTCAAGATTTTCCTGAATAGGTCTACAAATGCCAAAAAATGTTGTTTCAAATGGTGAACCTACAACAAACCTATGGCCTGTAAAATAGTCAGAGGTCCATTCTTCCAATCTGAAATGTTGGAATCCCTATACCTGCTGTCTCTGGTATCATTTTTCATTCTCAGTAGGATGAAATAACAGATAAGAAAGTTATATCTGTCATTGCAAGCTGATTTGCACATTCTTTCAGTTTGCAATGTCAAATCTCTCTCTCACGTTATTAGTGTTAATAAGCATCATGTAAATTCCACATCTAACCTGTTGTGATCTGCAACCTTGCTGAACATGTGAATCTCTTTATGGCCAGAGTCTACCCATTTTCTGATAGTTCATTCCAACAGGATAACATGCCATGTCATAGAGAAGGATGTCATTGCGTTTAGTGTAAAATGGTCGCCTGGGAACAGCATGAATGTGCAGCTGATGAATTTGGAGTGTATGTGTGATGCTTTCATGTTTGTTTGGATCATAATCTCAAAGGAATGTTTCTAGCATCTTGTTGAATCCATGCTGTCTTATTGAAATTTGTTGAGGATTTAAAACATTAATGAAATTACATTTGGAAACATGGCACGATGGACTCTGCATGATGCAATTGGTTTTAGGTTCCAATGTTATGACATTTTATTTTGGAGTAATGTGGAATGGAGTAACCTTTTAGAGTACAAAAAAAACATACTTTATTTTAAAAAATATCTTATTAATAAAACAAGAATATGTTCAGGAACAGTGTTGAAACGTTGACACTAATGATAGCTATGCATATTACAGGGATACCCTCCACCCCTATTTGCCCAGGTTTGACACTTAAAAATCTAGTCACCCTAGTATATTCATTTTTTTTTTTTCTCAGCACAAGTTGAACCTGTATTTTTAGCATGTACAAAGCACATTTATTAATCCTTTAGTTCAGAATCTTGTTACATTATATTCATTAATAATTCAACCTGAAGAATCTGAAGAACTAAGTTATAGCTTTAAACACTTTTTTTGGCTGAACATTAAAGGACATCTCATTACCCTGTGGTCGATTCTATCCCCACAGCTCAAATAAAGGTTTCACACAAAACACTTTAACCAAAAGAAATGGTCATTTATTCAGAGGTGATTGACAGCAACAAATGAATGGGATGCAAAATGAGAAATAATCATATGTGATTATTTCAAAGGTACCTAAAAAAAATCACCTTACAAAAACCATGTTGCCAAATTCATTCATGCTTTAAATCCTCAACAAATTTCAAATAAGACAGCAATCACAATTAGAGGCATATTCTACTCACATTGGCCACATTATTAGGTGAACCTTTCTAATAGAGCCCTGCATTTCAGCCCGAGCCCGACGGGCCCCGACTTATTTACGGCCCAGGGCCGTGCTTCGGGCCAATTTTCACGTCATACCTCACACGTGGGCCGGACTTCGGGCCTGTTGTAGGCTTCTCCTTCCTTTTATATTTTAGACTTACATTAATCAAAAAAAACTATGAGATGTGCTGTGCTGGTGAAAACAACATGAGACCATGCTACCGCGACTGTCAAGACTGGTTTGCACTGTGTTTAGGGTCTTCACCAGCAGCAGCAATGAGCGTTACTTCGGCGCAGCTGCAAGAGTTATGGCTTTTTTACAACTGGTCACTTCATTCGTTTTCTCTGATCAGACCATGAGTAAATGCCTTCCAAAATTCTTTCGAGACGGATTTAAATCCTATCACTCAAACAAACCAGCTTAGAAGGTAGTCTGGGACGCATTTTAGACGAAACTGGACAGGTATAAATGCATCTGATTGTTTAAACCATATATGCAAATTTTACTCCTGGCAAATTGTTAAAAAATAAATGTGCAAGAGCGTGTTATAGGCTATATATTACATGTTGTAGCAAGATATGACGGCGCTACTGCAACACGCATCCCCGCAAATGAGTCCCAGCATGCAATTTTGCGTCTAAAAGACATCTAATAGCCGTCAAAACACAGCCCAGACATCTAGGCTAAAACAAGCCAAAATTTAGGCTGTATAACCATAGCCCAAGAATAGACTAGTCATCAATTAGATGGCTATTGAACGACTACATATACATCTAATAGACAACAAAACGATGGATAAAGGTTTCTTTTCACTCAAATATAACAGGTTCTCATAAATGACAATCCATCCAAAAAAATGTTTAATTATTAATAAAATTAGTTTTTATTTAGAAAAAGAACATTAACAACTTAGACAACTTAAGACTTGGCTTATTAGAAAAAAAATATTCTGCAATGTGACCCACTGAAATGTCACAGTTCCTACACATAATAACAAATAATGTATTTAAATAATGAACACGTCAAAACAAACACATACTTACAAGATAAAAGTGGGAATTTGCTTTAACGTTTGCTGTTGCTCGCGGAAATGTTTATCGCGAGATCTGGCAACAATCTCTATTAAGTCGTGCGTTGTCAGTAATCATGTCTCAGTAGGACTAGTTGCCATCTAGTGGTTGAGAATTGTAATTACATTTTTATTGAACTTAAAATGAAAGACAGTCAAATAATACCCTAGAATGTGTATAAATGTTATGTGACAACAAAAAATATGCTAATTCAAATGTTTACATGCGTTTAATGATAATGCATCCCACAAGCTGCGTGGGTGAAAACTACATGTCATTTTAACCCTATTTTGGCTGTACTCCTCGCTTGTCTTAATCAGGACTATAGCCAAGCCTGTAAAATTAGACTATAGATTGCCTAAATTTTGCCGTTTGGACAAAATTATACAGATTCAGCTCATCCAATTCAGAGCTTAATCGTGACAAATTGACCATGTCATGAAATAACACTTGTAGATATCATTGACATTGTGAACATGATGGGATATAACCTCATCTGCTGCCTGGCCAAAAACTACAATGAATCAGTTTTGACTATAAGTGGGCTACAAATAGCCGGTCTGTATAGGAGCTAAATCGTGGCTACACACAGCCTATGCATATAACATGTGAAATAAAATAAACTAAACACCTTGTAATCACTGTTGACTTTGCTTAGTTATTTTGGCCAAAATGACATGTAACCAAATTCAACGTTATTTTGGCTAAAAGTGGGTTACGCATAGCCAGACTATATCGGGTCTATAGTTAACCGAGACGGCGAAATGACGACTATAGCTTGCTGGGGTATCTCTAAAACAAGCCAACACGAAAACTGCAGCAAGTGAAACTTAAAGTAAGTCTCAGATGCTCAAAAACACAATCATCTTCATTAAAACTAATGAGACTAAATTATCTTACCAGTGCTTAGGTCGCTCTTTCTCCTATTGCGGTCTTTGATCTTAAAATTAGCCGATGATAAATAAAATGCAGCTCATATATGTTGCTTTTGTTGACGTGAACTTGCATATAGCGTGGGAATTGAAGATCGGATTTATATTTATTTTGCGGAGAGGTGTAAGGTAATTCAAACTGCATGTTTTTTATTTTTATTTTGTTTATTTGTTTCGATTGTGTAGCCAGTTTCGTTTGCGAGCACTGTTGTGACCAACAGCCTCGACTTGTCAAAAATGCCTTTTTACTGTGGAGGTGATAGTAAACATTTAAACTAACATTGTGATATACTTGAAGTGTTTTATATCTATGGATTTTATTATAGGCAAGACAAGTCAAGTGTTGATTTGAGAGGCTAAATTGATCAAACATGTGGTTAGTTCATTGTCGGCCGCTGGCCGCTTGGTCGTCACTTGAAAGGAAAAAAACAAAACAAAAAAAAACGGCCTCCAGTCGGACTCGGGCCGAGAATTTGTATAAGCTGTCGGACACGGGCCGGGCTAGGGCCTGAGCATCTCGGGCCAGGGCCAGGCTAGAGCCTAGATTTTAGGCCCGTGCAGGGTTCTACTTTCTAATACTCTGTAGGACACAACTTTGCTCTTGATCCTTGGAGATTATGGTCCAAACTGACATGAGAGCATCAACATTTGCTCCAAATTCAACAGCTTCACATTCATGCCATTCCCAGGAGACTATTATATACTAAACTCAATGACATTAACAGTCTTTGGGACGTGGCATGTTATCCTGCTGGAGATTTACTTCATGTTGGAGTAAACGATCAGAAAATTTCATTAAGGTTCCCTTTGTAAAGGGTTTATAAATGTGTTTGTTAATAACTAACTTATTTACAAATGCCTTATAGATCGCTGATAAGCAGTTATAACTGCATGAATAAAAAGGGTGACTTTAATGCAATACCTGCCAAATAAAGTATGATAATTTCATCTTGATGAGCAAGAAATCAGTTTTATACACTACTGTGGATAGGCATGAGCCTTTTGTGGAATATCATGGGTAGACAGTAACTTCTGGTAAGGAACAGCTTAAGAAAAGTGGCAGTCATGAGATATTAATGAGAAAACCACAAATACAACACCCTTCAGTCTCACTATGATAGTCTATTTTTTGCTGCATCATGAAAAATCAGGAATCTGGTTTTGAGTTAAGTAAGTGTGAATAAATACATTTATTAAGCATTTATAACATGTGAGTTAAAATGGCTCACTATTTGGCAGGTATTGCGTTAAAGTCATCCTTTTTATTCATGCAGTTATAACTGCTTATCAACGATCTATAATGCATTTGTAAATGAGTTATTAGTCATTAACAAACACATTTATAAACCCTTTACAAAGAGAACCTTAATGTAAAATGTTACCGGGTAGACTATAAAGAGCAGCACATGGTCAACAAGGTTTGCAGATCACAACAGGTTGGATGTGGAATTTAAATGATGCTCAAATGGCATTAAGGGAGCTTGTGTGTTCCAAGAAAATATTCCCCATATCATTGAACCATCAGCAGCAGTTGATAAAAAGCAGGATGGATCCATGGATTCATGTGGTTAACACTAAAATTCTGACCCTACCATCTGCATCGCATCAGAAATCATGATTCATCAGACAAAAGGATTTTTTTTTTCAATCATCTAATGTCTAGTTTGGCAACATATGCCCACTGTAGCTTCAGCCTCCTGTTCTTGGCTAACAGAGGAACCTGCTGTGTTTGCCTGCTGTTGCAGCCAACCACTTAAAGGTTCAAAGTGTGCATTCAGAGATGTTTTTCGGAATAGCACTGTTGTAATACATTGTTATTTTAGTTATTGCCACTTTCCTGACAGCTTGAACCATTCTAGCCATTCTCCTCCAAACCCTCTCATTAACAAAGCAATTTCACCAGCATCACCTACAACTGCTGCTCATCTCATGATCTTTTTTTCTTCTTTCTTTTTTTTCGTACTCCCCAAACTCTAGAGACTGATCCCAGGAGATCAGCAGTTTCTGAGATATATTCTGAGATATATTTAGTGTTGTGAAGAAGTTTGAGGTGACATTTAAAGTCTGGGATTTAAAAATCAACTTCAAGGTGAAAATAAAGTTTTATGATTTAAAAAAAAAATAGAAAAAAAAATTATTATTATTAGGAACACCATACTAGTACTGTGTTTGACCCCTTTCGCCTTCAGAACTGCCTTAATTCTACGTGGCATTGATTCAACAAGGTGCTGAAAGCATTCTTTAGAAATGTTGGCCCATATTGATAGGACAGCATCTTGCAGTTGATGGAGATTTGTGGGATGCACATCCAGGGCACGAAGCTCCCGTTCCACCACATCCCAAAGATGCTCTATTGGGTTGAGATCTGGTGACTGTGGGGGCCATTTTAGTACAGTGAACTCATTGTCATGTTCAAGAAACCAATTTGAAATGATTCAAGCTTTGTGACATGGTGCATTATCCTGCTGGAAGTAGCCATCAGAGGATGGGTACATGGTGGTCATAAAGGGATGGACATGGTCAGAAACAATGCTCAGATAGGCCGTGGCATTTAAACGATGCCCAATTGGCACTAAGGGGCCTAAAGTGTGCCAAGAAAACATCCCCCACACCATTACACCACCACCACCAGCCTGCACAGTGGTAACAAGGCATGATGGATCCATGTTCTCATTCTGTTTACGCCAAATTCTGACTCTACCATCTGAATGTCTCAACAGAAATCGAGACTCATCAGACCAGGCAACATTTTTCCAGTCTTCAACTGTCCAATTTTGGTGAGCTCGTGCAAAGTGTAGCCTCTTTTTCCTATTTGTAGTGGAGATGAGTGGTACCCGGTGGGGTCTTCTGCTGTTGTAGCCCATCCGCCTCAAGGTTGTGCGTGTTGTGGCTTCACAAATGCTTTGCTGCATACCTCGGTTGTAACGAGTGGTTATTTCAGTCAAAGTTGCTCTTCTATCAGCTTGAATCAGTCGGCCCATTCTCCTCTGACCTCTAGCATCAACAAGGCATTTTCGCCCACAGGACTGCTGCATACTGGATGTTTTTCCCTTTTCACACCATTCTTTGTAAACTCTAGAAATGGTTGTGCGTGAAAATCCCAGTAACTGAGCAGATTGTGAAATACTCAGACCGGCCCAACTGGCACCAACAACCATGCCACGCTCAAAATTGCTTAAATCACCTTTCTTTCCCATTCTGACATTCAGTTTGGAGTTCAGGAGATTGTCTTGACCAGGACCACACCCCTAAATGCATTGAAGCAACTGCCATGTGATTGGTTGATTAGATAATTGCATTAATGAGAAATTGAACAGGTGTTTCTAATAATCCTTTAAGTGAGTGTATTTGCTATTATATATTTTTTTAAATCCTAAAATAAATTAATTACAATAAATACACAATAAATAAGTATCTGCTAGAGTACAAAGTGTGTCAATTATAATCTGGCCACTCATATAATTTATATATAGGCTGACAGGCTTTAGAACAGCAGGGAGTGGGAATAATTGCAGTACATGATCATAGGTGTCAGTTACCTATTTGCACTCTATGTGTAGATCTTAATTATATTTAAAACAAGACTGGATTTCAGATGTTATGTTAAAGAAGTCCACCCATTGAGATAAACAATGAGGATAACAAGCGCTGATTTGTCATGACTGCCTCTTTTCAACGTCTTTCTTTTTCTCTGAATGGGTTTTTTGAATAGTCCAATAGAAATTAAATTGGTTAGCTTTCCCAATTAAAGAGTGGAAGGGAGCCTGCATTGTTTCTTCACCCAGACCGTCCCTTCAGGCTGAGGCATTCATTGTGATTAATTCACAACAAAACAGGATGCCACCTCCACAGCCTTCACTCGTAACGGCACTGAGAGATAAAGCTGACTCTGTCACTAACAGACTGCAGTCTCTTTTGTGCGTCTAGTTAACAAAAGATGCAGGAAACTAAAACAGAGAATTTATGTGTCTCTAACCTGTTTTCTATAGATCAGGGAAAGGTGATCCAGGTTTTCCATTCTAGCCCTTTACATCATGCTTTTTCTTTTGATATGGCACAAAAGGGCTTTTTTTTTTTAAATCTGTCATCCTCATTCAACAGTGGCACAACTGCAGCGCAAGTCCCTCTTTGAGTCAAAAATACTAGGATGTTCCCATATTACACAGGATTTTGAAAAGAGCAATTCGGAGAGCCAAGACATGATGGGCAGTTAACAGCTAACAGTAGTGATGGCAATTTCAAAACACTGCTTCATGAAGCTTCGAATCAATCAGTTCGGAGCGTGTATCAAACTGCCAAAGTCACGTGATTTCAGTAAACGAGGCTTCGTTACATCATCACTGTTTCGAAACACTTCAAAATGTCAATGGTGATCTCTGTGAACCCATGAATCATGAGGAGTCACTGAGAACCATTGAACAAGTGTCTGTGGGTTTTACCTGATCTCTGATCAGTTTTATAGACGTTTTAATTAGACATTAGTATAATTAAAAGGAATAATAGCTGTTAATAGTCTCGTATTGGCACGTTTATCTAAACCATAAACAAGACCTGACAATTGATACATTTAATATTAAGTGTCTATAGGTTCTTTTTATTAGATGATTAGTTAATTGCATTTGAAAGATTTTAATTTCAATAAAACATTTGCAATACAAGGTGTTTTTATGCATGTTTGGCCTGGGTTTTTGCTGCATTGACACTGTTCTGACCAGCAGGGGTTGCCGTGGAGACGGGTGTCGAATTGTTTCGAAGCTTTGACACAATACGGCATGTTTGCTTCAAATGTTTCGGTGTTTCAAGAAGCCTCGGTCTGCCCGTCACTAGCTAACAGGGGATCACCATCTTCAGTATGACACAAAAGTCGTTTTGGAAAATGGTTTATATTTTCAAGTCACGTTTCCTGTTTGTCATGTGCTTCCCTCGCACCTCATGTTATCCTGCCATGTACTCCCCTTGTCCATATGTCATGTTCTTATTGGTTGGTCTAGTCATGTGCCCTGTGTTCTCATTGGTTTATTTTTTGATTGTGCAAAGGTGTTCCTTGTTAGTCATTAGTCCCTGTGTACATATAGCCCTCATGTTTTCATTGTTCCCTGTCTAGATTTGCTGTTTGCTGAGTCCATGTCTAGTCCAGGTTTCTATATTCAAGTTTAAGTCAAGTCTTTGGTTCTTTTGTATTTGGATCACATTTTGTTTTCAATAAACTTCACATGGGTTCATTTAAACTTGCCTTTAGTGGATTAAAGTATTGAAGTTATTGAAGTCATTTTAATTTCAGGTCAGAATCATGGAGATATATATATATTAGAATGATTTCTGAAGGATCATGTGATGCTAAAGACTAGAGTAATGGCTGATGAAAATTCAGCTTTGCATCACAGAAATCAATTATATTTTAATGTATATTAAAATAGAAAACCATTATTTTAAATTGTATTAAAATATTTTAAATTGAAATAACAGCAATTAAAAAAAAAAAAAATTATGACTAAGAGGATATAAACCAGCCAAAACATTCATGGTCAAAATTAAGAAAATAAAATGTTATACTAGCCAGATTTTGAGACGATTAAAAAGAAAAAACCCTAATTAGTTTACTTTGTATTGATAGTCATGAGCTTGCTCAATGACCTAAATGTGATGGGGTATCTTACAAAAACCAACAACAATGGTCAAATCTAATTACAGAGTTTCATCAACAAACACGCAAAAAGCCATTTGGGAATTCTTTGAATTTGCTGAGCTTGGAAAATCTTTGTAGGTCACATTGTGATGATGCTAACTAAATAGGCTGTGCTGTAAAACAACTAAGATGATCTATCTCAACAAAAAATATCTTTATCTGTAGATACAACCTAATTAGCAAACAAACATTGATGAAACTTGTTGAGATGAAAACATTAAGGACATACATTAGATTATGTTGGAATTTAAATTACATACCATCCTCGGTGGGAACATAAATGTTTAAGTATAGGCAGTCTTCGCTTTGATCTTGTACGTAGGTTACAACGGTATCCAAGTTGGCGGTGAACCATACGGGTAACATATCATTGAGTAAAAACCGATCTTCCAGAAACTGAGGACAAACGGGAGCAAACTGTGTGGCATTTCGAATCCCTGGCCAGGACATGGGGGGCTCAGGGGGTTGAAACCTTCTCTCTCCTGTGGGTGGGAGGGCATAGGGAATCCCCAGATACTGTTCCACAGGCCCTAAAATCTCATTGGGCAGAGATGTTTTCAAGCCTCTTAGCTTGCCGTAGTTTGTCGTGACAATAGGATGCTGCTGGGCCTGTGTAATGGCTAGCCAAGCAGCCGCAAGCACAATCCAGGTAAAAAGGCGTAGAGTAGCCAGCGGACGAACCATGGTGAGTGTTATCCATGGAGTTCCTCCGAGCCGTGACATGGTCCAGCTGCGGTTGGCAGAGTTAGTTGAATTCACAGTCCTCCACTCCTCCCTTCTCCTACAGCCAAGGTTGAAACCCGCCCTCAGGCTGCAACAAACAGATGATTGACAGCACTCCCACCAATCAAATCAACGATCACGGCATTCCCCCAAGCCATGAGGGCGATTCTGGATCTCAGTTGTATTTTTGTCGTTCTTTAACTGCTATCCTTTTGACGAGAAACAAAATGTGGCTCTTTTTCCCTGAGCTGTCCTCTGGTGTAATTACTCCCTCCTTTCAGTTCCTCCTTTATTGGTTTGCCTGTGGGAAACAAATAACAGCCCGTAAATTTTAATTCATTGTCATAAACAGAAACAGTGAAATTCCATTTCCTTTATTAATTTGTATGGTTTGCATTAAGCATCAGAGAAGCCAAGGTAACCTTGAACTGAAAGAGAAAACATACAAGAATAGACTCAAATAACAAATAAATTCTAACACTTAGACATCATTATACTCTAGATTTAAACAATGAAATATGACTCTGCGTTTCCATTGACTGGGCCATGATTTATAAAGTAAGTGGTCTGGCAAATTGATAGGCTCAAATAACTGTTAGCATAGCATTGTTGCGTACACACAAAATATATCCATTTATGTATGAGGTTAGTTGTACTGAAAATGTACACATTGAATATATTGATCTATTTTCCTGGAAACTGTCTATCTATGACTGAAAAATGCTGTATGATTGAGCAGTTATGTTTTTAGAACTACAATTCAGTCCAATCCATACATTATTATCATCATTACTTAAAGGGATAGTTCACCCAAAAATGAAAATGTTGTCATCATTTATTCACCCTCACGTTGTTTCAAACCTGTATGAATTTCTTTCTTCTGCTGAACACAAAATCAAATATTTTGAAGAATATCGGTAACCAAACAGTTGACTGGCCCAATTGACTTTCATAGTATTTTTTTTTTCCATACTATGGAAGTCAATGGGCCCCAACTGTTTAGCAACAAATATTCTTCAAAATATCTTCTTTTATGTTCAGCAGAAGAAAGAAATTCATACAGGTTTAGAACAACTTGAGGGTGAGTAAATGATGACAGAACTTTCATTTTTGGGTGAACTATCCCTTGACTATAGAAACAAAGTGTTTTGATGGCTTGTAATGTAATAAAAACTATTAGGTATCATTGTGATATTACAAATCCTGAACTTTGAAGTTTTTTTTTTTTTTCATATTTTCATTTATGTATTTGGAAGAAACATTTATCCAAAACAACTTAAATATGACCCTGGACCACAAAACCAGTCATAAGTCACACGGGAATATTTGTGTCAATAGTCAACAATACATTGTATGGGTCAATTTTTTGTATTTTTTTTTTTTTGCCCAAAATCATTAGGATATTAAGTAAAGATCATGTTCCATGAAGATATTTTGTACATTTCCTACCGTAAATTATATATATATATATATATATATATATATATGTGTTATTAGTAGTAATATGCGTTGCTAAGGACTTCATTTGGACAACTTTAACGATTTTCTCAATATTTCGATTTTTTTTGCACCCTCAGATTCCAGATTTTAAAATAGTTGTATCTCGGCCAAATATTGTCCTAACAAACCATACATCAAGCTTATTTATTCAGCTTTCAGATGGATGATTAAGAGCTTTCAATTTCAAAAGAAGAATTACCCTTATGACTGGTTTTGTGCTCCAGGGTCACAAATTGCATTCAAAGTAAACATTTTATCAGTTCAGGCATTTCCTGGGATTTCGAACCCATGACCTTTGCATTGCTCTACCACTCTGCTCAGCGGTTTGAGCTACAGAATACTTTTCAGAATCATCATCAATAATAGCCTGAGATATTAAGGCAATGAGCATGCTCAGAGAATAGAATTCATAATGTCTCTGGCTGAGTCATCTACACAAATCAAAACAGATTTATCCATTATCCTTTGATTCTGGTCTGTTGTTCAAGTACAAATTTGGGAATTTAGCAATAGGAAACTATTCGCGGGATTACAAAAGAATGAATGACACGAAAGACATTGGTTTGAGACACCTCTCGCTGTGAAAACACTAAAAGGTCACAGTGTTTCCAGGAAGATTCTCTGGAATAAATCAAAACACATTCAAAAGAAATTTCCTTAGAGACATATATTGGAGTAGATGTGAATACAATTTCCCACTGATTTAAATATATGTGAATAGTAAAACGTTATGTCTGCATCACATTTATTGTCTGAACAAATGATCATCTTTTCACCTGAATGAACAAACAGAAGAAGCGCTCAAAGCTGAGAGCAGATTATGCACAAGAAATGCTACCCTCCGTGTGAATTTGAATAATGGAAGCTCCATGCATTTCATCCACATACAAGAAAGAGGAAGAGAGTGGGTGTGAAAGCAAAGACTGAGAAGATCCTCATCAGTCGGTGCTTTTGATACTCTTGAACTTCAACACAGTTGTACAACAAAAACTGCAGCTCTGATATGTTTAACTTTATATATGGTTCAAGATCATCATCTGGATTGTTCATGCACATTTGCCTCAAATTACTGAGCTGGACTCCTTGGAGCCTCTGGAGGGAAACTTTAATGACTTGAGTCCTGAGTAAATCTACAAGTGATGAACTCTTTCGTTCGCTCTGATCCCTCCATTAATTGCTCTGTCAGTGAAAGCGAAGTGGGGCTTCTTATGAGACTGTTCTTGGATCGGTACCTTTTATTTAAACTGAAATCTAAGTCATCAAAGGGCATCATTCTGCCAACAGCTTGGTGTGTTCAACAGATGTCACACCCAACAAAATCTTCAATGTAATTTTTAAAACCTTTCGAAATAATTCTTCAAGAATCTAAGATTGATTGATATAACGTATTCATTTCCTCGTATCAAAAAGCAATTTCAGCAGAGATCAGATGGTAGATACAGTATAACCCATGGAAAGTTAATTGTGCGAACAAAGCAGTGATGATATAATAGACTCATTGAGACAGTCACATTAACTTAAATTGGTGTTGAGCAATGCTAAATTACAAAAGGATTAGGGTTATCTCCACTTCTCCAATTCATAACAGAACGTTTTTACAACAGCAGGATGTTTTAAGCACTGACAGTCACAAGAGAAAACATGAAATTACAAGAAAACAAAACAACAAAGAAGCATTATCTCCTTTATACAATGTAGAAAACGTCCCCTGATATGACTGTAAAATATTATTCTGATAAATATTTACGGGTATTTAAGAGCATTTGAAAGGTGATATTCCTCTAAGGCAGAATCTAATGAAGGGGTAAGAATTTAATAAGGCTCGAGTCCCTGGACACATTACACATGACATGCTTTAAAAGATCTTTATTGGTGGTCTGAAAAAGACCCATCCCGTGACACCTTGGAGTTTTAAGTCCACTCTTTTTTTTTTTTTTAATTAAAACCATCATTTAGCCCAGACCTCAAGGCTTGTGTTGTACATGCAGCAGTGGCTTCATTATGAAGAGATACAAAAAAGAAAGAGAGAAAACTTGTTTTCTTAAAAATAAATCACATTTTATAGACAATTAAGAATTAAGACAGCATTATCCATCAAGAGGCCATTGTTGGTCTATGTGTTAGGCCTACTAATTACTAAGCCCTATATTTTCATTTGTTCTCTCTATGCCGTTGAACATCAAATATCCTGACATTGAGATTTCAGAAAAACTTTCACGTACATATTTGTCCTCCGAAGCAGATGGGTCTGAATGTCTGGCCGGCAATTTAATTTCCAACGCAGACAAAAAGCTATGTAACATCCACCAGTTTGTATGCGCTCTTCGTCTGGTGTCCAGCTAGACCAGCCAAGAGGGATTTATTCAATATCTTTTCACCAATATTGCTACTTCCTCAAGCAATGGAGGCACATTCTGCCAAAATACCCTACTGCAACAAACAAGAACAAATAATAAATTTGTCTTTACTGGCTATCAGCCCAAAGGGATCGCTCACCCCAAACGTTTCTTAGTTTACTCACCCTCATATTGTTTTTTTTGTATTTTTGTCCACACAATAAAAGAGTCATTGGGGTCCAAAACAACACTGGCCCTCATTTTCTGAAAGGGAATAATAATAATAACACCCAAAATGGTATATTCCAAAATATCTTCTTTTGTGCTCCACAGAAGAAAAACCAATGTAAATGTGATATATATATATTATTTTAAATGGTATAAGTAAATTAATAAACACAGTAAATAATGTTTTAAAATATTCAACCAGTTAAGTGATGTTCCCAATTGATTCATAAAAAAATATCTTCCATTTTCTAGTATTAAATGCATATGTTGCAAATATTGAATGTATGTTTGGATGTGCATTTGTGTTTTTAGCTGTGGCACTTTCCCCAAGTCTGTCTCAGTTACATTTAGATAAAGGTTATTGGTTGGAATTTTCATTGTAAATGTACCACACACACTTCTCTTAAATGCATCGTCATATGTTGAATGAGTATGACAAATAAAAAAAGAAAGAAAGGAAGAAATGAGACCAAGGAGAATAAAAAGAGAGAAAATAGAAATCACTGCCTGTGGGATCACTGAAGATAACTCACGCGAATCTTAATGAAGGTGCCGGGTCTCTCTCTGCATTTTAATTATAATAAATGATCTACTTGAAGGAGGCTCTAACAATTGCACTGTTCAAAGAGTGACTCATGACGTAAAGGACATGGTATCAATTCGGTCCAAACGATAGACCAAGAAATAATGCATAAAAACCGATGTGACCTTTGGGTGAACTTCGGATAAACGTGGTGCGATTCCGCTACAAATGCACCTGCTATGACTTATTCAACATGGTGTCTGGGCTGGCAAGTCAGCTGGAATTTGTTTTCTCTAGCTGTATTCTCTCTTTCTATCTTTCTGTCAGTTGACCGAGTGTGGACAGGAACCCCAGAAAGCAAAGAGAGAAAGTGAAAATGTATTCAAAGGTGACATTAGCTATTGTCTATCCAACAAAATAATCTCAAGCTCATGATCAATCCACGCCTTTTTTATAGGTTGTAAACATTCACACTCTTTTTTTAAGAGCATGTAGGCCTCTACAATATGTGGTCAATTGTAGGCCTACACAGCAATTTCAAACTTGATACATTTATGTTAGTAAGTTACAGGTCAAAGTATAGTCAGGTCTAGGGACACAATTACATATGTTCTTTAGCTAGGCCTATTTCATCAAAGTTCTTCTAATTCTGTTCATACTCTTAAAGTACTGCTAATTGATGTATTTTGGAATCTGTATTATAGAGTGACTGTAGCTGTTTGCACTTCCTAATTGAAACCTTATTTCACCACTTAATCTGACATGTCGTGCAGTTGCCGCGCATTCTGACAGAAGTGAAGGTTAAAATGCTGTACAGCGCGAATATTCGAGAGGCGGCCCAAGTTCCCCTCCTCACTCCATCCCAAAAACATGCACGTATGCAGGAGATGTCCACAGTACCACCTTGTGGCTCACCGCTGCATAAGCGGAATGGCTTGGGCTGAAACAGTGGTCCCTGTGATGAAAGTCTGGAGTCACCGCATCTTTGAGGAGAATGTAGTTCGCCTGTAGCCGACAGCAAAGCTAGGCGAGAGTTAAGTTACAAAACAAGCCATATCGCTAAACCAAATATTATTCGACCTGAGCGCACCTTCTAAGTGTCCCATCACAGACTTTTATCGCGACTGCATTATGTGTTTTAAATAATATATTGTAACCTCGCCTTTTCAACACATGCTAAAATATTATGGCTCTCGAGAAACGAAATCTCGCCACCACATCTTTAATAGCCGAGTGACTGATTAATACGCAGATGGATGTGCACCATAAACGCATGTAAGCTATGCAAAAAAGAAAACAACCATGAAGCATAGGCTATCGAGCTTTGGTTATCCACAGGTAAGTAGTGCTGTAGCCTAATAAAACATTTAGTTCCCTTCTAAAGCTATTTCCCCTCAAATGCTGAGTGTCCAAGTGCGTATTTGCCTATTTACTATGACTCATATGAAAGACTCTTTTCATGCAGTATACTTGCTTTTCAACTCTAAATATGGATACTGACACTAATATTGGAAGGCAGAATATACGGGTTTTATTGATCATGCTTATAATTTCGATGACGAAAAAATCGAAACGCAAAATGTATTGCCTAAAAACTACTGAAACAGGTTGTACGGTCAGCCTTTTTCATGCAAATCAGCGCGTGTAGCCGGCTCGAATTAAACCCTCAAAGCAAAATCGTTTCATAGTCCGGATGGATGAATCTTTCAGAGAGAAAAAAGGGGAAAAAATCGTGTGAAGCAGCTGGAAATAAGCGTGTACGCGGCGTCAGACAAACAGTTAAACTGTGTATGCACAAAATAGAGATACTTTAACTTCCACGACTGCTCGTGTGTCTTACCTTTGCAGTATCTGCATTCTACGGCTTCTGTCCTGCCGCCCGACTTCCAGAGGTACGGTCAAAATGTATGTGCCACACAAGGGAAAAAATCTAACTCCGTTCTGCCCCTGTTAAAATCCAACGTGATGCTGCCGTCCGAAAGAGAGGTGGCACACCGGAGACTGTTCAACAGAGACGCGGCAACATATCTGATGTAAAAGACCCACATAGATTAAGGTAATTCGTTGAAATCAGTGCGGAGGAACAGTAAATTGTAGAGAATCTGATTGTCTTCATAGAAAGAGGCAGCACCGACTGGGAAAAAAAAAGAGATTAAAGGGAAAGAGACTGAGGCTGTACCAGGCGCCTCTCTCTCTCTCTCTCTCTCTCTCTCTCTCTCGTTGCCAATGGGCTGCACTGAATGAAATTTGCAATGCCTACAACCAATAGATTGCCGCATTCACTTTATCACCCTTTAACCAGCTGCTATTACCCTTATAATTGCTGGTTGTTTATGGGTTAGATGTTTCAGTTTACAGCTGGACATGATTTAAGCAATATCACATGAGTATGAGTGCTGTTGTCCTGGATATCAACATGGCAGTATGGTCATGATGTCACACATAATAAGTTAATATCAAGTTGTTTACTTTTCAAACGTCTGCCTACGAAAATAGTTACAAAAGAAGCCAAACATTAAAAATTGCATAATGGCAAACAATGTACAGTGTTATTAGTGGAGCAGAGTTTTTTTGATTTTTCATCCTCCACTCAAACTGTTCTTTTATCACTCAGCTTGAGCTCCACTCCAGGTTTTCCATCCATCTCTACCTGTAGAGAGAAACCCCACTCCAAGTTCATGAAGTGAGAAAATATACAGATGCTCTGACTTTGAACATCCTGCTCAAAAACACAACATTCTCTGCATGAGAAAACTCTAAAGATGCAATTATATTTACTATTGTTCTACAATGTCTTAGTGTGTGAAATTCAGCCATTTCAATAGGAACCCACATTGAAAGGTTTTCACATCAGGTTCATGTTGGTCAAACAAATTTGTCGTGTTGACCAATTAGAAGCTGCTTGGTTTTAAAGTGATTTCTTAGTGAGCTGTCCATCATACATTCCTACACTACTTTTTTTTCTGAAATTTTGCTAACGTGATCGTCTTAACTCTGCAACTTTCTAAATAACATGCTCCCCACATGCTCACATATACTTTTGGGTAGGGGTAAGGTTAGTAGAATAAGGGTTTAGGTTAGTTGACATGTTCTTGCAAAGTAACTTATTGTCAGTAGAATGCCTGTTGGAGGACCATCACAATGAAGTGTTTGCATATTCTAAGCAGGCAGTCTACTAATAATCTACTAATAGTCTAAAGAGAGTTAGCTGACATGTAGGTGCAACGTTTTTTTATAGTCAGCAGAATGTTACCCTGATCCATTTTTCTGGCAAACACACAGACATTGAACATTACATTTACTCTGACCAGACTTCATATTATGAGTTCAGCATTAAACTTTTAGGATGTCAAGGAACAAGCTTCTGTCTTTTATCAACTAGTTTGTTTTATGATATTATTATTATTACTGATTGCGGCCATAATTGGATGTTTCGATTAAAAAAGGGCTCCATTATGTAATTTGCGCAGCTTGGAAGGTACAATTACCTACAGTGGCTTATGCACTTTGGTGCTGTGGCAATAATGGAAATTGCAGAGCATGCCTAAGTGCTTCGGATTGCAAAGATACAATCACGCATGAGAGACTTAGATCAAAGACCATGGGCGTTCATTTCTCCAGGCGTTCAAACTCCCGGCACAGATGAAGCTTGTTGCCTCAGGGCAGCAAATGGATTCATATGGCAGACGAGGGCCCATGCGAGTGTAAAGTGAGTAGATCCCTGCCACTGTTTACTCCCTATTCTTCATATCTTTAAAAAAAAAAACAGTACTTTTAAAAGATAATCATATACCAGATACTTTATAGTTTTGTCTCCCCAGTGAAAGCCTGAGGAAATAAATATTTCCAGCCTCTGGCTGAGACTGAAAACGACTATTCAAAAAGATTGTGCTAATACAACAACCAGTAAAGAAACTTCACGGTATACAGATTATGGTTGTTTTTTGGAAGGAGTTCATAAATCTGATGTTGAAAGTTATTTCAGTAATGATAAGACATTCTCTCTAGTTTCCAAGTCGGTGCTGAGGCTCCAGCGCATTCTTCCACTCTCTGACTATTATATGTGAGTAACCCACCAACAGCATTTAGCGTCTTGCCTTCTGAGAAACTTTTCCATGTCTCTCATTTCTCAATGCAGCTCATTTTGCCTCACTGTCTCCCTCCTCTCTGTCTAATAGCAGGGATCTGTCTAGTGCCTGCTGACCCCAAACGTAGTTACACATTTAATCTGGCCGCATCCCGCAGTCACATAACAATTGCTACGTCTCCAGCGGAAAGCCCGTGATATATTGGACATGACACCCACATCAGTGGCTGCTGAGAGCTGGCCAAGTGCTATGGGCGATATGGAATAGCATATCAGCTTTTACACCTGAAGTGTGCTTGTCAGAAGGAATGAGAGTAAGAGAGAGACTGAGATGACTGTTCTTTAATAATTTATGTTCTGTATTTGACATATAGCACTGTATGTATTGATTTGATATTACGTATTACATTTGGCTGTGGTAGCCTATAGAGAAAAAAAAGTGCACTGTTAGAGTGCATCCAACCATGAAAGATTCAACTTTAGGGTAAGAGTTTAAATAGACAACATCCTTGTTTACACAAAATGCTGGGTTCAGCCTGCGTGGTCATTTTATTGG
Organism: Rhinogobio ventralis; assembly: GCA_039654625.1. NCBI lineage: Eukaryota > Metazoa > Chordata > Actinopteri > Cypriniformes > Gobionidae > Rhinogobio > Rhinogobio ventralis. The sequence goes on along the minus strand of CM077195.1, from coordinate 26,004,887 downwards.
GTTATTTTTAATATTTTTACCCAGTGCTGGGTAGTTTTTCTGTAACTCAACTGCTGGGTCATCACATACCTACCCAGCGCTGGGTCAATGTAACCCAATGTTGGGTAGTCAATACATTTGTCAATGGTCATTTTGTGTTTTGTTCTGAGGGGAAACTTCCTGAATTAAATTAAGGTTTATATTATATAGTATTCCTATCAAATTATTACAGTGCAAAGTAGAAAATGTCTGTAGTCTCACATTTTACCTTTTTTGTTTACATGCAAGTCACAGCTAAACGTCTGCAGGGAACACTAGCCGAACGACACACCAGCACCACCAGGAAGTTTCACCTCCCGCCAAACGAATGCATGACCAGGGCTTAAACACAACGCGACGCTGTCCTAAACTGCCGTGCGCTCCATTGACTATAATAGGAGCTATGCTTTTGATGGGTTGAAACTTGAATGTCTTACAGACGAGATGGCACAAGGTAAAGCTGTTTTTTTATGTAACTTTTCAAAAATGAATATAAAAGATTGTCATTTAATGAACTGGAACAGCCTACTGATACCAGTTTTCTTCCCACAGATTCCCCTGTTTGCGCTCCAGCCACATCCTAAAACATTTACTAAATATTTTTGAGTATCAAAAAACAACCAGCAAATGAGTTAATGTATAAAACCCAACAAGCTGGGTAAAAATAACCCAGTATGTGTTCTGTCCAATATTTATTTGCCAAATAACCCAGAAATGATTGTTTTTAACCCAGCATTTTTAGAGTGTAGTTTTGAACGGGGCCAGTAAGAAAATAGGTGGAATTGAAAAACCTATTGTATTTACATTCAAGATTTTTTTTGTTTCTTTTTCAAAATGATTGAGCGAGAGATTAAATGAAGCATGTGCTTGTGTATGAGATTTCAAGAAAAATTACTCCCCTATCTCTAATACATCTATTTATATGATAAATGTGTATTCTTAGTCTCAATGAATATTAATATGCCAGTAAAATATTAATTTATGCATGAATATATAATCATTTATTAACTTCCTCTGACCTGATACATACGATTTCTGTGAAATAATTCCTCAACAATTTTCTGTATGAATTTAACTAGGTAAAAACCATGTGACAAGCCATTGATATACCTTGATGAGATGATTTTCAAATTTAAATTTCAAGAAAATTCCATTATTGTAAAATGAGACTGAGCAGAACATAATTTAATGAACTGCCACAGCCTTATTATAAAAGATCACGGTTGTCATTTGTACCTCTGTCCTGTTCAAACAGCTCTCTGCATCAGGGTAATTGAAAAAAAATGTGATTTTTTTTTAATTTTATTTTTTGTTTGTTTTAAGCTGGAAACGGCATATCATTAATACAATAGTAAAGTTCAAATCAAAGTTCAGGTTCAAAGATGTCAACATTATAACAACACATGTATTATAAAATGAAATAAAGTATAATATAAATGAGTGACTGTGAGGTGTGATATATATTTCTGTCATGACAACTCTCTGAGAGATTGGTAATGATAATGGATATGGCAATGGTAATGTATTTTGCCTTGGTGGAATAGATCAACGCTGCTGCTGCTGCAGAGCAAGACATACTGCTGCTGCACATATAACACGCGTGGAATAACCACCGTAGCAGATCTATACAGGTGGAGCAGGGGACGGTGGAGGTTTTCTGAAAGCACACTACAGACTGCTAACAGCAAACAATGCCAAGTATTTGAATGTTTGAGCAGCAAGCTCATTAGCTGCTGATGCCACAGCAACCAACGATAACGTATGTAGATAACGATATGATCGGTATAAATCGACCTATCAGCCTGCGCCATTTAGAGTTTCATGACAGAACTTTGTATATATCACCTCACAGTCACTCACATGGACATAAGGTGTTAAAAAAGGGCAGTGCAAGGTGCAAAATGACACACGGGATACAATCTTTCCCACACCGAACATCCTTGCCCAGACACTGACCACAGGGTCTAAATCATCCCAGATCAGACAGAAGCACTCTACATTGCAGTCCCATGCACAATCTTTGATATGAATCCTCCGTGACATCTGCCACTCTCTCAAAGGCTGATGGACAGATTGAGTGGTCCAATTCTAAAGGATCTCCATATTCAGAGAGCAGCTAAAATAAGCACTGGAGTGTTGCTGTCCTTCAGAGGCAACCGATACGGAAGGCAAAAGGGGGAAAAGATCAATGTCAAAACGGAACGTGTTGATGGATAAGGATGATGTGGTTTGACCTGAGCCATTAATAATTTATAGACTGATGATATTATTTGTGTTTAAGAGTGCCTCTTTCCTTATAATGGTGAATGAATAATTGCATCCCTGCATTACACTTTCCATTTCTGTCAGTCTGTCTATCCGCTTATTATTGATTTAATAAGATATTGAAAGATGGTCAGTGAATGATGTATACATTTAGAAAAAAGGCTAGGGAAAAAGAAGTAACCCCATGCTTATTTGGCGGTGTATTATAATTTGCATGTTTAACAATTTTGACATGAAATTTATATTCACTCACTCTCATGTGAATTTGTTGACAGTTCAATCAGGCATATCCGATGAAAATAAATAAAACATTCTTGTGTAACACTTTCACAGTGAAGCATTAATATTTGGTATTCTCATTTCACATGGGTATCATAATTTTGTGCCTTCAGGCAAATATGCAACAACAATATTAACTTCCATTTGCAAATGAGATGGCTAACAGAGTATTTTTAAGGTCAGAAGAGTATGTTCCACTTTCTTGGAAAATGGTGCTGGATCATTAGTGGTGGTATAGAAGTCTTTCAGGTTTCCTCAAGGGGAGCTTCAGAAGACTGACCTGCTTACAGATGTGGTGATTCTGGCTCCTCATATACCTGATAAAGACACTCACGCACTCACACCAAAAGCATAAACACACTTGCATCTTAAATGCAAGATTATTCAGGCAAACCTTCTCCCAGGCAAAAACGCATTTATCTGTGCATGGCAGTCACACATATGCTCACAGGTATTAAGACATATGCACGCATAAACGATTGCATGTGATCGTAAAAATAGGTTTTCATCCAGTGCTTCATGGCAAAATTATTATGTAGCTGTTTAACACAGCTGAGTCTCAAAGCAGTAAATATGTACGTCATTTTTTATTTCATTTTTCATAATCATTTTAATTAATGTGTAAAAAAGTGTTTATTGAAACCTTTTTAAAAGAATCAACTCAATGTTCAAATTATGTTATCATGATTTCACAACAAAGTAATTTACAGAATAATCTTCATAGCTTTAGACAGCTGTAAGTTGCAACCAAAATAATGCACCTAAAAATTCATACAGAAACTTTAACTTTTAAATACATAATATTGACAGTTTTTTATATCAATCTCTTCTTAACCATTAGTTTGAGTTAATAATTAGTAGGCCCTATAATTTTACAATTGTTAATGCTTTAGAACAAGCATTAATGCAGAAATAGAAAGCTAATCAAATCATACGTTTTCTGTCACTCCTGTTATTGATCTCACAAAGTCTTTTACAGAAGCAAAACAGCTCTACAACTATTTCCACTCAAAAACACAATTTTTCACTGCAATAACTGCAAATTATGTTAATAATAAAGAAAGAAAAAAACATCATGGAAAAACTCTGAACTATTTTTGGGATGGAGAAAAAAATGATGGTTTGATATCAGGAACAGTACTATTGATTTTGCTTTGAATGCAGAACAATGGCTTTGAAGAGAACTGGGAAAGACACCACATGGCTCGGAGCACCAGCTAATGGTAGGAGTGCAGGAACTTAAGTCCCCAAAACCAGACAAACCAAATTAAGCTCAGCCCAGATTAACTAAAGGGGAGCAAGATCCTTGAAGGCCTGGCACTAAGATTGAGAAAACACTTCAGATCTTCATCAGGAACTCATGGAGGATGATCATAAAGGCCCAATCAAGATCATTACAATGGCAACTTCACGAGATGTTAGGGCTCCCCAGCCGATTCTGATCTGGACTGACATCCTTCAGGCAAATCTTAACTAATGGATATAGGCTCAAGACTGGCAGCGGCTAAGTGCAAATAAATAGATGCTATTTACACTAAGTGAAAATGACATTTTCTTAGCGATAGAGAATATTTACACTAAGTGCAAATAGCTGTATATGCCATTTACTAATAGCATACTAAGTGAAAATGTGCATTGCACCTGAAGTCCAGTATCAAGAAGCTGCATAAGTTGAAAAGAACAAGTGAAAGAATGTATGGTGTCAAGGCCAGTAAAGGATGAAATGCAAAACATAAATACATCATAGGTACATTCATGGAAGCACTAGATCAATAAAAGAAAAAGACAGAAAGTACAGACTGTGCAAGGAAGCCTCCAGCTCCTAATGCAACATTAACAACATTCACTGATTAGAAACAAAGAGGTCAATGAAATGGATCACCTAAAGTACATAGAACACAGCCTGAAGTCTAAATGAGAAGCATGAAAACAACAAGGCAGATAACTGCTAGATGAGGAGCTAGAAAAATGTGGCAGGTCAAGCACAAGGTTGTTCTGAGGGTGATAGGTGCTCTCAGGGCTATGACCAAAAAAAAAAAAACAGTTTCAGCAAATCCAAGGTAAAGCATATATCTCTCTCTCTCTCTCTCTCTCTCTCTCTCTCTCTCTCTCTCTCTCTCTCTCTCTCTCTCTCTCTCTCTCTCTCTCTCTCTCTCTCTCTCTCTCTCTCTCTCTCTCTCTCTCTCTCTCTCTCTCTCTCTCTCTCTCTCTCTCTCTCTCTCTCTCTCTCTCTCTCTCTCTCTCTCTCTCTCTCTCTCTCAAAAACAAGAATATTGTACAACATTACTACAATTAAAAATAACTATTATTTATAATAGAAATATTTTTTGTACTGATCTCATCTTTTGATAGATAGATAGATCCAAAGCCAAATTCCTTATTCAAAAAAGGCACACATACAAAAAATAATTTATTAAAAAATACACAAAATATTAACAATTATATTGCCTGCATATGTCCGAATAATATTTCATCCGTCTGTCTCTGATGTTCTGTTAGTATTTGCGCGATACACATTTAGACTTAATATAAATGCCTAACCTAAATGCATTAAGTCTGGACAAATGCTTTAATCTAAACAAAATACTAAAGCAAGTCAGAGCTGATTTAAAATGCAATTTTATTGTTGTCTATGCAATTATCAACCTTGGCTGAACCTGAATTCCACAAATACAATAACGCTCATTCATCAGAATCCCGGTGGTCTTTAACCTATACTGGTCTTCTGCCATGCTAGCTAGCCAAACCAGATAGAAGTGTATACAATGATATATATTTATCCTCTCATGAATCTAACTGACCCCATGACTAACCCCATTGACTAATCATCATAACACACAGAAAAATGTGACGCATGCTCAGAGAATGTCTTTTTGACCAGTACAAGTGCCAGGGTTTGGATTTACACACTGAGGTCTTAGGGGTTCAGGAATAATTTGAAATGTGCACAGTATGGATCATCTAATCTGCCCTTTGAAGGACAGAAAGTTAGGGGAAAAGGTATGTGGTGCAACACACAACACTCTGACTCACATTCTGTTTCCCCTCCATCTCACATTGTGGAGGGGATAGAACTAAGTCTGACAAGCTTGCTTGCTGGGGTAACTTCTCTCTCTCTCTCTCTGTTTGTTTGTGGGATGGGAGGCAATATGCAAAACCCTTGTCCTTGTGGTAACATGTTTTTTTTGTTCACCATGAGGAAAACAGCTTATAAATCATACTAAATTATGTTTTTTGAAAATGTAAAATGCAGAAAGTTTTTCTGTGAGTGTAGGTTTAAGGGTATATGTAAGTGTATGGGGATATATTATTCAGTCTGTACAGTATAAAATATGTCTATAGAATGTTCCCATAAAACATAAAAATCCAATGTGTGTGTGTGCGTACACATTACACACACAATGATTCAGAACTGTGGACAAGGCACAATGTGGCTGTGAGTGCACAATGACTGTCCTGTCTGTTTTCTCATGGTTATTATATACATTGGTCCCCCTTTTGCTGCCAAAACAGCCCTGACCTGTCAAGGAATACTCCACTAGACCCCTGAAGGTGTGCTGTGGAATCTGGCACCAAGATGTTAGCAACAGATCTTTTAAGTCCTGTAAGTTGCGAGATGGGCCTCCATGGATCGGACTTGTTTGTTCAGCACATTATCCTGCTGAAAGAGGCCACAGCCACCAGGCAATACCATTTCCATGAATTTCTGCAACAATGCTTAGGTAGGTGGTACGTGTCAAAGTAACATCCACATGGATGGCAGGACCCAAGGTTTCCCAGCAGAACATTGCCCAAAGCATCACACTGCCTCCGCTGGCTTGCCTTCTTCCCATAGTGCATCCTGGTGCCATGCGTTTCCTAGGTAAGTGACGCACACGCACCCGGCCATCCACGTGATGTAAAAGAAAACGTGATTCATCAGACCAGGCCACCTTCTTCCATTGCTCCGTGGTCCAGTTATGATGCTCACGTGCCCACTGTTGGTGCTTTTGACGGTGGACAGGGGTCAGCATGGGCACCCTGACTGGTCTGTGGCTATGCAGCGCCATATGCAACAAACTGTGATGCACTGTGTATTCTGACACCTTTCTATCAGAACCAGTGTCAACTTCTTGAGCAATTTGAGCTACAGTAGCTCATCTGTTTGATCAGCCACACAGGCCAGCCTTCACTCCCCACGTGCACAAATGAGCCTTGTGCATAAATAAGCCCATGACCCTGTCGTCGGTTCACCACTGTTTCTTCTTTGGACCACTTTTTATACATACTGACCACTGCAGACCGGGAACACCCCACAAGAGCTGCAGTTTTGGAGATGCTCTGACCCATTTGTCCAGCCATCACAATTTGGCCCTTGTCAAACTCACTCAAATCCTTATGCTTACCCATAATTCCTGCTTCACAACACATTAACTTTGAGGACAAAATGTTCACTGCCTAATATATATCCCATATATATAATATTGCTGCCTACTATAGCTCACCCAATAACAAGTGCCACGATGAAGAGATAATCAGTGTTATTCACTTCATAATGTTATGCCTGATCTGTGTATACGGTATTGTGAAGATACTTTATCTTAGGAATGTAAAGTATCACGTGTATGTTCTGTGTTGGTTTAGTTCTAGTTCCTGTTTCCTTTGTGTGTCTGATCTGTCTCAGTGGCTACACTTCAAGTGTTTTGTTTATTGGATTCTCCTGCGTCATTGCAACCACCCATTTGTGACAGTATGTAAATAAATACAATGCTTATACACAGGAAATTTCATTAGATTAGTGTGTGAGTGGGGGGATGGGGGGAGTTATTTTTGTAGCTATGCTTATAGCTATGTGTATATTTATAGCTTGAAGAGAATGTTTTGTGACTTTTAATGGTCTCTATAATAATTAACTATATGTACTTAAAGGGCTAGTTCACCCAAAAATGAAATTTCTGTCATTACTCACCCTCATGTCGTTCCAAAGACCTTGACATGGAAGAGAAGAGATTGTTGAATAAAGTTGTTATTGTTACGGGTTGGTAGTGCAGCAGAGATGAAAGCAAACTCGGACTTCAAAACAAAAGATGGGTTTAATAAACAAAGGATTCAGACAGGAACAAAACACAAACCAACCAACATAGGAGTAACATTAACAATTAAGAACGGACCAGGAGTGCAGGGAAGTGAGTCCAATATAAAGGGAGTGCAAACGATGAAGACCAGGTGCAGGGAATTCAGGGAGAGCGGGAGAGACGATGAGGAAGTGAGTTCAGGTGTGAGACAGGGAGGATCATGGGAAATGGAGTCCGGGACAGGCGTGGATTGTAACAGTTATATACACTCACCTAAAGGATTATTAGGAACACCTGTTCAATTTCTCATTAATGCAGTTATCTAATCAACCAATCACATGGCAGTTGCGTCAATGCATTTAGGGGTGTGGTCCTGGTCAAGACAATCTCCAGAACTCCAAACTGAATGTCAGAACGGGAAAGAAAGGTGATTTAAGCAATTTTGAGCGTGGCATGGTTGTTGGTGCCAGATGGGCCGGTCTGAGTATTTCGCAATCTGCTCAGTTACTGGGATTTTCACACACAACCATTTCTAGAGTTTACAAAGAATGGTGTGAAAAGGGAAAAACATCCAGTATGCGGCAGTCCTGTGGGCGAAAATGCCTTGTTGATGCTAGAGGTCAGAGGAGAATGGGCCGACTGATTCAAGCTGATAGAAGAGCAACTTTGACTGAAATAACCACTCGTTACAACCGAGGTATGCAGCAAAGCATTTGTGAAGCCACAACACGCACAACCTTGAGGCAGATGGGCTACAACAGCAGAAGACCCCACCGGGTACCACTCATCTCCACTACAAATAGGAAAAAGAGGCTACAATTTGCACAAGCTCACCAAAATTGGACAGTTGAAGACTGGAAAAATGTTGCCTGGTCTGATGAGTCTCGATTTCTGTTGAGACATTCAGATGGTAGAGTCAGAATTTGACGTAAACAGAATGAGAACATGGATCCATCATGCCTTGTTACCACTGTGCAGGCTGGTGGTGGTGGTGTAATGGTGTGGGGGATGTTTTCTTGGCACACTTTAGGCCCCTTAGTGCCAATTGGGCATCGTTTAAATGCCACGGCCTACCTGAGCATTGTTTCTGACCATGTCCATCCCTTTATGACCACCATGTACCCATCCTCTGATGGCTACTTCCAGCAGGATAATGCACCATGTCACAAAGCTCGAATCATTTCAAATTGGTTTCTTGAACATGACAATGAGTTCACTATACTAAAATGGCCCCCACAGTCACCAGATCTCAACCCAATAGAGCATCTTTGGGATGTGGTGGAACGGGAGCTTCGTGCCCTGGATGTGCATCCCACAAATCTCCATCAACTGCAAGATGCTATCCTATCAATATGGGCAAACATTTCTAAAGAATGCTTTCAGCACCTTGTTGAATCAATGCCACGTAGAATTAAGGCAGTTCTGAAGGCGAAAGGGGGTCAAACACAGTATTAGTATGGTGTTCCTAATAATCCTTTAGGTGAGTGTATATATATATATTTTTTTTTTGTGCACAAAAAGAATCCTCGTCGCTTCATAACATTAAGGTTGAACCACTGTAGTCACATGGACTATTTTAACAATGTCTTTACTACCTTTCTGGGCCTTGAAAGTGGTCATTGTGTTGCTGGCTATGTGAGGTCAGAGAGAGAGCTCTCGGATTTCATCAAAAATATCTTCATTTGTGTTCCGAAGATGAACGAAGGTCTTACGGGTTTGGAACGACATGAGGGTAAGTAATTAATGACAGAATTTTTATTAAGGGTAAGGGTTAGGGTGTGGTTTAGGGTTAGTTTCATGTAATTATGCACAATTTAGTAATTACTCTACATGTAACGTGTAACAAGGACACTGTAAAATAAAGTGTTACTGCAAGTTCGGAGTGAAAAGTGTTTCAAATTTAATCCTAACCAATTTTCCACTGTACAGTTTATTACATTAAGTACTGAGTAATATGAAATATCAACAGGTATTTTCTATAGGGTTAGAGTTTGATTTAGTGTTAGTTGCTTGTAGCTAATATACTGTTATTACTATAGTAAGTGCATGTAACATGTAACAAGGACACTGTAAAATTAAGTATTACCGGGTTCACATAAGACTAACTATTACATGCCATTGCTAACTAAAAGCATCCTTTAGTGTTTTAAAAAAAGAATTCTTGAAAAAAATGTTGTTCTTCACCACTGACAACATCCCATGAATCAGACCATTTAAAGAGAATTGGTAATCTCCGCTTCCCTTGGTTACTGTTGCTAACACAAACAAGCTTTATAGAATGTCTGCAGTGACTACAAATCTGAATAGAGTCCAATGCTTCTCACACTTCACTTCACCCACATTTCAAAGTGATAACATTAGTGTAAGGTAACAACAGAACTGTTTTTACAACACATTTACTATGGTACTGTGAACTATGTCACTTAGTCACTATTGACATTACAATTACCTGAATCAATAAGTAAATGAAATGGTGTTTAATTATTAATATTTATTTACCTTGGAGACAATGTAGTGCCCTACTGATGTTCTACATGTTTCTTTGGAAAAGAGGGCATGTACTTCTAAAGATTTATTAACCACATTTAAGAGTTTTATCATTTATAATTTCCATAAAATTCCATCTAACACAATCAAAACACAGAGATCCCTCATAGATGTACAGAAAAGAGCTAAAGCTTGTCTGAGAAATGGTGGATGGCAACATATGTTAAGGTGCGATTGCTCTGTAATGTTTTTGAGGCGGGGCTTAGCGATGGGTTCATTCAGGGCCAGTCTGTCAGATGTAAAAAATTATCATCTGATTAGGACACATCAGGGAATGTTAGACTGCATCTTCGGCCTCCAAAAGGATGGGACGGACTCATCAGTTAAAGGAGGGAGGGACGTGCTGTAGACTGATGTCCAGGATGCTGAATCCATGGGACATTTTCTTGGAATGACTTGATGAGTTTTTGGGTCCGATCAATACGCCACCTGCAGCCCATCTGTAACACCGTGCTCAGCGCATTCCCTACGTCACAAACCCATGCATTTCTCCAGACAGCAGTGCTCACAAGAGCAATACTCCTTGTCTGCTGAGGACAACTTCCTCTTACATGAGCGGGAGGAAATATTAGGAAGGTAGACTAAAAGAGGGGTTGAGAAAGAAAGAGAAGGAGCAGAGGAAAGAGAGAAAATAGAAAGAAAAAGAAAAAGCATGGGGATAAAGAAGGAGAAATAGATAGAGAGACAGTGAGATGGAGAGAGAGAGAAAGATATCGAGGTTCTTAATCAAAAAGCTATCCGCGCCCTGCAATCGATTTGCGAATCAGCGCTTACAGATTGCAGCATGCTGCACAGCAGGACTGAAAACAACCTGCCTTTTTTCTAGACAGCAAAACATCCTTGTATCTCATTATGGCAATTTTATGTAATTTGTTTGTTTCCCGCCAATAATGGATTTGTTCAATTGTACAAGAGAGAGTTATTTTCCTGCACTGTAACACCTTGTTGCACTTGAGATAAGAAAAGCAATGACCTGCTAGCCATTTCATGAACAAGAGCAAGGTCAGTGTTTGGCTGTGTGCCTCTGTGTAAAATATTAAATATTGACAAACATTTAATTTAATTACAGAAATTAAGACCATTTGATAGGCAGCAATCAGTGCTTCCTCAATATTGAACCATATTTTAGCCAATATGGTAAGATATAAAGAGATGTGTTCACCAAGAAACAAACATGCTGGAAAATAAGTATTTCTCTCCATTGTTGATGTAGCTACACTTCAGGCCATCTACACTACAAGTCAAAAGTTTGGACACACTTTCCTATTCTCTTTGATGGGAAAGTGTGTCCAAACTTTTGACTGGTAGTGTATAGTCCAAATAGGGGAGAATGGAGAAAGTCGTAACACGTCCAGTTTAACCAGTTAGAAATAATACACATATGTCATACATGACCAGTACCTGCTTGAGGTGACAGTAACAGTAAGTGTCTGTTTATAAATGTGAAATATATGCAGGAAAAATCAACATTTCACTTCTCGTGGTATTTCTGGTTTATAATGTATTATCTAAATATGCAGACTTTCTTGTTTAACATGATATAATATAACATTTACTCATTGCTGGGCAGTTGTTACATGACATTTCCTATTTATTTCAATTGGACTCACATAGGCTTCATTTACTTTGAAATTCAACTATTAAAGTGACAGCTCTATAAAATCAAAACTTAAGGGGAAAAAATATACGAGGAAAACTTTGCTCTCTTTCTCCTTAACCTCGTCTGTGTCCTCCTTATTGGCAGCACACAAATATCAATGTCTAGAGCACTCAGACAGGATTAGATTTCCAAACAATGTTCAAGTTTCAGCTATTAACACACAGTGTTTGTGACTGTATGTACTGAATTGAACAGGTACTGCGTTGGGAGTATATGGGTGTGGGTGATATGGAAGATTCTCAATGCTTACACAGTAATAAAAAATAAAACAAGCACAAAATAAATATGTTGAAGCACTTGATATGAATAAGAAATCCAATGAATTAAGACTTAAATTAACATTACGCTGCAGCATAGCAGCATGTCTTGTATGCATTGTCAGAGCAAGTCTCTGCGGTGTGGCATAAACCCTGACGACTATTCCTCGGGCCACACACCCCCTCTTGCACAGAGTGCTTCAATATGGCGCGGTGATCCTAAGCACCCCTCCAAGGCCTGTAGATTCTCGTCTACTTCGGTGGCGAGGTACTACAGAGCTGTGGGGCAGGCCGCCGCCTCTCTGCATGCCATGGCCATCCTTCAGGCCTACCAGGCCCGGATGCTATGTGACATGCACGAGGGTAGAGCTGACCCAGGGCTCAGAAATGAGCTGCGTGCCGCCACCGACCTCGCCCTCTGGGCGACGAAGGTGACCGCATGCTCCCTGGGCCAGGTGATGTCCACAGCTGTGGTCCAGGAGAGACGTGGCTCAACCTGGTCGATATGAGAGAGGCTGAGCGAACCCGGTTCCTCAACGCTCACATGTCCCAGGCTGGCCTCTTCGGCGGCATGGCTGAGAACTTCGCCCAACAGTTCTCGGCCACCCAGAAGCAGACTGAGGCCATGAAACATGCCTCACTCAGCCGCCGGCTGCCTCAAATCAGCTGATTTGGGAACAGTTCGGCGATGCAAAGGTAGATCTGTTTGCCTCCCACGACTCTTCCCATTGCCGCCTGTTTTATTCCCTGACCGAGGGCACCCTCAGCACGGATGCTCTGGCGCACAGCTGGCCGCGGGGCCTCCGCAAATATTTGTTTCCCCCAGTGAGCCTTCTCGCACAGGTTCTGTGCAAGATCAGGGAGGACAAGGAGCAGGTCCTTTTGGTTGCCCCGTACTGGCCCGGCTGGACCTGGTTCTCCGAACTCATACTCCTTGCGACAGCCCCTCCCTGGTCCATACCTCTGAGGAAGGACCTCCTTTCTCAGAGACGGGGCACCCTCTGGCACCTCAGGTGGTGGCTACCATCACTTCCGCTAGGGCCTTGTCTACCAGACACGCCTATGCGTTGAAGTGGAACCTCTTCGTCACCTGGTGTTCTTCTCGCCAAGAAGACCCCTGGAAATGCAGACATCTGCAGAGCTGCAGGCTGGGCAACACCTAACACATTCGCCAGATTCTTTAATCTCCGAGTGGAGCCAGTGTCCTCTCATGTACTCGCCTCTACCAGTGGCCGGTAATGGACTAGGCTCAGGTGTCTTCGCTTGCTCGCCATTCCTCTCCACGGACGGGATACGTGCGATATTTTCCTCAGGTAGTTTCCCCAAAACCCTGAGTTCCTCCAGCACTGTCGATGCCGACACCTGTGTGTCTGCCCACTCGCTCAGGCCCTCGTGTCAGGCTAGGTGCCACCGTGTGCATGGTTCCCCCTATGGGCGACCCCCACATGTGTATTTCCACTGTAAGCCTCTCTGAGCATGTGTATTTCCCTCGGCAAGCCCTTGCCTCCCCTGGGGGTAAAAATTCCACCTTCGGCTGGTTACCCCAGAGTTCCTCCATATGCAGCCCCTCGCGGGTCATATGTGTCTCCTTAAGTCCTCCCTACGGGTAGGCACTTTGGCGCATACTTCCACCTGGAATATGCATCCCAGTGTACCTTGGTATTCCTGTGCTAAGTTGGAGTCCTTCGTCCGTACTGCTACGACAGGGAGCTCACACTTACGCAGGACTGACGTTACGTCTCCGTTCCCTCCTCAGGGAACGAGGGTTACATGCGTAACCGAGACGTTTGATCAGCATTAAAGAACTTTCTCAACTGTTAAATAACAGATATAGGATTAAAATAATATCAGATTTGTCTTATTTTGACAAAAAACAGAGATGAAAAATAAACTTAAGTAAGAAATGTACTTTTGCTATGGTTAAATAAATTTTCAGTGATATCTCCCAAAGATTTTTTTATTTTGGCACAAATTTTTCTCTAAATAAATGTTGATATGGCAACTAGTAAATACACTAAGTTTTGTCTTCCTGGCACGTGTGGAAAGTTTTAAACCATGTGTGTTACAACTAACCCGTGTTAGGTTGTGCCCCGCTCTCCCCTACACCTATGGCTTGAGGATGAGTAAATCATGGGCTAATTTTCATTTTTGGGTGAACTATCCCTTTAATAAACATTATTCTGCCACAGATATTTTTCACTGCAGCCTTTTATCACTGATAAGGCTAATCAGATTACATAACTTCTGGGAAGCAAGCAGCAGTTAACTAGTGTCATACATTGACTTCCTCAATACCATTCTGAAATAAATTTTGTCCTAAATTTACATTCCCCAGGTATTACATAATACTGAGTTGAGTCAGTATTACCTATGGCATCTTTTGTAATATGAATATGAAGAAATTTGCCCTAAACCCTGCGGAAGAAGAAGAAAAATCATCTTAATTCAACCGAAGATGCTGGTTTTAGAAGGCTGATAGCAGTTGGTTTACTAGCTAAATCAGCTGAACACCACCTTGGAAAGACCAACCAGACCAAGGGTGTCCAATCCTGCTCCCAGAGCACAACCAACTAAGACAACTAAACAAAAAACCAGGAGGGAATTCACAATAATAGGCTAAAATAATCTTCTATGACTTCTGATGTTTGATTGAGTCTGTTAATGTTTTCAGTTCCATTTAATAATTTATAAGCATCAAAAAATCTAACATCTTCTTGATTGATCTGTCAGACTCAGCATTAGCGCCCAGGGTTAAATTAGTTATCGAACGCCCCCAGGCTAATATCATCTATTTCCTTACAGTCCATACTGTGAGACTTGCAGCAGTTGCATAAATCACAAATAAAAATCTATTTCAGGTCAAATACCAGTGCCTCTGCTACTCATATTTGTCTAAAGGATAGGATAAGACAGTGACGCTATTTGTTTTCTCAGTGACATGGTTTAAATGTAATTTTAAGTGCTCTGAGATGAAAAAAAAAAAAAGATTTCTCTTGCTTAAAGTATCCATTGTGCCACTTTTCAAATTTGAAATTTTATTTAACCTCTTAGACAAAGTGAAGTGTCCTCATCATTTTTCAGAGGCGGCCGAAAGTAGGCTTTGTCCAAATGTCATTGTTTAAAGGAAAGGTCTTTTTTTATGGGTCTCGTTTCTTGAGTGGTCTGTCCTTTCCACATTGCTGTCTTCTGTGTGCTCATTCTCACTGCTATAAGTAGAACACAATCAGCTCTGCTGTCTTCACGTCTCTAATTAACTAGTAGAAAATAGTTCTGATATATTAGAGAGTTGAACTGTGCCCAAAATCAAACATATTTCTCAAACATATTTATATATTTAAAAGCAGCATACAAATTAGGAAGCTTTAAACTACATCAATAATATTTACCTTGTTTTATTCCACAGAACCAAATAAATGTGTGATGCTCATTGTAGTGTGACACTTAGAAGATCTAAACTAATCATGTTGCCAAAGCAACTTTTTTAAAGCTTTTAATGTGGATATTCATAGTTTGCGCAATTTGTTGAATGGTTGATTTGAAATTGTTGTAACTTTCATGCAAATGGGAAATCAGTCTTACTTTAATAGTGCTTATACTTTGTACCATCACTTTCTCAACTTGTTTACTCCCTTGTCATCTATGTCACTGGTGGTAAGATATATGTCTGCAAATACACAGACACACACACACACACCTTGACTTTCTAATATATTAGGTACTTTACATTGACTTTCTATTGGCTGGTTTTCATAATGTAGGTTTACTGCCCTTGTGGAGATGTTATTTCTCTACAACCCACACATATACGCAGAGTTAGTGGTTTTGTGCAGGTTTTGGTTCTTACCAGAGAAATGTTTAAATAAAGTAGTACTGCTCTATATACATTTATTATTTAAGAGGTCCTATTATGCCCTTTCACGATGTCTTGATTTTGTTTTTAGGGTATACTAGAATATGCTTTCATGCTTAATTGTTCAAAAAACACATACTTTTTTTCACATATTTTACATCATTACAGCACCTCTCTCTCCAGTCTGGCCTGAATGCACCGCTTAGTTCCGGTTTTGATGAAGCCCCTCCTTCTGAAATACGAAATGTGCTGTGATTGGTTAGCTTCCCCAGTGTGTTGTGATTGGCACCTCTTAGCGCGTGTTCGTCCCTTACCATAACCGTGAGCTCCTCTCAGATGTAAGTATTAAGTATGGCTTCATTTTCAAGCCAATTCAAACCTGGTTCAGACTTAGGAATTGGGAACTGCTCCATTTCAGGAAAAGCTTTTGTGCGTATCCTGCATTGTGATTCTGGAAACTGTTATTCGTAAAATGTACAGCACACTTATAAATGTTGGGAAAATAATGTTCAGGAACAGTGTTAATAAATTTGTCAGCCATAGGAAGGTCAAAGAAATAAGTTTTGGAAATGGGGTGGACAAAACAGCATCTCTTTGACATAGCAACAACACTCTCTTCTCTAATGCAGCTCAACCAGGACTCGTCCCCTTTTTTATGCGTATTCCATGGGCAGGTATTATTTAAATGAGTAACATTATGACTTCACAAAGCCCGGAAAAAAACGTGTTGTAGTCCAAACGAGTCATTGTCGTTCTTGGAAAGTGAAATCTGTTAAATAAAATATGTCCCTTTGGAATGGACTTTGAGCTTTGTAGCCTTGCAGATCTTTTGTTATGCTCAAACAGCAACATTACATGCTAACTAAAGTTTAAAAAGTGAAAAAGCATAATAGGACCTCTTTAAACATACATTTGGCATTCCATTTTTTTAATCAAGGCTGTTCATAGAAATCCTCTGAATTGTTAGCAGGCACTTTCCGTGGACAAAATAGGGCCTGAAACTCTTACAAAATGAAAATACTTTTTTGTTGTTATTTTTTTCCCCCAACAAATTAACAGTGAAAGGAGGTGGTTAACCTTGACTGATGAAATGCTGAAGAGGTCAGACTAAATATTATAACAGTTTTTTTTCCTGTCCATTTTAATGAGGTTTGCAAGTTTTGCAACCCTGTTACAATTAAAAGAGTTGTTTACCAAAAAGAATCACATATTCAACAGAGCATGCAAGAACTGTGACATTGTATGATTTTATTTGTTGGGTACTGTACGGTCATGACCTTGGCTAAAATCACTAAAATCAGGCTAAAATCCTCATTTTAAAAATGTTTCATGCAAGGTTAATATTGTCTTTGAGGGTAGTTTATACATATTTATCATATACATAGTTCTCAGAACAGGAGAAAAAACATGGAAATTGTGCCTCTCATGTTTTTAACAAATTTCAGTGGTCAACAGATTGCTCAGGGAGCGCAATCCACAGCAGTTAAACTTCTTTCCATTGGTTAGAAGAAAAAATATCAATATTTGGGATTATTTTAGTTCACAAAATAAACATTACTGTTCCCTTTCGTTCAGTCACTCCGAGTAACATCAGTGACTGATGAATGGGGGTTTCGCCTAGAAGCCTATCATCTTCGAGATCTTAGAAAATGCCCAATGGCAGGCCAATGCCATGGGCATGCGGAATTTGCATAATGTAGCTCCGCCCCACAGCGTGGGTATATAAGGAAGTACGCTGGCAAAATCAGTGATCTGCAACAGCTGTGTGTGTGTTTCCCTGGGCGCTACGGCACTCTGCAGAGCTTCTCTCACAAAAAGAGCTTGCGCGTGGCACGTCTTTTTAAAGACGGTTCACCCATGCACTTCTGGGTGCGGTCGATTTCTGTTGCCATCTGATGGGTGCATTCACTGCTTGACGTGTTTGGGCTTCAGCACGCTCAAGCACCACTATTCCTCGGGCCACACCCCCCTTCTTGCACAGAGTGCTTCAATGGCCGTGGTGATCCTAAGCACCCCTCCAAGGCCTGTATATTCTCGTCTACCTTTGGTGGCGAGATACTGCAGAGCTGCGGGGCAGGCTGCCACCTCTCAGCACGCCATGGCCATCCTTCAGGTCTACCAGGCCAGGATGCCCGCGGCGTGCATGAGGGTAGAGCTGTCCTAGGGCTTTGAATAAGCTGCGTGCCACCTCCGACCTCCGCACTCCCTGGGTCAGGTGATGTCCACAGATGTGTTCCAGGAGAGATGTGACTCAACCTGGTCGATATGGGAGGGACTGAGTGAACCCGCTTCCTCAGCACTCACATGTCCCAGGCTGGCCTCATCGGCGGCACGGCCGAGAACGTCGCCCAACAGAAGCAGACTGAGGCCATGAAATATGTACTGCCCCGGCGGCCAGCTGCTGCCTCATTCAGCCGCCGGCTCAGTTGCCTCAGTCTGCTTGCCGCCGAGGGCGCCCTCCTATGGCTCTACCCCTCCCGTCCGGCCCTAGCAGCAGCCAATTTTCCGGGCTGCGCTGTGGAGGTGGTCGCAGGAAGGCGCCCCTGTCCACTCCCCAGCCCCGCAGCCCGCCTTACGCCAGGCTAAGCGGCGCTCCTGACGCGGACAGCTCAGGGATGGGCAGTTCTTTCAAGGAGATGTTAGCAGGACCACTCCTTCCCCCGGTGGAGGGCCGGGGGAGAATCTTTGCAGCTGCTAGAACCGAGGCTTCCGTTCAGGATGTTGACAGCGAAACGCCTTTTCGGATGTGTTTGTCCAGCAGATTGGTTTGCAGCGATCGACCTGAAGGACGCCTACTTCCATCAGTACACGGTCCTCCCATTCGGGCTAGCTCTGTCCCCTCGCGTCTTTACGAAGATTGTCGAGGCAGCCCTTGTGCCACTCAGGCAACACGGGGTTTGCATCCTGAACTACTTCGACGACTGGCTCATACTGAGTCACTCTCGAGAGCAGGTGTGCGAACACAGAGACCTAGTGCTCCAGCACTTAGCCTGTCTGGGCCTTCAGGTAAACTGGGAGAAGAGCAAACTCTGCCCCGTGCAGAGGATCTCTTTTCTCTGTATGGAAATTGACTCGGTTGCCATGTGCGCACAGCTTACGAGCGAGCGCGCGCAGTCACTGCTGACTTGCCTCCGTCAAATCGAAAGCAAGAGTGAGGTTCCACTGAAGTTATTTCAGAGGCTCCTGGGGCATATGGCATCTGCAGCCGCGGTAACGCCGCTCAGATTGCTTCATATGAGACCGCTTCAGCACTGGCTTTGCGATCAAGTCCCGAGATGGGCATGGCAGTCGGGCACGCTCCGGGTCCCAGTGACTCGGGCCTGCCTACAGACCCTCACCCTGTGGTCGAACCTCAGCTTTCTACGGACCGGTGTGTTCTTAGAACAAGTTTCCAAACATATTGTTGTGTCAACAGATGCCTCCACCACGGGCTGGGGTGCCATGTGCAATGGACATGCTGCCGCGGGCTCTTGGACAGGACCCCAGCGCCTTCTGCATGTCAATTCTCTCGAGTTGCTGGCAGT
Source organism: Rhinogobio ventralis (assembly GCA_039654625.1). NCBI lineage: Eukaryota > Metazoa > Chordata > Actinopteri > Cypriniformes > Gobionidae > Rhinogobio > Rhinogobio ventralis. The sequence goes on along the minus strand of CM077195.1, from coordinate 25,985,433 downwards.
ACGGTTCGCCCTGCACCGCTTCCGAGTGTTGCTCAAGGGTCAACATGTGCTAGTCCGGTCAGACAACACGGCCACAGTAGCGTACATCAACCATCAAGGTGGTCTACATTCCCGCCGTATGTCTCAACTCGCCCGCCATCTTGTTCTATGGAGTCTGAGGCATCTGAGGTCCCTTCGTGCTGCCCATACCCCAGGAACCCTGAACCGTGCAGCCGACGAGCTCTCACGGCTTCAGCCACTTCCGGGAGAATGGAGACTCCATCCCCAGATGGTTCAGCTGATTTGGGAACAGTTCAGAGACAGTTCAGTCTCAGAGACGGGGCACCCTCTGGCACCCGCGTCCCGATCTTTGGAACCTCCACGTGTGGCTCCTGGACGGGACACGGTAGGTTTGAGTACCCTACCACCTCAGGTGGTGGCTACCATCACTTCCACTAGGGCCTTGTCTACCAGACACGCCTATGCGTTGAAGTGGAACCTCTTCATCACCTGGTGTTCTTCTCGCCAAGAAGACCCCTGGGAATGCCAGATCGGGTCTGTGCTCTCATTCCTCCAAGAAGTGTTGGAACGAAGGCTGTCTGCTTCCACCCTCAAGGTGTATGTGGCCGCGATATCCGCCTACCACGACCTTGTGGAGATGAAACAGGTAAGTCAGCACGACCTGATCATCAGGTTCCTGAAGGGAGCGAGGAGACTGAATCCTCCTCGCTCTCCCCTCGTACCCTCTTGGGACCTCTCAGTAGTCTTAGATGCTCTGCAGAGGGCTCCCTTCGAGCCATTGTGATCAGTCGAGCTTAAGTTCCTGTCAATGAAGACAGCGCTCCTGATCGCTTTGGCCTCCATCAAGAGGGTAGGGGACCTGCAGGCATTTTCGGTTGACGAAGCGTGCCTAGAATTCGGGCCGGCCAACTCTCACGTGATCCTGAGACCCCAGCCTGGATATGTGCCCAAGGTTCCCACCACTCCGTTCAGGGACCAGGTGGTGAACCTGCAAGCGCTGCCTTTGGAGGAGACAGACCCAGCCTTGAAACTGCTCTGTCCAGTACGCGCCCTCCGTGCTTACGTAGACAGAACGCAGTGTTTCAGGACCTCAGACCAGCTCTTTGTCTGTTATGGTGGGAAGCTGAAGGGAAAGGCTCTCTCCAAGCAAAGGTTGTCTCACTGGATAGTGGACGCCATTGTCTTGGCTTACCAGAAGCAGGGGTGTCCATGCCCCCTTGGGGTCAGGGCACACTCCACCAGGCATTAGCGCATGGCGCCTCGCTGACAGACATCTGCAGAGCTGCAGGCTGGGCGACACCTAACACATTCGCCAGATTCTATAATCTCCGAGTGGAGCCAGTGTCCTCTTATGTACTCGCCGCTACCAGCAGCCGGTAATGGACTAGGCTCAGGTGTCTTCGCTTGCTCGCCATTCCTCTCCACTGACGGGATACGTGCGATATTCTCCTCAGGTAGCTTCCCTGAAACCCTGAGTTCCTCCAGCACTGTCGATGCCGACACCTGTGTGTCTGCCCACTCGCTCAGGCCCTCGTGTCAGGCTAGGTGCCACCGTGTGCATGGTTCCACCTATGGGCGACCCCCACATGTGTATTTCCACTGTAAGCCTCTCTGAGCATGTGTATTTCCCTCTGCAAGCCCTTGCCTCCCCTGGGGGTAAAATTTCCACCTTCGGCTGGTTATCCCAGAGTTCTTCCATATGCAGCCCCTCACGGGTCATATGTGTCTCCTTAAGTCCTCCCTACGGGTAGGCACTTTGGTGCATACTTCCACCTGGAATATGCTTCCCAGTGTACCTTGGTATTCCTGTGTTAAGTTGGAGTGCTTCGTCCGTACTAGCTTACGACAGGGAGCTCACACTTACGCAGGGCACTGGACGACAGCCGAGTGGCGTGATTAGATTGGGACCCCCATTCGTCAGTCACTGACGTTACTCGGAGTGACTGAACAAAAGGGAACGTCTCGGTTACGTATGTAACCCTCGTTCCCTGAGGAGGGAACGGAGACGTAACATCCCACTGCCACTTCCGCTGTACCGCTGAAACGGCCGGGAGTTCAGTCTTGGCTCCTCAGCAGGTAAACATAATGCGATGTTGCCAGCATACTTCCTTATATACCCACGCTGTGGGGCGGAGCTACGCTATGCAAATTCAGCATGCTCATGGCATTGGCCTGCCATTGGGTGTTTTCTAAGATCTCGAAGATGATAGGCTTCTAGGCGAAACCCCCATTCGTCAGTCACTGACGTTACGTCTCTGTTCCCTCCTTCCAACGTTCTCTGCATAGACACAAATATCATGGTGACTTCCAAGATAAATCCATCGAATCCATTACCAAAGTGTGCCCTGATCTACTGTAAAACAGAGAAACAGACTGAATTCTGTATTCTATATCAATTCTACACCCCATAAAAACCTGTACATTTCCAACATTGCCATGGTTAACTAAGCTGTATTTACTGCAATGAAATCTAATTGGAATTTGATTGCTGTTGATCATGTGCCACCCTGTAGTTTGAAAATTAATTCCTGCAGCTTGCATGCAGCCTTCAGCCAGCACCCCTCAATTTACATAAACTAACATCCATATTTGTTTGGTGTAGCATTAACACTTCAATTCAATTACAAAAACAATCTGCTTTATGAAGTGAAACTGTCTCATGTGCCCCCTGACATTACTGGGGTTTTGGTCCACCATCTTTGCCTTCCCTCCTCATAAATCTGACTTATCAGCTAGTGTAAACAGCATCTTCAAACAAAGACTTAGTCTGTAGAACAAAGTGATTTGTAGACAAGAAGCTTCATGGTGGCAGCTGCAACTTTGAGAATAAAACTGCATAGTATATGCCACTACAGTAGCATCCACAGTTTTGGAGTTTAACTGTTTTGTGACAGACCATAAATTATTATATAATTAAGTTTGACTAATTGTGCCCATTTAATACTTGAATTTTAACTAATTAGACTTCTTTTTTTTTTAAAGTTAAATATTGTAAAAAAATAAATAAATAAATAAATAAAAGTTTCAGAGTAAATAAAGGGGTACTTCACTGCTGACAAAATGGGCTTTCAATGACACTTGGCTGCCTATACAGTAGAAAAGCAAAACACACACACACAACCAACTTTTTTTATCATAATACTGTAAAAAAGCAGACCCTTACAATGTTCTGTTAATAACCCTCTGTTGATCCGACTATTTGTGAACGAGAATACAAAAATGCTAAAGTATAATCTGTCATTTTCACAAAAGCCCTGAAGCTTTCAAAAGTCCTCAGGATGATGCGTTTTGCTGACAAATAAACATGAATTTCTCAGCCCAGGTAACAAATAACGAGTAAACATTGTTCATTTACATACTACTGAGATTTTTACAATATAAAGTGGGCTGAAAATCGGTGAAGTTACACTTTAATAATAAGAACTTACATCCTGCCCACACTCCCGCAGTATCTGTTAGTACAGTTTACTGCAGAACAACTCATTATGTCGGTGGAAAATAAACAGTTATGGAAATGTAGAAATTAAAGCTAAAGCTCCAATCTCCTTCTGAAAATCCTGAAAAAAGTCAGTTGGTGCCTCAGTGACAACTTCGCTCAGAAAAGCTGTCAATCTCAGCTGTCAATCACGACGTCACACCCCCGTTTTTTAGCATCAAATAACTAAATAAAACCAAACGTATTTAAAGAACGAGCAATTGAACTTGTGCGGCACACTTGAGTTGATTGATTTAATTCCATTTCCTAATTCCGATGTAATTCTTCTTCAAATAAAATTACAATTGAAATGCATCCAGTTTACTACCTCAATTCAAATTAAAGAATTGAATTGTAATTGAAGATTGCATCGAATTGAATAGAAATTTAAATTCAATTCAATTCAGTTTAATTGGCTGATGTCATAAAAATTATTTATGACATCAGACAGCCCTGGTGCATCTTGGCCCAAAAGTAGTTTTAAATGTACCGTAATGTAGCCGGTTATAGAGAGCAAGTGTGGTTAAGAGAGAGAAAAGTTTATTACATTTATACAGCACCATGTCATTTTCAATCCCCTACTCCATTTTTGTTCTACCACAGTGACAAGTCCTTGGCTTTGCAAGGTGCTGATTAAATTTTGCGTTTTGGAACAAAGACTTTGCCATGGTGACGCATCAGAGTCATATCTGAGGATGTGAATGACATTTTCAAGGCTCTGCAAGAGTGGATGTCACTGGTACAGCAGCTCCCGCTAAATCCTTCAGCTCCAACGCTGATAAACTGACAGGGATCTGCATGCTTTGCAGATGTAATTTAGTTCATGACCATACACATGCCTTGGTGTAATTGCTGTCCGTGCCTCTTTGGACTAAGTATTGATGAATTACGCACATTGCTGGAATTGCAGAGGCTGCTAACAAGGCATGACAGTGAAGAAATGAGTTATTGCGACACTGTAGTACAGCATATTGCTGAAGCACTTTCACTTGTATTTTCACTGGTATGCAGTTTCCACTGAAGGAATAGTGGCTGACAAGTACAGTTTTCTATTTGCAAATCTAGAAATCTAATTTCTTTAAATATACACAATTTTGGACTAAAAGCCCTAATGGATGTTGTTCACTCTGTAACCATTCTAATCATAAATAAAGATCAAATATCAAAGCAATGGTCGTAAATTCAACTAATGACACAAATTCATAAATATTTGTGTCATTAGATGAATTTAGGACCGTTGCTTTGATATTTGTTCTTTATTTATGATTAGAATGGTTACTGAGTGAACAACAATCTGTGGCCAACATTTCTTAGAATAAATTGGTTTCATTTTTATGGTTATTGTTTATACCATTTATACAGTGTATGCCATTTTTTAAGGTTTCAATGTAATTCAATGGCTTATTGACCTTGACATAACCATGATGACTAGGGGTCTTCTTTCTTTCTTTCTTTCCAAGCATATGCATTTTGATGATGTTTTTTTCTTCTTCATTATGCTATAGGTGTATCACCATGACACTTTTGACCCCAGGCCAAAATGAGTCAAATTAATTTTAATATACAAATATTATACAGATCAGGGGCCGTATTCAGAAAGATATATTTTATCTTAACACTAAGAGTTCTCCTAAATAGCAGTAAAAGTTCTTAGTGAAGAGTTTTCTCTTAAAACCTATTCCCAAATCTGCTGAGACCAACTTTTTTTATTTTTATTAACAAAACAAGTCAATACATACAAGAAATATAAACAATCTTTCAAACAAAAGGAAATTATGGTTCAATAGTAAACAGACGAAATAGAAACTTAATTAAATCTATTGAACAATAATCCTAAAAAATAGAGAAAAAAATAAATAAAATAAAAAAAGGAAAAGAAGAAGGCACAAAAATAAAGAAACAAACATATTAAGGAATAATATTAAACATGGCACAAATTCTGGATGTTTTCATTGCTTTCTTGTAAACAGAAGTTGAAATTGTATTTAAATACATCTTCAATTCTTGAAGAAGTTAAAGTGGGGTTTACTTTTCATATATTTACATTTATGGATATAAAACTTTCCAATAAATAAAAGAAGGTTTATACAAAAACTTGCATTAAGTAGATTCTTGTCTTTGACATAAAACCCAAAAAGAATGTGTCTATATGATAAAGAAAAGTTACAAAAAACCTTTTGGACAATCAGAGCATCAATATTATTCCAGAAAGACCAAGCAAAAGGACATTCCCAAAACAAATAATCAAACGTTTCAGAACAGGCTTCACAAAAAGAGCAGGATGTATCAATATCACTTCAAAATTTCTGTAAAAAGTGCTTAACTGGATATTTCTTGAACTTTATTTGTTAGAAAGAATTTCTGAGGAAGTGACCAAACATACGACCACTTAATATCATCAGAAAGGTTATTTTAATAAGAAATGGAGGAAGGAATTAAAGTAACAAGGTCCAAAAATAATGACCTGATTTTGTAGTTGGATTTATGCACTGAGAAACAAATAGAACCAACCACAGTGGATTCAGGGCTAGGGGGACAAACAGAAATCACTGTAGCACTATTATTGTTTCTATACAGCATACAGATTTCCAAAGAGATGGCCTTGCTGAGACCAACTTTTATTAAAGAATAGAGAGAAGTCTTAAGCTAAGATTAAAGGATGGGGTTGCTATGGATGATGTCATCACACTTCCTAACTATGACCACTGTGATTGGCTAATAGGGGAGGGGTCTCTGTCAATTATTTAATCATAAAAAATGTTGTAGAATGAGGTATCATGTTACCATATTCAAAGAAAGGTTTTAAAATAAGAATGTTGCCATATTCAAATAAAGATTTTAAAAAGTAGGCTAGGTGTCACTAATTAAACAAGTATATGTTCAGCTAATTGTCAACCTCTTACATGTCTTCATCTCGAGAGATTGCAGAATTCAATCAACAAATTATGTTTTTTTTAAACAAAGTTTGGGAGGAGCACTATCTAATCAGCTCGAGTACATACATTATACACAGCCGACTCACCTAGTTACCTCGACAGCTTTCTGCATCCCTCCACCACCCCGACTTCTCACTCTCGGCCCAGGTGGGGATTCGGGGGAGAACTTTGGGTTCCCTTTCAGTCGGTCACGTTCGACGTACGTCGGACGTCACCAACGAATTGGGATCACTTCTGGGAGCCCCTATCAGCTTCGAGATATAGAGAACGGGCCAATGGCCATTGGCGTGCAAGATTTGCATCTCGCGCTCCGCCCCGCGCTGCGGGTATAAACAGGAGGCGAATGCAGCGCACTATTGTCATTCACTTCGGAGCCGAACACGGTGTTGACGAAGGAGACTGTTCCTGCTTCAGCAGAGAGAGAAAGAGAGAGAACGAGAGAAGACGCTTCTTTGAGTGCTGGGAGAGAAGGCACGATCAGCGGCGGCCGCAAGCTCACTGATACAGTGATAAACTGCTGTTTTTACAGCACTGTTGGTTTGGTGAGGGCGTTCCCAACGGTGAGTGCATACACAGGCTGCACTACTCTCCTGTGTTTTGCCGCGGTCGTTCCTGGGTGCTTCAGCACATTTAAAAGAGATTTCTTCTAAAAGAGCAGCGCGGGTGTGACACTGCGTCTTTTTCAAGACGTCGTTCCACCCGTGCGTTTCTGGATGCGGTTGTTTCCTGTCCTTTGACGGCCATGATCCCTTTCGCATAAGCATGTTGAGATTGCGTTCGTGGGTGATCCATGTTCTCTCAGGAGAACGGGATCACGTCGGCGCATTGTTCGTCTCGCCTTCCTCGTGAGGGTTTGAGTGTTCAGCGCGCTGTGTGCCGTCTAGCTGCCGGCTGACAGCGCGGGTTGTCACGGCAACCCAGCGCGTCACTCGGCGCTTTAGATGCACGGTCGAGACTTAACCTCAAACGGGGTTGAGTCCCTTCGCCTATTCCCCGATCTAGTTTCTTTTCTGGTGCACCAGAAAGGGGCTACTTCGGCTAATAAGCCTTGGTGACCTGAGGATTACAGTGGGGCTTCCCTGCCGAGTACATCTCCGTGGGCCCTCACTCCTCTATCGCATCGCAAGCATGCTGAGACTGTGTTCGTGGGTGGTTCATGTTCTCTCATGAGAGCATGACCACGTCGGCGCGTTGTTCGCCTTGCCTTCTTCATAGGGGCTTGAGTGTTCAGCGCGCCGCGTGCCGTCTCGACGGCCACGCTCACGGTCTTACATGCCTGCTGGTAGCTTACAGGTGGGATTGCTGGTTCCAAAAAATAAATAAATAAATAAAAAATAAAGGGGACCTAGCGTTTCATCTGGGGCTCTAGCAGAGGACAGATGTCAATCGCTGCATCGGAGAGAGGGCTGTTATAAGCTGGAAATGAAGATGATGCTGAGTTTCCCACTATAATGGTGTGTGCTCATGCTGAATCAGATTCAGACTTGACAGCCATGCTTTCCTGGGTGGCTGAGGCGTAGTGCAACACGTAAATCGCCTTGCCCGCCCCCTTGCCTTTTTCCCGGATGTGCATTGGAAAGCTTTGGCAGTGTGGAACTATTTGGTGCCAAAATATGGGGTGCCAATGGTGCCATAATCTGGATAAAGTTTTCCTCTCTCTCACTACCCTCATCGGTGAGGTAGCAGTGCCACTGGCAGGCCACCTCCACCCTGCGCTCTTAGTGCACGAGGGTAGTTCTGAGCTGAGGTTGAGCTGCGCACAGTGACTGATTTACATTTAAAGTCACAGCGCTGGCCCTTGCCCAGACGATGTCCACCCTGGTCCAGAAACACCCTTGGGCTACCTTGCAGGGGTGTGAGACATCGCCAGAGTACGCTCTCTCGATGCTCACATCTCACAAGGTGACCCTTTTCGGCGACACTGTCGGTGACTGTGCAGCAGTCCTCCACAGTGCAAAGCAGATGGAACCCCTCAGTCTGCTCGCCATGGGCGTCCCACGATGCCACCCGTCTTGGCTGCCAGTCAGCTGAGACGGGTGACCTGGACTTGGTTGAAGCTGCTCTTCCCCGGAGGAGGAATTTTGTTCCGCCACTGGTGTTACAGCCACTGGTACCCAAATTCTTAAGAGCAGTTCCAATACCTCTGGGTCTCGGGAGTTCAGGAATGGCAGCGTGTGATGCTATGAAGCCGCGCCGCTCTCATTCCCCTCCCCACAAGAGGGCGAGAATGGCAGTGTGCGACGCCGGGGAGCCTCGCCATTCTCGTTCCCCTCTTCTCAGCGGTGTGAGGACAGCAGTGTGCGACGCTATGCCTCGCCACTCTTGTTCCCCGCTGAGGAAGGAGGTGAGGTAGGCAGTGTGTGACGCCACAAAGCCTTGCCACTCTCTGCCCCTCCTTCAGTCGCCAGCGGACCGCAGCGTATGGCTTGAGAACGCTACCATGCCTTCTCTCATACCCTCTGTCCAACCGTGGGGGCAGGTAGGTGCTGCGTGCGCACTCAGACCCCACTTCAGGACGCTGTGCCTCTTGGGTCGGGTCCCTGCCCTCCACTTCGCTGCCCTACTGCGGGTACGTCTGTGGGGCGGGTGTGTTCATGGTACGGTTTCCGGAAGCCTAGCTAGCACTTCCGGGATGGTCCCGCTGACTCACCTGCAGCACCAGGCTCGGCTATGCGATTCAGTTCGCACGGCATCCTCCCAAGTTCTGGGCATCCACTTCACTGTTGTGTGGAGCTGTGACGCCCATCTTGTGGAAAGAGATCGAAGTCCTACTGGCGAAGGACGCGATTGGAGCCGGTCCCTCCAGCCGACATGAAGTTGGGGTTCTATAACTCCTACTTCATTGTGCCCAAGAAAAGCAGTGGGTTATGACCAATCTTGGACCTGTGAGTCCTGAACCGGACTCTTCACAAACCGACCGGTCAGATGTTGACGCAGAAGTGCACTTTCGAGTACATCCGTCCCCAAGATTGGTTTGCAGCGATCGACCTGAAGGTTGTTCCCTTCAGGACTGTCCCTGTTGTGTGAATACAGAGACACGGTGATCAGTCACTTCAGCCTGTTGGGACTTCGGGTCAACTGGGGAAAGAGCAAACTCTGCCCCGTGCAAAGGATCTCTTTTCTCGGTATGGAGCTGGACTTGGTCAATCTGGACTCTCAGAGGAGCGTGTCCAGTCGGTGTTGAACTGCTTGAATTCGTTGAATTTGTTCAAATGCAGGACAGCGGTACCACTGAAACATTTTCAGAGGCTCCTGGGGCATATGGCGCTGTAACGCCGCTCGGATTGCTTCATATGAGACCGCTTCAACGCTGGCTACACGACCGAGTCCTGAGATGGGCGTGGCACAGCGGATCCCTCCGTGTCCCCGTGACTCAGAGGTGCCGCCAAACCTTCAGCCTGTGGTCGGACCCTTCGTTTCTACGGGCAGGAGTTTCCCTAGAACAAGTGTCCAGGCATGTTGTTGTCTCCACGGATGCCTCATCCACTGGCTGGGGTGCCATGTACAACGGGTTCGGGTCTGTGGACGGGGCCTCAACTGCAATGGCATATCAATTGCCTCGAGTTGTTAGCAGTTCGTCTTGCGTTGGGCCGCTTCAAAACGCCGCTACTAGGCAAGCACGTTCTGGTCCGTACGGACAACACTGCGGCCGTTGCGTACGTCAACAAACAGGGTGGTCTACGCTCCCGTCGCATGTCTCAACTCGCCCGCCATCTCCTCCTATGGAGTCAGAAGCATCTGAGGTCGTTTCGTGCCATTCACATTCCGGGCCTGCTCAATCGTGCGGCCGACGAGCTCTCACGACAGCCAGTGCTCCCCGGAGAGTGGAGACTCCATCCCCAGGTGGTCCAGCTGATCTGGAGTCGCTTCGGGACCGCACAGGTAGACCTGTTTGCCGTCCCGGACACGACCCACTGCCAGTTGTTTTATTCCCTGACCGAGGGGACCCTCGGCTCGGATGCGCTGGCACACAGCTGGCCCCGGGGCCTACGCAAGTATACGTTTCCCCCAGTGAGCCTTCTTGCACAGACTCTGTGCAAGGTCAGGGAGGACGAGGAGCAAGTCCTGTTGGTTGCTCACTTCCGCTAGAGCTCCCTCTACGAGGCGCCTCTATGCGTTGAAGTGGAACCTGTTCGTCGGCTGGTGTTCTTCTCGCTGAGAAGACCCCCGGAGATGTTCGGTCGGTTCTGTGCTTTCCTTCCTACAGGACAGGTTGAAGCGAAGGCTGTCTCCCTCCACCCTCAAAGTCTATGTTGCCGCTATCACCGCTAATCATAACATGGTAGGTGGTAAGTCTCTAGGGAAGCACGATCTGATCGTCAGGTTCCTGAGGGGGGCGAGGAGACTAAATCCGCCTCGCCCTCCCTCTATAACCTCTTGGGACTTAACTCTGGTGCTAACCGCACTGCAGAGGGCGCCCTTTGAGCCTTTGCAGTCAGCTGAGTTAAAAATCCTGTCTCTGAAGACAGTACTCCTGACTGCATTGGCCTCTATCAAGAGGGTAGGGGACCTGCAGGCATTTTCGGTCGACGAATCGTGCCTGGAATTCGGGCCCGGTAACTCTCATGTAATCCTGAGGTTCCCACCACTCCCTTCCGGGACCAGGTGGTGAGCCTGCAAGAGCTGCCTTCGGAGGAGGCAGACCCAGCCCTAGCTTTTCTCTGTCTAGTCCGAGCTCTGCGGACTTACGTGGACAGAACGCAAAGCTTCAGAACCTCAGAACAGCTCTTCGTCTGTTATGGAGGCCAGCAGAAGGGAAAGGCTGTCTCCAAGCAGAGGATGGCCCACTGGATAGTGGATGCCATCGTCTTGGCGTACCAAACCCAAGACGTGCCCTGCCCGCTCGGGTTAAGAGCCCACTCCACTAGGGGTGTAGCTTCTTCCTGGGTGTTGGCTCGTGGCGCCTCGCTGACAGATATTGTAGAGCTGCGGGCTGGGCGACACCTAACACGTTCGCTAGATTTTATAGCCTCCGTGTAGAGCCGGTATCTTCCTGTGTGCTCGCTTCCCATAGTCAGTAACACCAAAGTGCCCGTTCTAAGTGTCGGCTTGCTGCGCCACTCCCTTTGCTTTGGAACGGATACGTGCGCTTATATGCTCCAGTCGAGTTCCCCAGAACGGCGAACCCTGTTGAGTCCTCCGCAACCCGCGGCAGTCGGATGTGGCGAAGCGTCCGACGCCAGGTCTAACACTCGCATGCATTGGTGGAACTTGTGTTAGGCTGGGTTCCATATGTTGTGACCCCCACGGCGGTCCCATATGTGTATTCTTCCACGGTACGGCTCCCTACGGCGAGCCTGTGTCTTTCCCTCGGCAGAGCTCTCTGCCATCTCAGTTAGGTATTGTTCCCCCGCCTGTTTGGCCAGGACCACCCCTGGGACTTCCGTATGTTGCACTGCCCACGGCCAGTCCATACGTGTATTCTCCACATGGTAACTCCCTTCGGGCATGATGTGGCTTCCGCAGCATCCCTCTGGGCACGCTTCCCAGCGTTATCCAATAGTCTGCTGAAGTGGGTCTTGCGGAACAGCAGTGTGACTTCCCTGCGTGAATTCCCCGCCCGGAACAGACGGGGTCTGAGGGGCTCTCGCTGGGCGCTGGAAGTGGTAGTAACTGTGGCGTTTTCCAAAGGGATCCCAATTCGTCGGTGACGTCCGTCGTACGTCGAACGTGACCGACTGAAAGGGAACGTCTCGGTTACGTATGGTAACCCTCGTTCCCTGAAGGAGGGAACGGAGACGTACGTCCCGTCGCCACAGTTGCTGTACCATCACTGCATGGCCGAGTCACTAGTTTGGCTCCTCAGTGAAAAACAATAGTGCGCTGCATTCGCCTCCTGTTTATACCCGCAGCGCGGGTGGAGCGCGAGATGCAAATCTCGCACGCCAATGGCCATTGGCCCGTTCTCTATATCTCGAAGCTGATAGGGGCTCCCAGAAGTGATCCCAATTCGTCGGTGACGTCCGACGTACGTCTCCGTTCCCTCCTTCAGGGAACGAGGGTTACCATACGTAACCGAGACGTTTGGGCTAAATTCTGAGCTCGGAGCCCTCGATCCCCTCGGACAGCACACCGAATAGGCTTATTTTACTCTTTTACTCTATCCGATCATTTGTAAGTGTGAACTCGTGAAAGAACTGCCACAGATAATCAGACATTATTTCCTTTTTTATATATTTATTTACTTATTTAATAAATAAATATAATTTTTTTTATTATGATAGGACAGTGAGTAGACTTAGGAGTCTTCTTGACTACTCCTAACGTTTCACAGATTTAGGAGCTAGTTTTAGCGCTAAAATGCTTTGTGAAATACTCTTAGAGCAAAAATTTAGGAGTCCTAAAATTAGGACTGACACGCCCCAGATATGCCCCAGATCCCCCAGTGCTGGATAATGCACATTACAATTTAGTGCTAATACTAAAAGCATGTTAGGTTAATTGAAGCTGTACTAGCAGGCCTGCTTTAATGTGGCGGCACACTATGCCATGTTCAAGCAAAGGGTTCATCAAGACTGGTCCTTCACAAATAGTGCAGAAACAATTATTAATTAAAAAAAAATAATTAATAAAAATCTTTCTCCCAAAAAGAGCTAAATTTAGCTGGAGCCACCCTGTTCTTCCTTATTCCAATGTTGCACTTGCAATTTAATAATCCAGCAGGAAGTGTCAAGCAAAGCTATTCTCTGTCAGGCTTAATGAACACCAATGGGCTTTCTGTTTTACACTCTGAGAATTCCCAGTGGAAATGTATCTTAACAAATCTGTGCACACAGGGATGAGTTTTGTGGGCCACAAATGTCTGCATTTTAATGTGTACATTCCTACAGCTCTAGCTCTATTTTTACATGAACACTTACACAGCAATGCAAAAGAGCAGTCAGCCCCTTTCTTACAAAACTAGCATGTGCATCTTTTAAAACCTGTTTTTATGCAAGCATGCAGACAGAAAAGTAGTATATTCAGTGGCTTGTATGGACTTTAGTGTTCTTGATCCCAGCTGTCTTCCCATTGTGATGGCTATTTATTTTCACAGTCATACAAAATCAGGTTGGTGCTCTGACTGCACATGAAAGAAGTCAGTTGAAGTTTCCTATTCACGCTGTCAGTGATCCAAAATCTGTTGTACTTGTTCTTCTCTCACCATGAAGGTAAGATTTACTCAGGGGAAGCCGTTCCTAAATCAGCTTGAAAGGACAAGCTCTACCCAGAGGAACAGACAGCATGATATGACTCTCAGAGAGACGCCGCTCCCATTCTCTTACAATCCTGCTGACCTTTAGAGAGGTATACAGTATTCAGACTGCACTGCATTCATCTGCAAATCATTCCACTACTAAAGCCGTTACGAAACACCCATAGCTATGGCCTAAAGAGCTTGACAGAACTTTACTGTAAAAATATGGTTGCAACATTTTAGTTTCTAAAGATTTTGAACTTAAATTTACACTGAAAAACATATTTCATTAACTGATATAATATTAATATACCAACCTAAAGAGGTACTAAAATCTAAGGGTGTTCCGATTTTAGGGGCTGATCACCGATTACCAATCACTGGGGGCTGGTGCTAGAATACAATAAGGAAACATCTCAGAATCCTGCAAAAATAATGGGCGTGTCAGTCCTGATTTTTTTACTCCTAAATTTTTGCTTAAAGCATTTTTTTCACAAAGCATCTTAGCGCTAAAACCAGCTCCTAAATCTGTGAAAAGTTAGGAGTAGTCAAGGGGACTCCTAAGTCACTAAGACCAAATCACAAACAATCCTAATGAATGTTGCGGAACTTTCTCTCTTCCACTTCGCTTCCTGTCTACTCACTGTCCTATCATAACAAAAATATTATTTATTTATTTATTTAAGTTCACACCTACAAATGATCGGACAGAGTAAAAGAGTAAAATAATCCTATTTGGCGTGATGTTTGAGGGGATCGAGGGCTCAGAGTATTGCATCGAATCCCCGGGCTGGGGCGAGAGTGGAGGGATGCAGAAAAATGTTGAGGTAACTAGGTGAGTCAGCTGCATATACTGTATGTCTCCTCTCGAGCTGATTAGATAGTGCTTCTCCCGAACTTTGTTTAAAAAACATAATTTGTTGCTTGAATTCTGCAAGCTTTCGAGAGAGGCTGACAATTATCTGAACATATACATACTTGTTTAGTTACTGACACTTTTTAAACTACTTTATAAAATCTTTATTCGAATATGGCAACATGATACTTCGCTCTACAATATTTCTATCACTGACAGAAACCCCTCCCCATCAGCCAATCACTGTATGTATATTTAGTAAGTGTGATGACATCATCCATAGCAACGAGGTCAACCCCGCCCTTACTCTTAGCTTAAGACTTCTCTCTATTCCTTAGTAAAAGTTGGTCTCAGCAGCTTTGTGAATAGGTTTTAAGAGAAAACTCTTAACTAAGAACTTTTACTGATAATTAGAAGAGCTCTTAGTGCTAAGATAAAATGTTTTGTGAATACGGCCCCAGATATTCTTTTAAGCTAAACTTATGATTCAAATAACAAAATGTTTTATTTAATGTTATAAAAGAGTGTATTTATAAATATCTAAAATGCTATAACAATGTAAAAGATACAGTATTTTTTTGAAGTGTAACATTAGTTTCAAAGATCATTCGCGTGTGTGTTTGAATCAAGATTGCAATCTTTTAATGGTTAATCATGCATATGTCCCCGGTTTTACAGACAAGGCTTAAGCTAGTCCCAGAATAAAAATGTTAAATTTTAAAAAGTTTTTTAAAAAGTTTTAACTGAAACCTTAAAATCTTAAATCTTAAAATATGAAACCTTAAAATATTAAATCTTAAAATATTAAATCTCTAAGCTCTGTCTGTGAAACAAGGCATGGGCCTATGCCCTATGTATTTTCATATGTCATATTTGTACAAGTGATAAGTAAAAACTATGAAGAAACATTTCGATGGAAAAAAAAAAACATCAAATGGAATCAAACATCGAATTTTGGGTCTTTTACCATCAAAATTGCACACATTATATACAGTGTAGAGGTTATTTTTGAGAATGTACACTCACCTAAAGGATTATTAGGAACACCATACTAATACTGTGTTTGACACCCTTTAGTCTTCAGAACTGCCTTAATTATACTTGGCATTGATTCAACAAGGTGCTGAAAGCATTCTTTAGAAATGTTGGCCCATATTGATAGGATAGCATCTTGCAGTTGATGGAGATTTGTGGGATGCACATCCAGGGCACGAAGCTCCCGTTCCACCACATCCCAAAGATGCTCTATTGGGTTGAGATCTGGTGAATGTGGGGGCCATTTTAGTACAGTGAACTCATTGTCATGTTCAAGAAACCAATTTGAAATGATTCAAGCTTTGTGACATGGTGCATTATCCTGCTGGAAGTAGCCATCAGAGGATGGGTACATGGTGGTCATAAAGGGATGGACATGGTCAGAAACAATGCCCAGGTAGGCCGTGGCATTTAAACGATGCCCAATTGGCACTAAGGGGCCTAAAGTGTGCCAAGAAAACATCCCCCACACCATTACACCACCACCACCAGCCTGCACAGTGGTAACAAGGCATGATGGATCCATGTTCTCATTCTGTTTACGCCAAATTCTGACTCTACCATCTGAATGTCTCAACAGAAATCGAGACTCATCAGACCAGGCAACATTTTTCCAGTCTTCAACTGTCCAATTTTGGTGAGCTTGTGCAAATTGTAACCTCTTTTTCCTATTTGAAGTGGAGATGAGTGGTACCCGGTGGGGTCTTCTGCTGTTGTAGCCCATCTGCCTCAAGGTTGTGCGTGTTGTGGCTTCACAAATGCTTTGCTGCATACCTTGGTTGTAACGAGTGGTTATTTCAGTCAAAGTTGCTCTTCTATCAGCTTGAATCAGTCGGCCCATTCTCCTCTGACCTCTAGCATCAACAAGGCATTTTCGCCCACAGGACTGCCGCATACTGGATGTTTTTCCCTTTTCACACCATTCTTTGTAAACTCTAGAAATGGTTGTGCATGAAAATCCCAGTAACTGAGCAGATTGTGAAATACTCAGACCGACCCGTCTGGCACCAACAACCATGCCACGCTCAAAATTGCTTAAATCACCTTTCTTTCCCATTCTGACATTCAGTTTGGAGTTCAGGAGATTGTCTTGACCAGGACCACACCCCTAAATGCATTGAAGCAACTGCCATGTGATTGGTTGATTAGATAATTGCATTAATGAGAAATTGAACAGGTGTTCCTAATAATCCTTTAGGTGAGTGTATATCAGGCAGTAGTCAGGCTGCTTCACTGAGTGGCTTTCACCACTCTTTAGTGTTGTAGTGTTGACAAGGCTGCTTAGGAGCACATTATTTAATTAGTGACAGTTGACAGAGGTCTTTACGGTTTTATATGGTTGTGGACACAGAATCACATGCAATCTTTTTTGCTGAGGCTTTTAAAAATGCTCCAGCCATTGCAAGAACATGTCCTCCAGTTATTTTTGGCCTTCAATCTTTTCCACAACCAGAAATGTGAGTTGCACAGTAGGCAGAATGGGCTTAAGCTGAGGAATTGAAAAAAGGATACAAAGAGACATTTCAAACTTAAGTGTCTATAATGCAAACCTTTCATTCTTCAGAAAGATCAGACTTGCAGAGAATGTTTGAATCTGCCATTGTTTAGTCTGCTATCAACTCATTCAATCAGACCAAACCAGTTTTCACTGAGGCAAATCTAAATAATACTTCTGTTCTTGAGTAAGGCTGATGTGGCATTACATAAATTATAATATAGACTCAAACCTCTGGCTATTCCTGTGCATGACAGTGGTTAGATCAGCATTGCTTCTGTTTAGCCACTGGCACAAATCAGCACATTCTGACATTCTGAGCTCTTATGTAATGTGTTGTGGATAGACTCTGTAAGGGCAGAGTGATAATGGGGTGTTTCTCAATATTTTTCTTCTCTTTTTTCTTCCACACTTTTTATATTTATGTTAGTTTTACAAGGGGTAAATGAGCTATGTATCAATTAAGAAATCTCCATCCTCCGGCTTTCACTCTTTTTCTCCAGATGAAGAAAGGAAACATGGCAATTGGAGACATTAAACAGCAGTAGATCATAGAATCGGTCACAAGCCTCGACCTAAACACCAAGGGTGGTATCAGTTGAAGACAGTCTAACAGAGCCAGAATTCTTACTACTACTACTACTCTGCTATGTTTCTTGTTCAAATGTCCAAATAGACAGGATTATTTTGTTTAATTATTTACATACATGATAATTACAATTTGCATAAATGTCCACATTTTAGATGTCATGTAAATTTAATTAATAAATAAAATAAAACATGATATACTTATAATTATATAATTACATGATATTTAAAGGCACAATATGTAGGATTTTTGTAATAAAATATCCAAAAAACCCTTGCATAGTGTGATATATTTCATGCAGTTGTGTACTTATACTATCCCAAAAGTTCCCAAAGATTTGTAAATCCAGAGAAATTCCTATTTTAAATAATGGCTCATCCCTTGTCATTGTTGCCTATTGATGACATAATATCCGCGCTATCCTCGGTTTCCGCTTGTAGAAACCATGGCAACATACGTGGACAAATGTGGATGTAGTGGTTATATAGCATCTAGAATGCCGCTGTTGTGTCTTTCAGTCATCATGGATCACGAATATTCATTGGCAAGTAAAAAGTAAACGTTGGGACAAACGGAGTGTGGCAAGTAGTGCACGGAAGAGAGCCGTGAGAGAATGACCCAAGGCCGGTGGTGTGATTGATAATGAGCGTCCACTGCACGCTGCACCTTCCTCATGGTGTCAGGGTGTGGTACATGAAAAGGGAGCGGGACTAAAATGCAAATAAAGATGGGATTTATTAGGTGCAAAAATAAAACAAACACAAACAAAACATCCACGAAACATCCATCAAACTTGATATACTTAAACACAAGGAACAGGTAGCAAGACAGGGAACAGACGACATCAGACAACGATCCAGCACAGGACTGTAAACACAAGGAGATTATAAAGGGAACAAACAAGGCAGGTAATGAGGGAGAACAGGTGGGGCCACTTAAACAATAATGAGATAACAAGAGGGGTGGGGCCAAGACAGAAGACAGGAATGCACATGACACAGAAATTAACCAAAACACCACATGTGCTACACGAGACAGGACAGGCATGTGACACATGGAGGAGCTTCGGAAGCATAAAAGGAGGAACGACGACAGTGAAGGACAAGAGAGGACCAGGCCTGGATTATTTTACGTTATTTTACGTTTAGGCCGTATCAGAACAGTAATCATTTGCATGGGTAAATTTTACCCGCTGGCGGTTTTAGGTACACGGCGCCCCCTGGCGGTTCTAGAGTTAAACACGTAAAACTGTGCAGCATTAACCCACCAAATCATTTGACAAATGATCACATATATAGCATTACATTTCACGTTTCTTGCAGCTAATTCATTACGATGACATAAAATAGTGTGTACAGTTAATACAAAAAAACGAATTCATTACCTCATCCGTGAACATGATTTGTGAATATCTCTGGATGGTGAAAACGACATCTCCCACTCTCCTTCATAGCGTCATAAAGCTTTGCCTTTGTTATTGTTTTTAAAATGTGCCCTCTGGCGGCGAAGACCTACAGATTGTGCCTTTAAGCCACAATTATGAACCACAAAATGGTAGCTCATGACGCAGCAGTGAATGGTTGTACTGACAACAAATTAATAAGTGAATAATATTTATTCTCATTCAGCAACTCAATGTAGCAGCATGGACATCGCAACTTTATTTTCCAGCAGACTGATAAACAATTTTTTGCATTTTGATTCTGGAAGGAAAAAAAAGGAAAAAAAAAGAATCAGGTATATAGTCAAATCACCTATATAAATTGCTAAATTAAAGGTAATTTACTTTGGAAAGTTGGCCTTTAATTTCTCCACAATCAATGAGAATTGCATCCCTTATCATAATCCATAATCAGAAACTGAATTGCAGTGCATCATTGATCAAACCATTTGCCCCCTTCTCCAGTTCATGCTCTTATGTCTTTGAGTTTTCATAAAGCAGCATATTTTTAGTACTTTCACCATCCTCTATCCTCCATCCAAGACTCATGATTTGCTGTTGTTATGAAGTCTGTCTTATCTCTGGCTCAGGGGCTCAAAGGGAAACTCTAGGGTCGACCAGCCGAGGCTTTGATGCTTCCCGAGCCTGCAGGATCTGATCCTCTCTCTGTGGAACATGTCGCCTTGCCTGACCTAACAGGCCACATGTGGTGAGATGCTGCAAGCAGACTTACTATAATACATGCACTTAGTAAGTCATGTACTTGTCTGTAACTCTAGATGAGAGCTAATCATGTATGACAGTAAGAATTCATGTCATGTTTCAGAATAGCAGAGAGATTGCTCTTTACAGACAGACAAGGAAGCCATTGATTTGTGCAGATGGATGAAAAACTGTGTGAACAGGAACATGGGGTGATGTTTGCTATCACACAGTGGGTAGCCATTACTCCCCACTGGACTCTATCTGCAAATAACTGTGCAAACAGGCTGCTGGTAAAAACATAACTTTTGATGTGTATATTTATTCATGTCATTAAAGGGATTTGAATGGGTTTGTTAAATCTTAGATTGATTTGCTTAGATCTTTAAATAATTAATTGGATGTATTATTTTTAATCCTCTGGTGCATGGTGTTCCCTACAGTAAAAAAATCTTTAAAAGTTGTTTTTGGCAGGTCTTTCTTTCTTTCTTTCTTTCTTTCTTTCTTGACAATGAAAATTCAACATGTCTGACAAATAAATAAATAAATAATTGATACAATTTTTTTTTATATCTAAGCATCCATAAAGCAAGAAAAAAAATATTTTTCATAAAATGATATAGAGCTTAAAACAATCAGCCAATGAGAAAAGACAAATAAACAAGTTTTACCTTTTATTTAACACTTTTATTTTTTTTACCACTTTTGCAAGTTTTTCCCCCCTTTATTTTTTAAGCATAAACTTCACACAATTTCATTAATTTAAAATACGATTTAATATATTTTTGTATCTAGTTTTGAGGATGTTTAGATATTTTTTTACTGGAAAACAAAACATGCAATATAAGAAAATTAGGTAACACTTTATTGTAAATATAGTGTAATAAAGTATTTAAAAATCGTTTGCAAATTGTGTGCGTGTGTGTGTGTCTGTGTGTGCATGTTTATGTGATTTATGACACAAATTTGTATAATGACATGGGTATTACACTGGTATTACAACGTAAACGTGGTTTATGAGGACATTTCCTGTGTTCTCATAATAAAAATAGCTTTAAAAACATACTAAACAATGTTTTATTAAAAATGTAAAAATGCAGAATGTTTCCTGTGATGGGTAGGTTTAGGGGTAGGGGTAGTGTAGTGTATGGGGATAGAATGTACAGTTTGTACAGTATAAAAACCATTACATCTATGGAATGTCCTCATGATAGGTGCACCAACATGTGTGTGTGTGTGTGTGTGCACAATGTATTTGTAAACATTTTAAGGAATACTGAATATTAATGCAAGTAATAAAGTCTAATGAACTTTAGTACTTAATGCACAAAGCATTATCTAACTCTTAACATATGAGCTAATTAAACAATAATAATTTGTTATTGTTGTAAGGTTTGAGGGCGCACCAGACACAAATGAATCTTCCAGATGATTCGTTCAAATATAATTCCACACAAAGCTCAACTCAAAAAATCAACAATTTTTGGCCTTAATTGAGGTGGGCGCCAGTCAGTCTGCACCAGGCTGACAAAACCCCCAGCTAAGTACTTATGGCCTTGCAAACTTCTAACAACACCAAGATAATGGCAGAGGTTGGTTGACCCCCAAGACAAAGAGCCAAAGCAGATTCCCCCTTCTCAACGACTTTTAAATGAACTCTAAGTGACACGGTTAAAATCCACAGGAAAACCCACAGGGACTGTTGTTACATATAAACTGCATCAAATCATTCAAAAAGGGATGATAGTCAGACTTACATTCAAGCAGCCTTCTACTGCATAAGTCCATATCATGTCTTTAACCAAAACACGTGACCATTATGCATATATATATCACTCAAAATTCATGTAATTGTATAACTATTGAATGATTGTTTGGAAGTGTGCCTTGCTTGGTGTCAGTGTGATTGTGTGCTTTGAATTCAGAAGATGGCTTGATTGAAATTTGTGTAGAATGTATCGTGTTCTTATAATAAAAAATCATGTCTAACTGTACTCTGCTTCGAGAGGGAAGTAAAGAGACCACAAATAACAGGTAATTTATGGTGAGGGGTGGGGACACAGTCACCCCTGAACTAAATATGATACCTAATTGGTCAGAACCCATCCTGGAGGATGGGCAGACATTTGAGTTTAAAATCTCAGAACACGAACAAAGAATTAGACAGAGTCAAGACAAAGACAAGACAAAAGAAAACAGAAACGACATGACGAATAGATGATCGGACGAAGATGATCGAAGCAGACCAAGATCAGAGAAAATGGGTTAATCATTTCATTTAAGCCATCTAAATACTCTAAACTCACTTTCCTTTCTTTTACTTAGTTTCTTTTCTTTCTATCGAGTCTCGTGTTCTAAGTTAAGTTTTGCCACCAAGTTTAAATCAACGATTCTACAACAAAGCACGCTTCAACTTTAAACAACATCCACAAGATTTTCCATCCATCCGCCAACACGCCACGTGATTGGCTTCCCAAGACGTCAATCAAAGACACGACAAGACCGTCAGCGAATCAAAGAGCCTTGGGAACCCCTCTGCAGCCAGGACCAAGAAGGATTGAGGGAATACCCATTCAAAGATGATACGAGCTACAAACGCAAGTAATACCTCCAGATTCTAACTGAACTGGTGCATTGATATCAAATTTAATAACCCCGCCTAAGAAATGATAGGAAGGTTAAATGAATGATTTATGGTTCATTCAGGTCATGTGTTATAAATGCATATATTGCTAGAAACTTGGGATTGCATCATTTTACTCTCTTAAAACTAAAAATTCTTTCCTCACTTTCCTCCTTTCTGCAACTCATGTGAATGTGTGTGTGTGCGTGTGTTTGTGTTAGATATTAGTTTTACGTGTCAGAGTAATCAATAAAATTTCATTTGTATTTATAGATAAGCGTTCTTGTGTTATGTGCTTACGAATTTAATGTCTTAAACAGCTGATCAATGTTACCTGGCTATTAAACAGGTGTTTAACTATTGTTTGGGATATTTATATCCGCTGCAGAGTTGATAGTTACGGCCCGTTAAAATGAACGCTGGACGAGTCATTTGCTTAGCCGTAAAATCAGACTCTCCCAAAATTCCCTATGAATTTATTAAAAAATTCATTTGAGCTAAATAGGCCTGTTTCCCTTATACAGAGTCCCTGCACTGTGACAATGAATCAAGAACTCACTATTTGAGTATAGTCTATAATGTATTAACTATAGTTTATAAAGTATTAATTAACTATAAGCTAATAGTTTCAAATTATTTGTTAGTACTTTATTACACTATACTTATTATAAAGTGTTACAGAAAATTATTTTCACTTGTCTCTGCTGTGACTATATCTAAAACTATTTAAAATAAAGTAATGATAAAATAAAATGATGATAATTCTTATATTTTGTATAAAAAAGAGACAATATGTATTCAGACACAGAAAAAGAACATGTGCATGTTTGTGTCAGGTTTTGTCTACTAACAATAAGGAAAATAAAATCATTTTTATACCTTTAACAATGCATTACTGATACAATCTGTAACATTTTCCACTCAGTGAGAGATCGTAATTTATTGCAGTATGCAATTTTATAAGTTCATTACAATTGTTGTAGGTTAATGGATTAAAAAGTGTATATTATTTGCTTACTAACACCAAATAATTGCCATTGTGTGACTCTCATTAAAAATTTAGTCATCTCAAATCATTTAATTTAATAATTAATATGTCAGTGTTTTTAAGCATTTGCAGTCTCAGCAAAGATGAGAAAATCATACTTTAATTACAGTAATTATGCATTTAGCACTCAGGATCAATCTGTCCTTGTCAAACTGAAATACTGGCCTGCGACTAGTGTAGTGCTTTTCATTGTTTGGCTTGACAAATTATATGATATTCAGGTAAAGTTAAACCTAAAACAGTTTTCAAGGAGGGCATATATCAGAAGCACCTCTAGGCAGACTCAGCCTTCAAAGACGCACAACTGGTTGCTTCGCACAAAAAGACATCCCTGCATTGTACCAAATGGAGGCTTTAAAATTTAATAAGGTTTTCAATTAAATATTACCAGGAGCAGAAATTCGGAAATGTACCGTATGAGTGGGTGAAATGGAGACCAGTGTTCCGAGCTGAGACAGATAACATTTTTTCAGTGTTGGTAAAAAAAAAAAAAAAAAAAGTTGTCACAGTATGACCGTTTAAGGACGTGGGAGGAATTTGATTATTTATGAAAGGGTCTTATTCCAAGAAGTGTCTCACAGGTTTATATAATTTTAGTGTAAATATTAAGACCAAAATTAGCTCTCCAATAATTTTTTTTTCATTCACCAGAATGGTACTGGTCTTCAGTCGGGGTGGTCTGTGAACCTATTGCAAACCAGGTCAAATTTCCACTGACATGAGAACCAAACAGTGTTGTAACCGATTATGTGACTACTGTACATGGTAGTTTTCCAGTCCACAAAACAGCTGTTATTGAATTATAGACACACACACTATCAGTTTAGTCAATAGGTGACAATATAAGACTCTACGCAGTTACATCATTACACTAATAGATGGCAGCAAGTCAATCTTACAAGTGAGTCATTGAATTATTCATTAAAACAAATTGTTCAAAAACCCTTGCTGTGTCCCAATTCACCTACTTATACTACATCCTAAAAGTATGTACTCTTTTTGTGAAGAAAAAGTACATACTTTTGAGTGTGTAGCAGAAGAGTATACAAGCTTTGGGACATACTATCACAACACGGTCTCATACCTATTCGTCACATATTGACGCTTGGTCAGGACCCCTCGGCGTCACTTTTTAATGCACAGGGTACCCCTTTAGCGCCGTTTTCCGATGCACAGGGTACTCCATTTGATTTCAGTTGTTTGCCCAATGCGTCAGATCAAGACACATTTAATTCTTTGCATTTGTAAAAGTAGACATGATTTTATGAATATCTATAGGCTACATTCATATCCCAGACATGCTCAACTGTGCAGCCGACAAGCTCTCACGGCAGCCTCCGCTTCCGGGAGAATGGAGACTCCATCCCCAGGTGGTCCAGTTGATATGGGACCTCTTAGGAGCTGCACAGGTAGACCTGTTTACCGCTCTGGACTCAACCCATCGTCAGTGGTTTTACTCCCTGACCGAGGGCACTCTTGGCACGGATGCACTGGCTCACAGCTTGCCCCGGGGCCTATGCAAATATGCGTTTCCCCCAGTGAGCCTTCTTGTGCAGACATTGCGCAAGGTTAGGGAGGACGAGGAGGAGGTCTTGTTGGTTGCGGAACTGGTTCCCGGAACTGGTTCCTGGAACCTCGCTACAGCACCTCCACGTACCACAGATGAAACACATATGGTCTGGCCAGACCATATGTGTTTCACCACATATACCTCCCTACGGGCAGGATGTGCTCTACGTAGCATTCCCTTTGGCACACTTTCCCAGTGTTATCCAAGTCTGACTGTAATGGTTCATGCGGAACAGCAGTAGACTTTCCTGACGTACGTGAGTCCTACGCCAGGCACTGGAAGGGTCAACTGTGGTGGGAGGGAGGGAACGGAGACGTACGTCCTGCCGCCACAGTTTCTGTGCTGCCACTAAGCGCGGGCTACTTTCTCGTCTCCTCAGTGAAAAACAAAACTTCCTATTTATACCCGCGCTGCGGGGGCGGAGTGCTGCATGCAAAATTCGCATGCATGTTCATTGGCCGGTTAGTACACACTCGAAGGTGATAGGGCTCTCATGCGATACATTTTACTCATGTTTGTAGTTCTAAACTTGAATCCTCCTCCAAAGCAAAGTGGGTTGTGGGCAAAATTAGCCGTTAGAGTGTGCACGGATCCACACTTCGAAAATTTACCAGAAATAATAGGCCATCCGGGGACTTTTGACATACTCTTTACACAACACATTCTTACTTCCAACTCGTCACATATTGATGCTTGGTCAAGACCCTTCGGCATCACTTTTTAACGCACAGGGTACCCCTTTAGCGTAATTGTTCAACACGTAGGATATTCCATTGATTTCCATACACAGACGTGTTGGGCATGGGAATGTTATCATAATGATGAAATTATAATGGGTTATGATTTTGCCATATGACGGAGTGTGGTTCTTAATTTAACCAGCCAGCATTTTTTTTCTGCATTCATTTTATTTTTTTATTTACGCTATTTAGACACACGTTTGAACATGTAACCCAACCCAACCCCATCCCTAAACCTACCCATTTGTGTATTATATGATATAAAACACATGATATAACAGGCAGATATGACTGCAGGCACAATTTATACAGTACAATATATTCCAAGTGTTCTGAGGCCAAACGATTGATTTGTGTGAAGAAAGTCCACAAAAGCGATCAGCGTCTCCATCCGCCGAAGATTATGAACACATTCAAAAATTGCTGCCTGGTGAAACAAACAAACGTTACGTTAGCTTTGATAGTGAAATTGCATTGGCTCTCGTGTGTCTCGTGACCGACTGTGTCCCGCTAAAGAGTCAGGTGTATCTTTTGAATGAGATATGACTGAGTGCGTGCATGCATTCACGGAGCGGTGGGATCATCATTTCAGCGATTAAAACATTAAGATCAACTCTGTTCTTTACATAGAGATATCATATGACTTCAGAAGACTTGGAATGCAACATGAGTTAATACTTTTATATTGTTTTTGCAATAAATACTTGTGACTGTACTTGTATTTACCTGTTACGTGTTTTACATTGTTGAGAAGTGAGTAGGTTTAGGGTAGGAGTGTGTTAGTTGCTCTAAAATATAAAAGTAGCCTATAAATATTTATAAAATCATGTCTACTTTTACAAATGCAAAGAATTCAATGCGTCTTGATCTGACACATTGGAATCAATGGAATCAAAAAATGACGCTAAAGGGGTACCCTGTGCATTAAAAAATTGACGCAGAGGGGTGCGTGACGAGTTGGGTGTGAGAATGTATTGCTTTTCAACATACTATGCTTTGTGACATACTTATTCTAATCTCACAAACTACACTCACCTAAAGGATTATTAGGAACACCTGTTCAATTTCTCATTAATGCAATTATCTAATCAACCAATCACATGGCAGTTGCTTCAATGCATTTAGGGGTGTGGTCCTGGTCAAGACAATCTCCTGAACTCCAAACTGAATGTCAGAATGGGAAAGAAAGGTGATTTAAGCAATTTTGAGCGTGGCGTGGTTGTTGGTGCCAGACGGGCCGGTCTGAGTATTTCACAATCTGCTCAGTTACTGGGATTTTCACGCACAACCATTTCTAGAGTTTACAAAGAATGGTGTGAAAAGGGAAAAACATCCAGTATGCGGCAGTCCTGTGGGCGAAAATGCCTTGTTGATGCTAGAGGTCAGAGGAGAATGGGCCGACTGATTCAAGCTGATAGAAGAGCAACTTTGACTGAAATAACCACTCATTACAACCGAGGTATGCAGCAAAGCATTTGTGAAGCCACAACACGCACAACCTTGAGGCGGATGGGCTACAACAGCAGAAGACCCCACCGGGTACCACTCATCTCCACTACAAATAGGAAAAAGAGGCTACAATTTGCACGAGCTCACCAAAATTGGACAATTGAAGACTGGAAAAATGTTGCCTGGTCTGATGAGTCTCGATTTCTGTTGAGACATTCAGATGGTAGAGTCAGAATTTGGCATAAACAGAATGAGAACATGGATCCATCATGCCTTGTTACCACTGTGCAGGCTGGTGGTGGTGGTGTAATTGTGTGGGGGATGTTTTCTTGGCACACTTTAGGCCCCTTAGTGCCAATTGGGCATCGTTTAAATGCCACGGCCTACCTGAGCATTGTTTCTGACCATGTCCATCCCTTTATGACCACCATGTACCCATCCTCTGATGGCTACTTCCAGCAGGATAATGCACCATGTCACAAAGCTCGAATCATTTCAAATTGGTTTCTTGAACATGACAATGAGTTCACTGTACTAAAATGGCCCCCACAGTCACCAGATCTCAACCCAATAGAGCATCTTTGGGATGTGGTGGAACGGGAGCTTCGTGCCCTGGATGTGCATCCCACAAATCTTCATCAACTGCAAGATGCTATCCTATCAATATGGGCCAACATTTCTAAAGAATGCTTTCAGCACCTTGTTGAATCAATGCCACGTAGAATTAAGGCAGTTCTGAAGGCGAAAGGGGGTCAAACACAGTATTAGTATGGTGTTCCTAATAATCCTTTAGGTGAGTGTATTTAGGATGGATAGTATGCACATTGGGACGCAAGGAAAAATTAAATCAGAAACGATTCATTGAACCATTTATTCAAACGATTTTTTTTTTTTCAAAATGCTGATTAATGCAGGAATGAAACAAGTAATGAGTCATTGAATTATTCATTCAAACTATTCGTTCAATTGCCCTGTTTTATTCAGGAACTGAATAAATTAATCTTTATGAATAAGTCATTGAATAATTCACTCAGTCGAGTTGTTCAAAAATGCAATAATTCAAGAATGAAACATCACTACTGTGTGTTGTTCGGTATTTCTAAATCTGATTTGGCCTTTGAAACTATTTTTGTTGGCGAGGCAAAACTTGTAGTAACTAACTGGAAATATTGTTCCCAAAATGTAAGTTACTCAATTTTTGACTTCTTGTTTATTAAACTGTTGTATAAAACTTTTTTTTCTTCTTTTTTTTTAAGTATTGTAATTAAACTGTGCTCTTCAGAAGCTTGCGTCCTGCAAGTGAATGGCACCTTGTGGTGCCATCCCACAGAGGCACAAATTCACTTTCATGGACCTTTACTTTAACTCTTCCCTGCGGGTCAAATGCTAATTTTCAAGTAACAGTTTAATACACATCTTTTTCGTCAACACTTGACCTATTAATAATAACACTTTCTATTCTGTTCTATTCTATTCTATTCTATTCTATTCTATTCTGTATATATATTTTTCTTTTTATTTAAAAAAGCTGTGCTAGTACTGTGCTAGACTAACTGGGACTAGTCACAGCACCTACATATTGTTGCCCTATTGTTGGTTTGACTGGTTCTATTGTTCTCCTCATTTGTAAGTCGCTTTGAATAAAATGTAAATATAACATGTTAATAGTATTTATTAATATTAATTTTACAACTGAATAAAACACTGTTTTTTTTTTTTTATATTCTGAATATTTCTGTCTCTTACTTTTTTCCCCAAAATAAGAATGTTTTTCAAAGACACCATCTCTCTGACATAAACGGTCATACATTTGCACCCCTCTAACTGCATTACTGCACTGTCCTTCAGAAACACAAGTGTTTTTGGAAGTTGGAGTTGAAGTTTTACTTCCTGAGAGTATAAAAGACTTACCAATAACCATTTTCCCTGCTAATCATCCACATCCTGCCTTTCTCTTCTCTAAGTATGGTTTGACAGTCTAGTGGCTATGCACCCATATACAACATGAAAGGGCTGCCAGGTCATTGCAAAAGTTAGTCATTTTAATTAGCCCAAAACCATTTAAAGCTCTCTCACTGTGCCCTATCAAAGCAACATAATTTCATGATTGTGACAGTATTTTAGTGCCACAAGCAATTACACTAAAATTTCTCACCAGAAAAAAAATGTGGTAGTGCAGGCACTCTCCAAGTGTCATTACAGCAGTTTCCTTGTAAAAACAATTAAAAAAATATTTTACCACAAGGATTAATTCACAAAAATTATTATGAACAGACAACTTAAACAAAAGAGATATTTTGTCCCTGTGACTTGCAGCTTATAATTAATCAGTGAATTAATCACACTAAAAAGCTTCACACTTATAACCACTTTCCTTGTTGTTTTAATATCTGCTTAGATTACTGTGTTTTCTTGCCGAATTTACACTATATTCAGCTATAGTATTTTCATAGTAGTGTAACTATTTTTTTACAGGACGGATTATGGTCCGTCAGCCATTTCTGCCTTTGGACTATGAGTTTATAATATGGTTGGTCCTAAAAACGCTTTATATTTACTATGGAACTTTGTTTCCTACATTTTATAAATGGTTATTGTTGTTCATAACTTATTCATACACAAATGCATTTAATACTCATGCATGCAAGCATTTATTTGGTTGTGTGCACTGATTAAATAGATAGTGCTGTCAAAAGAATGTTAAACACCCATCTATAAATTTCATCTACCATTTATCCATATAAGTGTATACTCAAATCTGTCCAAATAACCTCTCCACATACTGTTGTCTTCTTCTTCTTTTGATGTGTTATGGCGATTGGCAAACCAGCTTCTAGTGCATATTCCGCCACCTACTGGGATGGAGTGTGAGGCGTATATCAAGGGTCAGATTTACTAACAGCTTGCGCCAGCACAGAACCTGTTTTGGGGGGTCTACTACTGTCAGGATTTACTAAAGACACGCAGTAATAAATTAGCGCTGAAAAGGCATGGACAGGGTTATTTTGGTGGCTGACCTTACATGCATATGCATTTGTAGGAGTTTTCCTTTCAGGCGCAAAATTCATTGGAGTATTTAAATTAATCAGCGACATGACTTCCAAAGGTTTGCGCTTGTCAATGTACTGGTGTTTGCGCCACTATTTACCGCCCCAAAAAAGCGCTTCTTAAACCATTATGGAAATGTTCCGGCTTTGTCTGTGTTCTTTAATTTGCGCATCGTCAGTAGATCACGCGCAGAACTGTACACTCCCATTGGCGCTTTTCTGGAATTGTGCCCTTACGCTAATTTGCTGTTTAGTAAATCTGGCCACACGGGGTAAAAAAAAATCTATGGGCCTTTTTTTTCTAAACGGCAAATTAACATAGAAAGTTCTGCGTGTGATCTACTGACGACGCACAAATGAAAAAACATAGACACAGCCGGATCATGAGGCAAGCATGAACCTAGATTAGACCCCTGAAGTTAAAAATTTATAGACATAGTCATACTCTGTGCCCAAATAAAGCTGTACAACAATATTTACTCCAAAACGTGAAAGACACACCATCATTTACCTAATCAACTAGTGTTTGGTTATGCTTCTTAAGTAGCTCATTACTGGAAAAATGTTGGAGGTTGTAATGTATGCCATTTATGTATAACTGATTGTTTTTTAAAATATATAAAGTCTTTGGTATAACACAAAATACCATTGTGTTTGAGTTCAGCAGATAACTGAAGAGACCCGTTTTGGTCCCTTAATTTATTTTTAGGGCTAAATGGTTGCTAAGGACTTTGTTGCAATGCATAATATAGTTCACCCAAAAATGCAAATTCTGTCATTAATCACTCACCCTTATGTTGCTCCAAACCCGTTCATCTTCGGAACACAAATTAAGATCTTTTTAATGAAATCTGAGAGCTTTCTGTACTCTCCATGTTCAGCTAAGCAACTATTTCTTTGACACTTCAAAGGGTCATAAAAAGATCGTAAAACTAATTCATATGAACTGAGCAGTTTAGTCCAAATTTTCTGAAGAGACTTGACCACTTTATATGATGAACAGATTTCATTTAGGCTTTTATTTACATTTGATTCACATTTATTCATTCATTCATTCATTCATTCATTCATTCATTCATCACAAAGCTGTCCAATGTTTCAGGGAATTTCATTTTTTGTTCTAGAAGCAGCATGTGCACCTAAAGGCCAGCTTTAGCATATGTTACAATCAAGCCCCCAGATGGTTAGTAATATATTGTAATGTATGCCATTTATGTTCACCTGATTGTGGTTAAAATAGACAGAGGAAAGCTGAATCTAGATTAGACCACTGATGCTAAATATGTATAGATACAGTCGTACTCTGTGCCTAAATATAGCTGTACAACAATATTTACTCCAAAATGTGAAAGACACACTCTAACATGGCCTGCAGAGGTGAGCAGACATTGAAAAATACCTCCTGTATAGGGGCTGAGAGAGCTCTTACTCCTGCTGAGGAATTTCTATTTGTGGTGTGCTTTGGACATGAATTAATTCATGCTGATTTAGAATTCATGAGGAAAGGTTGGCAACATATTTCAGCAAGTCAACAAGGCCTGTCTCTTGCTCTTCTGCTCCCTCTCTTCTGCTTGTGTTTTACCTGCCTGACAAATGAAAGCGCTATATTCATGCAGATGCAATAGAAGCCTGCTGGTGTGTGTCGGTTTGGTTCCATTCCCAAAAAAGTTAAGGAGGACAGATATATTCACACTCAGCTGGAGTGGGGCTTGAAGGGGAAATGTTTCTGTACTGAGACAAAATGTATTATTATTATTGTTTTAATATATATATATATACACTCACCTAAAGGATTATTAGGAACACCATACTAATACTGTGTTTGACCCCCTTTCGCCTTCAGAACTGCCTTAATTCTACGTGGCATTGATTCAACAAGGTGTTGAAAGCATTCTTTAGAAATGTTGGCCCATATTGATAGGATAGCATCTTGCAGTTGATGGAGATTTGTGGGATGCACATCCAGGGCACAAAGCTCCCGTTCCACCACATCCCAAAGATGCTCTATTGGGTTGAGATCTGGTGACTGTGGGGGCCATTTTAGTACAGTGAACTCATTGTCATGTTCAAGAAACCAATTTGAAATGATTCGAGCTTTGTGACATGGTGCATTATCCTGCTGGAAGTAGCCATCAGAGGATGGGTACATGGTGGTCATAAAGGGATGGACATGGTCAGAAACAATGCTCAGGTAGGCCGTGGCATTTAAACGATGCCCAATTGGCACTAAGGGGCCTAAAGTGTGCCAAGAAAACATCCCCCACACCATTACACCACCACCACCAGCCTGCACAGTGGTAACAAGGCATGATGGAGCCATGTTCTCATTCTGTTTACGCCAAATTCTGACTCTACCATCTGAATGTCTCAACAGAAATCGAGACTTTTCGAGTCTTCAACTGTCCAATTTTGGTGAGCTCGTGCAAATTGTAGCCTCTTTTTCCTATTTGTAGTGGAGATGAGTGGTACCCGGTGGGGTCTTCTGCTGTTGTAGCCCATCCGCCTCAAGGTTGTGCGTGTTGTGGCTTCACAAATGCTTTGCTGCATACCTCGGTTGTAACGAGTGGTTATTTCAGTCAAAGTTGCTCTTCTATCAGCTTGAATCAGTCGGCCCATTCTCCTCTGACCTCTAGCATCAACAAGGCATTTTCGCCCACAGGACTGCCGCATACTGGATGTTTTTCCCTTTTCACACCATTCTTTGTAAACTCTAGAAATGGTTGTGCGTGAAAATCCCAGTAACTGAGCAGATTGTGAAATACTCAGACCGGCCCGTCTGGCACCAACAACCATGCCACGCTCAAAATTGCTTAAATCACCTTTCTTTCCCATTCTGACATTCAGTTTGGAGTTCAGGAGATTGTCTTGACCAGGACCACACCCCTAAATGCATTGAAGCAACTGCCATGTGATTGGTTGATTAGATAATGAGAAATTGAACAGGTGTTCCTAATAATCCTTTAGGTGAGTGTATATGCACATGACTGTTAACTAATTCAAAAATTAATACAAAACTCATAACCACAATGACATATTACTTAACAATTAGTTAATAGTCATGTGCCTCAACAAGTAAAGTCATAACATGATACCTTTGCAGATCGTTAGCTAATGATTAATTAAAGCAGACAACTGGAAGTTGAAATGCATAGCTTCAACCATTGTAGTAATTAACATATGAATTTACACTATTAGTTAATATAATATGTTATTAGGGAATTAATACAATATGACACATTTAACTAATAACAATTTAATGATTACTTAATCTATTAATCATATATAATCTTCATTAGTTGCTGATGCAGTAATAATTGGTAATAATTAGTATTAATAAATGGTTTAGTTCTTCATGAGTCCTCATGATTATCTGTGCATTAGTTAAGCATGAATTAATGCATATTAGTGCACCCGTATTGTAAAGTGTTACCGATCTTTCTTTTGCCTCATTCTAATCTAATTCTAGTGTTTTCTTGTCAAATCTTCGATCACTCTGAGTCAGTGGCGTCAAAAATGTGCCATAAACATTTCCTCCAGTGTTGTAAGTGCATCATCGTCTAAACATCCATCCAATAAAGGACTGCATTACACTGTTAAAGATAAAGGTTGCTAAAGGTTACATGTTTAATGATTACATGATTACATATTATTCACATTAATGTTGTTTAATGGTTACATGACATGCAGCTAAACAAAGAAAACATGTTTTTAGGAAGTTTATTTTCATTCATTTATTTTATTTCTGAGTTTTATTTTTATTTATTTATTTATCTATTTATTTACGTTTTTATGATTGAATTAATTTTTAGCTTTTCATTAACTCACAAACCCAGCAGATCCTACACAAATCCCAGTTTGGAAAACTACCAGATCCTGCAAGTTCAGATCTATTAATTTATACAAAAACATTAAATGAAATCCATAAATACAACGAGTTGAATCCACCTCTTTAATATTGAGCATATCTTTTTTGCACTTCAGAATTAAAATTCAATTGGATATTTTTTGGTGGATGTCAAAAATATTAGGATGATACAACTATCCTGATAATGAATAAAAAAAACAAGCAATTCTTAAAAAGGAAAACCTCTTTAAGTAGTTTATCATCAACTGATTCACTGCTTTTGAAAAATAAGTCATGTGGTGCAACCAAAAAAAGGATAAATTGTCATCATCGTTATCATCATCATCATCATCATTTTTTTTTTTGCAGAGCCTTATGACTGTGTCAAGGCTATTAAGTTTCTCAATAAATTAGATAATTTGACATTTTTATGATAAGGCAATGTTAGTTCAAGTTGTAAAATGTCATGTGGTTTGACTCCTCAAAAACAATGATATTTATGAATGAATTTATGATATACATTTAACCATGAAAACATACGTAAAACATTTTGAAAATAATCATTTAAATAGACAGTAAGATGCATACACTCTCATGTATTCAAGGTACAAGGAAATATGTCATTCAATTTTAACTTTTCGTAAAAAAAAAAATGTCACTATATGAAACCAACATGAATACAAAGAGTATGGCACATGCAAGATGTTCAAAATACCTTTCCTTTTTTATGACGGGGTCCTCTCCTGTCATAACCTGTGTTTTCTTTCAAGACATGCCAGAAGTTATTCACACTCAAAGAAGGGCTTCAGTTTCCTGATGTCCTGCTTCTACAACAAGAGACACTCACACTTAGTACACACTTGCCACAGTAGATAACAAAAAACAACAATGTCCTATTTCATCAGCCCTGTGAGAGCATGGAAACCTGGCATGCCTGTTAGAAAGTGTGTCACCAAAATGTGCATCTGCTACTATTCTATATTCTAACATACAGCAATGACAAATAATTCAACTATCTATAGACTTTGTAGATATATTTTATTACCTGTTCATTTTTTTACAAGAATCTTGGCCTCTTTATTTGGTGCATTATATAAGCTTAGAGGAAATTCTATTTTTAAGAATATTTCCTGGAGATGTAACTGAATGCTATTACATCCAACCCCAAGCATTCGCAACCTGTCTGTCTGTCCACTGCTCTTCCTTCTCCTGTCTCTCCTTCTTTTTTTTCATGTTTGGGGAATAAAATATGTCCCAGGGGGAATTTTGAAGTGCCCTGGAACCAAATCTCCTCTTTCCCCATTTCACCGTTCCCACCATGAGGAGGCTCCTTGACTGCCTTTGAGGAGTCTGGCTTCCGTCTAATTAATGAAGGGAAATTAAGGATATGGTTCTTTTTTTTATCAGTCTTAATATGTCTGATGGCTCATTAAAAACCATTCTGTCCATGGCCTGTGATTCGATAGCTGCTCCTGCTGGGAAAAGAGAGAATCAGCGTGGAGAGTCTCTAATCTCCCTCCCCTCCTCCTCATCCCTTGTTCACAGCATGCACATGTATTCTGATGGGGGAAATGAAGGAGAGAGGATCCACATGGCTTCTTTTGACTTTCTGCAGAACAAACGGTCTCTGTA
The DNA here is from genome assembly GCA_039654625.1 of Rhinogobio ventralis. Taxonomy (NCBI): domain Eukaryota; kingdom Metazoa; phylum Chordata; class Actinopteri; order Cypriniformes; family Gobionidae; genus Rhinogobio; species Rhinogobio ventralis. The sequence continues at coordinate 25,949,774 of CM077195.1, read as the reverse complement.
AAAATGCCACTCTTTTTGTCTCGAGCCACATGGGACATTGCTAATTTATCCCTGTGATAGTTCCGTTTTGTCTGGGTTCCTGCGAATGCTCCCGCACCGGATCTGGAAGCTGTGAGGTCAAGAATGGAACAACATCAATGGTGCTCAGCTTCCTTGGAGACTTTCAAAGTACTTTCCGTGTGTTTTTGTTCCTTAAAATCACTATACAACTAACAACTTGAGGGACAGTCTTTGAAGACTGTCACAGCAACACAGCATGCATTTATTTACCAAAGCCTTCCTGTTACCTGTTTAAACTTTTCAACTTTTAGCACAAGCGATACATCTCTGACCCAGTTTTCAATTCTGACAAACCAAACAAGAATTGTTTTCCTGCTTTAACAAAATGTTCTGTGATAAAATGGAAAGTACATTTGTACTGGGCTTGACTGCCTATTTATAAATGGCAAGCAAGGGCTATGTGGATATTATGCATAATCCAATCTCATTTTTCTCTCATAAAAATTTCATAAAAATGAAGACAAATCTTTTACTGTTGTAAATTCCAATTGTACTGTAAAATAAAAAAAGATAATTATTATGAAATTCACTGCATGCTTCACTCAAACGTGCAGCCCTTCCGACTATAATAAAATTAATTTCAGCCTTTGATTTGATAATCGCACTAAGCTATATCACGATTATTGCGTGGTCCCATTTATTTATTAATTTTTATTTTACATCTGATATAAAACCCCTGCAGTTCCCTAACGACTGATAACTGACAAATTTTTCTTTAAAAGTAAAAAGGCTTTTGAACACTTTTTCTTGATTTACCCCGAAAAAATGGAAGTGAAATGTGACAACATTGTTGTAACATGTGAGGGGCACAATGTAACATGGCCAAATGACAGCTTAAAATGTTATCTGATATAATCCAAAAAAATATCCAAGACAAAATAAAATATTTTGTCAATAAAATTCAAATAAAATAATGGCATTTTTTAATAATTAAAAATAAACAAAACATTTGTGTTTGACAATAAACACACAGCAAAACATCTCGGTTACGCATGTAAACCTTTTTCCCTGAAGGACGGAACGGAGACGTATGTCAGAATGTGAATCGTCAAATTGGGATATCAAATTGAGAGAGCCCTACGACAGCTCACCCTCCTATGCGGCGATCAAAATCTGATCGTCGGCAGGTGCACCGAAAGAGACGACTGGTCGCTCAGCCGAGGGACCACCATGCTCTTCCGGCAGCACAACAGGCTGCAGTGTGCTGGAGGGAATAGGGGTCCGCGGAGGTTGTCTTGGCGTGAAAAGCCCTAAACGTAATCCTCAGGTCCCCCTGCCTACTTGTCGAAGTAGCACTCACCCGGTTTCCACCAGAGCATAGTGCATAAAATTGCATAGTTCTAATAGGGGCACATTATAACGCAGTGTTACAACATGCCCCATCTGCACAACTGGGATTTAAACCCGGGTCGTGTCTTCTGCTGGTTAGATTATCATTAAAGAACTATCTCCACTGTTAAATAACATATATATATAGTTTTTAATATATGATTTAATCATATATATATATATATATATATATATATATATATATATATATATATATATATATATATATATATATGATTAAATCATATATTAAAAACTATATATATATATATATATATATATATATATATATATATATATATATATATATCGTGTTTAGTTTTGAAAGTCACATCTAATGACGTGTTTATTTAAAATTAGACAAATCTGATATTGACATACTGTAGGGGGAATGAAAGGATTTACGGCTTTGTTTAGATAACTGTTAAAATTCTGGTTTTTCACCAGAAGCTTGGGTTGACTGTGACATGGAAGAGCTTAATTGTGATTCATGCATGTAAAAGCTAGTCATGGCAGTGCTGCCTTTTCTGTCTGTGCGCCCTCACATTCCCCACTTCCTGTCTGCATTCACCCCATAAGAGGCACTTAATATTTCCACCTTTGCGTATTCTCAATTCTGTGTTTATCAATAGCTTGTAGATGAATTTGTTTGCTTCTGTGCTCCTAATGAAATTGATTCTTTTATCCTGCAAAAATGTAAGGCTGCTTGCTAAAATGCTTTCACAAGAGGACTGTGTGCACAAAAGCAAAGCAATAACTCTCAACAAAACAAACAAAAGGAGGTGGTCTCCTTCTTTGTCTCCTCAACTTTTCCCCAAGTTTTCTTCCCACTTCTATTTCTTCTCCTTTGTTTATCCACTCATTTGGGCTGGCTGATAAATAACAGTTGTTACATGAGTTTTGCAGGTGTAAATGAACAAATAGGACAGGAATAACCAGAAAGAGATGCCTTTCCACTTACACTAATGTAAATTTCACCTCACTCTTGACAACAAAACCGAATAATACACAACATTATGGCAGACTTGGAGTTTTTTTTGCACATTCAGCAAACACGGAGAACAGCTCATTGGATTTCTGAGAGGTTCTCCAGTGCAGTGAAAACACAGCTTCTAAGGATTTCAAAATGGTGTGTCAATAATGGATGATAAGACATGCTTGTAGAGCATTCATAAGAAAAACTTACTTTGATCTATTATCTGCTTCCTGTGGAAGCCCGTTTCAGATACTATAAAGGTACAGTCATTTTGATTTCACACAATCCACGGTCTCACCTTATATCTCGTAATTGTGACTTTATGTGTCCAATATGACTATATGTTGCCATACCACTATATATCTGCCAGTGGTGGCTTTATATCTGGCCATATGACTTTATATATCTCGCAAATGCTACTTTATTACTCACAAAGTGACTAAGTATCTCATTAATGTGACATTATGGGCCAGATTTACTAACAGCTTGCGCCAGCACAAACCCTCTTTTGTAATGTTACTAAAGCATGTTTCTAAAAGCTACTTAAATGTCCTAATCAAACTAAGACATAATCCTTAACCCTTCTATGAAACCAGGCCTATATTTCAAAGTTTGACTTTATTTCTTATTACACTTTATCTGACAGTTACCAGAAACTGAAAAAAATGCAGTATCTCTTTGCATCTCCCAGCTGTGACTTAATATCTTGCAAATGCAACTTTATTACTCACAAAGGGACTAAGTATCTCTATAATGTGGCATTATATCTCACAATGAGACTTTATATTTCATACTTGCGACTTTACTGTATATTTCAGTGCAACAATTTTTTTTTCACAATTTACTTTATATCACAGTGATCTCTTATCTGCTTTTAGAAACAGCTTCTAGATGGGGTTAGAGAGTCAGACTGGTAACCCGAAGGTTGCGGGTTCGAGTCTCAATATCGGCTGGAAATTACTGATGTGCCCTTGAGCAAGGCACCTAACCCCCAATCGCTCCCCGGGTGCCACAGAAAAAAATGGTTGCTCACTGCTCTGGGTGTGTGTATCCACGGTTTGCAGTGTGTTTGTGTTCACTACTCACTACTCCTAATGTGTGTGCACTAACTTGGATGCGTTAAATGCAGAGGACAAATTCTGAGTATGCACATGTCACTTCTAATAGCATCTAATGTATATGTCTACTATCGCAGTATACCGGCATATATGATATTCAAGATTACCTTAAAAAATAAGGTAATAACGTAAAAATCCAGCTGATTGACCTGTTGATTACCACCTATGATAAAAAAGAAGAGGAAAAATCAGTGGCTGCATCTGAAATTGCATACTTATATTGAATATAAGTAATTACTTTGTGGCAGCTAAAAATGTATGTTCTATATGAGAGTGTGTAGTATGAATGTAATGCGGACTCACTACATTCACCATGTTGTCATTCTCGTGTGACCTACCAGCATCAGTTATGTCGCTTCACTGCCATTCCTCTCCCATGGCCTCATGAGATAGTAAAGTGACCATCGTATGCACACTTCAGAAGTAGTAGGTCATCCATCCATTTTTGCCTACTCTTTTTTGAGTACTGTGAATTTAAACATACTTCTTTTGTCACCCACTATATATGTAGGTAGTATGCGATTTCGGATGCAGCCAGTGCGTAGCTTCTAGTGCAGCACAAAATGACGAAAGTGAAATACTCTACCTGCACCAGCAGAAAAGTTTGCTTATCAGTGTGGGAGTTTTTTGGATTCTATAAAAAATAAAGGATTCTATAAGTCTGCAGGGGGTGCTGATTAAAGGTAGGTTCTTTTTTGGTTACAAACTCTCTCTCCACTTCCCTACACATCTATGAGTTAAAGATGAATTTGAAACTACACAGACCAAGGCTCCGATGGCCATTTGGTGGAGTGCAATGTTCGTTTGATCAGCATTTGGACAGAGCCAGAAGACCATCATTCACAATGTGCTGTTTCAGCACCTCGGACAGTGACTCAACTCAACGGACAGCTCAATGCCTCCCTTAGACTATAGATTTCTCTCTATAACCTGTGGTGTTTGATTTCTTTTTTTATAAAGATTTATAATAATGAATTGGTTACATCCTCCCTTAGTGAGGGGAAATTGTCCGTTTTAACCTTTTACTTATTTATTCCAGTTGATTCGAAGCATTTACATGGCCAACGCCACATCTAAATGGGGTGTAATTGTAGCCTTGGGCTTGCTTGGCTATGTGTGATATATTTGTAAACAGAGATGCAAATGTTTCAAGAAATTCAGAATCATTTTAACATTATGCTTTGTTGATGTCTGTGTGCATATGTGTGATTGAATTCTCCCTGTAAATGTTGTGTCTGAAATAAACTTTAATTATACATAATGTTTGCTGGCACAATAACTTATGAGTGTGCAAAATAAAAACTGTATGCTTTTGAACCCTGAATAGCATCAATTAATTATTTGACTGTGTGCAGGTGTGCGTGTCGGTGTGTTCGTCCATCATCGGTTCCACCACATCCGTTTCCTGCTCTTTTCTTCATGACATTGATTAACAGACTAGTTTAAATTCATTTCTCAAGCATGAGTGCTCATATATATTCGTAACACACCCCGCTGTAAACACCCTCACTGATTAGCCTTGACATCACCCTTGCTCACATACAAACAATCATATGGAAAACTCAATAAAGCCTAGCGTTTTGAAGACAAGCATTTTCAAATAAAATATTCTGCATGGAAAACAAATCCCCTTCATCAAGATATTCCCTTTGAGAAACACAATGTGTACTGTGGCTTTGATGAGAGCAAACAATTGATTCCAATCCAAGATACTAATGTAGTTTATCAGTGCTATTAACTGAAAAGTATAAATAAGTGTATCGCATGAATAGGCTCAGCTCAATATCCGTTTGATAACAGCAGGTTGCACACACACAAACACAAAGACACACACAAAGTGGCTGTCAGCTAGAAGGACCATTGTTTTAAAAGCCTAGACACTTTGCCAACCCTGTTCAACAACTCTCCCATGGTCGACAATCTATTGATATCTCAGCAGGCAACAAGACCCAACAGCAACAAAGCCATCGACCCGCCCCTACCCCCTCCTGAGCCAGGAGGCAGCGGGATGAGGAGAACAAACATGGATGGAGAGGAAGAGATACTTTTTGAATAGTCACAAGGAAAAATACTGAACCAATTTTACTGGAGGATGAACACTGCTGGGAAGAGAGTAAAGAAAAAATTATGCATGTAGCCATGGACAGCAAACTTGCCATTATTAAAGAAAAAGTGCTTGAGGATTTTCAAAGTTAAAGGTGGAGGAGTGGACATGGAGGAATGGGCAAAGATTTCTCCTGCTGAGACATTCTTCTGCTGACAATTATAAGAAATGCCTACAATAAGTTATTTCTGCCAAAAGGCCAATACCAGCTAAATCTTGTTGTAATTATTTTTTCCCCCCTAATTTTTCACAGACACTATTCAATTTGTTCAGATATTTGTATTGAACAAAATATTTTAAAGTCAAATTTAATATGAGTCAAACCTTAATATAAATCAACATATATACTGTCCAAATGAACGTCCAGTAATGTATATGCAAAAATGTTGAAAAAGGTTAAAACAATAAATGTACCCTACTTTTAAATTCAACAAGGGTGAATTAATTTGACTAAAAATGAAAGTAAAGAGGTTTATAACATTTTCTGTTTCAAATAAATGCTGTTCCTTTTAACTGTCTATTCATCAAAGAATCCTGAAAAAAATGATCATGGTTTATAAAACATATAGGTAACACTTTAGAAAAAGGTCTCATTTGTTAACATCATTAACGTCTCGGTTACGTATGGTAACCCTCGTTCCCTGAAGGAGGGAACGGAGACGTACGTCGGACGTCACCGACGAATTGGGATCACTTCTGGGAGCCCCTATCAACTTCGAGATATAGAGAACGGGCCAATGGCCATTGGCGTGCGAGATTTGCATCTCGCGCTCCGCCCCGCGCTGCGGGTATAAACAGGAGGCGAATGCAGCGCACTATTGTTTTTCACTGAGGAGCCGAACTAGTGACTCGGCCATGCAGTGATGGTACAGCAACTGTGGCGACGGGACGTACGTCTCCGTTCCCTCCTTCAGGGAACGAGGGTTACCATACGTAACCGAGACGTTCCCTTTCAGTCGGTCACGTTCGACGTACGTCGGACGTCACCGACGAATTGGGATCCCTTTGGAAAACGCCACAGTTACTACCACTTCCAGCACCCAGCGAGAGCCCCTCAGACCCCGTCTGTTCCGGGCGGGGAATTCACGCAGGGAAGTCACACTGCTGTTCCGCAAGACCCACTTCAGCAGACTATTGGATAACGCTGGGAAGCGTGCCCAGAGGGACGCTGCGGAAGCCACATCATGCCCGAAGGGAGTTACCATGTGGAAAATACACGTATGGACTGGCCGTGGGCAGTGCAACATACGGAAGTCCCAGGGGTGGCCCCGGCCAAACAGGCGGGGGAACAACACCTAACTGAGACGGCAGAGAGCTCTGCCGAGGGAAAGACACGGGCTCGCCGTAGGGAGCCGTACCGTGGAAGAATACACATATGGGACCGCCGTGGGGGTCACAACATATGAAACCCAGCCTAACACAAGTTCCACCAATGCATACGAGTGTTAGACCTGGCGTCGGACGCTCCGCCACATCCGACTGCCGCGGGTTGCGGAGGACTCAACAGGGTTCGCCGTTCTGGGGAACTCGACTGGAGCATATAAGCGCACGTATCCGTTCCAAAGGGAAGGGAGTGGCGCAGCAAGCCGACACTTAGAACGGGCACTTCGGTGTTACTGACTATGGGAAGCGAGCACACAGGAAGATACCGGCTCTACACGGAGGCTATAAAATCTAGCGAACGTGTTAGGTGTCGCCCAGCCCGCAGCTCTACAATATCTGTAGACACCCCTAGTGGAGTGGGCTCTTAACCCGAGCGGGCAGGGCACGTGTTGGGTTTGGTACGCCAAGACGATGGCATCCACTATCCAGTGGGCCATCCTCTGCTTGGAGACAGCCTTTCCCTTCTGCTGGCCTCCATAACAGACGAAGAGCTGTTCTGAGGTCCTGAAGCTTTGCGTTCTGTCCACGTAAGTCCGCAGAGCGTGGACTAGACAGAGAAAAGCTAGGGCTGGGTCTGCCTCCTCCGAAGGCAGCGCTTGCAGGCTCACCACCTGGTCCCGGAAGGGAGAGGTGGGAACCTTGGGCATAAATCCGGGCCGGGGTCTCAGGATTACATGAGAGTTACCGGGCCCGAATTCCAGGCACGATTCGTCGACCGAAAATGCCTGCAGGTCCCCTACCCTCTTGATAGAGGCCAATGCAGTCAGGAGTACTGTCTTCAGATACAGGATTTTTAACTCAACTGACTGCAAAGGCTCAAAGGGCGCCCTCTGCAGTGCGGTTAGCACCAGAGTTAAGTCCCAAGAGGGTATAGAGGGAGAGCGAGGTGGTTTTAGTCTCCTCGCCCCCCTCAGGAACCTGACGATCAGATCGTGCTTCCCTAGAGACTTACCACCTACCATGTCATGATTAGCGGCAATAGCAGCAACATAGACTTTGAGGGTGGAGGGAGACAGCCTTCGCTTCAACCCGTCCTGTAGGAAGGAAAGCACAGAACCGACCGAACATCTCCGGGGGTCTTCTCAGCGAGAAGAACACCAGTCGACGAACAGGTTCCACTTCAACGCATAGAGGCGCCTCGTAGAGGGAGCTCTAGCGGAAGTGATGGTGTCTACCACAGCCTGTGGTAGGCCACCTAGAACCTCCGCGTCCCGTTCAGGGACCAGACATGGAGTTTCCAGAGGTCCGGACGCGGGTGCCATAGGGTGCCCCGTCTCTGAGTCAGGAGGTCCTTCCTCAGAGGAATGGGCCAGGGAGGTGCTGTCGCGAGAAGCACTAGTTCCGGGAACCAAGTCCGGTTGGGCCAATACAGAGCGACCAACAGGACTTGCTCCTCGTCCTCCCTGACCTTGCACAGAGTCTGTGCAAGAAGGCTCACTGGGGGAAACGCATACTTGCGTAGGCCCCGGGGCCAGCTGTGTGCCAGCGCATCCGAGCCGAGGGTCCCCTCGGTCAGGGAATAAAACAACTGGCAGTGGGTCGTGTCTGGGGCGGCAAACAGGTCTACCTGTGCGGTCCCAAAGCGACTCCAGATCAGCTGGACCACCTGGGGATGGAGTCTCCACTCTCCGGGAGCACTGGCTGTCGTGAGAGCTCGTCGGCCGCACGATTGAGCAGGCCCGGAATGTGAATGGCACGAAGCGACCTCAGATGCTTCTGACTCCATAGGAGGAGATGGCGGGCGAGTTGTGACATGCGACGGGAGCGTAGACCACCCTGTTTGTTGATGTACGCAACGGCCGCAGTGTTGTCCGTACGGACCAGAATGTGCTTGCCTAGTAGCGGCGTTTTGAAGCGGCCCAGCGCAAGACGAACTGCTAACAACTCGAGGCAATTGATATGCCATTGCAGTTGAGGCCCCGTCCTCAGACCCGAAACTGCAAGCCCGTTGTACGTGGCACCCCAGCCGGTGGATGAGGCATCCGTGGAGACAACAGCATGCCTGGACACTTGTTCTAGGGAAACTCCTGCCCGTAGAAACGAAGGGTCCGACCACAGGCTGAAGGTTTGGCGGCACCTCGGAGTCACGGGGACACGGAGGGATCCGCTGTGCCACGCCCATCTCAGGACTCGGTCGTGTAGCCAGCGTTGAAGCGGTCTCATATGAAGCAATCCGAGCGGCGTTACAGCGGCTGCGGATGCCATATGCCCCAGGAGCCTCTGAAAATGTTTCAGTGGTACCGCTGTCCTGCATTTGAACGAATTCAAGCAGTTCAACACCGACTGGACACGCTCCTCTGTGAGACGCGCTGTCAGATTGACCAAGTCCAGCTTCATACCGAGAAAAGAGATCCTCTGCACGGGGCAGAGTTTGCTCTTTCCCCAGTTGACCCGAAGTCCCAACAGGCTGAGGTGACTGATCACCGTGTCTCTGTATTCACACAACAGGGACAGTCCTGAAGGGAACGACCTTCAGGTCGATCGCTGCAAACCAATCTTGGGGACGGATGTACTCGAAAGTGCACTTCTGCGTCAACATCTGAACGGGCGGTTTGTGAAGGGCCCGGTTCAGGACTCACAGGTCCAAGATTGGTCATAACCCACTGCTTTTCTTGGGCACAATGAAGTAGGAGTTATAGAACCCCAACTTCATGTCGGCTGGAGGGACCGGCTCCAATCGCGTCCTTCGCCAGTAGGACTTCGATCTCTTTCCACAAGATAGGTGTCGCAGCTCCACACAACAGTGAAGTGGATGCCCAGAACTTGGGAGGATGCCGTGCGAACTGAATCGCGTAGCCGAGCCTGGTGGTGCAGGTGAGTCAGCGGGACCGTCCCGGAAGTGCTAGCTAGGCTTCCGGAAACCGTACCATGAACACACCCGCCCCACAGACGTACCCGCAGTAGGGCAGCGAAGTGGAGGGCAGGGACCCGACCCAAGAGGCACAGCGTCCTGAAGTGGGGTCTGAGTGCGCACGCAGCACCTACCTGCCCCCACGGTTGGACGGAGGGTATGAGAGAAGGCATGGTAGCGTTCTCAAGCCATACGCTGCGGTCCGCTGGCGACTGAAGGAGGGGCAGAGAGTGGCAAGGCTTTGTGGCGTCCGACGTACGTCGAACGTGACCGACTGAAAGGGAACTAGCATTAACTAACAATGAGCAATACATCTGTATTTATTAAACTTTGTTAACTAAAAAATACAACTGTTCATTGATTGTTCATGTTAGTTCACAGTGCAATAACAAATTTTGATTTAAATAATGTATTAGTAAATGTTGAAATTAACATTAAATAAGATTATTATATGTTGTAGAAGTATTGTTCATTCTTACTATTGAAACCTTATTGTAAAGTGTTACCAAAATATAAAGCAGCTCAACTGTTTTCAAGTGTGATAATAACAAATGTTTCTTGAGCATCAAATCAACATATTAGAATGATTTCTCAAGGATCACGTGATACTAAAGACTGGAGTAATGATGCTGAAAATTCAGCTTTGCATCACTGGAATAAAATGTTTAAAATTGTTTAAAAATGTTTATAATATTTCACAATATTACTGTTTGTATTGTATTTTTGTATTTAATAAATGCAGCCTTGGTGGTGAGCATAAGAGTTTGTTCAAAAACAAATCCTATTGTTCACAATATATATTTATATATTCAAATTAATAGGATAGGCATATGTTCTAGACTCTAGAGGTATGTTGGATTGGTGAATCTAAAGAAAAGTCTTAATATATTTAATACATTGAAATTCAAAATAATTAATTATATGTGGAGCAATGAATATGCAAATTAGTCCTGCCTCCACTCAATCACACCAGCTCGGACTACCTGAACCACTTGGTCAACTGTAGTAAATGCTACACAACGACAAGTGGAAATATTGGTTTAATTCATCCATATCTGTTTGGACCAGAAACTGATTCAGATAAGGTAAGAAAAGGATAAGCGAATTATATAGGGTCATCTACAAGTCTATGTATCACAATGGTAATGTGTTTAATGCGCTCTCTACAACGTCGGACATACACTGATTATCTCTTCATCACGGCACCTGTTAGTGGGTGGGTTATATTAGGCAGCAAGAGGTTGATCCTCAAAGTTGATGTGTTAGAAGCAGGAAAAATGGGCAAACGTAAGGATTTGAGCGAGTTTGATAAGGGCCAAATTGTGATCTCCAAAACTGCAGCTCTTGTGGGGTGTTCCTGGTCTGGAGTGGTCAGGATCTATCAAAAGTGGTCCAAGGAAGGAACAGTGGTGAACCAGCAACAGGGTCATGGGTGGCCAAGGCTCATTGATGCACGTGGAGAGCGAAGGCTGGCCTGTGTGGTCCGATCAAACAGACGAGCTACTGTTGCTCAAATTGTTCACAAAGTTAATGCTGGTTCTGATAGAAAGGTGTCAGAATACACAGTGCATCTCAGTTTGTTGTGTATGGGGCTGCATAGCCGCTGACCAGTCAGGGTGCCCATGCTGACCCCTGTCCACCGCCGAAAGCGCCAACAGTGGGCACATGAGCATCAGAACTGGACCACGGAGCAATGGAAGAAGGTGGCTTGGTCTGATGAATCACATTTTCTTTTACATCACGTGGATGGCTGGGTGTGTGTGCGTCGCTTACCTGGGGAACACATGGCACCAGGATGCACTATGGGAAGAAGGCAAGCCGGCGGAGGCAGTGTGATGCTTTGGACAATGTTCTGCTGGGAAACCTTGGGTCCTGCCATCCATGTGGATGTTACTTTGACACGTACCACCTACCTAAGCATTGTTGCAGACCATTTACACCCTTTCATGGAAACAGTATTCCCTGGTGGCTGTGGCCTCTTTTAGCAGGATAGTGCGCCCTGACACAAAGCAAAAATGGTTCAGGAATGGTTTGAGGAGCACAATGAGTTTGAGGTGTTGACTTGGCCCCCATATTCCACAGATCTCAATCCAATCAAGCATCTGTGGGATGTGCTGAACAAACAAGTCCGATCAATGGAGGCCCCACCTCGCAACTTACAGAACTTAAAGGATCTGCTGATAACATCCTGGTGCCAGATACCACAGCACACGGTCTAGTCCATGCCGTGACGGGTCAGGGAAAAGGGGGACCAACACAATATTAGGTCATAATGTTATGCCTGATCGGTGTACAATGGTGATTGATATGATTAGCATTTGGCTTGACTACGTTATCAAACAGCTATCAACAATGAGTAATAAATATGAAGCACAAACCAGTAGAGCAGGGTTCTGACCTGCTCACATGTATAGTAGGAGAAGGAAGGCAGGCTTGGTAACCCAAATGTACATCTATATTTTTAAGAGCACCACAAGCATTTTTCCCATTGGATTTCATTCCTGCTAAAGTGTCATCTCTTAGACAGGCTTGCTGGTGATAGAGAGAGAGAGTTATTTAGCTTTTATGGCATGTAGTGGAAGAGAGAAATAGGCAAAAAAAACTATGTGTGTGTGTGATGTGTGAAATAAAAAGATGGAGAGTGAGTAACTATGCTTATACCAACCACATGCATGTTGCTCATTCATATATATGGCAAATTCCATATATAGGCCTACTTAATAGCATTAGAAGCACGAACCTAAAGGACATTAAATGGTATCAAACTTGTGTTGTGACACCAGTACATCCCTACAAGCAATGGAATGCTGAAGAAACAACAACAACTCTAAATATCAAATAACACTGGGACCACCTTTATGTTAAACTAACTCTTCATATGCAAAACTAACTTCATGATACCAATCTTATCCTTTACAGAGATTCTGCTTACTCCTTGTAGGAGAAATAACTAATTGACTAGAAACAATGTAGTTCAATCTTGGCAGCAGGATTGTTGCTGAAATCTTCCTGCATATCTAAATGTGTCTTTTTGTCTCTTCCCCATCATTTCTGCTCCACCACCTGCAGTTGTAATAGAATTTATAATAGAATTCATTCTCTCATCAAGCCTGTATGAATAAAGAATGCTGCAACCTAATGTCTGATTTCTCTGGCTGCTTTTCACTTCCAGATAAATTGCAGAGCAATATTTTTCTTTTTCTTCATAAACAAAGGCAGATAATCTAAAGCCTGTGTGCATTTATTTCCCTTCAATATTACAGGATGCTTTGCTTTCCACTTGAGACACAATGTTATGTGACAAAATATCTGATCAGTTGAGAGTTGTTGCAATCTGATCTTCCCGATCTCTAGTTTTGGCTTGCAATCTTTCATATCCAAGTCTGTTTATGAGAGATAGGAGGCTTGTGTAAGTATGTCATCGTTCCTTCTGGATGATTGTTCGAGGTGGGGTGGGAGACCACATTGAAAATCTAGGATTTAAGGTGTAATTTAAACGTTAATTGTTTCACAAAAAAAAAAGTATTATTATTAATACTTTATTTTATATTATAATATTAATATAATATAATATATGAATATTCATAAATTACATGAATACACTATTATTGTTATATATTCAAATATAATATTTCACACTATTTGATATATACTTTGCCATTAATTTAATGTTTATAAGCAACTGAAAAAAGCACAAATGTCAGAGCATGTCAAAACTTCTAAAGGGCCCCAAAACTGTGCAGTCCTCTAGGGGTTAAAGACATTTTCTTATATTTCAAATTTTCTAAAACTGACTTATTTCATTAAGTCATATACATAATAAAAAATTGTGCACTATTTTTGGATACTCAATATAATTTAACTATAACTATCCCTTAACATGCTAAATGTGAAACTTCACATATGAAATTCCTTTCAATTTATGTGGTAGACTAAGGCCCCAATCAGACAGAACGCATGTTTTGCAGTGAGTGTCGCCTTTTTGAAATGGTTTTCTATTGGCAGTGAGCGTTTTGCGAGCTGTTTTAGCTGCCTGCTGCTTCTCTCGTTTTTGTAGGAGCGCTCTGAGCGCCTAAAGTTGAATAAAAATCAACTCATTCACGTTTTTGTTCTCATTCGCGTCAGCTTTTTTTCCATTGTCCAATTGAATGAATGGAGAGGCGGTCCTTCGGTTGTGGTGACGAATACTTTGATTAGACTGACAGGACAGCTGATTTGGAGGTTGCCTAGCAACATTAAAAAACGCGTTCTATATAGAGCCCATATAGATTTTATTTCATAGTAGAACCTATATTGCCATTCCAGAAGGCATTAAAAGTTTTTTTGTTTTCAGTTGAAAATGTTGTTGTGAAATAATTTAATTTAATAATGATTTTTACAATGGAAATGAATCAATCAAAAACTTACTTAACATGGACATGGCTTTCTTCTAGAGCTGCTGTACAGCCAAAACAATCTTTGTTGCATTAATTTCCTATTATCACTGTAAAGCTGCTTTGAAACAATCTGTATTGTAAAAAGCACTATATAAATGAAGGTGACTTGATTTCTGAATGGCGGTTTTAAAGAGGTCATGAACTGGCTTTTTCATTTTTTTATACTGTTGTCTGAGGTCAACTTATGACGTTAGAGTGGTTTTTACATTCAAAAACATCATAATAAATAAGTAATAGGCTATTTTCTATTTTGAGCCTAGCTCTTGAAACGCTCGGTTTTTATGGGCGTGCCGCACTGAAGACTTGGAAGTAAATGCCCACTGCTATGATTGGATAACAGTTTTGCATATTATAATGAGCCTTGGCTCCCTTACACGTGAGGAATTGTTTTGAAAACTTCCAATGTGGAGAAATGGCAACCGGAATGATTCGCCCACAGAGCTCGCAAAATGTCTTTATCAAACAAACAATGATTTCTCTCTCATCCACCCGCAATTAATTGGAATGTTATTTTGTATTACTTGGCCAGCCTGATCGGTGGATATAACCGCGAACCGCATCACTAACACACACACACACACACACACACACACACAAGCATCTGCAAAACTTTACTGCAGACAAATCAGCATGTTCAAAACTTCTGAAATTTAATTTTTCCTTCAAATTACCAGTCAAGAGAGTGAACAACGCACATCAAGAAAGGAATGTTATTTCACTATTTAAGAGCCCTAGCCCATACATGTTTGAGTCTGATCCCGAATAGCAGGACAATAAACCAACAGCACCTCAAATACAAAGGATACTCCAGCCTGTGACAGCGTGGTAAGTTATGTTTAGTTAGACACATAATCAGTAGATATCAAACAATCTGTAACAATGCAATACTATCACATATAAAAACATTTTTTTACTCATTCCTGTCAGATCCAAAAGCCACAGCATCGTTTTTTTAATCTCATCCTGTCTGCAAATCCAGTCTCTTGTTTAGAAACGAATCCAGTGAAATGAAGCGAACAAATGCAATGTCTTACCCACGTGAGCTGGAACTTCATTAAAAATACATTTCAACCATGCATTGCTAATATTGGAATCCGAAGGAAGATGTTTAAAACATGCCATAAGCTTTATTGCTTGGAAGTTCGATCTGGTTTAGCTCCACGTAGTCCTATGTTATTTATCTAACATGTCAGGCACGAGTCGGTGGGCGGGGCTACAGAATGAGGCGTTCGTCTTGAGGTGGCGTTTCACTGCACTCTGACGTCATGGGGACGCACATTCATGAAACTTACAGGATATTCTTATATTAAGATGACCTTTTATATATCAAAAGCTCAAGGGAAAGTTGATTTCTCAATTCATCACCCCTTTAAAACATGAAGGACTGTCAGTCTTATCAGATTAGTTTTTTTTTTTTTTTTAGAATTTATTGTAGAATCACTTGTCCAATAGGGCTTAACAGTCTCTAAGAGGATAAAAAAAGGCTTTTATGTTTGCAATGAGGTCATCTATACCAAGAGTCTCTTGGAAGAGCTG
Source organism: Rhinogobio ventralis (assembly GCA_039654625.1). Lineage (NCBI taxonomy): Eukaryota > Metazoa > Chordata > Actinopteri > Cypriniformes > Gobionidae > Rhinogobio > Rhinogobio ventralis. Next base: position 25,933,981 of record CM077195.1, on the reverse strand, counting down.
GTTCCCTGAGTGTTGATAAAATCCTGACAAAGACTGACATTGTGGATGAATGTAGTCCACGCACTCTGCCCCTCCGGCATCGCAGTGAATAGATGAAGAGAACTTGTGAAAAGAGCCATCTCTCCTGGTTTCTGCTCCCTGCTCTGTTTCCTATATATCACTGTCACCTCTCCTGCATTCTTTCCAGCTCCATTCCCTCCTTCCTTTCCTTATCACTCTGCCATCTTCTCTTTCAGCTTTCCTTCTTCATATCTTTACTAACCATGTATTTTCTGTCTCTCTCTCTCTCCAACTCTGTCATTTTGCTTTGACCCCTTGTCTCCCTGGCCATTTAAACCAGCCACAAATAACGCAGACTGACCTCCCTACAGACCTGCATATTACACTATGCCTACTGGCGGTCAGGTGACAGCCACATTCCTGACCAATCAAAGTGTTCCCAGAATGGATATTCAGTGCTCCGGTCAGGCAGAGGTGGCTCATTTTTACATAAACCGAGGATATGGCCGGTGGCCAGCTTAAGGCATCTCCCCCTCTCCGTCTGTTATGCTGTGCATGGACAAACGCAACAGCTTCTACACCAGTGCACAGTGGCACTATGGATTTATGTTATTATGTAATGTGAAGATTTTTATATTTTATGGTTTTTCATTTCAAGTTCCAGACATAAAAGAACTCCTCGAAGCACTGACTTTGTAGGTTGTTTTTTTTTCATATGAAAAACACTAGCCTATAACTTAATTGACATTATGCAAAATGGCATGGGAATCAGTCCTAACAAGGTCTATGCATTTGTGTATATGTGTAAGATAGGAGAGGTCACTCAAGACTGCTCTTTTCGTCCCAGGTGCTTTCGTCCCGGTTTGGATTGGCTCAGCACTGACATCATAGAGTCTGCTAAATGAATAAATGTAGATGTAAATGTAAATAAAGCCTGCAAGGTCAAGTCTGCACATGAAGAAACACTTTACAGAAACGCAGGGTATATCATGAATGTTTAAGGGAAGACTGTGAAGAATGTTTAGGACAATGCAAAATGAATGAGAATTAAAGATCAATCTTACATTTACAAAGTAAGAATTTATAAGAAATATAAATAAATAGTGATTTTTATAAAATGTACGCAAAAAAATCATGGCAGCGTTCATTTTTATAAAAACAGTCTTTGAAGTGGAAAAGTGCTTAGCGGCACGTCAGGTTCTAAGCAGACATACCGCACTTTTCCTTGAGGCCATTAATTTATGTCTACCCATATATCATTAAAAAGCAATGTTTACCAACATAAAATGCCAAGCAGGGACATTTGCACACACTTACTGACTCGGTCAAATAGACTGTACTGTAATATTTAATCGAATGTAATAATTTACAGCCTTAAATTTAGAAAAGCAAATTTTAATACTTTAAAATGTGTTTTTACAATTTTTTTCATTCACTTTGTTGCAATTCTCAGATCACAGCTGAAATTCTCAATACTACTTGTTCAACCTCCACAAAATCTAGTCAGTTGTGCACATCATAAAAGCAATTTTTCATTGTTTTGAACAAATTTCAAATGCTTTGATACATTCATGCAATTGATTATGTACAATTGTCTGCTGTTTCCTATATTAAATGTCATGTTGATCAAAATATATTATATGGTTCCCTGTTAAATAGTCTTACCCCTCAAAACATCTAGGCTTTAGCATAAGTCAAATGCAAAATGGTTGAACTAGTCATAAACTATTAAGCATATTCTCTTTACATTTCTATTATTTTTCTGTCAATGTATCCTGAATTGATCAACTGCTGACGTGTGAATTTTGAATTTCACAAATGTAAATTTAAGGGAAATGTAAAGGGCAAAATCACCCAATGATCAACCAGTAAGGAAGCAAAAAAGAGGAAGAGGCCAAGATTGTAGACATGTTTCTGAAAAAAATCTGATGAAATAAAGGCCACTATTGTGGACCATGTACTCAGTTATGACCTTATGGTTGAGGCAGGTGGAAAGTTACAGCCGAATGTTGGGAGAACAACTGTGTCCTCAATCATTCAAATGTTTGTAGACAAAACAGTTATGTAATCAGACAATGTTCACTATACTGTTATACTGTATACTTACTGTAATGTTATATAACAGTGCACTTGCATTATGTAACACATAAGTACACAGTATGTGTCTGTATATACACTATATTGCCAAAAGAATTGGGACACCCCTCCAAATCATTGAATTCAGGTGTTCTAAACACTTCCATGGCCACAGGTGTATAAAATCAAGCACTTAGAAATGCAGACTGCTTCTACAAACATTTGTGAAATAACGGGTCGCTTTCTGGAGCTCAGTCAATTCAAGCATGGTAACGTGATAGGTTGCCCCCTGTGCAATAAGTCCATTCGTGAAATTTCCTCACTACTAAATGTTCCACTGTCAATTGTTAGTGGTATTATAACAAAGTGGAAGCAAATGGGAACAACATCAACTCCGCCACAAAGTGGTAGGCCACATAAAATCACAGAGCGGGGTCAGCGCATGCCGAGGTGCACAGTGCAGAAGTCGCCAACTTTCTGCAGAGTCAATAGCTACAGACCTCCAAACTTTGTGTGACCAGAGAACAGTGCGTTGAGAGCTTCATGGAATGGGTTTCCATGGCCAAGCAGCTGCATCCAAGCCTTACTTCACCAAGTGCATTGCAAAGCTTCGGATGCAGTGGTGTAAGCTAGCCGCCACTGGACTCTAGAGCAGTGGAGGTGTGTTATGTGGAGTGATGAATCACGCTTCTCTGTCTGGCAATCCGATGGATGAGTCTGGGTTTGGCGTTGCCAGGAGAACGGTACTTGCCTGACTGCATTGTGCCAATTGTAAAGTTTGGTGGAGGGGGGATTATGGTGTGGGGTTGTTTTTCAGGGATCGAAGAATTTGGAGGCCAAGTCAACACCTCAAACTTGTTGTGCTCCTCAAACCATTTCTTTGTGGCAGGGTGCATTATCCAGCTGAAAGAGGCCACAGCCATCAGGGAATACCATTTCCATGAAAGGGTGTACATGGTCTGCAAGAATGCTTAGGTAGGTGGTACGTGTCAAAGTAACATCCACATGGATGGCAGGACCCAAGGTTTCCCAGCAGGACATTGCCCAAAGCATCACACTGCCTCCGCCGGCTTGCCTTCTTCCCATAGTGCATCCTGGTGCCATGTGTTCCCCAGGTCATCCACGTGATGTAAAAGAAAACATGATTCATCAGACCAGGCCACCTTCATCCATTGCTCCGTGGTCCAGTTATGATGCTCACGTGCCACTGTTGGTGCTTTCAGCGGTGGACAGGGGTCAGCATGGGCACCCTGACTGGTCTGTGGCTATGCAGCCCCAAACACAAAAAACTGTGATGCACTGTGTATTCTGACACCTCAGAATCAGCATTAACTTCTTGAGCAATTTGAGCTAAAGTAGCTCATCTGTTTAATTAATTAATTAATATATATATATTAATCATGTCTATTTCTTTATATTGTACTGTAATTTGTTGCCAGACCAACAGTGAAAGTGTGAATCCTGTTCAGTCTCATAGAGTAATGTGTACATTTGTACAGTTTAAGTTGATATATGTCATAAAGATAAAGTGCAGTCTTGTGCATTTTCAATAATTGTCATCAAAACGGTAGTTTACAATACTAGAACTTTTCGTTCTAATGGCACATATATGTTCATTGACATAAATGCTGCTTTTGAGAGATGAACTAAGGATGTTGAGCAAATTACAGGCTTTTGCAGGAAATCCATTGTGTGGTGCAGTTTGTACAAATTGTTATGAGAAATGCACTTACTGGTTTGCAAATCTTAAGGATGATTCAAAAAATTTACCAAAGCGACTGAGAGAAACTGTAAGATGGTTTTATTAAAATCATTCATGCAATAACTGTGAAAGAAACCGGTACTGTATATAAGTTTAATTCTTCTTTTAGCTCAGATTTATTTGTTGCATATGTCATACTCCAATGTGCATGAGTAATATGTTATTACATTCTCAAGGGATCAATGAGATAAACAAGTCATTTAATTTGTTCAGCTAGACGTTTACAAAAGAGGGAGGAAAAAAAAAATACACAAAGTGTGCTTCATTCAAGTACCATATGCTTCATTACAATGGAGGAACACAGTCTAATACACAGAAATATTTATCCACACACAGTGTGCTCACAAATGGCACTACAAGACCTACTTCATATTCATTAAATCTCATTCAATCAATCAAACAATCACCAACATAATGGAATTATTGATACGCCATACAAATTTTCTCCATGGAAACACATTTAAATGAATGCATTGCACACAAAAGTACTTTCAATACACACAGAAATGTGTGTACCAGGGTCAGAAATTAGCTAGGGATCTGGGGTAAAAGTGCCCCATATTTACTAACATTTGTGGCAGTGTTTATTGTTTAAATTGATCATTTATTTCAATTTCAGTATTTAATAAATGGATGCCAGGTTTAATTTTTGTATGAGTTCAACTGAAGTGTTTGATAAATGGGCAATCATTTGTGTTTTATATGATAAAAAGCCTTTATAGAGGTAAAAATGGCCATGAAAAATCAATTCCACTTGAGGAAATATTGCTCCTTAATAAAAAAAAAAAAAAAGTTAATTTCTAAAACTGGTGTGCACATTAACACATGCCCCAGACGCTGACACCCTGAGCCTTAGATCCTTCAGGTGTGAAATGACATGTAAAAGACCTTCATGGAGAGAAAAGTTCTTAAGAAGGAAAAGCTTTCCAGTTTACCCCATCTTTACGGATGAAAGGACATGGCATATGTGGATGCTGGCGAAAAACCCTTTTCTTCTTACCAGAGGGGAAGGCTGAAAGAAGACTGTCTTGAACTCTCTGAGATGTTGGACAGCGCTGAAGTGAGTGAACATGCTAACTCCAGCTCTGGGAGGGCGGACATTGGAAGAAGATGAAAGAAGACTGCGCTCTCGGATCCCCTTTATTGGATTACGCCACATAGCTCAAACTCAAAAATCTCTTATTTTAATAGACTTCTGCAAGGAGGAAAGGTAACGCTAATAGAAAACACGACTGGTCAAGTGGGACTGTAAAAGAATCACTTACTGTAAATTTAAACCATGACCGGAAAGCTTGCACCAAATAAGAGATTTATACACAGAGACAGACACTCGAAACAATTGCATTCAAATTAGAAAGAAAAAAAAAAAAAAAGAAAGAAAGAAAGAAAGAATATAGTACCCTGTAATTGGTTGAAATGCAAAATGTCAATATGGCCTAATGGTTTGACAGAGGCTAATTGAGCAGCATAATCCAAATTTGTCTGTGTCATTCGGGTGTTCAAAAAGGAAAAAGATTCAGAGTTGTGACTGGCAAAAAAAAAATAGAAAATGGAAACAATCAGCATTCTGTTTTGTCCCTGAACTGCAAATAAAGGTAGAGATTAGTTTCCCCTTTTTTTGACTACACCACAGCCTGATACCTTTTTTTTTTTTTTTTTTTTTACAAAAATTGACAGGATATAACAGTGGAATTTAAATTACTGCTGTGATTACTGTCCTTATGGGTAGGCTGGAAGACCGAAGAGTTCTGGTCTGAACTCTTCCATGCTTCTGAGCAGCAAGGTGGCCTCCTGTGTGAGGCTGCGGTCCAGGTTATCATCTGGGATCATCACCACCTGCATTCCAGCTGCCAGACCCGCCTTTACTCCATTTGGAGCATCTTCAAAAACCAGACACTGTGAAGGCAGAACCAGAACAGACTAATCAATTAAAACACACAAATGTTCAAAGAGATTTGAACTCAGAATAATGATCATAAATGTGTAGAGAGAAGATCCAAAAGCAAAGATGGAAAAATCCAATACTGGAAATGCAATAGTACACTAGGGTAGGGTAAAATGGGGTAAGATGCCTCCCCGGGCCAAGATTTCCCTTTATAATACACTGGCCAAAGCATCATCATCTGAAACTAATGCTTAACAGATATATCTAAATATGTTACAATTTAAAAGTATATGCACATTTTTCTTAAGGGAGGCATCTTCCCCTACTACTTAGTAGGATATTAGAGGATATTATGGAGCCATATATTGACGTGCCTATTATCAGTTTAAAATGATTTTCTTGTACGTATACAGAGAACTTTATACAGAACAAAGTATTTTAAGGTTTGAATAAAAGCCTTAGTGATTTGTTAAAGAGTTTGACAGCTACTGTCAAGTGCATTTTAAAAGTTTAAATGTCAGACAATCTGTCTCTTGATCTAGATCTCTCCCTTTGGTCCTCTCAGTCATTCATTCATAGCATCCAAGTTCAACAAAATCAAGATCAATTAACCACATGGGCAAAAAGTAGCCAAATATCAGCCCACAATGTCACACAAAACACTCTGTCATAGGCACCATTTACCACTGACAATTTGTAAACACCACAATATGACACTGCTTAACAGTAATGTCTCACATACAAACTTTATATTATAATGGTGCTGGAAATTGTTATAGTTTTGTTGAGCAGTCTTTGTGGTTGTTATCAGTCATGGATCATGCAGACGGCTCTGTCATATTCTCTACACTAAAATTGCTTTTTCTAGCTTGCTATCGGTTTTCATGATATCATTAAACAGAATGCAAACAAATGTGTTCTTGCTACTGATATACATGCACTGATGTATATAATGCAAAAATGTTGTTACTACTAGACCAACAGGTGACATTTAAAATCATGAGACCAATTTAACAATAAAGTAACCAAATTATACTCATAAATGTCAGATACACAGTGAGTAAGTTTTTCTTTCTTATACTGTTAAAATCTGTATTTCAATATTTTCATGGTTAGAATTAGTGGTCGGCCAGGTCAGATGCTGATATCTAGAATGCTAGGTGGCCAATGATTGATTTAATGGTGATAACTAGTACAATTTAGTGCTAGCAAATGAGATGTACACAAAATTCCACAATCAATAAATGCACAATGTTTACTTACAGAAAAAAACACAAAATTTACATTTACATTTATGCATTTAGCAGACGCTTTTATCCAAAGTGACTTACAACTGAGGAGTACAGGAAGCAATCCGTTATGAAGAGGCGTAGAAACGCAAGAAGTGCCTTAAATACTACGTTACGGACATTGCTCAGAGTAGCGTAAGCTAGAATAGGGAGGGTATAGAGAAAGATAGAGGAAAAAAGAAAGATTTAAAAAAAAAAAAAAATGTATGATGAGATTAAGTGCTCGCGGAAGAGATGGGTTTTTAGCGGTCTTTTGAATGATGTTAGTGATTCTGCCATCCAGATGGAGGTGGGAAGATCGTTCCACCAGCTGGGAACAGTGAATGAAAAAGTTCTGGAGAGGGATTTCATGCCTCTCTGTGATGGTAACACCAGCCGCTGCTCTTTAGCTGAGCGGAGGTTTCTGGTAGGGGTGTAGACTCGTAGGAGCGAGTCAAAGTATGCGGGTGCTGAGCTTGTGGTGGATCCATAAGCAAGCGTCAAAGCTTTTTGCTTATGGCCAAAGCCAAAATACACTATACTGCCAAAAGTATTGGGACACCGCTCCAAGTCATTGAGTTCAGGTGTTCCAATCACTTCCATGGCCACAGATGAATAAAATCAAGCACCTAGGCATGCAGACTGCTTCTACAAACATTTGTGAAAGAATGGGTCGCTCCCAGGAGCTCAGTGAATTCAAGCGTGGTACCGTGATAGGTTGCCATCTGTGCAATCCATCCGCAAAATTTCCTCACTACAAAATATTCCACGGTCAACTGTATTATAACGAAATGGAAGCAATTGGGAACAACAGCAACTCAGCCACGTAAAATCACAGAGCGGGGTCAGCGCATGCTGAGGCGCACAGTGCGCAGAAGTCGCCAACTTTCTGCAGAGTCAGTAGCTACAGACCTCCAAACTTCATGTGGCCTTCAGATTAGCTCAAGAACAGTGCGTAGAGAGCTTCATGGAATGGGTTCCCATGGCTGAGCAGCTGCATCTAAGCCTTACATCACCAAGTGCAATGCAAAGCGTCAGATGCAGTGGTGTAAAGCACGCCCCCACTGGACTCTAGAGCAGTGGAAATGTGTTCTCTGGAGTGACGAATCACGCTTCTCCGTCTGGCAATCCGATGGATGAGTCTGGGTTTGGTGGAAACCGGCTGCATTGTGCCAAGTGTAAAGTTTGGTGGAGGGGGGATTATTGTGTGGGGGTGTTTTTCAGGGGTTGGGCTTGGCCCCTTAGTTCCAGTGAAAGGAACTCTTAATGCTTCAGCATACCAAGACATTTTGGACAATTTCATGTTCCCAACTTTGTGGGAACAGTTTGGGCATGGCCCCATTCTGTTCCAACATGACTGCGCTCCAGTGCACAAGCAAGGTCCATAAAGACATGGATGAGCGAGTTTGGTGTGGAGGAACTTGACTGGCCTGCATAGAGTCCTGACCTCAACCTGAAAAAACACCTTTATGAATTAGAGCGGAGACTGCAAGCCAGGCCTTCTCGTCCTTTGGCAAAATAGTGTATTTTTGGCCGTTTTTCTCTTTTGGCCAAAAAACAAAGAGGCCATTTTTGGCTGCCATTTTTTTTTTTTTTTGGCTTACATTTTGGCGCATCCCTACTAGCTAGAATCATAAAAGCCATCAGAGAGTCAGAATGTTTGCTAAGGAGCCATCCAGTACATATAATTGACCCTCAGGTACAGAGACTCCACATTTGTGTCCACACATCATATAAATGAACCAATAACAGAAAAGGCACTTGAGATTTCCTGAATGGCCCTAATTGTCTGATGTCACTAAGCCAGTTGAACGATGAGTGGAAGTGCCTCACAAAGACCAGCGGAAGCATGGGGCTCACTTTGGAGAGTAAAGCTTAGCTAATTCCCTTGTACCGGGGCACCATTAAAACTTCTAATTACGCAAAGAGCCCAGCAAATGACCCATAATTACAAAGGCACGCATTTTTGTGAACAAAGGAAAAAAATGAAAAAGAACAAAAGCTAAGCGTAGCACAAATGCTGGCTTTTTCTCTGTCAGCAATTTGAAGTGAGCATCTTGTTGGATTAGAAATGGTCCAGGACATCTAACACAAGAGATATTCAGTAATTAGTCATAGCTAGTGTATGAGAAGGCTTAAGATTCACACGACACTTGAGCAGACAGCTGGGGATGAGAGGGTGAGACGACTGTCTCAAACACCTCTAATTAAGAGAGTGAATCAGCATTTTACAGTGGGATTTGCTTCTCACCTCAGAGCATGGGGAATGTTAGAATGTAGATTTTGTTTTGTTACCAATTTTATTTGAAATCCTGCTTTTAGGCATACAAATAGGCATTACATTAACATCAGAAAAAAAAAAAAAAAAAAAAAAAAAAAAAAAAAAAAAAAAAATATATATATATATATATATATATATATATATATATATATATATATATATATATATATATATATATATATATATATATATATATATATATATATATATATATATATATATATATATATATATATATATATATATATATATATATATATATATATATATATATATATACACACACACACACTCACCTAAAGGATTATTAGGAACACCATACTAATACTGTGTTTGACCCCCTTTCGCCTTCAGAACTGCCTTAATTCTACGTGGCATTGATTCAACAAGGTGCTGAAAGCATTCTTTAGAAATGTTGGCACATATTGATAGGATAGCATCTTGCAGTTGATGGAGATTTGTGGGATGCACATCCAGGGCACGAAGCTCCCGTTCTACCACATCCCAAAGATGCTCTATTGGGTTGAGATCTGGTGACTGTGGGGGCCATTTTAGTACAGGGAACTCATTGTCATGTTCAAGAAGCCAATTTGAAATGATTCGAGCTTTGTGACATGGTGCATTATCCTGCTGGAAGTAGCCATCAGAGGATGGGTACATGGTGGTCATAAAGGGATGGACATGGTCAGAAACAATGCTCAGGTAGGCCGTGGCATTTAAACGATGCCCAATTGGCACTAAGGGGCCTAAAGTGTGCCAAGAAAACATCCCCCACACCATTACACCACCACCACCAGTCTGCACAGTGGTAACAAGGCATGATGGATCCATGTTCTCATTCTGTTTACGCCAAATTCTGACTCTACCATCTGAATGTCTCAACAGAAATCGAGACTCATCAGACCAGGCAACATTTTTCCAGTCTTCAACTGTCCAATTTTGGTGAGCTCGTGCAAATTGTAGCCTCTTTTTCCTATTTGTAGTGGAGATGAGTGGTACCCGGTGGGGTCTTCTGCTGTTGTAGCCCATCCGCCTCAAGGTTGTGCGTGTTGTGGCTTCACAAATGCTTTGCTGCATACCTCGGTTGTAACGAGTGGTTATTTCAGTCAAAGTTGCTCTTCTATCAGCTTGAATCAGTCGGCCCATTCTCCTCTGACCTCTAGCATCAACAAGGCATTTTCACCCACAGTACTGCAGCATACTGGATGTTTTTCCCTTTTCACACCATTCTTTGTAAACTCTAGAAATGGTTGTGCGTGAAAATCCCAGTAACTGAGCAGATTGTGAAATACTCAGACTGGCCCGTCTGGCACCAACAACCATGCCACGCTCAAAATTGCTGCATACCTCGGTTGCAACGAGTGGTTATTTCAGTCAAAGTTGCTCTTCTATCAGCTTGAATCAGTCGGCATTAATGAGAAATTGAACAGGTGTTCCTAATAATCCTTTAGGTGAGTGTATATATATATATATATATATATATATATATATATATATATATATATATATATATATATATATATATGCCACACTTTGACGATGCAAATGAGCTAATTAATGAGAGAGAAAATGCTTGAAAATAAATAGAGAACAGAAAGAGTGACACACACATGATATAGCCTTTCTGCTATAAATCATCCATTATACACCTCCACAAATCTGTCTACTACCATTTTCTGCAGAGCGATTGAGGAGTGGAGCTGCGCAGCAAAAACATATAGCTATTTAAGTAATATGTATTAAAGAGGTCCTATTATGCTTTAATTTTTCACCTTTAGTTAGAGTGTAATGTTGCTGTTTGAGCATAAAAAGATATGCAAGGTTACAAAGCTCAAAAGTACACCCTAAAGGGAGATATTGTATTTAACAGAATTTACTTTCCAAGAACTACAACGAAGTTGTGAAGATGACTTCACAGTTGTTGCTGTCACTGTTTTGTCCACCCCATTTCCAAAACTCATTTGCTTGACCTTCTCAAAGGCTGACAAACTTAGAGTGGTTTAAACTTACTTTAAACACTGTACCTGAATATTATAACCCTAATGTTTATCTGTGTGCTACACATTTTAAAGAGAACAGCTTCCAGAGCCACAATGCAGGCTACACACAAAAGCTTCTCCTGAAATGGAGCTGTTCCCACTTTGTCAGGACAATCTGTCGTTTGTGGATCACAACGTAACGGTAACGGTCTTATTATTTTTTTTTAATCTTTGCCTTTGCTAGCCAACATTAGTATTGATATAGTGTTTACTGTAGCTTTTGTAAGCTTTTGCTGTTCACCGCACCTTAGGAAAATGATCCTTGGTTTTTTGATCGATTACTGTTTGCATCACCATATTTTTCTGTCAAATATGAGTAAATGGTGTATAACATTGTATCTAAAATGTATAAGAAAATTACAAAAAACAAACAAACATACCACTTTGAAACGTCCTCTTGTTTGTTAACATTCTTAAGTTGGAATCAGGCTTGAATTGGTTCTGAAATTGATGCCATCCTTAATATTTACATCTGAGAGCAGCTTGCGGTTATGGTAAGGGGCGGGACATTTCCCGAACGCACTAAGCAGTGGCAATCACAACACACTGGGCCAGCTAACCAATCACAGCACATTTCGTATTTCGGAAAGGAGGGGCTTCATCAAAACCGGAATTAAACGGTGCATTCAGGCCAGACTGGGGAGAGAGGTGCTGTAATGACGTAAAATATGTGAAAAAAAAGTATTTTTTATAATTATAAAATTATAATTCTTTGAACAATCAAGCATGAATGCATTCTAGTACACCCCAAAAACAAATTCAAGACTCCATAAAAGGGCATAATAGTACCCCTTTAACTTTAACTAGTCAACACAACATTGTATTACACTGTCCTCTGGCAGTCCAACTGGCATTCAGTCAAACAGATTAGCGAATCAGACTTTACTGATCACAGGAGTCATCAATCTGAATTTTGGCTGAATCGCTCAGTTGCGTTAATTCCTCCCTGATTTGGATAACTCACACTCAACCACAAAAAATATTATCAGTACGACAAACTTACCGTTTGGAATCTTAAATATGCAAATAAGTGATTTGTGCAGAACTGATGAGTTGGTCAGGTGGCAGTCTTTTACATTCATTTAAAAATGCCTTTTGCGTTTTTGTGTGTTTAGTTTTTTTGATTGCAAGCTTGGGTACAGCAACATAAACGCAGAAGCACAAACAGGAAATCAGGGTTTTAACCCAAGTCCAATTGCATAAAAAAAATAATAAAAAAAAAACATTTAGGATGCACTGATGTCTGCTGTTGTACAACAGAAGAAAAAAAAACTAAGTAATGTCCAAGGTAATAAATTATAAATACCTGTTGTACTATGAACTGTTGGATCTCTCTCAGCACATGCCAACCAACACATCTCATTGTGTTTAATGTGAGTTGACGTTGTACTCACCATCACAAATAGTTATTACAGTAAAGGACATTGATGGGGAATGACTGTGAGCGGTCCTTTCACAACACAGCTATTGCTAATAATAGATTAACAAATAGCTTAACAAATAATAACAGATAACAAATAATAACACTATTTTAGCAGCAAAATCAGCAGTAATTAAACATGATTACTAGCTTACTGTTCAGTTAACTTAACAGAATGGCACAGAAATATAATTACATCACTACACAAAAATAATATATGGCTTATTAAGTTGTAAATAATGGCGAATATGCCCTTACTATAATGTTAAATTATTCATGAATTACTAGTGTGTTCGTGCTTAACTAATGCATAATTGTGAACAAGTAAATCATTAATTAATGCTTAACTAATGCATTATTCTGGACCCTTAAAATAAAGTGTTACCAAAAATGTAAATGATTTAGTAAACTGAGATATCCCAGCATGTAGGTTTTACTTGTTTAACTTCAGATAAAAACAAGGTGGGACATGAACAAGTGGTGAGGGTGACATAAGACATTATATTTAGCACTTCTACAGGATGGCCAAAAATACGCAAACGTGCCACACTTAATGACGAGACATGAATTCTAGGATGATGCAAAGATGACCTGACACAGTGGAGTCCATCTACGGTCCAGCACTCTGGGAAATGTCAGGGGCCAGATGACCATCTCAGCTATGCAACATCACAGTGACTAACATCACATGTTATATAAGGAAGACACATAACTGATGTGTTTCTCCAGCTCACAAACTAACACACGCACAGAGTAGACTTAAATTAAACTGACAAGACTATAAAAAGTCTTATTAAATCCTATTCTTGCAACCCTCTACGCACACCTTGGCAACATATTCACCATTGGTTAGTACATTTTTTAGTTTACTCGCCAGACTGATATACTATTTTATTAATATTAGCAATGTCCCAAACGTAGTATTTCAGGCACTTTTTGTGATTATTCGCCTCTTCATGTTGTGTAATAAAATGTTTTTTATTTTTTATTTATATTTATGTACACTCACCTAAAGGATTATTAGGAACACCTGTTCAATTTCTCATTAATGCAATTATCTAATCAACCAATCACATGGCAGTTGCTTCAATGCATTTAGGGGTGTGGTCCTGGTCAAGACAATCTCCTGAACTCCAAACTGAATGTCAGAATGGGAAAGAAAGGTGATTTAAGCAATTTTGAGCGTGGCATGGTTGTTGGTGCCAGACGGGCCGGTCTGAGTATTTCACAATCTGCTCAGTTACTGGGATTTTCACGCACAACCATTTCTAGAGTTTACAAAGAATGGTGTGAAAAGGGAAAAACATCCAGTATGCGGCAGTCCTGTGGGCGAAAATGCCTTGTTGATGCTAGAGGTCAGAGGAGAATGGGCCGACTGATTCAAGCTGATAGAAGAGCAACTTTGACTGAAATAACCACTCGTTACAACCGAGGTATGCAGCAAAGCATTTGTGAAGCCACAACACGCACAACCTTGAGGCGGATGGGCTACAACAGCAGAAGACCCCACCGGGTACCACTCATCTCCACTACAAATAGGAAAAAGAGGGTACAATTTGCACGAGCTCACTAAAATTGGACAGTTGAAGACTGGAAAAATTTTGCCTGGTCTGATGAGTCTCGATTTCTGTTGAGACATTCAGATGGTAGAGTCAGAATTTGCCGTAAACAGAATGAGAACATGGATCCATCATGCCTTGTTACCACTGTGCAGGCTGGTGGTGGTGGTGTAATGGTGTGGGGCATGTTTTCTTGGCACACTTTAGGCCCCTTAGTGCCAATTGGGCATCGTTTAAATGCCACGGCCTACCTGAGCATTGTTTCTGACCATGTCCATCCCTTTATGACCACCATGTACCCATCCTCTGATGGCTACTTCCAGCAGGATAATGCACCATGTCACAAAGCTTGAATCATTTCAAATTGGTTTCTTGAACATGACAATGAGTTCACTGTACTAAAATGGCCCCCACAGTCACCAGATCTCAACCCAATAGAGCATCTTTGGGATGTGGTGGAACGGGAGCTTCGTGCCCTGGATGTGCATCCCACAAATCTCCATCAACTGCAAGATGCTATCCTATCAATATGGGCCAACATTTCTAAAGAATGCTTTCAGCACCTTGTTGAATCAATGCCACGTAGAATTAAGGCAGTTCTGAAGGCGAAAGGGGGTCAAACACAGTATTAGTATGGTGTTCCTAATAATCCTTTAGGTGACTGTGTGTATATATATATATATATATATATATATATATATATATATATATATATATATATATATATATATATATATATATATATATATATATATATACACATACATACATACATACATATATATATATATATATACATACATACATTATATACATGTCAATATTTGGTGGTTTAAATGCCTACTCGCGGTCTCTGTGAAAGTTTTAAAGCAGTCTTTTAGTGCTGTTTTCAGACTGGTCACGTCCGTAACGGAGATCTGTCACGCCCGTAACACTGTATTTTCCTCAATGCGAATATGAAAAATAAAATACAATAAAAATAAATATTTTATGTTCTGTGGAGATTTGTTTATATTTTCGGTTTACGCAGTGTAATTCACAGAATTCCTAAAAAATATGTTATCACCTAAAACTTAGGAGACTTTTTTGTCACGTCCATAACGCATGTATATTTCCCTCATTGAAAATATAAAACGCGTGTGTAGACTGAAATTTTTTTAATGTCTGGACTCTTTTATTAAGGGACTATGAATATATAAAAAAGCGGTTTAATATATTGGTATTAAATGCATTCTCTAAGAATTTATCTTTTGACTGCAAATGTCACGTCCATAACGCTGGAATTGCCTTAGAATAAATGTAAGTGTAATAAAAATATAATTATTCTTTTAAAAAAATAAGTTGAAATAATACAAATTGATGAATTTTAAATAACACGTAGTCTATGATTAATAGCCTCGGATAGTTACAGGACTGGTTACAGTAGATCTGTCTTTAACAGTTAACAGTTTTCGTTAAAAAATAAATGTCCCTATGGAGAAAATAAAATACTATAAAATAGTTTCACTTATGAGTATTTTTCACTTGATTCAGTCTATTTAGTTTTGTATCAAACACAATGCGCTTTTCGCTGATCGAGATCTGGCAGTAACAGCACATTTTTCCTCTTGGGTGAGTGATCCGCTCACAGCTTACCCCGCTCATTAAATCCCCCATATGCCAGCGAAACAATGAGAACGCGGGACAATGGTGAAGATGCATAACAACAGAGTGTAGGCGCCAAAGCTGCTGTGGATCCGCACACCCCACACAATCTTTGTCAATTTCTCATTTTGATCATCGGTCTCAAAAAACGAGTACTCGAGTACTCGGGGGCGGGGCTTGTGCGGGGGCGGGGCGTCTCCGTCATGGAGATATGAAACTATTTTAAGACTGTTACGAAAATTAATGTTGACAAATACAAACATGACATGTCTATGGAAAAACATGAACACATGACCACAAAAAATAACTGCTAGGCCTAGAATATGATGCATAAATGTTTTTGAAAAAGCAAAAAACAAAATAACCGTCTCAAATAACCCCGTCAATAATATCGGGCATTGTATTTGAGCTAAAGCAGTGAGTAAACACCACCCTGCAGAGCTTTGCTAGCGGGTTAATAAACTCAACCAAACGCATCCTATATGAGATTAAGCAGATATGTAGGCCTACTTAACAACTTAGGTACATCAGCACAAAAGGACGCAAATGCGCACGTGAACTTGGCCTTGCTAGTTTTTACAGGCTATGGTTTAAAAGGGAAACTCACAATTTGAATGCGCTCTTCCCTTAACAACAACGCTGATACACGGACAACGAAAGCACAGAGAGTTAACAACACTATTACAATCGTGTTCTCATTATAATGCTATATGACAGATTGGCTCTGCACATCTTGCACTTATTTTTCATGATCAAAGTGATTACAGACATCACTGCGCGTTTTCGAATCCATAATGAGAAACAACTTTAAATAAAACATAGGTCTACTGTTAAAAAACATGTGAACAAAATACCACTGCTGCGTTATTATACCATCAATGATTCTGAAAAAGAAAAAGTCATTTAAAAAGAATATAACCGTCTCAAATAACCCAGAGTTGATAATGCTAGCTGGTTAATAAACTGAACCAAACGCGTCCTATATGACATTAATCAGATATAGACAACATAAAAGTAATCTTACAACTTGCATCTGCACAAAAGGACGCGAATGCGCACATGAACTTCACCACGCTAGTCTGATGTAACTCTCGTTGTGGATTTCCTTTAACAGCGCGCTGATACATGGGGAACTAAAGCACAGAGAATTTACAACATTCTATCACAATCTTGTTTTCATTATAATGCTATGTATATGACAGATTGGCGCTGCACATCTTGCACTTCAGGATCACAATGATTCCAGGCATCACTGCAGCGCGCGCTTCAGTTTCACTTTATTTCGGTCTGGAAGGCGTGCTGTCTAACTAACCAATGAGACCTCAGTTACCGCGCAAAATGCCGAAATAACCAATCAGAAAAAGAGATCAATATATAAGTCAGGGCGATCATCGTTTTTAATGATCGATCGTCGCTGTCACGTTTGAGTACTCGAGTACTGTTGCCCATCCCAAAAATAGTAATTATTAATAAGATAATAATACTACTACTAATTCTACTACTAATAACAATATACAACGCACTAAGGATTAATGAGCTTCATGTGTTTTAATCAAGTTTTCTGCGTTCGCTCAAACTGATTTGCTGAAATCAAAACAGGGACGGTAATACATGAGCACCAGCCAATGAGATTGCCGTTTGCGCATTAGTCCCGCCCACTACCGGAAAAACCGCATATCTTCTGCTTGTTCTTAAAAGCTGAATAATTCCAAATGAACTCTGTTGTTTTGACAGGAAAATACAACAAAGAATTTGGTTTACATGTAGCACGTCGATTCTGCGTGGTATTTAAGACTCTCTCTCTCTTTGCGTGTGTGTGTATGTGTGTGTGTGTGCATTTGAGATGTGAAATGGGTGCAAAGCTATAATTAAAAATCAAAAGCATGTGAATTAGAATCAGAAAGCAAATGTGTATCAATACCCTGCCCTTGCGGGTGTAGCTTTTTCTTAGTGAAGAGCTTTTCCATTGTCAGTAAGTCCATCAAGAAAATTGTTTACTACATTGAATTCTAGGACGGGGGAGGCAGTGTTTGTCCCCCTCGGTCTGGACAGGAGGGGCTGTAGTATGCCCAAGTGTCATTCTAAATAACGCACATGACAAGTAAACAAAATGTAATGTCTTGGCGTTAGTTTCATAAGGCTGTGATCATTAGCCCATATCCATCTGCTCTGATATACAGCCAAACCTCAGACATGACAAGGCAGAGATGACAACAACAGGAGAGAGAAGAGTGTGCTCATCAAGCGGCTGAGCATGTGAGTCTGATGACTGTATAAATGCCACGTGACTGTAGGTACTTGTGAACATATGTGCCAGTAAACATTGTTAAAGTTCTGTAGGGACTTTGACAGATTGCTGACAGCATCTTCTAAATGATTAGTGGGCCTGTGGCTGGCCCGAATTGAGATGACGTGTAATGGAGAGAAAGCAGACTGACAACACCCACGCTTGACACAGAGCACTTTATTTGGTCAAGGCGACCAAAACACTATGGCTACTGTTTCACTGTAAAGCTTAAACATCATTGGACAAATGCAATCTTCAACCATCACTGCCTCTGACTCAAATGGCCTGTTCTACCAAATATGAAAAATCGTTTTTAATAGAAGCCTCAGAGGTTGGAAAGGCATCTTGGTCAGCATTTTTGTTTTTATATAGACGCCAGTTTAAATAGGCTTTCACAAGTTCTGTGCTTGATGACAAAGTCTATTCAAAAAGCACTAACTTAATTTCTCCACAGACATATCTCTACATATTTCAAGGGATTCAGCGAACAACTGGGGCCCGTCGTCGGATGATATATTTGGCCTAATCTTAAATTGCATTTCTCAACACCCAGTTGGCATGTTCTTCAGAAGGACTTGGGCGGGTGATCGATACAGCAAAGCACCTCAATAAACTCATACACACTCCACTTCTTCAGCCCACTCACACTCTTCATGAGGTCTTGAACTCGGCACGGTCTCCTCTCTGCACAAAGCTGAGGGTTGATAAAGTGCTAAGAGGGATTGTGAAGCACTGCTTGGTTAAGGAAGATCCCAGTATCAGTCTGACACAGGCATAAGCAAATACACACACACACACACTTAAATGCTATATTACTGACTTAAGCAAGTCTTAAGACTTAAGATTTATCTGTAAACAATACAATTTGCAATGTGTACAATACAACACTTTTTCCCCCAATCTTAGCTCAATAATTTAAAATGTCAACCTACCAAAATTGAAAAGCAAGACACTTTTCATTCAAATGTGTTCTAATTAGAGATGGATCACAATGTCCGACAAGTAATAGAGTAGAGGTGATTTGAAACAGCTTAGAGCTTAACAAATATGGAATTCCTGTGAAATATAACAACAGTCTTCATCAACAGAATGTAATTTAGAACAACACTGCATAGTCTGCATAGTCACTATATAAAATAAATATAGATTAATCCTACTAAATCTACTAAAGAGCAATGAGTGAATTTATCTTTGTCTTTTCTTGTTTGATTAACATTAAATGACACAGACAGCAGCAGGAATATTACGCTGCTTTCACTTTAAAACCATTTGCACATATCCAATATACTGATACACATGCGACTTATTTCTCCACTGTTTTGTGTTCACTTTAGGACAAAACCGGCAGTGTGTCAGGGGGTGCATGTACTATAAGCAGTACAAAGACAAAGGAGAATCACGATAACAATCTTTTAATGACAAAACTAATGACAAAAAAAAATTCCTAACTTCACACGACATAACAAACGAGATCAAACAAAGGAATGATGGAGAACACAGGGTATAAGTACATGGAACTAACTAAATAACTAATGAGCTAATTGATAGACATCAGGTGAATATAATGAGTAAATCAAACACATGGGAAACACAATGAAACAGAACATAACTCTAACAGTGTTTAAGCAAAGCCGGGCATTTTGACATATTTCTGTGCGTTTTTAAGCATTTAGGCACAAATTTAATTTTTAAATAACTCTTTCTATTTATTATTGAAACAGCAACAGCTGACTGTATTTACCAACAATCACTGATCTAGCTGATTTAGATGTTAAGCTTGGGCATTTAGGGAGGAAATAAAGCGCACTAGTGTAAAGCTATCTGCAAAGAAGTTGCACATTTATTGTCCTTTTCAGACACCTGGTAGAATTGTCAGACCATTGAATGTAGTGAAGCAATTTTAGCTTTGCATAGAAAAATTGTCTTGTGAGTTTTGCGTCATCTAATCAGCTTTTCTGATTGGCTTTTATAGATACCACCGACCAAACTATATAAAGCTATTATCAGCCAATAACGGTCAGCAACCGATCAATTGGAGCACCCTAACTTTAAATAAAGCAACATGCAGCATATCATCGATGCTTTCTGGACCTCTAGCTTTTTGCACTTTATTTAAATTAGGATATTTTACTTTAAATGTTACTATTACTTGCCAGTCACTTAACCTTTTTTTTTTTAAGTGAATCCAGAGATTACTTATTATCATAGCGTGTCGCAGCGGCAAGCGTTGAGGGTAACATGAGTCTGATGATTGGTATCTGGGCTCGGAGCACGAATCACAGCCGCGCAGTGCCCTAGTACCTTTTTACCTGGAGGTGCATGAAGAGCTCACAAAGTCATGGAAGCCAACTTTTACTGCCAGGTCCCACTTCACAAGCTTTTCCACCCTCACTACTACAGTGCTTTTGTGCCCGCAAGACGCCACCATCTGATGGAATTGTCTCAGACTCCCATCAAGGGGTTGTAAATTTACTACAACTCTAACGGAGAAGGCTTTCAGTGTTGTTGGCCAGGCTGCCTCCACCCTGCATGCCATGGCCATCCTGCAGGCCAAGGCATTAAAACTCAATCAAGTGATGAAACTACATCTCTGGCCCATCTGTGCTGAGATGAGGGACGCTGACAAGGTTCGCTTTCTTGATGCACCCATCGCAAAGTTACCTCTTTGCAGACACTGTTGAGGACTTTAAGAAGCAGTTAAGAAGCAGACGTACATCTTGCCTCGGCATGATTTCACATACAGGCCGCAGAGGTCCCACGCTTCGTCTGCTTGTTGCTGAAGGTGACCGTCTGGAGCAGCCACACCAGCTCTGCCGCAGTCTGAGTCCAACAGTACGTTGCGTAATATCTTGCAGCTTTAGTAATTACTTAATTGTTGCTGACAGACATGTTACAGTGAGACGAAACAATGACCACATGTGCATCAAAGGTTAGTTGTTAAAGGCAAGTTTAGTTGTTACATGACAGATAATTTAAGGTGTCATGTTAACATTTGAAACGTACGTCAAACATGTTTAGCTTTATATATTTATTTTACTATTTGAAATTTTGTCTGTTGTTTATGATTCCTATAGATTTTATAATCTTCAACTGTCACTTGGAGTGCAGAAAAAGCAAGCATCATCACTGCTGTCACTGGCCCAAAACAATAATTAATAAAGCAGATTTCATCAAGCACATAAATGTGTGCAGACATTCAGCTCAGCAGGTGAACTAGACAGTGCCTTTTGCTACTCAGTGGGTCGAGACGACTCTGCAGGTGAACCAGACAGTGCCTTTTGTTACTCAGTCGGTCGAGACGACTCTGCAGGTGAACCAGACAGTGCCTTTTGCTACTCAGTGCGTCGGGACGGTTCCACAGGTGAATCAGACAGGGCCTTTTGCTACTTAGTGGGTTGAGACGACTCTGCAGGTGAACCAGACAGTGCCTTTTGCAACTTAGTGCATTGAGACTACTCCACAGGTGAACCAGAGAGTGCCTTTTGCTACTCAGTGCGACGAGACAACTCAGCAGGTGAACCAGACAGTGCCTTCGGCTATTCAGTGCGCCGAGACTGCTTCACAGGTGAACCAGAGAGTGCCTTTTGCTACTCAGTGCGTCGAGACGACTCTGCAGGTGAACCAGACAGTGCCTTTTGCTACTCAGTGCGTCGAGACAGCTCCACAGGTGAACCAAACAGTGCCTTTTGCAACTCAGTGCAATGAGACTACTCCGCAGATGAACTAGACAGTGTCTTTTGCTACTCAGTGCATCGAAACTACTCCGCAGGAGAACCAGACAGTGCCTTTTGCAAATCAGCGCATTGAGACTAATCCGCAGGTGAACCAGACAGTGCCTTTTACTACTCAGTGCATTGAGACTACTCAGCACATGAACCAGACAGTACCTTTTGCAAGAACAAAGGTTAAATTGTCCCCACTGTACCAAGTGTGTTTTAAAGAAAAATCTATAAAAAAAACAAATAAAAAAAACATACAAAGTGCACATACAGATATTGAGCACAACATCACTGAACAGTCCCACTTTCAAGTGCATTGACATAAAGATTAGAGTTTTCGCTGCTGCTAAAATCTTCTAAAAGACCGAAAAAAAACATGGTGCAGTTCACACAAGGTGACTTGTAAACTTGATGTCTGCAATGCTGTCATGGGTTTTAAAAGAAGAAGTGTCATGCAATCGTTTCAGTGTACACTAGAGAAGGGACGATTACCGGTTTTACAAAAAGGAAAAAAGAAAGTCACGGCAATAGGGGGAAACACTTCAAATCTGCCGAGTCATCTTCGTGACCACCACCCTGTTGTATAGCGAACGTAAAGGCAAGTTAACTTTGACCTCAATACCAAAACTACATCTAGGAAATAATTACACACAAAATGTTCTCACTCACTTGAAATTAATTAAAACAAGACTAATGTTTTAAATCTTACATGTTTATTAAACCATTTTGTACAGTGTACAAAACAATCGTCCAGACAAGATGATCACAACAATACTATAGCAGTATTAATAGTAAAGTCCTCTGATTTCATTTTAAATACAATTAAAAACGGAGATGCAAGACGGCAAGTTGAACTTGAATGAAACGAGAGAGCACGTCCGTTGTGATACAAGGATGTGCGCTGTGTGTTATAATGCATTGCTATTGACGACGGTCATTATAAGGAACGAAATCCCACAGAATAGAATCTTGCTTAAAAGTGCAAATGCTTGTTTTATTTGTTGTTTGTCGTTTTTCGAATATAAAACTTAAAATGTTTTCATTGTGTGCATCAGTTCTTTTTGAACACTTTAACAAAACCGTGATAATATTGATAATTGTGATAATTTTGGTCAATATAATCCTGATATCAAATTTTCATACCATCCCATCTCTAGTGTACACACCTAAAATCAGTGGATTACTGCAGATCTGATGCTGGAAATGTTGTCCTGCATGAAGAGGTTTTAAGAGAAATAGTACAGCACAAATGGTTTTCAGAGGAATGCAAAAGACAGTGTTTAAATACTCAGAAAAAAAGCTGAAGTGGTGTTTTGCATGAATCTTGGAGGTCCATCTTATATGCACTGTGTGTCAGTTTTTGAGCAAAATGTTTCATTTTATAACTGATTGGGAAGGAACATGGTTGTTCATAATGCCAAAAACAACACATGGCATTGAGCTTGTACTAGGCCAAGGTGTTCCTACATACACTAGGCAGTGTGCAAATGGTACCTTTTCCAAACAAACAGAAAACTATCCCAAAGAGAGTGAAGAGCACTAAGCTAGAGTTGACTTGCAAGACTTCATTGCCAGTGGACACTGGTCTTTCTAATTTAGAGAAAGATGATGCTGAGTGTACCCTCCAACAAATTAGACAAAAGAAAATGGTACAATATATATTTTTTACGAATAAAACTTCCCTACCGATCTCAATAACCGATTTAAATGAAAAGGAATTCCCAAAAGTTTTGGTTCCAGATGAAATGCACTGCTCATCATGTTTGGAACATGCACCCCTAAGTGATCATTTGCTAATCTCTGATAAAGCTAAAACGTTTAAAAACATTTGGAATAATTTAAAGTTAGTATTTGTTTGTTAGTAGTAAATTCTTATTTCAATAATGTGTTTAGGATTAACTGCATATTTTGTTTGTTTTTAGGTGTTGAAACCTATTGCAAGACATGTCCAGTGTGTGGATTTGCATATCGCTATCAAGAATGGAGCAGTGGTTTGCATAACTATGACGACCACAATTTTGTCTTCTGCTTCTAAGTTTTCTGCAAGTATTGTGGATTGCTTTCTTTATTCCAGGGGTGTCCAAACTTGGTCCTGGAGGGCCACTGTCCTGTAGAGTTTAGTTCTAATCTCCCTCAACACACCTGCCTGGAAGTTCCTAGTATTGCCTAGGAAGAACTTGATTAGCTGGTGTTTAATTGGGTTTGGAGCTGAACTCTGCAGGACAGTGGCCCTCCAGGAGCAAGATTGGACACCCCGGCTTTATAATGTTTAGTGCCATTGTCAAAACAATGTCTAATACCTAATTTTGTCTCTTTAGTCTCACACCGCTGTTGAAAGAGTCTGTAAAGCTCTTTTAGTATTCACTGAAATGGTTTACCCAAGCAGTAAAGCAATGCTTTGTGCTTATCTGTGCTTTGTCTGGACATCTAGTAGCTACCTGAATGCAACTTTGATTCCCCCACTTTATGCACATCCCATGTTACATATCCCTGTAAGCATTCTTACTTTCTTTGAACAGTGTAATATATTAGTTATGATTAGTTGGTCTGGTTTGGTTCTGATTTGGTCTGGTCTGATCATGCATACTTTGGAATTCATTGACTGTTTTTATGTATTATTGTCATATTAAATTTAATGTTGCATAGAAGATGTAGTAAGTGTCCCCAAAGCAGCCAAAAAGATTGCACAGAGCAAAATATATATTGTGCATCATTTTACTGTTTGCATTATAATTATTTGTGACAGGTTGATGCTTCTCCTAAAGACTGCATTCTATTTCCATCATGGAGCAAGTCACACTGGATGGTTTGTGTAAGTCATCATTAAGACATTTTGATAAGATTTTTTACAAATAGATGTGAGTATTTTGTGTTTTTAACATCAGATTTTGTGTTTTTTGTTTTGTTTCTTGATTCGCTCTGCAAGAGTGGTATGAGTGATGGCAGATACATTCATGTGTAGAGTTTTTTTTTTTTTTCACGTTTAGAAGTTCTAGTTAAACAGTTCTTGTTCAAATGTTCTCCGC
Organism: Rhinogobio ventralis; assembly: GCA_039654625.1. NCBI lineage: Eukaryota > Metazoa > Chordata > Actinopteri > Cypriniformes > Gobionidae > Rhinogobio > Rhinogobio ventralis. Next base: position 25,909,015 of record CM077195.1, on the reverse strand, counting down.
TTCTGTATGGTGATTCTGTTCAAAAGCTGGGGACACACTTAACGACTATAGCTGAAATGTTTAATTTTTGACACCACTACACAACACGCTGAACGATTAGTGAGTCACAACGGGACATTCTGCTGAACAACTGTGCGTGATCTTGTACCGAAACAAACTTAGATGCCAACAGCCGCGTTACTTATTTGCGGTGCAATTCGTGCAGAAAAAAACATGAAAAATGCACATTAAATAATTTGAATAAAAAAAAAAGGCCCTACATCATAATTGGCTAAATAAAACGCATGTTACATGTTACTGCAGGTTATTTTTTACTTCCTGAACAAGTGCACACCTGTGTTGCTTTCACATTCACACAAGTCGCACCACATTTTGAGTGCAACCAAACTCAGACCACCTCCTCCGGTGCACACCCAGAACACATGACAGCTTTCACATTTCAGCAATTTTTGAACTGAACTGAACTGCCAGTGTAAAAACACCCTGATGTTATTTTTTAAATGAGAGAAATCACTGCTTATTCACCTAACTTGGACACCTAATTTGATTTGAATATGATATTTACCATCTGAATCTAACTATATCATGTCGACAAATGGAAAAGTCAAAGCTGTTCATCATCATGTGATGATAAATCAAGTTTTTAATGTTGTTTATATTTCTATTTGGTGTTTTTAATATGCTTTAAGACAAACGATGTGCAACTTCATAAGTCAACATCACTGCTGAGCATTTTCTCCTTAAAACTGCAGTGGTTTGAAATAGCCAGTGTTTCTTACGTCACAAACTACCAATCACGCCAACATGTGGCCGGGCTTTAACATATCATTAACTATTCTCTGAAGCAGGGAAGTCTCAAGAGAAGCCAGGTTATCCCGGTATATTTTCTGTTGGTATGAAAAGCGTTCTATGTTTAAAGCATTTCTAAGGATACAGATTTTTAGACTGCAGGTGTCTGACTGTCGAACGGGAACATGGTTTGTGGTTTACAAGATCCAGTCAATATTCAGTATGGGTTTTATGGCCTTATTTCAGTGACAAACCACACATAAATGTCATTTTCTCAAGACTACAAACTTCGGTACGAAAGGCGATCTGGCGGAAGCTAGATATTTTACTTAATAAAGTTTTAAATGTAGACATTTTCTTACAAAAACCCATCGATTCGCTTCAGAAGGCCTTTATTAACCCCCCCAGAGCCGTGTGGATTATGTTTAAGATGGATGGATGCACGCACGTTTTTGAGCTTTAAACTCGTGAGTCACTTATAACGTGCATTTGAAAAAGCAACACACGTCAAACATCTTCTTAAACGTGTAATGCGAAGCTTTAATAACACATTTTTACTTTACTTTTGTGAGCTGATGTTGCTTCTCATCATAGAATGAGGCAGACAATATATTATTTTATAGTATCCTATTCTATAAAATGATAAATTCTATGTCGATTAGTAGGGATGTAATGATTCAGTCGGAGTCGGTTAAAAAAACGATACAAATGTGTGACGATTCAAGTCGGTTGAGATGTTAAACGAATCGCGATACACGTTTTAAACAGCAGGGATGCTGAAACCATAAACTGTGACCTCACTTTACAGGCAAGATAGCAACGAGCAAGTACGGACTGTGCGTGCACACTGGCGCGAAGAAGAGTGAAATAAACGAATGTTTTCATATGGAAGTTGGGTGCGAGCGCATCCGCGTGCACGTGCCGTTAAACAGAAGCATGGCGACGGCAATCGCGTAGTTTACGTTGACTCGTTCAAATCGGAGGTGTGGCGGAATGTATTATGGCATATTTATCTAAATGTGTTCTGTTTTTCTTACTCTTGCAAGTGCAATGATACAAATTATAATTGAAATCTTGCCTTTATAACAATGTGAAACCCCTGTCACTGTTGTAGTCTTTTTATTTCTGCTATCCTCCCAAGAAAACATTGGAAGATCTCCTTAAAGGGACTTTTTAAGGATTTGTTTTAAAATTTCAATTGAGTTATTATTTGACATCAAATATATATTTAATTTTACAAAGAAATATGCAGAATTTTGTCTGAGAACTAAAAGGACACTTTTATTTTATAATTTGTCTCATTTTGTAAAAAAAAATTGTGAGAAAATCGTATCATGAAATTAGTATCGTGAATCGTATCGCATCGTGAGTTGAGTGAATCGTTACATCCCTATCGATTAGCATTGCATTAAAAATACCCGAGAAGGCTTGATGAACTCAAATACACCATATATTGCAGCAGTCGTGTGTTTATTGTCTTCATGTTTAATCAGTCAAAGCGTTTCTATCTTCTTTTTGTTCAGCTACAGCGGTAACCTGATGCCTTTGTCCACATCAGTGATTTCCTTGAATGTCATAAGTTATTACTTCTGTGAGGCATATGTGGAGTTTCTGCATGAGGGTGACCTCCGGCTTCCAGTATGAATGAAACAGACATAGTTAGCACTTAGTAGTGCTCACTCCATCCTATTTTGGGAAAAAAATTGGAAAAATAATACTTCTCTCTAAAGAAATTTGTATGACAATCCATGTTTTTCTCCAATGCACAGAAGATTTTTTTCCCCCTCACAGTGGATGCATAAAAGGCTCATATTTCATATTAAAGACATGGATACTTTTGATTTTGCATACCTCATGACAAAAATTAAGAAATTATTGTCACAGATTTTTATAATAATAATAACATTTTATAATAAATCCTTAGACCTTTCTAATGATTTATAGTCAAAGGCTGCCTGCATGTTAATAAGTAGCCCTGCAGTTTTATATATATATATATATATATATATATTTATCATATTTTTAAAAATCGCAAATCACAATTTTAACCAGAAAAATCACAATTACATTTTTTCCCCAAATCGTGCAGCCCTACTTTAAACAATCTATCAATTATTTTAAAGGGTACATACCACACACAGTTTCTGCCAGTCTCATGTTAATCTTGATTACCTATAGAATAGTATTGCATCCTTCATATCTCAGAAGAGTCTTTAGTTTTATCATATTTATTAAAGACAGATACGCTGTACTGATTCTTTCCGAAAACAGCCGAACTCGTGCAGGCCTGCAGTGGGCGGAGCTAAAGAGACACGAGCACACACACACACACACACACACACACACACACACACACACAATACATCATGGCATTATCCCTGGATAATTTTCAATTCACTATACGTTCGTGTTGTTTACATTATATGCACTTACGAGCCGATTGCCAACAAAACAGACATTTGATGCAGTTTCACTCACCACCTGTGGTTTCGACTCGTGACAGAGAACAAACAAACACACTTGCAGAACTCCGGAAAAACAAACTGCATCCAGTGTTTCCTTAACACTGTTTTTTTTGGGAAGCTGAACAAGGTTATCTTTCCATCACAATCAAAAACATACTTCTTTAGTGACGTTGATTTTGTGTTCTAAAAACAAAATGACAGCGCTGTCGACGACTCGAACAAAGCTTGTTGATGGCTTGTGCTCTTGCTCTCGCTCTGGTCAATGTGTGCACGCGCTCATCCGGGAGAAATGCCCATACAAGCAATTCCGCCCTTTATGAAGTCATACAGGGCCATACTCAAAAAAAACTTTCCGAAACTTATTTGAATCCTGAAGGAGTGTATTTGACACTGCCTCTGAAAAGACTACAATTTTGGCCATGTTTAGCATGAGAATTCACAGAATTTAACAGTGTAAATTAGTCAGAATGCATGAAATAGCATTAGACCCCCCCCTCTCAATTCTCTCAACTCTCAATTTCCTTTTTCTGTCATTATGATAGATGATGGCAGAATGTGATGTTCCCTCGTGTTTACACAAGAACATGAACTTCAGTTCCTCTATGTTTCATTAGTCTAAGCCATGGGACTCAACCCACCTTTTATAAAGCTCCACTCCCTTCAGTGCACTGCTCAGCACTGAGGGATGCAAAATGCCTGACTCTTCTAGAAAGAGGTAGTCCACTTCCTTGCCTTTGGTCACAATGGAGACAGATGACTGGGCATACATACATTACTCACATGCATCAGAGGGCTTCCATGCCTCTGGAAAGACTACTCAGTATTCATGTCATGCTGGCCTTCCTCACATCACTATGGATGCAATGGATGGAGATCAGAAAGTCGCCCTATAATGCTAATCTGCTCTTAGCTAGCATGAACTTAAAAAGGTTCAGCTGATTAATGGCCCTTATCATGTGGTGATCTTTGGGCCCAATCTTCTTTCTATGGGAAATACATGTGTTTCCATGTGCTCAAGACTTACTGAGTTTGATACTGAGAGAAAAAAAATCTAAACAACAAAGCAAAATGCATGTTTTTTTTTTTTTTTCAAAGGGAAACTAAACATTGACCATGTCCAAGGCCAATGCATGCACAATGGAGAGGGATTAATTTTTGATCTGAGGTTCCCTTTGAAGAGCAGGAACCCACATATATTATTGAAAGTATTCTGGTGCAGGCTGCTGAACAGTCTGCAATCACAGACAGACATCCATGCTTGGAATATTTTTTTCATTGATACACAGACCGTCTCACAGATGTCGGTGTTCTGAAAATACATGAATCACATTGGTTTGGTTCTGGTAACTTTTGTTACCTGCTATGCCCTTGAGCTTTGATCACAGATATGTTTTAAATCAGAAGAATGTTTCAGAGGGTTTTCACCTTTGCAAACTTTCACGTGAGATGATAGCACAAGTTAATTATGCTAGTTCTTTGAATTTCAATGTATTTTCACAGGTTTTAAAGGTTGAAAGATAATTCAAGAGCAACACCTGAACTGCTAAACTCTATGAAACGACAGCTACATTATCACCAGAAATTGCCTTAACGAAGAGGTGCCATTTTGACATGTCGTCTTGAGCTTTTTCACTTTGCCCCAAGGACATTTTATATTGTGTGAAAATACATGGCACATAGTGAATCAGTTGTCTTATAAATGCATAATAAAAGAGTTAAATTGGTAGTTCATCCCCCCAAAAAATCCTGTCATGATTTACTCATTACCTCATTTTGCTCAAAACCTGTATGATCTTGGCAGAATATTCATGCTGCTCTTTTCTATACAGTTCAAAGGAATGGTAACCAGGGGCTGTCAATAAGACTTTGATTCAGTAACTTTTAAAATGCGCCACAGGATTCCTAAAATATATGGTATATAGTGGGCTAACATTTTTTTTTTGGAGTAAATAGAGTGTCTAGCTTTCACCTATAATCTCCTCCAACAAAATTGTGACCCTGGCCACAAAACCATTCATAAGGGTCAATTTTTTCATATTGAGATTTATACATCTGAATAAATAAGCTTTCCATTGATGTACGGATTGTTAGGACAATATTTGGCCGAGATACAACTATTTAAGAATCTGGAAACTGAGGGTGCAAAAAACTCTAAATATTGAGAAAATCGCCTTTAAAGTTGTCCAAGTGAAGTCCTTTGCAACGCATATTACTAATGAGAATACATTTTTTGGTAACACTTTACAATAAGGTTGTATTAGTTAACATTAGTTAATGCATTAGTTAACATGAAATAACCATGAACAACACGTTCAGCATTAGTTAATCTTTGTTAACATTAGTTAATATAAATCCAGCTGTTCATGGTTTGTTCATGTTAGTTCACAGTGCATTAATTAATGTTAACAAGATTTTAATGATGCATTAGTAAATTTTGAAATTAACATTAACAAAGATAAATAAATGCGTGAATAAATAAGTGCAGTTCATTATTAGTTCATGTTAACTAATGAACCTTATTGTAAAGTGTTACCCATTTTTTTATATATTTACATAGGAAACTTACAAAATATCTTCATGGAACATGATCTTTAATTAGTATAATATCCTAATGATTTTTGGCATAAAAGAAAAATCGATACTCTCGACCCATATAATGTATTGTTGGCTATTGCCACAAATATACCCGTGTGACTTATGACTGGTTTTGTGGTCCAGGGTCACAATTTTGTGTGGCAGTTGTAGCAACACACTGCATCTTTTTTTTCCCGCTTTATTATGGGTGACACAACCAGTGTTAAAGGAACACCTCCACTTTTTTTGAAAATAGGCTCATTTTCCATCTCCCCTAGAGTTAAACAGTTGAGTTTTACCGTTTTTGAATCCATTCAGCTGATCTCTGGCTCTGGCAGTAGCACTTTTAGCATAGCTTAGCATAGATCATTGAATTGGATTAGATCATTAGCATCTCGCTCAAACATGACCAAAGACTTTCAAAGACCTATTTAAAACTTGACTCTTCTCTAGTTACATCGTGTACTAAGACTGACGGAAAATTAAAAGTTGCCTTGTAACCATGGAGACGTTTGTGAGAGACGATTCAGAAGATATTTACCTTGGTGCAGATCCTAAACCATATCTGTTTGAACCGGAATACACTGAAGATGAGCTTTTAGAACATGTAAGGCAAGAAAGTGTGGCTAAACAGACTGGGGCAGAAGGGAGGAGGAGAGCAGATTCGAAACCTTAATAATGCACAGAACCATGGCTAATCGCACAAGTAAATCCACTACCTAATTTGCCGGCTGCAACTCTGCAACTACACAAACTTAGGCTAAATCATTCACTATTACCTACGTTAGTCCACTAAAGCCTTGTTTATACTGGACGCGTCCGCACGAGCGCGAGGGTGCGCACGGCAAAAATGACGTCATCGCGGAGTGGCCGGTAGTGCGCGTTGAGAGCGCGAGACCACATTTCGCGTGGCGGCGTGCAGCGCATTTTTTTTTACTTTCCGCGCAGCTCCGCATCCGAAGATGCACGAGTTCGAGGCGAATCTAGCCCGAGCATGACGTCTCATCATACCGGCACCAAGTTTGCACGTACAAATTAGTAGCTTGTATTTACAAAATGAGCCTACAAAAGCAGAAATAAGCCCTTTTATTGAAAAATAAATAAATAAATCATGAAACTAAATGAAAATGTTTAGTGAAATTAGGAAATATTTAAGAGATCGTTAATATAGTTGTATACATGTGTACATACATTTTGATCTAATGTCACAAGAAATAATATCAACATTTACTGAGTTTTACATGATTCTTTTGTAGTGTGGTTTTTGGTGAAGTGGTTTTTGCTAAAATAAATATTGTCACCTGTGTACATTACTTCTCACTGCTGTTTCCTGATGGTTTACAGAACAATTACTCCGAGTCACCCTCTGTCGTTTCAAAGAAAATTACAATGGCAAGCGCATCAAATATAAATGCCTCGTCTGTTTGGGGAGGAGCGCGCGCAGTCAGCGGAGGCTCACGCTGCAGAGCCAGGCGAAAGTATAAACAAGGCTTAATACAGTTCACTTGAAGGAGTGAATGAAAACAAGTAAGTGAATTCGGACAGCAGCTATGTGTACATCAGTTGAACACTCGTTATTGCAGTGCAATGTGAGATTGAATGAATGCACTCAATAACGTCCACTATGGTTTTGGACACCACTACAAATGGCTGTCCCCTAAAATAATGCCCTATTTGAGGGTATAGTGGGCATTTCGGATTCAGCCTTAGTGCCAGTCACGTTGGAAGTTACCTAGCTGGGGACTATTTTCAGGCGCTGTGTAATATCATTGCGCTGCTGCACCCATGGTACTGCAGCAAAGTTCCATGATTATTACGCAGGAATGAGAGTATAGTCCCTAGTCATATCGGTCTAGAAAATCGCAACTTTTCCTTTTCCGTCGGTCTTAGTACAGAAGACTCTAGTTTTAAATAGGACTACAGAAGAGTCTAGTTTCAAATAGGACTACAGAAGAGTCAAGTTTTAAATAGGAAAAATATCTAATGTCTTTGGTCATTTTTGAGCGAGATGCTAATGGTCTAATCCGATTCAATGATGTATGCTAAACTATGCTAAAAGTGCTACTGCCAGAGCCAGAGATCAGCTGAATGGATTCAAAAACGGCAAAACTCAACTGTTTAACTGTAGGGGAGATGAAAATGTTGCCTATATTCAAACAAAAGTGGAGTGTTCCTTTAAGGTTCAATACCACCACCTACCATACTGGAGTGTCAACCAGTTACTGGAGCTTGGTTATTTACAATATTGTGAATAAATAATGAATAAGTGACCTCTTTAATATAAATGTATCATGGGAAATTTGGGGATTTGGAAAAAGAGACAAAAAGAAAAGAAACAGAAGCCTCCTCTGCAATTTATTAATATATTTTTTTCTATCCATTTTGAAAAGGATAAGAACTTAATGGCATGCTTGCAGCATCACTGCTTTTTAGTATGCACTACTAAGAAGCAGTGATGCTGCAAACATGCCAAGTGCTGAATGGTCACTCTGCTTGTCTTTTTTTTTTTTGTCCTTTTCTCAGTCTCTTGGATCATTCCTCATTCTGAATGCCCATCTTCTTCCATTGTCGTTTCATCTCATCTTTCTCTTCTATATATGCACACAAACAGGCCGCAAGTTGGAGCACACAGTTCACTTCAAGGCAGCTGTGTAATGCAGGATCATTTGTGATTCCCTCTCAGTGCCACTTTCATATCTTATCGGGAGAGATGGCGGTTTAAATCAATTTAAGACCCAGCTGACTGGACGATGTACCTTTCAGAAAAGTTCCTTAAATCATAAGAAGGGGTGGAAGGGCTTCTTTCCTCCATGTGTTTGGGAAAATCACACAATAACCTAGGATAAAGCTGTTGATATTAATCATCCAGCAAAGTTTATCTGGGACCAATGAAGCTCTTCTCTGTTACAAGAGCTTCATCGGCCCCAGATAAACTTAGCTGGATGAAAGATAAGGAACGTAATGTTTGATAATTGTCAGAGCTTGAGTACTCTTATTGTGATTTTTCTCAAGCACTACAAGCCAATTCCACATAGCAAGAGTTTTCTTGTTCAGAATGTCAGCATGGTGTGATTTGGCTGTAGGCATGAGGGCACAGGTAATCATAACCTTCCTGATATTCATATTCAGATATTTCATTTAAGTCTTGCAAAAGTAGCTTTAATCAAAAGAAAACACCTCTTTGAGCAGCACACAGTACTGACGTTTAAATATACACTCACCTAAAGGATTATTAGGAACACCTGTTCAATTTCTCATTAATGCAATTATCTAATCAACCAATCACATGGCAGTTGCTTCAATGCATTTAGGGGTGTGGTCCTGGTCAAGACAATCTCCTGAACTCCAAACTGAATGTCAGAATGGGAAAGAAAGGTGATTTAAGCAATTTTGAGCGTGGCATGGTTGTTGGTGCCAGATGGGCCGGTCTGAGTATTTCACAATCTGCTCAGTTACTGGGATTTTCACGCACAACCATTTCTAGAGTTTACAAAGAATGGTGTGAAAAGGGAAAAACATCCAGTATGCAGCAGTCCTGTGGGCGAAAATGCCTTGTTGATGCTAGAGGTCAGAGGAGAATGGGCCGACTGATTCAAGCTGATAGAAGAGCAACTTTGACTGAAATAACCACTCGTTACAACCGAGGTATGCAGCAAAGCATTTGTGAAGCCACAACACGCACAACCTTGAGGCGGATGGGCTACAACAGCAGAAGACCCCACCGGGTACCACTCATCTCCACTACAAATAGGAAAAAGAGGCTACAATTTGCACGAGCTCACCAAAATTGGACGGTTGAAGACTGGAAAAATGTTGCCTGGTCTGATGAGTCTCGATTTCTGTTGAGTCAGAATTTGGCGTAAACAGAATGAGAACATGGATCCATCATGCCTTGTTACCACTGTGCAGACTGGTGGTGGTGGTGTAATGGTGTGGGGGATGTTTTCTTGGCACACTTTAGGCCCTTTGGGCATCGTTTAAATGCCACGGCCTACCTGAGCATTGTTTCTGACCATGTCCATCCCTTTATGACCACCATGTACCCATCCTCTGATGGCTACTTCCAGCAGGGTAATGCACCATGTCACAAAGCTCGAATCATTTCAAATTGGTTTCTTGAACATGACAATGAGTTCACTGTACTAAAATGGCCCCCACACTCACCAGATCTCAACCCAATAGAGCATCTTTGGGATGTGGTGGAACGGGAGCTTCGTGCCCTGGATGTGCATCCCACAAATCTCCATCAACTGCAAGATGCTATCCTATCATATGGGCCAACATTTGTAAAGAATGCTTTCAGCACCTTGCTGAATCAATGCCACATAGAATTAAGGCAGTTCTGAAGGCGAAAAAAAAAAATATATATATATATATACATACATACATACACCTAAAGGATTATTAGGAACACCATACTAATACTGTGTTTGACCCCCTTTCGCCTTCAGAACCGCCTTAATTCTATGTGGCATTGATTCAACAAGGTGCTGAAAGCATTCTTTAGAAATGTTGGCCCATATTGATAGGATAGCATCTTGCAGTTGATGGAGATTTGTGGGATGCACATCCAGGGCACGAAGCTCCCGTTCCACCACATCCCAAAGATGCTCTATTGGGTTGAGATCTGCTGACTGTGGGGGCCATTTTAGTACAGTGAACTCATTGTCATGTTCAAGAAACCAATTTGAAATGATTCGAGCTTTGTGACATGGTGCATTATCCTGCTGGAAGTAGCCATCAGAGGATGGGTACATGGTGGTCATAAAGGGATGGACATGGTCAGAAACAATGCTCAGGTAGGCCGTGGCATTTAAACGATGCCCAATTGGCACTAAGGGGCCTAAAGTGTGCCAAGAAAACATCCCCCACACCATTACACCACCACCAGCCTGCACAGTGGTAACAAGGCATGATGGATCCATGTTCTCATTCTGTTTACGTCAAATTCTGACTCTACCATCTGAATGTCTCAACAGAAATCGAAACTCATCAGACCAGGCAACATTTTTCCAGTCTTCAACTGTCCAATTTTGGTGAGCTCGTGCAAATTGTAGCCTCTTTTTCCTATTTGTAGTGGAGATGAGTGGTACCCGGTGGGGTCTTCTGCTGTTGTAGCCCATCCGCCTCAAGGTTGTGCGTGTTGTGGCTTCACAAATGCTTTGCTGCATACCTCGGTTGTAACGAGTGGTTATTTCAGTCAAAGTTGCTCTTCTATCAGCTTGAATCAGTCGGCCCATTCTCCTCTGATCTCTAGCATCAACAAGGCATTTTCGCCCACAGGACTGCCGCATACTGGATGTTTTTCCCTTTTCACACCATTCTTTGTAAACTCTAGAAATGGTTGTGCGTGAAAATCCCAGTAACTGAGCAGATTGTGAAATACTCAGACCGGCCCGTCTGGCACCAACAACCATGCCACGCTCAAAATAGCTTAAATCACCTTTCTTTCCCATTCTGACATTCAGTTTGGAGTTCAGGAGATTGTCTTGACCAGGACCACACCCCTAAATGCATTGAAGCAACTGCCATGTGATTGTTTGATTAGATAATTGCATTAATGAGAAATTGAACAGGTGTTCCTAATAATCCTTTAGGTGAGTGTATATATATATATATATATATATATATATATATATATATATATATATATATATATATATATATATAATATAATATAATATAATATATATATATATATATATATATATATTTTTTTTTTTTTTTTTTTTTTTTTTATTATTCTCCTTTACTGATAAATTAATTATTCAATTCGTCACTTGTTACCACCTACTGTCATAACTTGTCTCTGGAGTTAGGGTTAGGGGACAAGAAAGATACATTGTAAAGTAACACAACAAACATGCAAAAAGTTAAATTGTTTAGATTTACTGATCAGATTTATGCCACTGGCTCGTACAGACAACGTAAATTTTCAAAGCTCTAACATAACCTCTCTTTCTCTTGCATTTAAAGGGAGAAAGAGAGAAAGACAACAAAACAACAACCTGCAAGTGAAACAAAGACGACACCATGGGAAGATTGCCAAGCAAAAACTTAACTAGACCGGGAGCAAAATATCAAGGGCTCACAGACAGAGCATTCAAAACCAAGATCCTCTCTGTATTGTCTACACCATCATAAACACCACTTCAAAGCATAGAGATGCCTCATAGAGGAGAATTCAGGATGCGGTCTCAGCAATATCAGACGAAAGGCCTGTATCCATCAAAGTGCCTGTTGAGAATTCAAAGGTTCGGAGTCTCCAAATCCCTGGACAGTGGTGCTATCCCAAGCCCCGAACCTGAGAGAGATGGTCTTCCATGGTTCTCCAGAAGAGAGACCAGATTCGAAAACCACACGAGACCTTGTCCCCTCAAACTCCCCAAAGGACAGCCGGAAGTAAGCTCACCGGTAGAAAGGCATGCTGGCCTTAGACCACATCTGTGCCAAAGCATCTATTTCCAGAGGACAGAGCAAATGACAGGGGACACTGTGTCATCACACTGTATGCAAACAAGTCCACCTCTGCTTTGCCTAACTTTTGCTCAATTAGGTTGACAACCCAAGGGTGCAACCTTTATTCCCCGGACCTCAGCCTGTGCCTCGAAAGATGGTTCACTTCATGATTCCCTGGGAGATGAACTGCTTTTAGAGACAAAAATCAAAATCTAACCAGAATGCACCACTCTACACTGTGCATGGGGTGTGAACGTATACCTCCTTGGTGATTCAGATAAAATGATCCTATTTTGCGAGATACACTAAACAGTTCCTTTAGCAACTTTTTAAAACTGCATTCATGCCATTTTTTACATTTTACTAATGTATCTTTAGAAAAAAAGATTAATAAATGAATAAAAATACCAAACTACTTCAGATTCTTTATTGCACTAAAAGTAGGCTGTGTCTACATTTCTAGAATATGTAGGCTGAATCAAATTCAAACAATGCATGAGATTATAAAAACTTTATGGATGAAAAAAAAAACACTTTCCTCAAAAATATTAACTGGCTTTAAAGTGTTTATTAGAGAAGACATTGCAGTAATGAAAATGAGGCCATGCTGTACTTCACAGATTTGAGTTATATCTCATGGGACCTCTACAATCAGTTGCACTGTAAGTCAATGGCAGTGGAGCACTGGATCTGGATTCCAGTGCCACATTAATGGTGACCCTGACGGTGGACTGTGACGCTGCTCAATGATGCTGCGGAAAAGCTAATCTATGGATTGATTGATTGATTGATTAATTAAGAAGAAAGAAAGAATCTATAGCCTTTCATCATTAAAGTAATCTGTCATAATTTACTCGCCTCTATGTCATTCTCTCCTATTCTGAAGAATGTTTCAACTGTTTTTGTCCATACAATCAAAGGAGTGCAAAACTACTTTGAATTGCCATCGAGTTCCATTGTGTGTACGAATAGTTAAATACTTGAATAGACAAATCACATAAAATCCAAACACCAAACCATCATTATTGACCAGTCAAATGACGAAAGACAGCTGTCCATCACTGCATTCTGTGCAGCTGTACCTCTAAGTGAGGCGAGAAGATCATTTATACGATAGCAAAATGATTGAGACATATGCTTCCTTTAAGTTTCATCAAGGGAGACAAGTGTCACCGGCCCACCGGTGGGCCCACTGCCATTACATATTTAAAACAGTAATATCCTATACTAAACCTAAATTAATCTCGACAAACTATATACTATAAGCTTACAATCTCTAGTTTTCATATTTGGTGACTGATGTTCAAAATATATTACAGAGGAGCAGTAATTTATCAGTTTGCAACAAGAATATTTTCATACTCATAACGCGTGTTCAGACCTTTATTTTGAAATAGTGATGAACATGAAAAATCATGAAAGATTGGTAGAAACCTCTTTTTTTCATGCCAAGAGTTCAAAAGATGACATGCATTAAATTTTATAAGTAAAAAAGGCCTGAAAATGTTTTAAATATAAAGAAAAAAATTATAGATTATCCATTTGTGATGTTGCGGTGAGCAACACGCATCATCTTTTTATGCACTTATTAGAGTTTTAATTCAAATCAAATACTGCCAAACTGCCCATACTACTTCTGAATAGGAGTCTACTTCATAAATTGTATGAAATATATACGGGTCAGATCACTCAAACCATATATGGAAATGGGCGCCTCGCCCTTGGTCATTAATGGAGTAACAAAATCTTACTGAAAGCCCATTTTGTTGAGATATCAACCTGAAATTTGGAACACCACTTTGACGCTTTTGGCTTTGATTTTCTTTCCGTTTTAGAGTGCAACATGTTTTGTAAAATATATATTTTATATAAAATATGAATAATAATTTTTTTACATTGTACATTACTCAAACTTTTTGTTTCACTTTCTTCATTTATTTCACTTCTACTAATCTGCCAAAAACAAGACCAATCTTACAACCATTTAAGTTTGGATAGTGAATTTTTATGTCTATGCGAAAAAAGGGGGAGGGGGGGTGACGCTTAAGGGGTTAAGAACAGAAAACACCAAGTGCTGTAAGAAACTTCACTTAGCACATCGGTCGTTTTCTCTGCAGCCGACCTTATTGTTATCAGACCGAGGAGCCAACTTTTCACCCGAGCATGTGGATATTCTTGTTTTTCTCAACATAAACATGTGAAACAATATAAACATGATAATCATATGCCAACTCAAATACACACTCACCTAAAGGATTATTAGGAACACCATACTAATACTGTGTTTGACCCCCTTTCGCCTTCAGAACTGCCTTAATTCTAAGTGGCATTGATTCAACAAGGTGCTGAAAGCATTCTTTAGAAATCTGAATGTCTCAACAGAAATCGAGACTCATCAGACCAGGCAACATTTTTCCAGTCTTCAACTGTCCAATTTTGGTGAGCTTGTGCAAATTGTAGCCTCTTTTTCCTATTTGTAGTGGAGATGAGTGGTACCCGGTGGGGTCTTCTGCTGTTGTAGCCCATCCGCCTCAAGGTTGTGCGTGTTGTGGCTTCACAAATGCTTTGCTGCATACCTCGGTTGTAACGAGTGGTTATTTCAGTCAAAGTTGCTCTTCTATCAGCTTGAATCAGTCGGCCCATTCTCCTCTGACCTCTAGCATCAACAAGGCATTTTCGCGCCCACAGGACTGCCGCATACTGGATGTTTTTCCCTTTTCACACCATTCTTTGTAAACTCTAGAAATGGTTGTGCGTGAAAATCCCAGTAACTGAGCAGATTGTGAAATACTCAGACCGGCCCGTCTGGCACCAACAACCATGCCACGCTCAAAATTGCTTAAATCACCTTTCTTTCCCATTCTGACATTCAGTTTGGAGTTCAGGAGATTGTCTTGACCAGGACCACACCCCTAAATGCATTGAAGCAACTGCCATGTGATTGGTTGATTAGATAATTGCATTCATGAGAAATTGAACAGGTGTTCCTAATAATCCTTTAGGTGAGTGTATGTACGTTCTGTATGATAATTGGAGTAGTATGCTTTATTTGCTTTTTTATTGTGGTTTGCTCTGCTTGAGCTTAAATGCTTTTGTTCTATATATATATATTTTGTTTAAACTAAAAGAAAACCTCAAGATATTTCTTGATAATAAATGGTTACAAAACCATAATGATTAAAAAAATGTCTCTTTCTCATTAAACTTTACTTAAATAAATGAATAATTGAATATGAATTTTTTTACGAGCCCAAATATTAAATTCTATATTTTTGAAAAATGCCCAACCCCAGAAAAATAATATTTGTGTGAACTACCCCTTTAACACTAAAGATCTACAAGTATACTAATACAAACAAAATGTATGACCACAGCAGCCTATACCCTGCTTAAAGTGTCTGAGGCTTCAACTGTCACATTATGAGTGTTTTTGTCATGTTTTTTCTGTTCCATTCATGCCTGCGTTTCATAGTTAGTTTTCTAGTATGTTAATTACTTTCAAGGCAAAATCACTAAAGACAAATTGATTATGAGTAACTTTTGTTGTTATAATCTCTCCAGTTCGCACCACCCGCTCCAAGCGGTTCTTGAACCTGGGTCTTTCCGCATGGCAGTCGGACGCTCTAACAAGGAGGCTAAAGGATTTATGCTGAGTTCACACTGCCCGATTTTAGCCCCATAGGCAAATCGGTGCTCGTTGCACGTGAGTGACAATCACGTAATGTGAATTATCAAAGACGCGATATTTAGCATGCTAAATATCTGGACCTGTCAGCGATTCAAAATTCTGCTGTGTGAAATGAGTTCTGCCAGAAAATGACATCTGCAATGACCGACAGCCAATGAGAGAGCAAGATACAGGGCAGCGGGAGGTTCAGGGAGGAGTTATAGACCAGAATATCAGTATTTTAATAGATATATTTACAATTATATAAAACAGAAACAAAGCACAAACATTTGCTTGACCAGCCACATTGCAACATTATTTGTTTACCTCCAACTCTCTTTGCAGAACACAATCCTTGCTCCCTGTGTCTCCCCAACCATTTCCTCCGCCATAATCTTTTTTCTTTTTCTCCTTTTTGCTGTGAAACCCGTCAGGCCAGATATTATTGCTGGCGGGCCGCGTGTTGCTGACCACTGCCGTATAGCATATATTAATCTTACAATAAATAAATAAATCATTTTTTGGATGCCCTGAGGAAATTGTCATTGCATATTGAATCATAGGATACATTGGATAATGTTAGTTGGTTATGAAAATTGCGTCGATCCAGATGAATGGACAATTACACCCCTAGATAGCAGAAACTTAAAGTAAAAATTTAGAAAAAATAAATAAATAACTCACACGGCAGCCGAAAATATAACTGTTAGCCTTTCCTGCTCATCTTCCAGATCACAGTAGGTTGAGGTTTTGCATTGTTTCAGTAAAACACATGCTGGCATGTTTGAATTAATGCAATAGACCTATTTTTTATTTGCATTTATTTATGTTTCTCTTTTTGTGATTTCAGGTCATGTGGAAATACTGGAGATCTACAGCAGATGAGCATTGCAATGCAGGTGTGGAATGAGTGCGCTGTTCTTCTCATTCAACAAATTCTTTGTTAACATCTTTGCATGCAGCTGTTTTGTACAGTATTTTTGTTGTAATTGTAACTAGAATCATTCAGAAATGTCCTATCACTGCTATCCTGACACATCTCTACCTTTCATTCCAGCCGGATGATCAGCCCGTAGCTGCTCGCATCTCAGCCTGCTTCATGGAAATTTCCGACCTTCACCTGGATGACCTTTACCTTCAACTCAACCTTGCCAAGACAGAAGTGCCTGTGGTTTCAGCCAGCCCATCCTTGGTGTTATTATTGATCAGTTAAACTTCACAGACCACATTGCTAGAACTGCCTGATCTTGCGGATTTCCTACACAACTTGTCATTCAAGCTCTTGCCATTGTTCTTCAGATTTATAGGCCCTCCAGAAGCTTGCGTTCTTGCGTCCTTTTGGTGCCATCCCAAAGAGGCACAAAATCACTTTCACAGACCTTTACCTGGACTGTTCCATGCTGGTGAAATAACCTGACTAAAGCTCAATTTATACTTCTGCGTTGAGTGTACGCTGTAGCTACGTTGTAGGCTGTGTGTTGCATGCGTAGCCTACGACGTACCCTAACGTGCACCTCTTCAAAAATGTAACAACGTGTCAATTCTACGTGGACCGCAAGCGCTGTGATTGCTCTGCCAGAGTAATCCTCCTTCAGGGGTACACATGCTCCCTCTGCATGTGTAATTGCATGTCGACGCGGACAAGGACGCAGAAGTATAAATGAAAATAGTCACGTAGCCCACAGCGTAGAGGCTGCGGCGCAGGTCCAACACAGAAGTATAAATCAGCCTTAACTCCAACCATTTTCAGGAGACTGCTAAAGATGCATCTTTTTTTGAACACTTAACCTATTAATACTAGCTCTTTTCTGTTAAAAAAAAAAAAAAAAAAAACTGTGCTAGACTAACCAGAAATTGTCACTGCACTCATTGTTGCTTCCATATTTGTAAGTTGCTTTAGATAAAATGTAATTGTATATGTATAAAATAATAACAGTAATGTTACAGTATAAAGATAAATATTAGGATAATAGTTTTTTTTTAATGTAGATATTTTTGCATATTCTAAATTATATACTAAGTTTGTATTTCCTATAATTCAAGTAACTTGACATGTGATATGTACAATGGCGAATACTGTAAATGTGCAGGTTCTTTTGATTAAATGTATTCTGTACTATATTTTGTTAATTTAACAGAAATTGACTGTAAAGGTTGCTATTTTTATGTAGAATTACTTAATTTAGAGGTGGAGAGTGGTTCTGTAAAAATAAAGATTAATACTGTAAATGTGCAAACATTTGTGTGCTTATTGCATTTTTATAAATCATTTCTTATATAGTTATTGTACATGGAAAACCTATATTTTAAAAGTAAATAGATTGACAGAGTAGCTTTATAAAACTAACGGTAACACTTTACAATAAGGTTCATTAGTTAACTACAATAGTTTACATTAATAATGAACTGCACTTATAAAGCATTTATTTATCTTCGTTATTGTTAATTTCAACATTTACTAATACATTATTTAAATCTTGTTAACATTAGTTAATGCACTGTGAACTAACATGAACAAACCATGAACAGCTGTATTTATATTAACTAACATTAACAAAGATGAACAAATACAGTAACAAATGTATGGCTCATGGTTAGTTCATGTTAGTTAATGTAGTTACATGTTACCAAAATAAATTAAATTTGCAGAGATTAACTCTAAAGTTAGTTGCTTTCTATGTAATTTGAAATCAGTTTTTCCAATTTAATAAATTATCATTAACAGTAATATACTGTAATTTAATTAATTTTGACTAACATCTACTGTTTGTGCATGTAATTTTGTGAAATGGTTATTTGCTGTAATTTAATGGAATCCGTCTGG
The DNA here is from genome assembly GCA_039654625.1 of Rhinogobio ventralis. Taxonomy (NCBI): domain Eukaryota; kingdom Metazoa; phylum Chordata; class Actinopteri; order Cypriniformes; family Gobionidae; genus Rhinogobio; species Rhinogobio ventralis. The sequence continues at coordinate 25,890,237 of CM077195.1, read as the reverse complement.
AAACTCTGCTGCCAGACTTTTACCGTTTTTTTGGCCATTGAATTGCTGTCCGAATCTACATCTCTGAGTTTCCAAGAATATATCACTTCAAAATTCACTGTTTATATCCTTTTTGACCACTGCAGAGCACCGTACGGTTGCGCTTCACTGTTATTTGGATGCATTTTAAAGATCTAGGCTTTTATTATTAAAAAGCTTTATTTACAAGAGCAATATATTTCATCACCGCTCAAAAAATAAAAAGAAGAAAAGCACGTAAACATTTAAAATGGGCCGGTAAAATAACCAAGCCGCATTATGTTTACCTCATGTAAATAAGAGGCTGTATTACCTTATTTCCACTCATTTCCATGTGGAATAAAATTACATCCTTTATTTTGAGATAAAATACAAGACAGAAAACCATTTTAACTATTATTTTGATAATCGATTAGTTGACCGATAATTTTTTTGACTAATCGATTAATCAGATTAAAAGAGCATTTCTTATTTTGACAAAACACACTATTCCATATCCTGTCCAATGCTGTCCTTCAAACAAATGTGTCAGCTGAGTGCTATGAAAACATACATAGTGAATATATCAACCATTACATAAATTAACCATGGTTTTACTATAATAAAACCATGGTTAATTTTCCTAAGGCTATGTTTGTGCTATGCATTATGTGCAAAAACAGTTACTAAGCAAAAGGAGTTTAAATCCCTACATTAAAATGATATTAAAGAAAAACAAAAAAACACAAACTCAGTGTTACGAGATAAGAGGAATGTTCTGCAGGAACACACACATTCGCTCTGGACACAGTACCTGTTACTGTCATTTCTTTATCTTGTAGAAAGGTCTTACATTTATATTCAATTACACACTGTGATCCCTTTACAGTTACTACTCTCATAAAATACTTGAATTACATGTTGACTTTTGCATCCAACAGCAGATATTTCAGCTAAATGAGTGTTTTTGCATTGAATATTAATTGTCTCACTCTCTACTGCGTTCTGTCTGTTTGACGAGCATTATTATCGACTAGTTGTTGCAGCCCTAATTTTAACTATAATGTGTGTCTATATATCTTCTTATTTTTAAACAGATTTAAATAATCAAATAATAATTAGGATATTATTTTCCTATTATTAAAATAAAAATGCATTTATTCCTATTGTTTATTTATTCTTATCACTGAGGTGGCATGCAAATTTATTTTCTTCCACGTGAGAAATAATTACCGTCCGAATAGGGCTTAAGAGAATTTTCCCCTCATTTCCCAGTAAAAGTTTCTCTTTAAAGCATTAATGCAAATACTAACAAATTAAAAAATATATTATTATTATTATTATGCTCCATGTACCATATGTAACATATGAGATGCTGTTATTATGTTTAATGTAGTGTTATGGCTTGATAAAAACAAAGGATTTAAAGACAAACTTTTGATATCTTACCTTTATGCAGAACATGTATCATCTCCACTGTCCATCATAATCTTAAATTGCAAGTGTCATGTCTATTTTATCCTCACAAGGCTCAAGATATTTTCGTAATTTAGTTTAATCACAGATAGGCCTAGCTGTTCCTCTTCACACATCACAGTAATAGCTAAGATTGCTACTATTGTGATGTGTGAAGAGGAACAGCTATCTGTGGTCTATGGTGATATCTATGGAGACCATCACTTTCACAATGTCCTCTGCATTAAATCAGTTTCTGTCAGTGTGAACTTCAGTTCTTTGCAAATTCTTCAACTTTACCTTTGACACTTTATAAGAAACTCTTAAGCATTTCAATAGCACTGTTCCACCTATTGTAGACATTCTAATTCAGATTGTCAAGTCAAGATTCGCAAGTCATAAAGTTGATTTTCATCACAGAGTGAAAAAAAAAAAAAAGATTACTCAGCATTAGGGCACCTCCCATCCAATAAAGTGCTTTGTTACTATTGATATGAAACAAAGTCTCAGATTTCAAATTACGTCCAATTTATTGCGAAATTCAAAAACATAAATACTGCTGTGTGGCGTGAGATCGCTCTGGCGCAGCTCAGCTCAAGAGAAGCGGCAGATAGATAGATAGATAGATTGATAGAGCAGTTGGGCTACCGCAATACTGCAAGGTTAACTTGAATTCACATTGGGTGGTGCCTTACATACTCCTTGGTGTACTCACACTAGGCACAGTTGCCTTGTACCGTGCCCGAGCGCGATTGTCCCCCCTCCCCATTCCCTCGCTGGCCTGCACTCACACTTGCATTTAAAGTACCAGGCCGGAGCACGCTTACGTCATACACAATGCAACTTTTTGTTTTGAAGAAGACCGGAACAAAAGAGCTTTTGCTAATAGACTGCCTAATAGATTTATCATTTATGCCATGCATTGATTTTCACTTGATTGCACTGCACGTGTCAGAAGAATATTACGGAGGCAGCTGACTTTGATGGAGGAATTTCCAGCTTTACTCGCAAACTACAATTCATGTTCATCAATAAGGTGAGAACCAGGCCCGTTATAAACCTAAATATACTTGAATTAATTGAAAAGTGTATCAAAGTAGTAATAGTTTGGTGTTTGCTGTATGACAGTAGCGCACAGCTGTTCAAGCTCCGGTGCGGTTAACGCTCACACTGCATGCGAACCGCGCTCAAGCCCAACCAAACCGCGCTCTGGCCCACCCTTCCAAGCGGGCCAGGGTTGACCAAACGAACCGCGCCAGGGCCTCTTGTGAGTACGCCCGCCTGCAGCCCATTAATGCACTGTATGCATTCAACTCAACAATCACGTATTGTATCAGTAGTTCACACAAGTAACCGACTTTTTTTTATATGCTTACAGCTTAAAGAATATGTTACTTTGTCTAAAATAATTATTTTTTTTCCTTCTTTGTTTGTATTTTAAATTGATTATTGATTATGTAATATTGAAGGATTTGTGTTTTTGATCCTGTCAGCAAATGAATCATTATACCCCCAACAATGGTGAAGTGAAGCTGGTACACACTCTAAATCAGTACGTTCCAAACTCACATCCCCTTGGGTGTCCATGTCAAATAGCCAGGGATACCATAGAAAATTCCTGAATTGTGAACAAATTCTATCTGGAAAACCATGGAAAGTGGTATGACAGAGTTAAACAGTGGTGTATGTATTTTCCAATTCATTTACACCACTGGAACAACAAAAGCTTTTTTTTTAAGTTCTTTAATAAAGAACCTTGATCCAAACAACAAAAAGCCTTGAACCAAACCAACCAGTTAAAAAAGAAAAACATTACAACATTTGATTTAAAAAAAAGTGTTACTTTTGATGTTTGTGTTATTGCCCCTTCACTTTCTGTAGTGCTTAATATTTTGTGAGGATTGGTGGTTGGGGTGGGGAAGTGATACATTTGAGAATTGAGATTCATATTAAATCTGTTTAAATAGCTGAATAGTCGCTCAATTGTGTAAAAAAAAAAATTGGTCCTTTTGTGCTTTTATAAAAAAATATCACAGAGAACATATAATGAATACTTCTGCTGTAGCATATATAAACATAGATATAAATAGTCTTCAAGTACGCCCTCTGTGTTTTCCATTTTGAGCTCAGGTTCTCACTTACTTTCTTATTAAGGGCATTATTGTGCTAGAGGATTGCTAGAGTTAGAACAAAACAAAAAAACCTCCTTCCTGAAGGAGAAAATATCAGTCCCTCAAGGACAAAAGAAACAAGTCAATTCATAGTCCTGTATCTCCATCCTGGCACCTTTCAATGCTTATTTTTAAAATTTTTCAGGGAAGTATTTCATGGCAGTACAAAATGAAACATGCATCTAGTTAATCCTCATTTGTGGTTGATTATTTCCTAGATTTTGTTAGCAAGCGTCATGTAAGGTAATTAAAGAAGAAAATGAGTAGCTTGCCACTTACCGAACAGACAAGTGGCTTTAAACAGTTCATCTCATCACACAGATTTCCAAATGAATTAATGACACTATCATTTGCATTTTAATACTACCATCTTACAAGGCATGCAAGGCATGGAGAACTCAAACATTCAGTTTCATAGTGCTCACAAATTTCCAGCACTTTGGTATGTGTATGTTAGACTAAGAAGAAAACTGGATGCAATTAGAAGTCTTATATGCAATTAGTTGCTGACTTACAGGACATCGTCTACTGATTTTAAACAACTGAAAATGTAAACAGAGGAAATAAGTTACACTTGGTTTAAAATACACAACACACACAATTTGGGACGATGTCAAACAAAGGCCAACAAATTTGACTACTTTAATAATAATTTTTTTGTAAATGGAATTTGACTACTTTACTAACATATTACATTATGCATATATTTACTTGTCCTCTAATTTTATTGCTCAAGTGGCCACGCAAAGCCAGTTGACTGCTTTTGGAACTATTTTTTATTGCTAGAGGGGGAAAAAAAGCATTAACTGGCTAAATTTAGTCTAAAATGCAAGTTACTAGATATTAACTTATTTATAGTTCATAAAAGCAATATAACACATTATGGTGCTGTTGTACTAAATATCAGCACTGATGTGATGACCTGTGGCCAAGCTGTGCTGATATAGAAGCACTCGTGCTTACGTACTGCTTCTAAGGTTTTTCAGCAAGTTACTGTTATTCGGCAAGATTGCATCTAATTGATCATAACTGACAGTAAATACAATTAAACTACCGATCAAGGCTTTACATACACTCACCTAAAGGATTATTAGGAACACCATACTAATACTGTGTTTGACCCCCTTTCGCCTTCAGAACTGCCTTAATTCTACGTGGCATTGATTCAACAAGGTGCTGAAAGCATTCTTTAGAAATGTTGGCCCATATTGATAGGATAGCATCTTGCAGTTGATGGAGATTTGTGGGATGCACATCCAGGGCACGAAGCTCCCGTTCCACCACATCCCAAAGATGCTCTATTGGGTTGAGATCTGGTGACTGTGGGGGCCATTTTAGTACAGTGAACTCATTGTCATGTTCAAGAAACCAATTTGAAATGATTCGAGCTTTGTGACATGGTGCATTATCCTGCTGGAAGTAGCCATCAGAGGATGGGTACATGGTGGTCATAAAGGGATGGACATGGTCAGAAACAATGCTCAGGTAGGCCGTGGCATTTAAACGATGCCCAATTGGCACTAAGGGGCCTAAAGTGTGCCAAGAAAACATCCCCCACACCATTACACCACCACCACCAGCCTGCACAGTGGTAACAAGGCATGATGGATCCATGTTCTCATTCTGTTTACGCCAAATTCTGACTCTACCATCTGAATGTCTCAACAGAAATCAAGACTCATCAGACCAGGCAACATTTTTCCAGTCTTCAACTGTCCAATTTTGGTGAGCTCGTGCAAATTGTAGCCTCTTTTTCCTATTTGTAGTGGAGATGAGTGGTACCCGGTAGGGTCTTCTGCTGTTGTAGCCCATCCGCCTCAAGGTTGTGCGTGTTGTGGCTTCACAAATGCTTTGCTGCATACCTCGGTTGTAACGAGTGGTTATTTCAGTCAAAGTTGCTCTTCTATCAGCTTGAATCAGTCGGCCCATTCTCCTCTGACCTCTAGCATCAACAAGGCATTTTCGCCCACAGGACTGCCGCATACTGGATGTTTTTCCCTTTTCACACCATTCTTTGTAAACTCTAGAAATGGTTGTGCGTGTAAATCCCAGTAACTGAGCAGATTGTGAAATACTCAGACCGGCCCGTCTGGCACCAACAACCATGCCACGCTCAAAATTGCTTAAATCACCTTTCTTTCCCATTCTGACATTCAGTTTGGAGTTCAGGAGATTGTCTTGACCAGGACCACACCCCTAAATGCATTGAAGCAACTGCCATGTGATTGGTTGATTAGATAATTGCATTAATGAGAAATTGAACAGGTGTTCCTAATAATCCTTTAGGTGAGTGTATTTGATTTAAAAAATTTTTTTTTTTTTAAATGTTATAATGGGAAATATTAGTAATTTTGTTAATTTAAAATAACTGTTCTTACAGGATCCTTCAGAAATCATTCTAATATGCTGAATATTGCTTTTTATTATCAATGTTGACAACAGTTGTAATATTTCTTTTTTTTGTGGAAACCTTGATACGTTTTAAAAGATTATTTGATGAACAGAAATGTCTAAAGAACAGCATTTATTGGGAATAGAAATCTTTTGTAACATTATAAATGTCTTTACTGTCACTTTTATGTGTCCTTGCTTAATAAAAAAAAATATTTTTTTTCAAAAAGAAAATCTTACTGAACCTACTGAACTTTTGACCAGTAGTCAAATACTGTAGTTGTTTCATCAAAGAAACCTGGAAAAAAAGAAGTGTATCAAACAGCCATTTTTTATCTGTGATAAGAAAGTTTCTTGAGCACTCAATCATCATATTAGAATGATTTTAAGGATCATGTAGAAAACAGCTACTTTACACTGTAATAATATTTCATAATATTACTGTTTGGACTGTTTAAGATCAAATAAATGTAGCCTTTGTTCTTGATCAGAATCTCCGCTAACACTTTATTTTACAGTGTCCTTGTTACACGTTACATGTATTTAACCAAAGTAATAACAGTAAATTATGCATAATTACATGCAACTAACCCTCAACCAAATCATAATCCTACCCTAACCCTGTAGTAAGTACATGTACTTAATTAATTAATTACTCAGTACTTAAATATATAATTAAACTGTAACAATGACAACATAAAATAAAGTGAAACCGAATCTTATTTCAAAAACTTTTACTGATGCCAAACTTTTAAATGATAGTATTTAAATAGGCTATATAGTTTATACAATTTCAAAACCCACATAAATACACAGAATAGCTTGGATAAGGGCAGTAAAAGAAATAGATTAGAACTAAATGATACAACAGAAAAGCAACATTGGAAAATGTGTGACAGCATTTTATTCCATTAATATTATTGTTTAGTAGTAGTAATATATCTTGTGCCAGCTCTAGACAAACCTACAGCAAGCACACATTATTTACTATTCCTGTAACGAAAGACCTTGTTGGGAAACCTGAGCCTTCAATTATGCATATCATCATATTTCAGAATGCCAGGAAACTGTTTAGGTATGCTCTTGATGTTACCTTTTCAACAGCCGCTACTGTTTGTACTTGATTATATACTGTCAAAAAAGAGGTGACAGCCAACATGCAAACTCGCTACTGGCTGGAAGCTTCACTCTGCTGAATGGCCAAATATGTAAATAAATGTGATGGCACAGTGCTTGGTAAAACAAGAATATAACAGAACAGCTTTACCCCTACCTTTTCAGGGTTGGCTGGGAGAGAGAATCTCTTGGCACACACCACAAAAATGTCAGGGTGTGGCTTGCCATTCTTTACTTCGGGATCATCTCCAAGGACAATGTGACTGAAGAGGCTGAAGAACTCTTTATGATGGCTAGTCTTCATCTCAAAGGTCACACCTGCTGAGCTTGTGCCAACAGCAATTGGAATACCATGCTTGTGTAGATGATTGACAAGCTTTGCTACACCTGAAAAAACATCAGAAAATTGTCACTAGGCTGTGTTCACACTTGGCAGGATTGGTTAGATAAGAACAAACTGTGGTTGCTCTGTTAGTGCGGTTCATTTAAAAACGTGTAAAAGCTGCCATTCCAACCCTGGTGCACAATGAACAACAAACTCAGTGCGGTTTGGCTGAAATATGAACACAACACAGACCAAAGACATCTTTGGTAAGTTCTGTCACACAATACATCATAAAAGCTAAGTAAATGATGCTAAGTGAACCAGAACTACATGTAATATTTTCTTGGTCTGGACCAAAAGTGCCAAGAGAACTACAAGTGTGAACACAGCCCAAAATTAATAACCAAGCAGTGTGACCTTGAACCATCTTCTCTTATTCATATGGTGATTTTGAGGAAAACATGCTCTAGATGATACATCTCTCCGTCACCTTTTGTTTCAAAATCAACTTCCAGTTCCAATTTTACATGGACATTACCTGGCAACAGAGAAGCTGTTGGGAATAATCGCTCCTGAATTTTTCTAGTCTCCTCCAGGAGCTCTTCGGGGGTCATGGGAAGTTCAATTTTGTCTCTTATGATCCTGGCAGCCTCCAAAGCCTTTTTTCCCATCACTGAGGACTTCACTTCCCATGTATACTGCTTACTGAACCTGTCACAGACTTCCTGGTATGCCACTGTGTACAACCTCTCTGTATCTGCAAGAGATATAAAAATAAAACATGCAATAGCAGTGAAAATTGACGCAACGGGACGAAAAGGCAGTACACTATTGCCTTATTAATAAAGAAACTGATGAAAATTACTATATCCTTTGCTTAAGAGTGGTAAACTCGCCAAAATAATTGTGCAAGTACTATAAATGTGCAACTACTGACATTAAAAAGAGCATTTTAATTACATAAAAAATAAAAATCTTTGAAACTATCAGAAACATACTCGATGAATACGGACTGTCTTTCTACTTTTGTTGAATGCAAACAAAAAGGCAAGCGCTGATTTAAAAAAAAAGTAAAAAATAGTCTCACCCACCTAATAATAATCCGTCCATATCAAACAGCACGTGTGTTACTGGTTCATAAGACATGTTTTAATCGATACGTTTGCTCTACTGTGTGGGTACACGAAACTTCATTGAGTGATACAGACATGAAAACTGCTGGACAATCAAAGTTACATAAAAAAACAACATCAACAACTCCAAATTCAGTAGAACTTCAGTTCATATCTTGCTCTATATATTTGAATGGTAAGTCAAAATGATGTGCTTTGATGAAAAAAAATATGATTTCTAGCCCCTTTTTTCTATATGAGATGCACTTTCGCGTAGGCTAATAACAACTCAGGGCAACTTTTTAACTCGCCATTCTTGTTGCAAAGGTTTATGGGAAATGTAGTTTTTCAAAGCGAACACTGGTCTAAAGCTCTTTCATTTTTTTAGAATTGTATTTAGAGAGAAAATGTATATTAACAGTAACAAAACCAAAAAACTAAATATGCATATTATATTATTATTATTATTTTGCAAACAATGTTGTCTTTACGATATAATTATATTTAGAATAGGCTGTTTATATACATAAAAATGTACAGCTGCCTTTATTGTAAGAAGGGGTTCCCTCGCACCCCTTTTCTGCTCTAAAAAAGAGCAAATAAACAAATAAAAAATAAACATATAGAAGAAGTCTGTGAAGTAGGCTACCAGTGACAATACAATCTTGTTTAATTGCAAGTGCAGTAGGTCATATTATTTAGGCCTATTCCTATGTGATTTGGCAGTTTTTCTTTTTTTTTATGAATACCTTCAAATCGTAAGACTGGGAATTAACATAATTAAATAAGTATAGCTTATTATCTCCAGCTATAACAACTACTACTAGGCAAACTTGGCAATTAAAAGTTTTTTTTTTCTTTTTTTTTCTCAATGCACATTCACTGTTAAAGTTTCCTGTCGTATAGGGTAGAGTGGGGGAAAACGCCCCCATGGGGTAAAATGCCCCCATACTGTTTTTCCCAAAATAACCACTAGAAGAAAAAAAAGATACGTTTTTGTTGTTGCTATGGACTATGTTGACCAGAGTGATGTAGAAGTTTTCACCGCAAAGCTTACACTGGTGAAGTAGCTACATGAGAGAAAACAGATTTCACGTTTCAAGTGATTAAAGCTTGTTGTTTTGCAGGACATCCCAGTTTTATAAGATATGAGAAGATCAAGGTCTGTTGTTAGGGAGTAGCCTACTTGTTATTTAAGGAAAATATAATTAGATTTTCAGAATGACAATTTCTTTTCCAAACTTAGTCTGTGGGGTAAAACGCCCCCAGCCACTTGGGATAAATCGCCCCCAGTATATTCCCACTATCATAATTACTGTAGTTACCATGTTCTGAACATCACATTCTTTGTTTTTCCATCAAATGTAATCTAACTAGGTGGTTGAATAAAAATATTTGGACTTTATATTTAAAAATGACCTCACATAAGCATCAGCTAGCTAGTTAGCCAGCCAATCGCATCAGCTAACAATATTTTTCAAAAAGGTTGATTTTTAAAATAAATATTCATATCTATCTACTGTTTTTCTGCTTGTCTTTTTCATTTTAAGCTGAAACATGCTTGTACTCTGATTTTAAAGTAAATTGCTTTGTCAGAGTGGGGACATTTTACCCCACCCTGGGAGGCATTTTACCCCACCAATTGGTACAAATTAGATTTTTGTTAAAAATGTAATAACATAAAAACTCTGGACATTTTTCATACTTGGTTTATAATTTATGTCATTGTCACTAAAAACTAGGATAATTATTCTAGACACATTTACCTTTTGTTTCACACAAAAAGTTACACAGTCCTTAAGGGGGGGCATTTTCCCCCACTCTACCCTAAAGAGAGCAGCTGTCACGTTAGGCTTTAATGATGCGCACAACGCATGAGATTCAGAAAAATAAACAGTCTTCAATAATAAATCCGGGGAGAAACTCAGAGGAACACAACCACGTTAAACCATAGACAATACTATATAGATGTATTTCAGCCTGGTTTTTGCTTTGGTTAAAATCCACACACCAACACCATTGAGGGTCATCACTCAGAAGCAGACACGCGCCAGTCCTGCACTCCATCCACATTTCACAAGGTAATTGGAAGTACAATGTAAAGTGAGAGAGCCTCATTAGGAGCAGAGGCATGTTTGGGGAGAGGGGGTTTCCTCCAGCATGGGGCAGCTAATGAGGCTATGGATTCCAGATTTAATTGGGTGTAACAGAAAGTAGCCCCACTTTCAACTCTGGCTTAGCTCTAGTCTTTTGTACTGGCTGCCTGTTGTCACAGTCACATTGAAAGCCCAGCCAGACAAGGTGTGCACTTCATGGATAGACAGAATGAGAATGTATGTCCAAAGGGGTGCATTGGACTTTACTACAAGAGAGCTGTATTTTGAAATGGCAGTCTATGGATTGTATTTTTATTTCTTTTAATACAAATATTCTCTAACAATTGTAGGTGGATCCTATCGAATAAAAGAGATGACGTTCCACATCCAGGCACTCACATAGACTTTTTAAATTTAAAAAGACTTTATTGTAGTGCAGGACTACATATTAAAACTATTCTATTCTAACTTTTCTATTACTACATACAGTGGTTAAAGTGGGATTTGGCAGGTGGGGGAACCCTCAAATTTTGCAACAGGGAAAAATTACTCATATTGAGTATCGTGGTATAGCAATACTTTTTGGGACAAGAGTGTCACTGTGGCACCAAGTATCACAATACTTATTCACTTGATATTTTAATGGTTTTATTTTGGTCCATCTACCTCTACACTGATATGATGACCATACTATGTTAAAATTGCTGAGCACCACAATATGGAACACAACCTTGTTTTTCACAATATAAATTCAAATATAAAAATGGGAAGTCCAAAACTGACTCAAATTTAACAAACCAAAATGGCTGAAGACACAACTATAACAGAAATAAATCACAACCTGGATAGACCAATTGCAAAGTCAATCAAATATCATAATTAAGAAAAAAAATTCCAATAACCAATGAATTGTTATTATTTCTTAAAAAAAAATGGTAACACTTTACAATACGGGTGCACTATGCATTAATTCAATACCTTTGCAGCTAATGATTTGAAAAGGTATCATTATATTATGACTTTACTTGTTGAGGCACATGACTATTAACTAATTCAAAATTAATTCATTAACCACAATGACATATTACTTAACAATTAGTTAATAGTCATGTGCCTCAACAAGTAAAGTCATAACATGATACCTTTGCAGATCGTTAGCTAATGATTAATTAAAGCAGACAACTGGAAGTTGAAATGCATGGCTTTGACCCATTGTAGTAATTAACATATGAATTTACACTATTAGTTAATATAATATGTTATTAGGGAACTAATACAACATGACACATTTAACTAATGACAATTTATTTATTACTTAATCTATTAATCATATATAATCTTCATTAGTTGCTGATGCAGTAATAATTAATAAATGGTTTAGTTCTTCATGAGTCTTACATTAACTCATGATTATCTGTGCATTAGTTAAGCATGAATTAATGCATATTAGTGCACCCGTATTGTAAAGTGTTACCAAAGAAATCAGCCAAATCGAACCAAATCAGAATACTACACAACCTTACTACCCTAACTATTATTGACATATCTTCATATGAAATAAGGCTATTTTTAATTCAAAGTCATGTTGTGCAGCCAACATGAAGAAGAAAAAAACAAACAAGAAATAACATCATAAAGGGACCCTTGCAGACCATAAATTCTGTGTGCATATATAAAATAAATAAAATATTTTTAAAGCCTCAGATAATTCGACCATTTTATGAAAACATATACTGTATATTCGCAAAACATGAGAGTAAATGAACAGACATGATTCATTTGTATTTTTTTTATCATAAGCACTCGCATGTTATTTACTCTTCTTTCTCTGGAACGCACATTGCATGCAGTGAGCTATTATACATCCTTCAAGCTTCTTTTTATTGGCTTCTTATCAATATTGGTAAACATACACATTACACTAACATGATGTGTGAAATTGACATAGCCCTAAATGATTACAAGGCCATCAGTCTTTGGATAAACAAACAGCATAGATTTAATCTACAGCACTCCATCATGTTGAAAAACTGTGCTGCCAGTCTGTGACATACTAGACTGTGCAGTTATACTCAGTTCTATTTTTAGATAAACTCCTCTGGAATGAGATATACTGTAGTTCTTTGCCGCACTTTAGTGTTCTGTTTGTTACCATACATATTCTATATTTGTGAGAGTTATGAATAATTGACATTTAAAGTAAACTTTTTATAAGACTCTCTGCTTGACACATCAGTCTTTCGTGCTAATGGGTATTTGCGTGTAAAGGTCAGAAGTGACATACAGCCTCATCCATTAGTCAAATACAAAGATTACAACAAACACTGTATGGGAATTACATCTCAGGTAGTGGCTCATGATAATCAAATTAAAAGTTTTGTGTTGGTAGGAAAAAGAGTTATAACAGATAAGACTAATGAAGGGACATGTCAATGCAGTGATCAAATATAGATGTGCAATTAATGGAGCTGAATAAAAAACCGAGGGAGGTAAAAGCAGACATGAGTCACAGAGCGATAAGCGTTATGTCATCCAATATGGCAAACAGACAACAATGTTTTTTTTCCTTTGAATAAGGATGGACATTTTTGAGCAAGTGGACATTTGGGGCCTCAAACCTGATTGGTGGAATAAAGAGATGTTTATGCTGAACCTACTGGTTTTCAGAAAATATGAATATGATATTCAAGATTGTTTGTTAATACAAAGTTATACAGAATAATAGTAAAATAGTAGAGTAGTCATATGTGCAAAAATAAGCAGGTACAAAATTGCAGGGTGTGTTACGAGGTAATAACAGTAATAAAAACAACACAAATTGCTGTGTGCAGATTGCAATGTCCAAATATATATATTGACTCATATTGTTTGCCTAGTTTTGTTTAAGAAAGACAATTCCTGTTCTGTGCTGTTCTATCAATCCAACAGAATACAAGAATACATGGATGGCTCATAAAAATACATGGATGGCTAAAGCAAGCATGCTTGCTTTAGTTGAGAGCATGCATTAGATGGCTCACGTCCATTTTTTTAGCAAGTCAGAATCCTATAGTCTATATTAAGATTCAGTATAGTCTTCTGTAAAATAACAAAGCAGAGTTTTTTTTTATTTGTTTTCAAGGTTTCTTTTAATAATTATAACTTAAAAAGTAATCTGACTGTAATAAAATACATTGCTGTAAGAAGCATCCCATGTGATGAAGTATTGTTTTGACACCAAGTGCACACATTTATAAACTGCTACTCCTACAGCTGAAACTGTGTCACATTCTCAAGTTACCTATAGAAACTTGACTCTGCCATGCTATGTTTCTGCCATGCTATCACCAGAGGCTCGGTGTGAAATAGTTGAGTAAATCCATTCATTAAAAGAGGTTTAGCCAGGTCAGTTTGACAGGTTCAGTGTAATGTTTGAAAAGCGATCATGAGTGAGTCAAATCATGTATGAAGGTGTGGATGTTCTTGAAGAGGGATTAATGAAAGACGGGTCTACAGCAAACAGATTAAGCACAAATTATTTGGGTTGGAATTTGATGAAATTACCAACCTGGTAAATTTACATAGATTGCACCTCCTGAGCTGACCTTGATATACACCATACATGAAACATTTTGTGTGTAGGTATATATATATATATATATATATATATATATATATATATATACCTTTTAAAACTTTGAAACATTACAATTTTTTAATGCTCACCAAGGCATGCATTCACCGCAAAAAACAACAACACAATTGCTATACATTTTGCCCTAACTTAATTTGATTGTGTACAATCCACTTAAATATAAGTCAAATTGAAGTTTACTTAATCCATTTGTGTTGAGATTACATGAATGATTTGTGTCGCATTAACTGAATTTGGGCGGGGCTTGTTAGTTCCCAGCATGCTTTGCATATAGCTAAATCAAGAGAGAGTAAATGTTGTTATTTTATTTGTAAAAGTGTTATTTTATGTATTTTTGAGCAAGATGAGAAAGGGGGAGACTTAATTGTGTTTAATAGTGTTTAATATTCAATTATGTTGGAATTATTAGAACAATTTAATATACAGTGGGTTACTACTGTGGAGAAGAGTGGAGCATTTGTTTAGGCTGTGGACTGATACAGGTAATGTTATTTCAGCTTTGCTGAAGGAGCTTTTAATGCTTAGCATTTATGATGCTAATGTGTGCTATTGCTAGATAATAGTTTGTCAACTAACTAGTGCAGTATTATAATTCTGTTGTGTAACATTAAAATATATTAAACTGAAGTGGATGAATGAATATATGAAATTGAATTGAATTGTCAGGGGGCCATATAAAATTCACTTTGAGACTACTTAATTAGGTCACCTAAAATTACTTCATTCCATAATGTTGAAGTTACATGAACAAATTATGTTTGTTTTACTTAATTGATTCATGTGGGAACGATGTACACAATTAAATCATGTAAATCCAACACACTTTTTTTTCAGTATTTATTTAATCAAAAACACAGTAAAAACAGCAATATTGTAAATTATTATTACAATTTAAAATATATATATTTTTATTTTAATACATTTAAAATGTAAATTCTGTGTAATGTATTCCTGTGATGACAAAGCTGAATTTTCAGCATCATTACTCCAGTCTATATATATATATATATATATACATATATATATTCCTTTCTGATTCTATAGTACGAAGAGAAGATATTCTCCCTTGCATAACATTTCCATAAAACAGAAGGCAATCAACATCTGAACTATTTAGATAATGCAAATGTGCTCATTAATTTGAGTAGCTGATTTGTATCGCTACTTCAGCAGTTGTTTCTAGAACTCTGAGTGGTATTGACAATCACACTCTCTGTGGAGAAAAAGTGAGGTGAAATGCTAATTCAGCAGATACAATCAATATGAAAAACCAAAGTCAGGAGACTTTGCAAAAACATTGCAAACGCTACCCTAGTGAGTCTATTGTGAAGGGGATATCCATGTGTGAGTGTGTATACAAACACTGTGAAAATGTATTTGTGAACACATAGTCTCTAAAATCTAGTGTGCAAAACTGGGCCAGACAGGTTAAGAAGTTCATAAAACGTCTCTCAAGTCTTTAAATTAGAATTTTTTTTAAACAGATTTTCAACATCTGTGTCTTATCACTTCTACAACTGTTACATACCTGATCAGGGGTCTTCTCCATTAGTCTCAGTAAAAATGTAAAAGCCTGAAGTGCAAAAGACCCTTTGATACACTTTGAGTGCATTGGATCTGGGTTTTCTAGGTCTTCTTTTTTTATTAATTGGCAAAAAATCCTCAAAATTTAAATCCAAGATTGTGCCAAACATATTTAACAAAGCAGGGTCAATACATTACATAAAATTATACTACATTTATTGATTTTTTTTTGTTGTTGGAGGCCTTATCATTTTTTTTTACTCAACTGCAAAATACAGCCTGGAGGGTGAAAAGAGAACTTACTCTAATTTTCTCAAATAAAGAAAGACACTGTGTCATTTCTAGTATAAGTAGGGTGAAACAGAACAACAGTTATACACAGCGAGAACTGACAAAGAACAAAACTAATTAACCAGGTAAACATCAGGTGCAAACAATAATCAGACAAAGTAAAAAAAAAAAGGAAACTGACTGAAAACACAGGTAACTGAACTAAACTAGTGAAAACCCAAGCAGACAAAGAACCCATAGGTACAGAGAAGGGTGGGAGAGGGCTTAGGCAGGGGACGCAGAGCCGGAACACAGGACCCCTAGCAAGAGGGCCAGGACGCAGGCCCACAGCGGAGGGGGGGGGGGGGGGGGGGGGGGGGGAGCCATGCTAGAGGCTTGGCAGTTGGAACCAGGGGATGACTGACCAAGATTAAGCTGCAAGCTGTGGAGACCCAGGTGAAGAAAATGAACAGCAGGGACCAGGTGACACAGAAGGTCCTGGAGAGCAGGGTGGAGCTACAGCAACAAGCAACCGAGGTGGAGCCAGGGTGACTAAGGACTGGGACGAAGGCAGAGTGACTGAGGACCAAGGTGGAGCTGGAGGGAAAGAGGAGCACGCTGGAGCTGAAGGGGTGGAGGAAGCACAGCTGAAGTCTCGGAAGACCATGGCACAGGTAGAACGATGACTGACCAAGGCGACGAGGAGACGAGGAGCTAAGGCAAAGCCAATTGCTTGAAAGGCTGAGGTGGAGTTACGGGCCTGAAGGTTCTAAGCAGAGCTAGTGGGTCGACACTCCAGGGCTGGACTGGCATGTTAACAGTCCGAGGCGGATCCACGATGGGTAGATCAGGTAGAGACAAAGGGCTGGATTGAGACAGGCAGGGCTGAAGGACTAGGCAGTGCAGATAGGGGTTCACAGGGGTTTTCTTGGGCGATACAGGACAGACAAAAGTTTCAGGACGACCCTCTTCGATGCAAAACAGGCAGACATCTCACTTGGCTGACTAGAAACATGCAGAAGTTGGGAGTGGGAAGCAGGGCGGTAACACAAACTCAAACAACTCGGTGCTGAGTGCAGAAACAGGCTTGGTGCAGGGAAACGAAACAGACAGGAAATACTCACTTTCTCAAATGATCAGTGCCTCTTCTTCTGCCACTGTTCGGGGGGTGGGGCTCCACGTCATTCCCTCAAACTCCACCAAACTCCACTGCTGTTAGCTCACCAGTCCAGCCCTGGAGTGTCAACCCACTAGCTCTGCCTAGAATCTCCAGGCCCATAACTTCCCTTCAGCCAGTCGAACAGCTCTGGCTCTGCATCTGCTGTGGGCTCAGGCTAGTCTGTTGCTGGGCTGGTGGCTGTGGCTAGGGCACTGTTCCTCTCCTCACTCTCCCTAAAGGATGTAGAGGGATCCACACTGCAACAACCCCCATGTATTTCTGGAAGTTCCCTCGAGGTCCCTCTGCGGGCAGGCGTGGACAAGTTTGATGATTCAAACCCACCCGAAAAAATAGGCAGAAGCTTTTGTCTTCATAGTAAACAAAGGGGAGCAGGTCTAAATACCTCTGCATATGGGCCTCAAGGGACTGATCCCCATGGGAGAGAAGGAGAACTTTCACTGCCACTGGCATGTTGTGCTTCAGTTCTTCTGTAATGAATAGTTGCAATAAAGATGAGGGAACGGATCTATTCACAGCAGTGTATAACTGAACTGAAAATACTCAGACCTAGAAACAGAACAACCGGTGTACACGCAATGAGAACTGACAAAGAACAGGGAAAAAAACACAGGGCTTAAATACACAGTCCAAACTAATTAACCAAGTAAACATCAATAATTAGGCTATGACCAAGGAAACAAGCTGAAAACATAGAAAACTGAACTAAACTAGTGAAAACCCACCAAAACAGACAAAAAAGACAGATAATCCCTTACCAATGACATTTAAATGTCAGAAGTCTCCCTCCATGTCAACAACACTAAATGGGCCCCAGTAAATTTGTACAGCAAATCCATTACTGTGAAAAAAAAAAAAAAAAAGAAACTATGTCTAATAGAATTTATAACAAATTGCAAGAAATGTATGCCACTTTATTGAATGTATTAAATTGTGTGTGTAAGGTTGTTGGCAGGGCTTACAGTAAAAAAAAATAAAAAAATCCATCGGTTCACTCTGAGCAGAATCAGTATTTTAACGTTTCTGTTAATGCATTCTTTCTGTAACATAATCGTTCTGAAAACGGTTTGATAAGAAAAAATACAGGTTAATAACATTATTTTATTATTATAATTTTTTTTTTTTGCCTATACTTTATACCATAGCTTGAATTGAACTTTATATTAAGAGCTTGTGACTTACCTTCGTAACTCACTTTCAAACTGTCAGCAAAACCTCCACCCGCCTCAATTGTGAATTATGTCCTGCATGCATTTGGAGACTCTGCTTGCTTGCAGTGCAAGGCTAAATAAAAAAACGATACTTTGAATAAGTACAGAGTTTTCTTTATTCAAAACACAATATGTGTAAAGGTTAATGTTTTATGCATTTGAGGAGCAGAGAAGAGTGTCTTTGGTATTTGCCATCTATAATGCATTACACTTATAATGCATTATACATAGAAAGTGTTACCATAACGGTAAATCTTCACTGTCACTTTTTCATCAATTTAATGCATCCATTAATTTCTTTCAAACATTTTACTGACCTCAACATTTGTGTAAACAGTCAATTAAGATTATTTTAATATTATTGAGTAATTTAAATGAAAGCAACCATCAAAATATGTCTTAAAAGTCAGTTTAAAAATAATTTCCAGTGATTAGATATTGAATCTTAAATAACTATGATGACATTCCAAACCTTATCTGGCCTATTTTACCTGACATTCCCTGGAAGAAGACATACATTTCCCCGGCATATGGGAAAACATAAAAGTAAGAATGACTTACAATTTAAATGTGTTATAACTTGATGTTTTATTGACAATACATTTCATTTTGAGAAAATGAAATAGTCATAATCAGATTTTTTTACATGCATAACCTCTCGCTTTAATACAGCTGTTCAAGAAGCCACCATTTCACATGGACCGATAAGCAGAAAGGGAGTGTGACAGGAAACAAACAGTCATTGGGCACATGGGAAATCACAGGCATGTCAGATACGCCTCATACCACATCCAGAAGAGAGTGAAATCATAAAGATGTGTGGAGTTAGGCCTTAATTCAGTATATGAGAGGGCAAATGACACGTGACCTACACATATTAAAAACTACTGGTGCATTTAACAGTCATCTCTCACTGCGACAGATTAGAGATGCAGTAAGATGTTCCAGGGAATGTGTGTTTTTGCGTAGTTTGTGCCGACACGTATACACACTGAACCCCATAAACACACTGATTACAAAGATGAGGTTGGATTTTAAAAGGTATGTCTGTTTTGTTCTCAATTGTACAAATGGCAGACATTTTGCAAACACACATGAATACACACACTGCATGTACATGCATACACACTCCTTCAAACTAATTGAACAGACGGAGGTCTGCGGCACTTGAAATTTAAGAGTACTTTCATCTCTACACTAATGATAATAATGGTGATTATGACTCTTGACTGTGGCTTCTCTTGATTTTTAATTACAGACTCTCTTCCCGATTTAACAACATGGAGGGGAATAAGGCAGAGTGTGAGCCGCGTTAAACAGCACTGGGAAGGAGTGTGTGGTGCTGGAATCTCGGAGGGCATGTTACAGGACATGAACTCACATAAAAACAAGTGCAATAACATGATTGCATAGATGTTAGTAGAAGAAAAAACACAAGCGACAGGACTTAAAGGTACATTCAGTCACTTTTTTCCCACAGTAAACATTTTTTCCCATTATTAGTACTCCTGAAAAAAATATGAGATGGAGACTCCAGTCATATAAGCAACTAAAAGCTGATACATTTTACATGGAGCCACCATTTTGAAATCACATGACCAGCTCAATGCTACTTGGTATATTTTTTGATAATCATCAGGTGTGTAAGAGTGTAGTATATTTTTTTCTGCACAACAATAATTGAATCTTTAATGACGGAATAAGTGCAATTCACCTTTATTCCACAAGGTGGCAATGTCTGATACACAATGATCAAGTGACGTTTCACTCATAGTTACTGCAGACTGAAAACGAAACAATAGGTGTAATGTCACTGTCACTTGATGATGAATCTGGTGAAGAAGCTGTCAGTGATCATATTGATTTTGAAGATGTTGAAAATGATAGTTTTGAGAATATGTTTGAGATCGTGAATATGAGCCAGATGCTGAATGTACTGGGAAATGAGCTCTGACAAGGACAGTGGTATAAAACATCTGCTCAAACTGAACCCTTCCAAGCTCCAAAAGGTAATAAAATATATTTTAATTTATTCTTCTGTAATTGTTAGACTAATTTCAGGAGAGTTTTATATTATTGCGACAGGTAGAGATCCATCTGTGTTAGATATAAATCCGGGTCGCTAAAGACCCGAATATGTAAGAATGATTGGTGAAAAAGTCATGCATTAAGAGTTAAATATAATTTTAAGTAACATAAAATAGATTGAATTCATAGGAACAGGAATTTAGCATGAGAATAGAACATTTTTTTTATGTATGTGTATTTGTGTAATTACATCATGTTATCACATATAGTGCAAATAGCATTTAAAATGGAAAATTCATGTTTTTTTTGTAAGACATCTCTTTCTTCTTGTTAACTTACACCCATACACACTCCACAGAACTGCATACATTTCACAGTAAATGTTTGTAAAAGCCCATCAACCTTGAGAGAGAAACAGAGCTCACTTACCATACAGGATCTGGTTTCCTCCATATTGACTTTAATAGGGAACAGAGACACAACAGAGGTTACAGTAAACTGTGTGCCCAGGACGAGCCACATTTTGCGTTGCAGTCATTATGGTGTCAGACTTCACTATAACACAGCCAAACATATTGGACAGCCCACAGAGTATTCATTCAAGGTCAAGTTATATGAAGCCAATGACAAGTTATATGACCATGCTAGATTTTTTCTTAGAACTAACTTCACTTGTATAGCAATTTTTTGTAGATACTGTATATAAATCCAGTTTCCCCTCGTCAGGGTCCTGCCACCTTGATTGGTCTTGTTCTTATGCTGGTGACAGGATCCCGACACTGATGTGTTTGTGTGAGCTTTGCTTTGCCCTTTGCCTTTGCCTTTGTCTTTTCCTTGCTTTGGCTTTGCCTTGCCGGTTTGTTTTCCCCCACCGGGCACTTTGTTTTTTGTTT
Source organism: Rhinogobio ventralis (assembly GCA_039654625.1). Taxonomy (NCBI): domain Eukaryota; kingdom Metazoa; phylum Chordata; class Actinopteri; order Cypriniformes; family Gobionidae; genus Rhinogobio; species Rhinogobio ventralis. The sequence goes on along the minus strand of CM077195.1, from coordinate 25,868,837 downwards.
TCTTTTTGAATAATACAAGCCCATATTACTCTGCATCTTTGAGTCGTTGCTTGCCTTCATCTCAACCTGACACCCTCAAGCACCCTTTAGCACATTAACTTTTGACAACCAGAAAGTTGGCAATTATGTTTTTTCTTCGTTTTAACCAGTGTGCATGTCCATTGGTTTGATATTTTACTTTTATGCAATTACATTGAAATATGTTTTAATTGTGGATTAACTGTCCAAGTAATTTTAGCGTTCCTGTACGTCACCTCTGACTGCCAATTAAAATCTATAGTCTTTAATTAGACGTGCATTAGAAGTGAACAGTAGAAGTATTAGAAGTAACAGTTCAGCACTTCACTGACGGATTCAAGATTTACACCCACATACATACATATTAACAAATGCTCTACACATTCATGCACTTTAATAGATTTGCTTGTATCTACTCTGTTGGTTATACTTGCAAAAAAATATTTTTGTCTTCCATTTGAAACTGAACTGATTAATAACACAGCCTTCACACTCTGATACCTCAAGCCAGATTACTTTTGCGTAGAGCTCAGTGATGGCTTCATTTAAATGCAAAGTCATTCAGCTGAAGATTGTGACAATGCACAAAAGAGCAGCTCTGGCCTCAGCAAACCGTAAAACACGATAGACAAAAGGTTTGACAGGCCTCTGGAGCACCATAGGAGTATGGGTAATTGGTCTCTGTTGCTTTCGCCTCAGCCCAATTAAGTCCTCATGCTCTTACAGGTACACACACACACACACACACACACATGCTCTTATACCCAGGCATCTGAATAAAGCTCCAGAACTGCATATGAGATAATGGTCTCAATGGTAGTCAGTCACTTGAGGTCTCACAGGCAGTCATGTACTGACAGAAACATAGACACACTGGAGCCACAATAGAAGTGGATCTACTTTATATCAATGGCAATCCAATAGCAAAGAACACTGAACTTTTGATTGTGGTTTGCTTTTAAATTACTGATTTATTTGATTATGTGTATTTGTTTGTTTTTATACTCACAAAATTAAGAAATTAAGACTTCTTATTCAGCAAAGATGTATTAAATTGATCAAAAGTGACAGTAAAGACTCCCACATTCTATGAATATCTCTTATTGTAACAAGAAGGACCTTATTCCGTAATCACACTGAAATCCAAGTATCATCAGTGTCACTATAACACTTGTCACTGCAGATTAGCTTTAACAAGCACATCTTAAGCTGCCATAATCGCTATCCCTCTTCCCAGACACATGTGAATCAAAGCAGAAATGCAACAGCATCACCAGTCACCTAATGGCCCCAACCCATCATTTTATAGCGGTGTAAGTCCTCACTGAAGCTATAACATTAATTGACTTGAGCTCCATTTACTCATGAAGCTCAATTAATTTATGCCGGTTGGAGATGCCATGCTACATGCCGTGCTGTGGATCAATACATTTTAGCCTTTGTTCTCTGGATTTGATTGATCATGTGTGCATTGACTTTGGATGTGCTCTCCATCAGAGCTCTGATGGTGGTCATATATGGAGGGGTTTTTCATGGGATTGGATGTGGGTAATGCTTTTTAATTAAATTGACTGTGAGAAGAGTGACATTTTGTTGATGAAAGTACATGGGGAAAAGGATATGATGATTGCGAACGTCATCAAGTGTTTTAGTACATACTATAAATGATAAAAAAATAAATATGAAATAATTTAATTCATTTAAATTTTTAACCTAAAGTATGGAATTCCATTTCTTGTTCTAGATTTTCTTCTCTGGCTTTTAGATCACCCATCTAATTCTAATTCTTTAATCCATTTTTTTTATCATTTTGCACTCAAAAGACCCACATTAATGAGTCTGGACACATACCCACAATTCTGTTCAGTTTACACATGGGGCAACAACCACAAAAAATAAACATGTCTGTTATTAATAAACAGCTAAATCAGAGAACTAAAGTGTCCCGAAAAGGATGAAAAAAAACAACAGGGTGCCTTGCAACTAAGGGATATGCAGCTCCTTTAAAGTCCCTCCAATAGACATTAATTTGCATACACAGAAAAGGTTTTGATCATTAAATCACACAGATTTCTTTGGAAAAGTCAGTTGGAGCTGTAGTCTTCATGATTCAATGCATAATGCAGTTAGTTGAAGAGATTTATTTTCTGCTCTTATCTGTTGAAAAAAGTTGACATTATATTTATATATAAGTACTGTCAATTGATTAATCGGAAAAAATTAACTAGATTAATAAATAAAAAAATCTGTAATTAATCGCAATTAATCATGGGTTTTTATATTTTTAATATATTTTATAATGTAAAAATGTCTCAGTAGAAAATGTAGAAAAAACAAAGACAGTATATTTTAAATACTTGTTTAATGGCAACTTTTTATGAATGAAGGCCAGTATCACTGATACTAATACTGCTACTGATGTCTTGATGAAAATTATTTTTCCTCCAATTTTAAACATTAATTGAAGCCATTCAACATTACAGTGTAATTGAAAGCGCTAATTTTTTAAAAATATTTTACATTTATTAGGTTTCAAAAAATATATCAATTTTTAATTTAAGTGAACTTAAAACAATCCTTACATAAACCCATAATTAATGTCATATTTACCTGTGCCCTTTCTACCTGTCTAATAGGAAATATACAGAAATTGAATACATTTATCAAACATGACTCTTTACGTTCATTTAAGACTTTATTTAGGTAATTTAAGACTGCTCTTATGAAGATACTTGATAAAACTGACATTTTGGCATAATTGGGTGTGTCATAGTTAATGTTGAAGCATGATAGAGAATTCAATTCTGGTGTTTCTACCCGAAAGACTCAGGAGGCGAGAAAAAATTTGAATAAGATTTATTTAAAGTTTGTATACAAGCAGTATCGAATAGATGAAATGATAAAGTCCATAGGTCGAACTCGTAGGGTAGCGGATGCTTGCAGTTCCTGCCTTAAGATGAAGTCAGGGGTGGAGCCTACCCCTGATGTATGCAAAGTGACTGAACTGGTGGTGGTGGGGAGAATTGGGGTGAACACCGGCGTCAGTATCTGCGAAGTAGTAATGGGTGGGAACAGAACTTAAATACTACAGATGACGAATAATGATTGGCTAGATAGACAAGTAATGAATGATGTGACATTTGAGTCTTCCAGTTAGAACTATGCTAGAGCTCCCATTTCTACCCAAAAGACTAGAAAACATTTGATCAAGATTTATTTATAGTTTGTATACAAGTAATATTGAATAGATGAAATTATTCTTTGGTGTAGTCCACAGTCCGAATCCGGTGGGTAGCAGATGCTATTAACCCTAACCCTAACCCAAACCAAACCCTAACCCTAACCCTAACCTAACCCTAACCCTAACCCTAACCTAACCTAACCTAACCCTAACACTAACCCTAACCCTAACCCTAACCCTAACCTAACCCTAACCCTAACCCTAACCATAACCCTAACACTAACCTAACCCTAACCCTAACCCTAACATAACATAACATAACATAACATAACATAACATAACATAACATAACATAACCCTAACCCTAACCTAACCTAACCCTAACCTAACCTAACCTAACCTAACCTAACCTAACCTAACCTAACCCCTAACCCTAACTAACCCTAACCCTAACCCTAACCCTAACTCTAACCTAACCTAACCCTAACCATAACATAACATAACATAACATAACATAACATAACATAACCTAACCTAACCTAACCTAACCTAACCCTAACACCTAACCCTAACCCTAACCCTAACCCCTAACCCCTAACCCTAACCCTAACTCTAACCTAACCTAACCTAACCTAGCCTAACACCTAACCCTAACCTAACCTAACCTAACCTAACCCTAACCCTAACCTAACGTAACCCTAACCTAACACCTAACCCACCCTAACCCTAACCTAACCTAACCTAACCTAACCCTAACACCTAACCCTAACCTAACCTAACCTAACCTAACCTAACCCTAACACCTAACCCTAACCTAACCTAACCTAACCTAACCTAACCCTAACACCTAACCCTAACCCTAACCCTAACCTAACCTAACCTAACCTAACCTAACCTAACCCTAACCTAACGTAACCCTAACCCTAAACCCCTAACCCCTAACCCCCAAAAGAACTGCTAAATCGTCTCGGTTACGTATGTAACCCTCGTTCCCTGAGGAGGGAACGGAGACGTAACGTCAGTGACTGACGAAATGGGGGTTTCGCCTAGAAGCCTATCATCTTCGAGATCTTAGAAAATGCCCAATGGCAGGCCAATGCCATGGGCATGCGGAATTTGCATAGCGTAGCTCCGCCCCACAACGTGGGTATATAAGGAAGTTGCATTATGTTTACCTGCTGAGGAGCCAAGACTGAACTCCCGGCCGTTTCAGCGGTACAGCGGTTGTGGCAGAGGGACGTTACGTCTCCGTTCCCTCCTCAGGGAACGAGGGTTACATACGTAACCGAGACGTTCCCTTTCGTTCAGTCACTCCGAGTAACATCAGTGACTGACGAAATGGGGGTCCCAATTCAATCACGCCACTCGGCTGTCGTCCAGTGCCCTGTGTAAGTGTGAGCTCCCTGTCATAAGCTAGTACGGACGAAGGACTCCAACTTAGCACAGGAATACCAAGTTACACTGGGAAGCATATTCCAGGTGGAAGTATGCGCCAAAATGCCTACCAGTAGGGAGGACTTAAGGAGACACATATGACCCGCGAGGGGCTGCATATGGAGGAACTATGGGGTAACCAGCCGAAGGTGGAAAATTTTACCCCCAGGGGAGGCAAGGGCTTGCAGAGGGAAATACACATGCTCGGAGAGGCTTACAGTGGAAATACACATGTGGGGGTCGTAGGGGAAACCATGCACACGGTGGCACCTAGCCTGACACGAGGGCCTGAGCGAGTGGGCAGACGCACTGGTGTCGGCATCGACAGTGCTGGAGGAACTCAGGGTTTCGGGAAACTACCTGAGGAAAAAAATCGCACGTATCCCGTCCGTGGAGAGGAATGGCGAGCAAGCGAAGACACCTGAGCCTAGCTCATTACCGGCCACTTGTAGAGGCGAGTACATGAGAGGACACTGGCTCCACTCGGAGATTATAGAATCTGGCGAATGTTTTGGGTGTCGCCCAGCCTGCAGCTCTGCAGATGTCTGTCAGCGAGGCGACATGCGCTAGAGCCCAAGAGGAGGCCACACTCCAGCTGCGTCTGGTAAGCCAAGACAATGGCGTCCACTATCCAGTGAGACAACCTTTGCTTGGAGAGAGCCTTTCCCTTCAGCTTCCCACCATGACAGACAAAGAGCTGGTCTGAGGTCCTGAACACTGCGTTCTGTCTACGTAAGCACGGAGGGCGCGTACTGGACAGAGCAGTGCCAAGGCTGGGTCTGCCTCCTCCAAAGGCAGCGCTTGCAGGTTCACCCCTGGGGGAACCTTGGGCACATATCCAGGCCGGGGTCTCAGGATCACGTGAGAGTCGTCCGGCCCGAATTCTAGGCACGCTTCGTCAACCCGAAAATGCCTGCAGGTCCCCTACCCTCTTGATGGAGGCCAAGGCGATCAGGAGCGCTGTCTTCATAGACAGGACTGATCGCAAAGGATGCAGAGCATCTAAAACTACTGAGAGGTCCCAAGAGGGTACGAGGGGAGAGCGAGGAGGATTCAGTCTCCTCGCTCCCCTCAGGAACCTGATGATCAGGTCGTGCTGACTTACCTGTTTCGTCTCCACAAGGTCGTGGTAGGCGGATATTGCGGCCACATATACCTTGAGGGTGGAAGGAGACAGCCTTCGTTCCAACCCTTCCTGGAGGAATGAGAGCACAGACCCGATCGGGCATTTCCAGGGGTCTTCTTGGCGAGAAGAACACCAGGTGACGAAGAGGTTCCACTTCAACGCATAGGCGTGTCTGGTAGACAAGGCCCTAGCGGGAAGTGATGGTAGCCACCACCTGAGGTGGTAGGGTACTCAAACCTACCGTGTCCCGTCCAGGAGCCACACGTGGAGGTTCCAAAGATCGGGACGCGGGTGCCAGAGGGTGCCCCGTCTCTGAGAAAGGAGGTCCTTCCTCAGAGGTATGGACCAGGGAGGGGCTGTCGCAAGGAGTAAGAGTTTGGAGAACCAGGTCCGGCCGGCCAATATGGGGCGACCAAAAGGACCTGCTCCTTGTCCTCCCTGATCTTGCACAGAACCTGTGCGAGAAGGCTCACTGGGGGGAACGCATATTTGCAGAGGCCCCGCAGCCAGCTGTGCGCCAGAGCATCCGCGCCGAGGGGGCCCTCGGTTAGGGAATAAAACAGGTGGCAATGGGAAGAGTCGTGGGAGGCAAACAGATCTACTCTGTGCGTCGCAGAACTGTTCCCAAATCAGCTGGACCGTCTGGGGATGGAGTCTCCATTCTCCCGGAAGTGGCTGAAGCCGTGAGAGCTCATCGGCTGCACGGTTCAGGGTTCCTGGGATATGGACAGCACGAAGGGACCTCAGATGCTTCTGACTCCATAAAACGAGATGGCGGGCGAGTTGAGACAGACGGCGGGAACGTAGACCACCTTGGCGGTTGATGTACGCTACTGTGGCCGTGTTGTCTGACCGGACTAGTACGTGTTGACCCCTGAGCAACGCTAGGAAGTGGTGCAGGGCGAACCGTACTGCCAGCAACTTGAGGCAATTGACATGCAGGAGGCGCTGGGGTCCTGTCCAGGAGCCCGTGGCAGCATGTCCATTGCACATGGCACCCCAGCCCGTGGTGGAGGCATCTGTTGATACAACATGAGGTTCGACCACGGGGTGAGGGTCTGCAGGCAGGCCAGAGTCACCGGGACCCGGAGCGTGCCCGACTGCCATGCCCATCTCGGGACTCGATCGCGAAGCCAGTGCTGAAGCGGTCTCATATGAAGCAATCCGAGCGGCGTTACCGTGGCTGCAGTTGCCATATGCCCCAGGAGCCTCTGAATAACTTCAGTGGAACCGCACTCTTGCTCTCGATTTGACAGAGGCAAGTCAGCAGTGACTACGCGCGTTCGCTCGTAAGCTGCGCGCACATGGCGACCGAGTCGATATCCATACCGAGAAAAGAGATCCTCTGCACGGGGCAGAGTTTGCTCTTCTCCCAGTTGACCCGAAGGCCCAGACGGGCTAAGTGCTGGAGCACTAGGTCTCTGTGTTCGCACACCTGCTCTCGAGAGTGACTCAGTATGAGCCAGTCGTCGAGGTAGTTCAGGATGCGAACCCCGTGTTGCCTGAGTGGCACAAGGGCTGCCTCGACAATCTTCGTAAAGATGCGAGGGGAGAGAGCTAGCCCGAATGGGAGGACCGGGTACTGATATGGGAGTAGGCGTCCTTCAGGTCGATCGCTGCAAACCAATCTGCTGGACAAACGCATTCGAAAAGGCGTTTCACTGTCAACATCCTGAACGGAAGCCTGTGAAGGGATCGGTTCAGGACGCGCAGGTCCAGGATCGGTCGTAACCCACCGGTTTTCTTGGGTACAATGAAGTAGGGGCTGTAGAAACCGGACTTCATTTCGGCTGGAGGGACAGGCTCGATCGCACCCTTCGCCAGCAGGGTAGCAACCTCCGCACGCATGACTGGGGCATTGGGCCTCACCATAGTGTAGCGGACTCCCCGGAAGCGGGGAGGAGCCTGAGCGAAATGAATCGCATAGCCGAACCTGATGGTCTTCGCGATCCAGCGAGACAGCCCCGGGAGCTCTAGCCAGGCTCCCAAGAACTGCACCAGTGGGGACATGCGAACCACAGGCGTACCCCGGGTGGGGCAGCGAGACGCCGTGACCGGCCCAGACGTGGGAGGCGTAGCGTCCCGGTGTGGGGGCACGGTCATCAGCCGCGTCCTGACAGAGGAGACCAGGGAAGGACGTGCGTTCCACTGGGGTCTGCTCTGAGAGGAGACTGGCGTCAGAGAGGGACGAGAGTGGCGTGGCTCGGGGGCGGCGCACACTGCCGTGCACGGTCTCTGGGTGCTCAGAGATGGGTGCTAGTTCTTACTACATATAGGCAAGTTTCTCCCCCGGCCCTCCACCGGGGGAAGGAGTGGCCCTGCTACCATTTCCTTGAAAGAACTGCCCATCCCTGAGCTGTCCGTGTCAGGAGCGCCGCTTAGCCTGGCGCAAGGCGGGCTGCGGGGCTGGGGAGCGGACAGGGGCGCCTTCCTGCGACCACCTCCACAGCGCGGCCCGGAAAACTGGCTGCTGCTGGGGCCGGGCGGGAGGGGTGGAGCCGCAGGAGGGCGCCCTCGGCGGCAACCAGACTGAGGCGACTGAGCCGGCAGCTGAGTGAGGCAGCAGCTGGCCGCCGGGGCAGTACATGTTTCATGGCTTCAGTCTGCTTCTGGGTGGCCGAGAACTGTTGGGCGAAGTTCTCAGCCGTGCCGCCGAAGAGGCGAGCCTGGGACATGTGAGCGTTGAGGAACCGGGTTCGCTCAGCCTCTCTCATATCGACCAGGTTGAGCCACGTCTCTCCTGGACCACAGCTGTGGACATCACCTGGCCCAGGGAGCGTGCGGTCACCTTCGTCGCCCAGAGGGCGAGGTCAGTGGCGGCACGCAGCTCATTTCTGAGCCCTGGGTCAGCTCTACCCTCGTGCATGTCACATAGCATCCGGGCCTGGTAGGCCTGAAGGATGGCCATGGCATGCAGAGAGGCGGCGGCCTGCCCCGCAGCTCTGCAGTACCTCGCCACCGAAGTAGACGAGAATCTACAGGCCTTGGAGGGGTGCTTAGGATCACCGTGCCATATTGAAGCACTCTGTGCAAGAGGGGGTGTGGCCCGAGGAATAGTCGTCTGGGTTTATGCCACACCGCAGCCCTCAGGTCACCCTGGCCACCAGCCAAACATCCCATCACGTGGAGAGGATAATGGGGTGTGGCAGAGGGGACTCTACCTCATTGAGTCTCGACCGTGATTGCAACTGAGCGTCAACAGGGGGGACCCCAGTGTACCCTTGACCGCGGCCCCATCGAGGGCAGAGAAGGCCCACCCAAAGACCAATCATCCCCCGAGATGACATGGCTGTCAACTCCGGGTCGGACTCGGGCAATGCTGACACACCCGAAGGCGGCAGCATAGCCGAATCTTCATCCCCAGAGGACTCCAGCCCACCTTGAGATGCGGCGATCGACATCTCGTCGTCATCTGGAGCACCGAACGAAACACGCGGGGTGTCCGCAGATGGTCCCGCTGCTTCAGTCCGACCACTCGCGGGTAGCGGTGTGCGAGTGGGGGGTGTGGCCCGAGGAATGATCGTCGGGGTTAATGCCACACCCTAACCCTCAGGTCACCCTGGCCACCAGCCAAAGTACCATCTCCTTGGAGATGGTAGATTGGGGTGTGGCAGAGGGGACTCTCTTCCCTTTACAGGGGTCATTGAGTCTCGACCGCAACATCGCGATGGTCATGTTCCCGCAGTGAGAACATGACTCATCCACAAACGCTGCTTGAGCGTGCTGAAGCCCAAACACGTCAAGCACGTCAAGCTGATGATAACTCAGAAGGCTTGAGGAGTGAAGAGAGAGATACTCTTGGCTCTGAAGCAAAAACATAATGCGATGTTGCCAGCTTACTTCCTTATATACCCACGTTGTGGGGCGGAGCTACGCTATACAAATTCCGCATGCCCATGGCATTGGCCTGCCATTGGGCGTTTTCTAAGATCTCGAAGATGATAGGCTTCTAGGCGAAACCCCCATTTCGTCAGTCACTGACGTTACTTGGAGTGACTGAACGAAAGGGAACAAAAGATACCCACCCATTGGGAGATTTTTTGGATGAAGTGCCTAAAATATTTGCAAAGAAAATAGATTATATTATTAGAATATTATTAGAATACTTATTATTCACCAAAATTGCTGAATATCGTGTCCATTGTTTTCAGACATAACAGTCATGTTATTTAATATTTGAATGTTCAACTTTTCTGTACATGGGGTGAAAGAAAGAAGGATGAGTTGAGCAATTTAATAAATAGCAAAAGAGTGGAGTATAAGTAAAAAGTGTCCACAGTGTTAGTGTAAGAGGTGCTAGTGTGTGAAAGAGCAAGTGCCAAGTGATGTGATTTATGTAGTTTTGTGTCAGTCTAGTGAAATGTGCCTCTCTCCTAAAAATTAGCCACCATTATGGTGATACTGAAGACAGTGACAGAGATCCTGCACCCAAGAAGGCACCAACACCATCAATTCAACATCGGCCATCTTCAGGACCCTCATTAACGTCACTATGGTAAATATAACCAGTATTTGTCCGATTGTGGAAATCAATTGTTAAACTATTAAATTGCTGTTTTTTAGAACTCTTCTGTTCCAAATGTCACTAAAATATCTCCCTTATAACCCTTCCCTTATGCTTTATGATTATTGTTTAGCAACCAACCAACTCCAGGGCCATCCTACTTTGCCCAACTTCCACTCCAAAAAATTCAGTGAGATGGCAACCAAGGCCATTATGGCTCATAAGTATTATATATAGATGCCTTTCACTCAGTCTTTACTTAATTACCACTTTCTCATTCATTCACTCACTACTCACTCCAGACCACCTTAGTCACATTTATTATTATTTATTTGTGCAAGCATTTTACTTCATGTAACAAAGAATCTTTGAATATTGAATCTAATGTTTACTCTTTGTTTCTTTGCTTTGTGTGCTTTTTGTACGAGCAGTGAGGAAGGATCGCATGTCTGACAAACTCACCGACATGGATATAAATCAATACGCCATCAGATGGTTTAATCTGGCTTGCGACCGCGGGGGTGGCCGCCGTGCCCGGTCACACCCAACTAATGAGCAGTAAATATATGTGCAGTGTTCACATTAGGTTTTACTTGGTTTTGTATTTTTTTGTAATTTGAATAATTAACATTGATCTTTAATCATATGATTGTGTTGGTTTGTATTGTTTTTTTTTTTTTGTGCATTTGGATTCATGTCTACAGATGGTTGCCTTTTAGTTTAGTTTGACACAACTTGCATATAGTGTGGCTCTTGTCAAGTCAAGTCAAGTCAACTTTATTTATATAGCGCTTTTTACAATGCAGATTGTTTCAAAGCAGCTTCACAGTGTTAAACAGGAAAATAATACAACTGAATTTGATGTCATCTAGTTTATTTCAATTATCATATACACTCACCTAAAGGATTATTAGGAACACCTGTTCAGTTTCTCATTAATGTCAAGTCAAGTCAAGTCAAGTCAAGTCAACTTTATTTATATAGCGCTTTTTACAATGCAGATCGTTTCAAAGCAGCTTCACAGTGTTAAACAGGAAAATAATGAACAGAATTTGATTCGGCTGTACAGCCGCTCTGGAGAAAACGGTGATGTCATCAGCTCATTTCAATTATCATATATATTCAAGTAATGTAGTTGATATAATTTAGTTTAGTAATTAAATTTATTTGGATATTTATTTGAAAATTTTGTGTCCCCAACTGAGCAAGCCAGAGGCGACAGTGGCAAGGAACCAAAACTCCATCAGGTGTCCTAATGGAGAAAAATAAACCTTGGGAGAAACCAGGCTCAGTCGGGGTGCCAGTTCTCCTCTGGCCAATTAACAAACAGTGTATGTTTATTATTTTGGCAGCCTTATAGGTCAGAAGTAATATTAGATCGGATTATTCGAAAGATCGGAGGCATCACACCGGGTTTATTGAGGATGGCGTGTCAATTAAACAATTATTAAATAGGAATATTCGAAATATCGGAGTCATCACGCCGGAGATGGATCCATTGAGGATGCCATGTCGATGAGCAATTTCAGAGGGTAGACTAAGTGACACGGTCTCTGCAGACACTTCAGGGATGCGTTGGTAATGTCTGGGCGCTGGTCCACCATCTGATCTGGATACGGCCCGGATCCGGCTGACTGCAGTAAACCTCGGGATAAACAGAGAGACTAACATTAGCGTAGATGCCATTCCTCTTATGATGTAACGAGTACATCAGGTGTTATGGGAAGTGTTCCCGGTTCCGGCTGACCTAGTTAATGCAGCCTAACAATTTGAATAAAATATAAATTAAAATGTTTTATGTGTATGCCATAGTAAAGAGATGCGTTTTTAGTCTAGATTTAAACTGACAGAGTGTGTCTGCTTCCCGAACAATGCTAGGAAGGCTGTTCCAGAGTTTGGGTGCTAAATAGGAAAAGGATCGACCGCCTGCAGTTGATTTTGATAATACCTAGAATATCAACTGGCCAGAGTTTTGAGACCGCAATAGACGTGATGGAGTATAATGCGTTAAGAGCTCGCTCAAGTACTGGGGAGCTAAACCATTTAGTGATTTGTAAGTAATTAGCAAGATTTTAAAATGTATGCGATGTTTAATAGGGAGCCAGTGCAGTGTTGACAGAACCGGGCTAATATGGTCATACTTCCTGGTTCTAGTAAGAACTCGAGCTGCTGCGTTTTGGACCAGCTGCAGTTTATTTATTAAGCGAGCAGGGCAACCACCCAGTAGAGCATTACAATAATCTAGCCTTGAGGTCATGAATGCATGAACTAACTGTTCAGCATTTTGCATTGAAAGCATATGCCGTAATTTAGATATATTTTTAAGATGGTTCCTAACTGACGACGAGGACTTGACAGAGCAGCCATCAAGTGTTAGACAGTATTCTAGGTTACTACATGTGGAGTTTTTTTGTCCAATAATTAAAAATTCAGTTTTTTCTGAATTAAGTTGCAGGAAAGTACTAGTCATCAGCTATGCATTCCGTTAATCTTGTGAATTGGTAAGTTTCGTCAGGGCGTGAAGAAATATAGAGCTGAGTATTGTCAGCATAACAATGAAAACTAACGCCATGCTTCCTAATGATATCTCCCAGTGGTAGCATGTACAGGGTGAAAAGCAACGGTCCTAGCACTGAGCCCTGCGGTACTCCATACTGAACTTGTGATCGGTGTGAGATCTCTTCATTTACTGCTACAAACTGAAAACGGTCAGATAAGTATGATTTAAACCATGCCAATGCAATTCCACTAATGCCAACATAATTTTCGAGTCTATTCAAAAGAATGTTGTGGTCGATGGTATCGAATGCAGCGCTAAGATCGAGTAACACTAACAGAGAGATACAACCACGATCGGATGATAAGAGTAAATCATTTGTAACTCTAATGAGAGCAGTCTCAGTACTATGATGTGGTCTAAATCCTGACTGGAAAACCTCACAGATACCATTTTTTTCTAAAAAAGGAGCATAATTGTGAGGACACTTCCTTTTCTAGTATTTTTGACAGAAAGGGTAGATTTGAGATTGGCCTGTAATTGACTAATTCTGTAGGGTCAAGTTGCGTTTTTTTAATAAGTGGTTTAATAATAGCCAACTTAAAAGTTTTCGGTACATATCCTAAAGTCAAGGATGAATTAATGATATTAAGAAGAGGATCTATGACCTCTGGAAGCATCTCTTTTAGTAGTTTAGTCGGTATAGGGTCGAGCATACATGTTGTTGATTTAGATGATTTAACGAGTTTAGCCAATTCTTCTTCTCCTATAGCAGTGAATGAATGTAATTTTTCCTCAGTGACACTACAATGCTCTGTCTGATGTGATACAGTAGTAGACGGCTGCATGGTTATAATTTTTTTCCTAATATTATCAATCTTACAAGTAAAGAAGTTCATAAAGTCATTACTGCTGTGCTGTTGGCAGACATCAGAAGTTGAAGCTTTATTTTTGGTTAATTTAGCCACTGTATCGAATAAATACCTAGGGTTGTGTTTGTTTTCTTCTAAGAGAGTCGAGAAATAAGCAGATCTAGCCGTTTTTACGGCCTTTCTGTATGAAATCATGCTCTCTTTCCACGAAATGCGAAAAACTTCCAGCTGCGCTCCATTTTTCTGGCTGCTGTTTTAAGGGCCCGGGTGTGCTCGTTGTACCACGGCGTTGGACTATTCTCTTTAATCTTCTTTAAGCGCAGAGGAGCAACTGTGTCTAAAGTGCTGGAAAAGAGAGAGTCAATAGTTTCTGTTGCAACATCAAGTTCCTCTGGGCTATCTGGGATGCTGAGGAGATGAAACTGATGAGGAAGTTTATTTATAAAGAAATCTTTAGTCTCAGCAGTGATAGTCCTGCCATATTTGAAGCGAGGGGACGGCTTTGCAGCCTTTGCTAAATTAAGTATACATGATACTAGGTAATGATCTGAGATGTCATCGCTCTGCTGCAGAATTTCAACGGTATCAACATTTATTCCATGTGACAATATTAGGTCTAGAGTATGATTACGGAGATGAGTGGGTCCTGATACGTGTTGCCTAACTCCAATAGAGTTTAGAATGTCTCTAAATGCCAATCCCAATGCGTCTTTTTCATTGTCTACATGGATATTAAAATCACCAACAATTAGGACTTTATCTGTAGCCAGTACTAACTCTGATAAAAAATCAGCAAATTCTCTGATAAAGTGTGTATTGTGCCCTGGTGGCCTATATACAGTAGCCAACACAAATGTTAAACAGGATTTATCAATTTCACTACATAACGTTACGTAAAGCACCAAAACTTCAAAATAATTATATTTGAAATTAGACTTCTGAGTAATACTGAATATATTATTATAAATTACAGCAACACCTCCCCCTTTACCTTTCAGACGCGGCTCATGTTTATAACAATAATCTTGTGGGGTGGACTCATTTAAAGTAATGTAGTCGTCAGGTTTTAGCCAGGTTTCTGTCAAACACAGCACATCTAGATTATTATCTGTAATCATATCATTAACAATAAGCGTTTTAGAGGAAAGGGATCGAATATTCAGCAGCCCGAGCTTTATCATTTGATCATCTGTATTATATCTGTTGTTTATTTGTTGGACATCAATTACATTTTTACCGTTGAATAGTTTTGGTGTTTTTTTGTATTTACTAATTCGTGGAACAGACACAGTCTCTATGTGATAATAGCTAGGTGAAAGAGTCTCTATGTGCTGGGATTTATCTGACTTCTGTGACGCGAGACAGCTAGCAGACGGTCGGGTAAGCCAGTCCGTCTGCTTCCTGACCTGGGCCCTAGTTAGTCAAGGTTTAGCTTTAAGACTATGTGCCAAATTACTAGAGAGAAGAGCGGCACCACCCCAGGAGGGATGGATACCATCTCTTTTCAACAGGTCAGGTCTGCCCCAAAAACTTTTCCAATTGTCTATGAACCCTATGTTATTTTGCGGACACCACTTAGACAACCAGCCATTGAGTGATGATAGTCTGCTAAGTATCTCATCACTCCTTTTAATGGGGAGGGGACCAGAGCAAAAAACCCGGTTTGCCATCGTACTTGCGAGTTCACACACCTCTTTAATGTTAATTTTGGTGATCTCCGACTGGCGAAGTCGAACATCATTTGTGCCGACATGAATAATAATCTTAGAGAATTTACGATTAGCATTAGCCAGCACTTTTAAATTTGCTTTGATGTCAGGCGCTCTGGCTCCCGGTAAACATGTGACTATGGTGGCTGGTGTCTCTATTTTCACGTTCCGTGTAATAGAATCGCCAATAACTAGGGCACTTTCAACAGGATTCTCAGTGGGTGCATCACTGAGTGGGGAGAACCTGTTTGATGTTCTAATCGGAACGGAAGAGTGGTTTTTTGATCCGCGACTATGCCGTCTCACCGTCACCCAGTTGCCATGCTGCACGGGCTCTACAGCCGGAACCGAACAATGTACAGATTTCACTGAGCTAGTCGCATCCAAAGCAGTGTCTAAAGCTGTTTTGTTCTCACTACTCTCAAATAAAATCTGGATGCGTGTCTCTAATTCTGAAATCTTCTCCGTCAGTCTGACTATCTCCTTACATTTATCACATGTGAAGCCCTGTTCACCAACGGAGACAGATATACTAAACATGAAACATGTAGTGCAGATGACAATAAAAGGAGAAGACATGGCTTACCGTATTTGTTGATTAATCCAACTTACCACAGTTGTTTGATGGACTAGTAAAGGCACGAGAGACAAAACAGGAAACCCGGATGCACAAATGGCAGGCTAACAGGCTAGTGAAATGCTAACGCGTTGTGAAATGCTAACACGTTGTGATAGTGATTTAAATTAAAAGCTAACAATGTCAATTTTAACGTGATAGGAAATATTAAACAATATATGGTGATGAGTAAGTTATATTTAGCAGTATAAACAACAAGAAAAGATATCATATAGAGATTCAAAAGCAAAGCTGTACAGAGCTGCAAACACTGTGACCGACAGGAGGCAGACAGGAGCAATCGATCAGACAGGAGCAATCGATCGTCAGAGATTAGATAATGCAATTATCTAATCAACCAATCACATGGCAGTTGCTTCAATGCATTTAGGGGTGTGGTCCTGGTCAAGACAATCTCCTGAACTCCAAACTGAATGTCAGAATGGGAAAGAAAGGTGATTTAAGCAATTTTGAGCGTGGCATGGTTGTTGGTGCCAGACGGGCCGGTCTGAGTATTTCACAATCTGCTCAGTTACTGGGATTTTCACGCACAACCATTTCTAGAGTTTACAAAGAATGGTGTGAAAAGGGAAAAACATCCAGTATGCGGCAGTCCTGTGGGCGCGAAAATGCCTTGTTGATGCTAGAGGTCAGAGGAGAATGGGCCAACTGATTCAAGCTGATAGAAGAGCAACTTTGACTGAAATAATCACTCGTTACAACCGAGGTATGCAGCAAAGCATTTGTGAAGCCACAACACGCACAACCTTGAGGCGGATGGGCTACAACAGCAGAAGACCCCACCGGGTACCACTCATCTCCACTACAAATAGGAAAAAGAGGCTACGATTTGCACGAGCTCACCAAAATTGGACAGTTCAAGACTGGAAAAATGTTGCCTGGTCTGATGAGTCTCGAGTTCTGTTGAGACATTCAGATGGTAGAGTCAGAATTTGGCATAAACAGAATGAGAACATGGATCCATCATGCCTTGTTACCACTGTGCAGGCTGGTGGTGGTGGTGTAATGGTGTGGGGGATGTTTTCTTGGCACACTTTAGGCCCCTTAGTGCCAATTGGGCACGTTTAAATGCCATGGCCTACCTGAGCATTGTTTCTGACCATGTCCATCCCTTTATGACCACCATGTACCCATCCTCTGATGGCTACTTCCAGCAGGATAATGCACCATGTCACAAAACTCGAATCATTTCAAATTGGTTTCTTGAACATGACAATGAGTTCACTGTACTAAAATGGCCCCCACAGTCACCAGATCTCAACCCAATAGAGCATTTTTGGGATGTGGTGGAACGGGAGCTTCGTGCCCTGGATGTGCATCCCACAAATCTCCATCAACTGCAAGATGCTATCCTATCAAAATGGGCCAACATTTCTAAAGAATGCTTTCAGCACCTTGTTGAATCAATGCCACGTAGAGGCAGTTCTGAAGGCGAAAGGGGGTCAAACACAGTATTAGTATGGTGTTCCTAATAATCCTTTAGGTGAGTGTATATTCAAGTAATGTAGTTGACCTAGTTAATTTAGTTTAGTAATTAAATTTATTTGTATATTTATTAGAAAATTTTGTGTCCCCAACTGAGCAAGCCAAGCCAAAGGCGACAGTGGCAAGGAACCAAAACTGAATCAGGTGGCATAATGGAGAAAAATAAACCTTGGGAGAAACCAGGCTCAGTCGGGGAGCCAGTTCTCCTCTGGCCAATTAACAAACAGTGTATGATTATTATTTTGGCAGCCTTACAGGTCAGAAGTCATATTAGATCGGAATATTCGAAAGATCAGAGGCATCACGCCGGAGACGGGTTTATTGAGGATGGCGTGTCGATTAAACAATTATTAAATAGGAATATTCGAAATATCATCACGCCAGAGATGGATCCATTGAGGATGCCATGTTGATGAGCAATTTCAGAGGGGAGACTAATTGACACGTTCTCTGCAGACACTTTAGGGATGCGTTGCCATTCTTCTTATGATGTAACGAGTACATCAGGTGTTATGGGAAGTGTTTCCGGTTCCGGCAGACCTAGTTAATGCAGCCTAACAATCATTTAATTGATTTGAATAAAATATAAATTAAAAATGTTTTATGCGTCAGATCAAGACGCATTTAATTCTTTGCATTTGTAAAAGTAGACATGATTTTATGAATATTTATAGGCTACTTTTATATTTTGGAGCAACTAACCCAACTCCTACCCTAAACCTACCCACTTCTAAACTATAAAACACCTAACAGGCAAATAAAAGTACAGTCACAGGTATTCATTGCAAAAACTTACCAAAAACAATATAAAAGTATTAACTCCTGTTGCATTCCAAGTCTTCTGAAGTCATATGATATCTTCATGTAAAGAACAGAGTTGATCTTAATGTTTTAATCGCTGAAATGATGATCCTGACACTCCGTGAACGCAATCGCCACGAGACACACGAGAGCCAATTACATTTTACAATCAAAGCTGACATACGAGAGCCAATGAAAATTCACTATGAAATCCAACATAACGGTTCTTCGGGTGGCAATTTTTGAAATTTGAATGTGTGGATGATCTTCGGCGGATGAAGATGCTGATCGATTTTGGGGGTTTTCTTCACACAAATCAATCGTTTGGCCTCGGAACACTTAGAATATTTGTACTTTTTGAATAAATTGCGCATGCAGTCGTATCTGCCTGTTATATCCTGTATTTTATATCATATAATACACAAATGGGTAGGTTTAGGGATGGGATGGGATAGGATGGGGTTGGGTTACATATTCAAACGTGTCTAAATAGCATAAATAAAATAAATGTAAATAAAATTATGCTGGCTGATTAAATTGAGAATCACACTCCAACATGTCATAATGGGAAAATCATAACCCAAAATAATTTTATCATGACGATAATGTTCCCATGCCCAACGCGTCTGTGTATAATGCCAAAGGTTTCTCATTGAAATCAATGGAGCACCCTGCGTGTCGAAAAATGACGCCTAGGTAAAGAGATGTGTTTTTAGTCTAGATTTAAACTGACAGAGTGTGTCTGCTTCCCGAACAATGCTAGTAAGACTGTTCCAGAGTTTAGATGCTAAATAGGAAAAGGATCGACCGCCTGCAGTTGATTTTGATTCTGGTATTGGGCTGTTGGAAAGAATAAGCCTGGCCCAAGTCCGTTTAGCGGATCTGCGCCAAATGCTAATGAAGACCTGGCCCAAATCTGGCCCAAATACACTTTGCTGCCTGGGTCGCCTGACGTGTTGCACGTGTCCCTGGAGAGATGAAGAAAATATCAAAATGTCATCCAGGTAGACATAAATAAACTGGTCGATCATATCTCTCAGCACGTATTCAGTATTCAGCACAAACTGGGCTACCATAAATGAATAAAATAACGGAATAATTGGTAATGATGAATGTTATAAGTAAAATATTTGGGATTTAAAACAACATAATGCAATGCAATCATGATTTCAAAGAGTATAGGGGAATTCAGGTTGATTAGGACACTTTTTTCCCAGTCATTTCAATGGCAAAAAATTTCTGAATCATTTGATTTTGTAAACTATCCGATACACATAATACTAAAATATCATTTTCGAGTTTCAGTTCATTTATGAGAAGCGTCGTGCAATGCATGATCATGCCTATTATAGGCTATTGTCTGCTATATTTGCTTCTTATTTATTAAATCCAGGCAATTGGCTGATGAAACATTGTTTAAAATTAAGATACAATTTATACAAAACAAAATTCACTTTAAAGAAAGGCTTTCTACAAAACAAAACTTAATGAAGTGATCAAAATCATGTCTGACCCACTCCATGTCTCCCGACATATTGCTCATTTTATGATGCGTCCTTTCTTACTCATGCTGTGCACTTTTCATAATCAACATAGATGAAATCAAAAAATTACATTAGGCTATAATATTTAAACATTAATATGAAACAAAATAAGTTTTTAATGGCTACAAGAAGTATTGTACACAAAACGTTTGACTGGTAGGCTACTGTAGCCTATTTGTAGCATCTGAGCAGAAATTTGCGAACAAAAGCTTTACTGATGTGACACTAGGCTGTTTTACAGTAAACACTTCATAATCTGTCCAAAACAGGCCAAAGAAATCTTTTCTAAACAGTCTTAAGTCTATGACATTTTATGTAGCGTATTTGTTATATTATAGAATGTTAATCTGCATTTTAATACGTGTCGTTAATACGACAAATGCAGGATTTATATTTAAACTGCCTTTTTGCGGTTTAATATTCACAGACACTAACAGAATAAACTTAGCTCACAAGCATTGGCTGGATCCGTTGCTCTTAGAAATAAACAGCTTTTCTTTTGAGTTGATGTGGGCGGTGATATACTCGCATGGATTGCGTCAGTATTCGACTTTCAAAAGAACACTTGCTCCGTGACACTCGCAAACAACTGACATCTCTCTCTTTTCAAACAGATTACACAAACAGAGAATATTTGTTTTTGATTTGATTTACATTTTTTTAAACCAGACAATGTTTCTTTAGACATATGCCTCATGTTTATGTGACAAGTATACACTAAGTTACAGTTCATTTTCGGAAGAGTATCAGATTGGACAGATTACGCATCATGTTTGTTTTCTTTATTTTGCAAAAAGCACAACATTTTGTTTTTATTGTGAGTGTACACAAATAAAAGTAGAAACTTAACAGATTATACTGATGTATAACACTTGCCTGAATGATAAAAATCATTTATTTAAGTTATTTGAGTCTCTTTGGCACTAATAAGAAAAAAAATGAGGTGGTCGCACCGGCGTGATCTTCGACCTCTAGGGGTTAAAGGCGGTTTTCCACTCATCCCCCTCCCTAATGCGACCAAACAATAGACATTACGAAGGTCCAACTTAGTGAAAAAGGAAGAGCCCTGCAGTCTCTCGAAAGCCGAAGACAAAGGATAGGTATTCTTTACCGTGATGCTATTCAATCCTTGATAATCTATACAAGGACGCAGGGAACCATCCTTCTTTCCCACAAAGAAGAACCCTGCACATGCAGGAGAAAAGGAAGGGTGAATGAGTTTGGCTGCTAGATAATCAGAAATATATTTCTCCATAGCCTCCCTCTCTGGAGTGGAAAAGGAGTATAATCTGCCCTTAGGCGGAGACATACCTGGCAATAAGTCTATAGCACAGTGGTAAGGACAATGCAGAGGAAGTTTGAGACTTACTGAACACCTCCTTCAGGTCAAGGTACTCACTGGGCACATTAGACAGGTCCACCTGTTCATCCTGCAAAACAGAACAAGACACCGAAGAACAAGCAGACACCAAACAAGACGCATGACAATTCTCATTCCAAGACATCGTAGTATTTTGATGCCAGTTAATGTGAGGGTTATGGAGTGTGAGCCAGGGATGACCCAGCACCACTGGAGCCAAGGTAGAGTCGATCAAATAAAATTGAATCTCTGCAGTGTGATTGCCTGATGTGATGAGACTCACCGACCTGGTAGACTGTGTGATCGATGGCAGCTGTTCTCCGCCTAGTGCATTGACGGAGAAGTCGGTGAGCCAGGTTAATATCCATGAAATTGCCCTCAGCTCCAGAGTCCACCAAGGCGGTCACACAGATGATGCATAGCAGCCCATTACAGTCTGACCGGGAGGAGGGTGGCGAAAAGAGAGGATTTCTTAATGGCAATACCACCTGAAAGTAACCTCTTCTCTACTGGCAGGCATTGACTTTTACCAGACACTTAGCTGCAATGTGTCCCGCAGCTCCACAATAGAGACCCTGGGTTCTGCGCCGCTCCTTCTCCTCCTGGGACAGGCGAGCTCTGCCCACCTGCATGGGTTCAGGATCGAAGGCGGAGCTGACCGTATCGATGGTGACACTGGAAGTAAAGTTCTCCACAGCAGGACTTCTCTGATCACAACGCTGCAAGCCAGCATCCACTCAGATGGCCAGATCAATCAAGTCATCTAATGCGGTGGGTAACTTCAGTGTATAGATTTCCCTCTGGATGCGGTCGGCCAACCCATGGAGAAACATGTTCCACTGCGCCTCGACATTTCAATTACACTCTGCCGCCAGCGTGCGGAACTCCATGGAATAAACAGTAACATCTCTGTTACCTTGACCAACACTCGCGCCGCCTCTCGACCTGAGACTGCGTGATCAAACGCTTTCTTGAGTTCAACGTTAAAGGCCTGAAATAATGAACAACACGGATGACCTTGTTCCCAAACCGCCGCTTGCCCTGATAACGTTATCTCAAAAGCCACCTTGGACATCTCTGTTAGAAAGGATGATGGCTGGAGGTCAAAAAACAGTGAACATTTGGCCAGAAAGGAACGGTATAATTGAGGCTCACTAGTTCAGTTGTGCGAGCAGAGTGATCGGCGGGTGGAACAGCAGATGGTGGGTTGGGAACAGTGGGAGCATGGGCAGAGTCGGTCCTCAAGTGTTGGAACTGGATGGTCAAGTCCGAGACCTGCGCCACCAAGGCCTGAACGGCACGACCAGTCGCCATGATCTGCTCCTCCTGCTGGTCAAAACGAGCATTGTTACTGGACAAAATCTCTCTCAGTTAAACATTAACTGATGCGACTAGCTTAGTGAAATCGGTACATTGTTCGGTTCCGGCTGTAGAGCCCGTGCAGCAGGGCAACTGGGTGACGGTGAGACGGCATAGTCGCGGATCAAAAAAACACTCTTCCGTTCCGATTAGAACATCAAACAGGTTCTCCCCACTCAGTGATGCATCCACTGAGAATCCTGTTGAAAGTGCCCTAGTTATTGGTGATTCTATTACACGGAACGTGAAAATAGAGACACCAGCCACCATAGTCACATGTTTCCCGGGAGCCAGAGCGCCTGACATCAAAGCAAATTTAAAAGTGCTGGCTAATGCTAATCGTAAATTCTCTAAGATTATTATTCATGTCGGCACAAATGATGTTCGACTTCGCCAGTCGGAGATCACCAAAACTAACATTAAAGAGGTGTGTGAACTCGCAAGTACGATGGCAAATCGTATTTTTTGCTCTGGTCCCCTCCCCGAGTGATGAGATACTTAGCAGACTATCATCACTCAATGGCTGGTTGTCTAAGTGGTGTCCGCAAAATAACATAGGGTTCATAGACAATTGGAAAAGTTTTTGGGGCAGACCTGACCTGTTGAAAAGAGATGGTATCCATCCCTCCTGGGGTGGTGCCGCTCTTCTCTCTAGTAATTTGGCACATAGTCTTAAAGTTAAACCTTGATTAACTAGGGCCCAGGTCAGGAAGCAAACGGACTGGCTTATCCGACCTTCTGCTAGCTGTCTCGCGTCAGATAAATCCCAGCACATAGAGACTCTTTCACCTAACTATTATCACATAGAGACTGTGTCTGTTCCACGAATTAGTAAATACAAAAAAACACCAAAACTATTCAACGGTAAAAATTTAATTGATGTCCAACAAATAAACAACAGATATAATACAGATGAACAAATGATAAACCTCGGGCTGCTGAATATTCGATCCCTTTCCTCAAAAACGCTTATTGTTAATGATATGATTACAGATAATAATCTAGATGTGCTGTGTTTGACAGCACCCTGGCTAAAACCTGACGACTACATTACTTTAAATGAGTCCACCCCACAAGATTATTGTTATAAACACGAGCCGCGTCTGAAAGGTAAAGGGGGAGGTGTTGCTGTAATTTATAATAATATCTTCAGTATTACTCAGAAGTCTAGTTTCAAATATAATTCTTTTGAAGTTTTGGTGCTTTACGTAACGTTATGTAGTGAAATTGATAAATCCTGTTTAACATTTGTGTTGGCTACTGTATATAGGCCACCAGGGCACAATACACACTTTATCAGAGAATTTGCTGATTTTTTATCAGAGATAGTACTGGCTACAGATAAAGTCCTAATTGTTGGTGATTTTAATATCCATGTAGACAATGAAAAAGACACATTGGGATTGGCATTTAGAGACATTCTAAACTCTATTGGAGTTAGGCAACACGTATCAGGACCCACTCATCGCCGTAATCATACTCTAGACCTAATATTGTCACATGGAATAAATGTTGATACCGTTGAAATTCTGCAGCAGAGCGATGACATCTCAGATCATTACCTAGTATCATGTATACTTAATTTAGCAAAGGCTGCAAAGCCGTGCCCTCGCTTCGAATATGGCAGGACTATCACTGCTGAGACTAAAGATTTCCTTATAAATCATCTTTCTCATCAGTTTCATCTCCTCAGCATCCCAGATAGCCCATAGGAACTTGATGTTGCAACAGAAACTATTGACTCTCTCTTTTCCAGCACTTTAGACACAGTTGCTCCTCTGCGCTTAAAGAAGATTAAAGAAAATAGTCCAACGCCGTGGTACAACGAGCACACCCGGGCCCTTAAAACAGCAGCCAGAAAAATGGAGAGCAGCTGGAAGAAAACAAAACTGGAAGTTTTTCGCATTTTGTGGAAAGAGAGCATGATTTCATACAGAAAGGCCGTAAAAACTGCTAGATCTGCTTATTTCTCGACTCTCTTAGAAGAAAACAAACACAACCCTAGGTATTTATTCAATACAGTGGCTAAATTAACTAAAAATAAAGCTTCAACTTCTGATGTCTGCCAACAGCACTATGACTTTATGAACTTCTTTACTTGTAAGATTGATAATATTAGGAAAAAAATTATAACCATGCAGCCATCTACTACTGTATCACATCAGACAGAGCATTGTAGTGTCACTGAGGAAAAATTACATTCATTCACTGCTATAGGAGAAGAAAAATTGGCTAAACTCGTTAAATCATCTAAATCAACAACATGTATGCTCGACCCTATACCGACTAAACTACTAAAAGAGATGCTTCCAGAGGTCATAGATCCTCTTCTTAATATCATTAATTCATCCTTGACTTTAGGATATGTACCGAAAACTTTTAAGTTGGCTATTATTAAACCACTTATTAAAAAAACGCAACTTGATCCTACAGAATTAGTCAATTACAGGCCAATCTCAAATCTACCCTTACTGTCAAAAATACTAGAAAAGGCAGTGTCCTCACAATTATGCTCCTTCTTAGAAAGAAATGGTATCTGTGAGGTTTTCCAGTCAGGATTTAGACCGCATCATAGTACTGAGACTGCTCTCATTAGAGTTACAAATGATTTACTCTTATCATCCGATCGTGGTTGTATCTCTCTGTTAGTGTTACTCGATCTTAGCGCTGCATTCGATACCATTGACCACAACATTCTTTTGAATAGACTCGAAAATTATGTTGACATTAGTGGAATTGCATTGGCATGGTTTAAATCATACTTATCTGACCGTTATCAGTTTGTAGCAGTAAATGAAGAGATGTCACACCGATCACAAGTTCAATATGGAGTACCGCAGGGCTCAGTGCTAGGACCGTTGCTTTTCACCCTGTACATGCTACCACTGGGAGATATCATTAGGAAGCATGGCGTTAGTTTTCATTGTTATGCTGACAGTACTCAGCTCTATATTTCTTTACGCCCTGATGAAACTTACCAATTCACAAGATTAACGGAATGCATAGCTGAAATAAAAAATTGGATGACTAGTAATTTCCTGCAACTTAGTTCAGAAAAAACTGAATTTTTAATTGTTGGACAAAAAAACTCCACATATAGTAACCTAGAATACTGTCTAACACTTGATGGCTGCTCTGTCAAGTCCTCGTCGTCAGTTAGGAACCTGGGTGTGCTCTTTGATACCAATCTCTCATTTGAAAGCCACGTTTCTAGCATTTGTAGAACTGCATTCTACCATCTTAAAAATATATCTAAATTACGGCATATGCTTTCAATGCAAAATGCTGAACAGTTAGTTCATGCGTTCATGACCTCAAGGCTAGATTATTGTAATGTTCTACTGGGTGGTTGCCTTGTTCGCTTAATAAATAAACTGCAGCTGGTCCAAAACGCAGCAGCTTGAGTTCTTACTAGAACCAAGAAGTATGACCATATTAGCCCGGTTCTGTCAACACTGTACTGGCTCCCTATTAAACATCGCATACATTTTAAAATCTTGCTAATTACTTACAAATCACTAAATGGTTTAGCTCCCCAGTACTTGAGCGAGCTCTTAACGCATTATACTCCATCACGTCTATTGCGGTCTCCAAACTCTGGCCAGTTGATAATATCAAAATCAACTGCAGGCGGTCGATCCTTTTCCTATTTAGCACCTAAACTATGGAACAGCCTTCCTAGCATTGTTTGGGAAGCAGACACACTCTGTCAGTTTAAATCTAGACTATCTCTTTACTATGGCATACACATAAAACATTTTTAATTTATATTTTATTCAAATTGTTAGGCTGCATTAACTAGGTCAGCCAGAACCGGGAACACTTCCCATAACACCTGATGTACTCGTTACATCATAAGAGGAATGGCATCTATGCTAATGTTAGTCTCTCTGTTTATCCCGAGGTTTACTGCAGTCAGCCGGATCCGGGCCGTATCCAGATCAGATGGTGGACCAGCACCCAGACATTACCAACGCATCCCTGAAGTGTCTGCAGAGACCGTGTCAATTAGTCTACCCTCTGAAATTGCTCATCGACATGGCATCCTCAATGGATCCATCCCCGGCGTGATGACTCTGATATTTCGAATATTCCTATTTAATAATTGTTTAATCGACACGCCATCCTCAATAAACCCGTCTGCGGCGTGATGCCTCCGATCTTTCGAATAATCCGATCTAATATTACTTCTGACCTATAAGGCTGCCAAAATAATAAACATACACTGTGTGTTAATTGGCCAGAGGAAAACTGGCACCCCGACTGAGCCTGGTTTCTCCCAAGGTTTATTTTTCTCCATTAGGCCACCTGATGGAGTTTTGGTTCTTTGCCACTGTCGCCTCTGGCTTGCTCAGTTGGGGACACTAAATTTTCAAATAAATATCCAAATAAATGTAATTACTAAACTAAATTAACTATATCAACTACATTACTTAAATATATATGATAATTGAAATGAGCTAGATGACATCACCGTTTTCTCCAGAGCGGCTGTACAGCCGAATCAAATTCGGTTGCATTATTTTCCTGTTTAACACTGTGAAGCTGCTTTGAAACAATCTGCATTGTAAAAAGCGCTATGTAAATAAAGTTGACTTGACTCGCACTCGCTGTATCTATAACGGGTCAGATCATCAGGCTTGTAAATACCACAAGATCCAAATGTGAATGCAATAATAGTAATTCATTGAACAAGTTCAAAAAGGCAAGAAAGAGTGATCAGATCTGATGTGTAGAAAGAATCAGGCCTTGGTAGGATGCAGACTGCAATGGGCTGTATCCGCTGATCTACACATCACAGATCCTCAGTAAACCAGACGGAGAATAATCCAAACTCGAACAGGAAAACACAAATGGGAGACTGGAGATGAGAGAGAACTGGCGGGAACAAGCGACAAGGCATGAACACCAAAATGATCTGACAATGAACACAGCAACCACAAGACTACATTTAGGACAGATAATCATACGCACCTGCGGCTGATCAGCGAGCTCGTCAGCACAATCAGTACTACGACAACGCTGATAGGCACTCATACACTGACAGCACGAAAACAAACCGTCAGCATGAACAGGTGAACCTGTGAACCGTGACACACGTAGCCTGTAAGGACTGCCACGTTAGGCTGTGTATGCTGCCACGATAGGCCAGGGTACGAGAAAAGCTGGGTAGGCTGTAAGGACTGCCACGTTAGGCCATGTATACTGCCTTGATAGGCCAGGGTGCGAAAAAAGCCGCGTTGGCTGAGAATGAGGCTCCGATAAGCCAGTGTGCGGGGAAGGCCGCATAGGCTGATAGGCACTCATACACTGACAGCACGAAAACAAACCGTCAGCATGAACAGGTGAACCGTGACACGCGTAGCCTGTAAGGACTGCCGGTATACTGATGAGATGATAGCCTGCAGTTCTGTAGAACTGTCACTAGATGAGTTTTAAAGCCAAAGAAAGCTACTAGAAACACAGCTTCCAATAGAACATTAATGTAAGCAGAAAATAAACCAGGGAGTTGACCAGCCTTTGTAAAATAAACATAGGGATAGGGAGGCATTGGTCATAAACTATGGGCGTGGCTTTAGTTAAGCCTCTTAATAGCAGCCGTATAGATGGAGAGGAGAATAAACTGGGAAAATCGGGATTGTGAAATCTGGCGTGAAATTGAATGCCTGTGAGCTGTTTGTGTATAGAAGAGATTTTCAAGTGATGAGATTGGAAGTTGTGGATTAATAAGGCACAAACTGTAGGAACTAAAATGGGGAACAGAGAAATCTGATAAGCACAACAGAACATAATAACCCGAAGACCAAACAGAATTGTAGGCTTTAAGGGTTGATGTTGCTACACTCTTAGCGATATAATGCCTAGCTGAATCTATCAGATGACAAAATGAAGCATTTAATCCAGAACAATTTCTAAAAGCATCGGGCACGGTGTTGGATCCACACTGGCCACTGGGCAGAGATCTCTGAAAGCCTGTAAACGAAAACGAGAGAGCGCATCAGCAATCTCATTAGAGTGTCCGGGAAAATGAATGGCTATGAATGGAAATGAATGGAAAACTATGAGTCACCGACTGCCAAATAATTCTCCTTACGACTGACATAATTGCCTGACAGGGAGACCTTTTTTTATTATGGCGATGGCTGCTTCATTGTCGCAAAACATAGTGATACGTTTACCAAGTTAGACCAAGCCGAGCCCCAGAGAACGCTAGCTACCGCGAGGGGATATAATTCATAGAGCGCAGAAGAAACAGAGCCAGTATTTAGGGTAAGAAATTTAACTGGCCATCTTTAGGCAAACCATTGCCCTTGAAAAAATCCCCCAAAGCCAATAGAGGGAGCGATAAAAGATCCAAAGCTACAGACGATTCAGGAATGTCATTATAGAAAAAAGATATGCCGTTTCAGCTGTTCAGCAGTTTGTTCCAGAAACTGAGATCAGACAGACCCCTCGTCTAAGATGACAGTATCGCTTAAGTTAATCACTGAGTGAGCTGGAGTAAGCAGACGGGAAATAAATGCTCTACCTTGAGGAATAATGCTCATAGCGTTTAGAGATGGAAAGTGAAGAGATAAAAGACTATGAAAGATCTGATTCTGAGAAGTTTCTTGTTAGGTAGAGAAGGTTGCACTTTGACTGAATCTAATAAAATGCAGAGAAACTCCAGAGAAGTTGATGGACCTAGAGTTTTCTTTTTTGAAAGAGGAATGCCTACGTCACTGAAAATCTGTCTGAGCATATCTAAAATAGAGGTTTGAGTAGACGGAAAGTCGATTAGTAAAAAATCATAGAGCAAATGCAAGACAAATGGGAGCTTGCAAACGTTCAAGAGGGCTTCGGAAAGACAGTTGAAGATATGCAGACCACTTTTACTTCCGAAAGTGAGCCTGCCAAAAAGGGGTCAATCTGCGGGTTGAATAGGTACAATTTTGAAGGCATCGGTAATATCAGCCTTAGCGAGCCAAGCACCTTGACCTGCCAACTTAATTAATTGAATGGTGTAATCAACTGAAGCATAGTAGAGAGAAAGGTTCTGAAGGGATGCATTCGTTGACACTCGCTATCGTTTTAGAATGCGGCGAGGACATGTCAAATATTAAACGCTTTTTCCCTGAGTATTTGCGAGTAGCTACGGCCAGTAAATTTACGCGAAATGGAGAAAAAGGAGAAGAACTGAAAGGCCCAATAACATAACATACCCTTTATTGATTTCTTTCTCTAGCAAGACAGAACCACGTCGGGTTCAGCTAAAGGTGATTGCAGATTTTTGGCTAAGTATGAAGTAGACAGAGGAGAAAGAATGCCTACCCTAAACCCTTGTGAAAGACCAGTAATTAAATAATCTATGAAAAGGGAATCGGGTGAGAGGAGAGAATATAAGAGAGAATTTGGACATTGATAGGAGTGGAGGGATGATCTTTCTCTCAGTTTGTAGGCCTCAGACATCATGGGCAGACATACAGTGCATCCGGAAAGTATTCACAGCGCTTCACTTTTTCCACATTTTGTTATGTTACAGCCTTATTCCAAAATGGATTAAATTCATAATTGTTTTCCTTAATTCTACAAACAATACACCATAATGACAACGTGAAAAAAGTTTGTTTGAAATCTTTGCAAATTTATTAAAAATAAAAAAAATAAAAAAATCACATGCACATAAGTTTACACAGCCTTTGCTTAATACTTTGTTAAAGCACCTTTCGCACCAATTACATCCTCAATGTAACGAGACTGTAAGTCTCGTCCCGTAGGGGAGAATTAAATTACCTGGAAACCCTGGAAAGCTTAAAAGTGAAAGGATTTTGGTCCCCACTCCAGTGCTTTGAGTCTCAGTATGCACGTTATGTGTATATGCTTTACCTTACACTATTGTATGAAATATTACAGGAATGGGTAGTGTGGGCTTCAGGTGAGTATGTCAGTACAGTGGCTTCCTGAAGTGCATGTGATGAAAAGTAGACTCAAACCCACCCACCTAATTCTAATAGTCGAAGTGAGACTTCGACTATTAGAAGTCTCACTAAGTCGACTATTATCAAGGGCAAATGTCTTAATTTTAACAATTAATAATTTATTGTCTTCCCTTAGGAAACTGTATTTCTCCTGAAAGGATCTCTTTCAATAAGATAAAAGAACAAAAAAGAACAAAAAAAAATTAAAATAAACAGTTCTCTGAGACTTCTGGTTTTCTTGGTAAACCTTCAAATGTTTAACACTTTGAAAAAAAAAAAAACTCTTGTAACACCTCAGATATGAATTTCCCCAAAATTAATTTCAATATTAAGGCACAAACTGATTTACAAACAACAATGTTGTTTCAGTCTTATAGTTCAAGCCCAATAGATTCACTTCAAATAACTCATTTCAAATAACTCACTTCAAATAACTTACTCAAATTCACTCAAACGATTTTTTAATCAATTTATGATTGTTTCCATTTGACTCAGTTCTCACACAAAGTTTAAATTTACAATTGAAACCCTCGAGTTCATTCAAACACTCAGTTCGGTTCACTCTATATCATTAAAATATTTGCATATGTGTGTGTTTATTGCAAAAGTTCCTGTGTATAAGGAAGAAGGAGGCGGGAAAGCGGCGAACATTTAACAACTTTAATCAACAAATAAACAAAACGAAAGTAACCGTGGCAGTCGTCCGTGAGGGGCACAACAAAACGTAAACAAAAACACAACGTAAATCCAGGCCTGGTCCTCTCTTGTCTTGCACTGTCGTGGCTCCTCCTTTTATGCTCCCGTCACTCCTCCGTGAGACAAGACCGGTGTGGCGCGCAGCTGGAGCTCATTATCGCTCGTCACCGGCCCGCTCTCACGGTCCCTCGCCTCACTGCTTATCACATACCCCCAACGCCCTTCGCAGGCCAGGGGGCACTCCCGAGACTGCGCTCTATCGAACTGTTGTACCAGTCTGTGGCAACGACAACTTTGATGTGATGACTTGCGATGAATTGCAATGACAAGATAAACAGCTGAGACAGGACAGTGAGATGTCTTAAGGATGGCAGGGTAATAAACAAAAAACAAGAGAAGTTTCAGCATGGCCCAGAAAAACTCAGGAACTTTCTGGAACAAAATGATGCAGCCCAGTTCAGCTCGCATGTGGTGCACCTGGACTGGCTAATCTGAATCACACACAAAAAAAGTCAAAATGTTCAAAAACAAATCTTGATCGTAGGCGAACGTCAGTCTATTAACTATCGTTCAGTTCACAGACGCATTCTCGCACACTAATAAGTGCACTTAAGAGATTTGCACAATGTATCTCGCTCCGACACAGTTCATGGATGACTCAGAAAGTAGTAGGACTCTCAAAAAAATGCTTACAGTCAGAATAGCGTCAAAAACAAGTGTTCTGAATGAAACTCACGGCTCCAGCAACTCTCTCTCATGCTCTCAGCCAGTCTCCAACACCGTTCACCGTCCAATGACGCAATTGACCGAACTTCTGCTTTTACTACGTCTTGAGTTCCCTTTCAGTCAGTACACTACGAATTACGTCAGTTACTGACGAAATGGGGGTTTCGCTTAGTAGCCAATCGGCTTTGAGCTCTACAAAACGAACATGGGTCTGCGGAATTTGCATAACACAACCCCTCCCCACCGCGTGGGTATAAAGGCCGTTGCGTGGCAATCTCGCAATATGTTTCTGCTTCAGAGCCGAGTGTTACTGCCTGAGCGTTTCTTCTCTTCAAGATGAGTGTCTCTCCAGAGTGTTGGTGTTACGGCGCGTTCCAGCAAGATTCCTGTCTGATCTGTGCAGTGATCTGGCACAGCGTGCGTGTTCTCCCTGGGCGCTTCAGTATTTCTGCAGAGCAAAAACTCCTCTCTAAAAGAGCTGCACGTGGCACGTCTTTTTCAAGATGTCTCGCCCGTGCTTCGTTTCTGGGTGCGGTCAGCTAGTGCCTCCATTTGACGGGCATGATCGCTGTTTGGCGTGCTTGGGCCTCGTGCACGCCGAGCATGCGTACATGGATGAGTCATGTTCCCACTGCGGGAACATGGCCATCGCAGTGTTGCGGTCAAGACTCCATGATCTCCGTCCTTTTTCTCGGCTGTGTTGCCTCCATCGGGAGTACCAGCATTGCCCGAGTCAGGTGCCGAAGGCGCCCGTCAGTCCCAGTGCCCTTCTTCCCGCAAGTACATGAAGAGGTGTCGAAGTCGTGAAAGTCTCCCTTGACTTTTTGCGATCGTTCGGCAACCACTTCCGCCTTCACTGCCCTCGATGGCGGCGCGGTGAAAGGGTACACTGGGGTTCCCCCTGTTGAGCGTTCTGTTGCGATGCAACTGTGTCCGCAGAGCACTTCAACATGGCATGGTGACCCAAAGCTCCCGTCCAAAGCTTGTAGGTTTATGTCTACTTTGGTGGCGAAGACCTGCAGAGCTGCGGGCCAGGCCGCGTCCGCCCTGCATGCTATGGCCACCCTACAGGTCTACCAGGCCAAGGTGCTCAGAGACATGCACAAGGGCAATGCTGACCCCACTTTAATGCAGGAGTTGTGTGTGGTCACCGACCTCTTCCGTGGTCCAGGAGCGACATTTAAAGCTCAACCTGGCTGATATGCGAGAATCTGAGCGAACCCGTTTCCTCAATTCTCCCATTTTTCAGGATGGGCTATTCGGCGGGGCGGTCAAGGACTTTGCCCAACAGTTCTCCACCGCTAAGAAACAGACTGAGGCAATTAAGCACATTCTGCCCCGGCGGCCTGCTGCTGCCTCCACCCAGCCGCTGGCTCAGAAGCCTCAGTCTGCTGCCCGCCGAGGCTGCCCTCCTGTGGCACCCCACCCCCCTGGCTTCACGGCCGGTAGCACCCTATTCATGGTTAAAGAAAGAACTGACATTTTCATCTCCGAGCCTCAAGAGGGCTTCTCTTGGCCCCCTCTGTCGCCAGCCCCCTGACAGACGAGACCCCCGTGGAACGCTGGTCCTTCTCTGGTCTCCTCTTTCAGGGCCCGGAATTCGACCCCGCCCACACCTCGGGATGCTCCCACGCCTCCCATGTCTGGGCCGGTCATTCTGCCTCACTGCCCTATCAGGGGTACACCTGTGGTTCGCATGACTGGTACAGTTTCTGGGAGCCTGGCTAGCGCTTCCCAATCTGTCTAGCTGGCTCACTCGCACCATCAGGTTCGGCTATGCGATTCAGTTTGCAACAGTCTCCTCCTCGCTTTCATGGTGCTATACCATGGTGGGTGGCAATGCCCCTGTCATGCGTGTGGAGGGCGAAGGGTGCGGTCGAAATCGTCCCTCCAGCCGAGATGGAGTCCAGCTTCTACAGCCCTTACTTCATCGTACCCAAGAAAACCAGTGGGTTACGGCCAATCCTGGACCTGCGCATCATGAACCGAACCCTTCACAGGCTTCCATTCAAGATGTTGATAGCCAAACGCATTTTCAAACGTCCCTTGCATTGGTTTGCAGCAATTGACCTGAAGGATGCGTACTTTCATGTCTCCATTCTTCCTCGACACAGACCGTTTCTACGGTTTGCCTTTGAGGGGCAGGCTTTTCAGTACACGGTTCTCCCATTCGGGCTAGCCCTGTCCCCTCGCGTCTTTACGAAGGTCATCGAGGCAGCCCTTGTGCCGCTCAGGCAACACGGGGTTCGCATCCTGAACTATCTCGACGACTGGCTGATTCTAGGCCACTCTCAGGACCAGGTTTGCGAACACGGGGACCTGGTGCTTTAGCACCTTGCCCGTCTGGGCCTGGGAAAAGAGCAAACTCTCCCCAGTGCAGAGGATCTCTTTTCTCGGTATGGAAATCGACTCGGTCGCCATGTACGTGCAGCTTACCAGCGAGCATGCACAGTCACTGCTGACTTGTCTTCGCCAGTTTGAGGGCAAGAGTGCGGTTCCACTGAAATATTTTCAGAGGCTCCTGGGGCATATGGCATCCGCAGCGGTTTGCTTCATATGAGAACACTTCAGCACTGGCTTTGCGATTGAGTCCCGAGATGGGCATGGCAACACGGCACGCTCCGGGTCCCAGTGACTCGGGCCTGCCGTCAGACCTTCACCCTGTAGTCGAACCTCAGTTTTCTACGGGCAGGTGTTCCCCTAGAACGAGTTTCCAGGCACGTTGTTGTATCAGCAGATGCCTCTGCCACGGGCTGGGGTGCCATGTGCAATGGACATGCTGCCACGGGCTCCTGGAGAGGACCCCAGCGCCTATGGCATGTCAATTGCCTCGAGTTGTTGGCCGTACGTCTTGCTCTGCACCGCTTCCAAGCCTTGCTCAAGGACAAGCATGTACTGGTCCGTTCAGACAGCACGGCGACAGTAGCGTACATCAACTGACAAGGTGGTCTACGCTCCCGCCGGATGTCGCAACTCGCCCGCCATCTCCTCCTATGGAGTCAGAAGCATCTGAGGTCGCTTCATGCTGTTCACATCCCGGGAGAACTGAATCGTGCAGCCGATAAGCTGTCACATTTTCAGCTGCTTCCGGGGGAATGGAGACCCCATCCCTAGACGGTTCAGCTGATTTGGGAACAGTTCAGCGACGCACAGATAGATCTGTTTGCCTCCCATGACTCTTCCCATTGTCGTTTGGTATTACTGCCTGACCGAGGGGACCCTCGGCACGGATGCACTAGCGCACAGCTGGCCGCGGGGCCCACGCAAGTATGCGTTTCCCCCAGTGAGCCTTCTCGCACAGGTTATGTGCAAGATCAGAGAGGACAGGGAGCAGGTCCTTTTGGTCGCCCCATATTGGCCCGGCTAGACCTGGTTCTCAGAACTCATACTCCTTGCGACAGCCCCTCCCTGGTCGATCCCTCTGAGGAAGGACCATATGGCACCATATGGCACTCACGTCCCGACCTTTTGGAACCGTGTGGGACCTGGACGGGACGCAGTAGGTTTGAGTACCCTGCCACCTCAGGTGGCGGCTACCATCACTTCTGCTAGGGCCTTGTCCACGAGACAGGCCTATGCGTTGAAACGGAACCTCTTAGTCACCTGGTGCTCTTCTCACCGAGAAGACCCCAGGAAATGCCCGATCGAGTCCGTGCTTTCCTTCCTCCAAGAAGGGTTGGAGCGAAGGCTGTCTCCCTCCACCCTGAAGGTCTATGTGGCCGCGATTCTGGCTTACCATGACCTGGTGGACTCAAAAACGGTAGGACAGTTCTTTACATACGTAACCGAGACGTTTCACACGATAATGTTAGTGTTTTTTGGCCGGCGAAATGACGAATCAGCAGTTCGGTGTCGGTAACAGACCAGTCTAATCTAGTGTTAGTAAGCATGATGAAGGAGGCCGGTTTTGCTGAAAAAGATCTGTAATATTCATAAAATAATGTTCCCCCATATCTTTGATTAAGGTCTGCCATCATTGCTAGATATAAATCAAATTCTTCCTGGCGATCAGGAAAAGCTTGGCAGATAACATCTCTGTAAATGCAGGAATCTGGGATCAGATGCCTTCAAGAAAACTGCCACATCGCCACAATCCACCATTTGTCGATCAGCCGCAGGTGAAGGAAGCAGCAACGTAGCCAAGTTATTGTCCTTACCTTGGATGATGTTTGATCTCAGTAGAGGGGACAGTAACAAAACAAACATGGAACAAAATGCCTACTGAAAGTTTGTGAGGGCACTGCAGTAGAAAGGTTAAACAGAGGAGTCGTAGGTGCGTCTGAAACAGGAATCTGAGCCGTTAGAAGAGTGGCTGCTGTTGTAGCAGAAGATGTAGAAGGAGCAGGTTTCACATGTTCCGAAATAAGGGAGTGAAAGCCTGGGAGGAGCCAGAAGCCATGGGAAATCCTGGAGCGATTTTGACTGATGCGCTTTCGACATTTTTTAGCTTAGATTCGAGGCCTTTAACTGTCTCTGCGAGGCTTTGAACTACCTGGATGAGTTGGCTATTATCCACCGGTCTATGACAAGGAGAAGACGATGGAATTGCCGCAGAAGATTTAAGTCATTTAGCTGCTTTGGGAGAAGACGACTTGGCTGTACTCTTCCTACCAGCTTTGTTGGGCTGAGCTGGCGGTGTTGGAGATGTCGGGAGGGAATCCGCTCGATTAATCGATTAATCGCAATTAACTGCATCCAAAATAAAAGTTTGTGTTTACATAATATATGTGTGTGTACTGTGTATAATTATTATGTGTATATAAATACACACACATGCATGTATATATTTAAGAAATGTTTTTTATATTTATATTTTTTAAATTATATAAATATATATACATAGTATATACATGCAAAAAATTCTTAAATATATACATGTGTGTGTATTTTTTAGGACTAGTGGTGGTGCTTAAGATATTGTTGGTCATCCAGTGTTTCTGTAAAAAATTATAATAGTAGTAGATAATTAATAAGATAACACTACTACTAGTAACAATATACAACGCACTAAGGATCGATGAGCTGCTGGGTTCATGAATATTAATCACATTGTCTGTGTTCACTCGAACTGATTTGCTTAAATCAAAACAGTGAAGGTAATAGATGAGCACCAGCCAATGAGATTTCTGTTTGCACATTAGTCCCGCCCACTACCGGATAAACTGCATATCTTCTGCTTGTTCTTAGAAGCTGAATAATTCAAAATGAACAGGAAAATACAACAAATAATATGGTTTACATGTAGCACGTCGATTCTGCACGGTATTTAAGACTCTCTCTCTTAGCGTGTGTGTGTTTGTGTGAGAAACACAGCGCTCTCTGCAAAGCAACAGCGGAAGGTGCACCTTCACACTAGAGTTTACGGTCAAATACAGGTACGCTGTGCATCCGTTGAGCTGAACTGAAATAGACAGATCGCTTGAAGGAGAACTGTTTCTCTGAGTGTTCAGCCGGTGAAAATATATCTATGTTAAACTTATTCTTAGCCTCTAACACACACACTGGCGAATACAATCTAAGCATTTATTAGCCAATGGCTAATGATCAATATTATTTAGTCGCCCAGAGTAAAGATTTACTCGCATATGTGAGTGATTTACTCGCATCATAGAGGGTTGTATATACTACAGATGACGAATAATGATTGACTAGATAGATAAATAGTGAATGACATGACATTTGAATCTTCCAGGTAGAACTACGCTAGAGCTCCCATTTCTGTGCGTCGTGTGTGTGTCACATAGACAGGACATTCACAGACAGTGCATTCTCTTTTGACTCGTTGTCAAATGTTAACGTGCTAAACTGAAAAAATAAAAAATAAAATATATACATATATACCCTTGTGAAACAGAAGTGTGCTTAATTGTATTGAAAGTGTACTTTTTGTTTACTTAAAATCTTAAAAGTATACTTTTTATAAAGTGCACTTGCAGATAATATGATATAATTAAAATTAAAGGCCACTTAAATGTACTTAAAGAGAATACACTTTAATGACAATATTTATAAACACACTTAAGTGCATGTTTTAAAAGTGCACTTTGTAATAATCTCTAATTAATTTTTACTTAAAGAAAGTACACTTTCATGACAATATTTATAAACACACTTAAGTGCAATTTTTAAAAGTGCACTTTGTAATAATGTCTAATAAATTTTTACTTAAAGAAAGTACACTTTCATGACAGTATTTATAAACACACTTAAGTGCAGTTTTTAAAAGTGACATTGTAATAATGTCTAATTAATTTTTATTTAAAGAAAGTACACTTTAATGACAATATTTATAAACACACTTAAGTGCATGTTTTAAAAGTGCACTTTGTAATAATCTCTAATTAATTTTTACTTAAAGAAAGTACACTTTTATGACAATATTTATAAACACACTTAAGTGCAATTTTTAAAAGTGCACTTTGTAATAATGTCTAATAAATTTTTACTTAAAGAAAGTACACTTTCATGACAGTATTTATAAACACACTTAAGTGCAGTTTTTAAAAGTGCACTTTGTAATAATGTCTAATTAAATTTTACTTGAAGAAAGTACACTTTCATGACAATATTTATAAACACACTTATGCACCTTGTAATAATGTCTAATTACATTTTACTTAAACATATTTTAAATAATTATGATTTTATTTTTTATATAAGTACAGTTATTTTTATATTGACATATACTAAAGCACATGGAAAATAATTGATTTTAATAAAAAATAATTATATTTGTTAATGTATTTTAAATGCGTTTAGTCTATAATGTATATTGTGTGCATTCATGTATTTTTATTCTAAACTTCAATACACTTGCTTATACAGTATACTCCAGTATAACTTATTGTTGAAATTTTTGACCTCAACTACAAGTGTCAGTTTTCTACATAATATTCGACATAAAGTGTAATTTATGAGATGAGTAGCCTATAGCTATTTGTGCTTAATGTAATAGTAATGTACTGTGCTTTACATCTGTGTACAGAATACTTTCAATGTCATTATGTTGTTCTATGCTGATTAATCACACATTTAATTGCATTAATTGCAAGCAAAAGTTTAACAAATCGAAACAAAATTTATTTGCATTCAGAATCAGTTAAAATACATTTCATTTTGATCAGACTACACTACACAGTAAACATGATTGACTTTTAGAACATTTATAATCAACATTTAACCATGCAATGGTTAATTTGATTTTGTATTCATTTATTTTTTGAATGCGCATGCGCCAAAAATACTACGTCATGATTTTGAAAAATGCTCTGTAATCGCGATGCGTGAGGAAACTGACGCTGATCAAACGAAGAGAACAATGGAGTGCCACGTTTGGATCACATTATGTGCTGCAAATAACGAGTCAAGTAAGTATATCTTGATATATGCTTTATATATGATATATGATTTTTATTTTCACCGTAACATGGCATTTCTTAATGCGATTAAGAGTGTATTTATTTTAATCGCCGATAGTATAGACGCAATATGGACTCGGGAGGTGAATTAATCATGTTTCCTATAATTTATCTATGATTGCATTATAATAATTTCTTATATCGGAATGTGATCGTGTGTCTGGGCGTGTTTGAGGAATTTGGCTGCTGAAAATACAATATTTTAATCGAACTTTTTAAATGAACTAAGTTAACGTTAAATGACCTAAAGTTAAATTTGCTGAACGAAATTCAAAGATCCTGTATAGTAACATCAGCAGACATTTAATCCTTATAATCCATATTATAACGACCAGTAATATTCAATATATCACCCACCTCTAGAAATAATGATTGTAATGTTTTTTTTTTTGTTTGTTTTTTTCATTTTGCATTTGAAGAGTACGATGTTAAGCTACTATTTGTGTTTGTAATATTTTGTGCTTATCTGGAGTTATTTATTTATTTTGTAGGATCAGTACAGATTTGTTATTGGAGATCCAGTGCAAGCTGTGTGGAATCACAGAGCCATATTGATGAGGTGATGTTATTGTTAATTATGAATTCTTGCCCAGCCATGAGACCCTGATCACACACTACAAGCTAAAACACTGCTATCAAGTCTACAGCCTTTTAAATGCTTTGCATCTTGTCCATTTGCAAGTAATAAATTCCCACCTGTGCATTTACAGATCCCCCTAATCATTATATATTTTACAGGTAACAAACCAAATGAATGGCTGTGGTAAATACAGGAACATCCTTTATGGAGATGGTGCACGACTGAAACTTGCAAGGCAAGATGAGGAAAAATTGAAGAATACCTTTCTCAATTTGCATGGGTCTTGGGTTATTTACCTGAATTTAAGTTATTTTTAATTGTTTATGTTTATAAAAATGTTCTCTATTTATAAAGCCCAGTGTCAGTGAAGATGATGTGGTCAGTGGAATCCTGGTGTTTGTGGGAAATGTAAAGGAACCTCTCCCAGCATTCTACTATGATGTTGCCCTGACGACTAAGGTGATGCAGTTGCGGTCAAAAGTTTACACACATCTTGCAGAATAAACTGCTTCATCAGGGCAGTACTAAATAAAAAGACAACATGCTAATTTTTATGATCCCCCTTATTGCTAAAATTAACATTTTTAACAGATACTGCAGTGTGAATATAAACTTTGGAGCGCAACTGTACATCTATCGCTTTCATTTAATTGAGTGAATTATAATGATGGATAGATCTGTTTTATAAACAATTGTTTTCTTTCTGTTTCTTTTTTTCGTCTTTCCTTAAGGTATATTGTGGCGAGGGGGGCGTGGTTTAGCGAGGTCTCTGACGGGAGAGAGAGTCAGGAGACGAGTGGCACGTAAGGAAATCAAGGCCAAATGAGAAACACCTGTCTCTTGTTTCAGTGATTGGCGTGGAGAAACAGGATAAAACGACACAGGAAACGAGGACGAGGGAGAGAGGAGCGGAGACACCAAACAGGAGAGTGGGCAATAGCAGAGAGGAACTGCGCAAACAAACCGCTGAAAAGGACTGAGATATTTATGTTGTGCCAGGGGCACGTGTGAAAAAGAACCCACTTAAATTCCCAATAAATACCTGTTTGTGTGTCTCAAACCAGCCGACCCCCTTGTCTTCTTCCACATCCCCACGTACATTGTTACATTGGTGCCGAAACCCGGGAGGAAGAAGACAGAGCCGCCGGCATGCAAACACCGCCAGGTACGCCATTTGCGGACGTCATCCAGGCGCTCGCGGGAGCAGGGACGGCGTTTCCAGGCGCTCTTCCTGGCACAGCAACAGGACCGCGAGCTGTTCCGGAGCTGCTTCGATCGGGAGGTTCCAGCCGGGGGAGCAACATCCACCCCGGCCAAATCCACCCACATGCAGCTCACAAAGATGGGACCGCAGGACGACCCGGAAGCATTCTTGGACTTGTTCGAGCGGGCCGCGGAGGCATGTGGGTGGCAGCGACTGGACTGGCTGGTGCGCCTCATCCCGCTACTGCCTGGTGAGGCGCAGATAGCGGCCCAACAACTTCCAGTCCAGAACCTCCTGGTCTATGACGACCTGCGACGGGCCATACTTCAGCGGGTCGGGCTATCCCCCGAGCAACATCGTCAGCGGTTCCGATCGCTGACACTGGGGGAGAATACCCGGCCCTTCGTGATGGCCCAGCACCTCCGGGATGCCTGCCGCAGATGGCTGATGGCCGACCGGCCGACCGCCGACCAGATCATCGATCGGGTGTTACTGGAGCAGTTTATTGCGCGGTTGCCCCGGAGGACCGCGCAATGGGTCCAGTGCCACCGGCCGGCGTCGCTGGACAGAGCCATCGAACTGGCGGAGGACCAAATGGTGGCGTGCCCCGGGGTCGGCGAACCCCTGCCGGCAGCTTCTCTCTCTCTCTCTCCCCCGGCTCATAA
Organism: Rhinogobio ventralis; assembly: GCA_039654625.1. NCBI lineage: Eukaryota > Metazoa > Chordata > Actinopteri > Cypriniformes > Gobionidae > Rhinogobio > Rhinogobio ventralis. The sequence goes on along the minus strand of CM077195.1, from coordinate 25,827,063 downwards.
TGTTTTATCTTCCCCTAGGCCCGTCCCAGCTCCCCGGACGAGGGGAGGGTTCCAGTCTCGAGGGCCGCCCAGAGGACGGGTGGAGGACATCCAGGGCGGAGCCTCGGGATCACGGGCGGCCCCTAGAGGACGGGAGCCAACCGGTTTCCCTCCAGCCTCCAGCCTCCGGTCCCGTTTCCCCTTTTTCTCCACGCCAATCCCTTGATTCCCTTCCTGCCACTGGGGCGGCGGGAAAGTTTGGGGGTGTGGTGTGGAGACCCGGGTCACTTTATAGATCGGTGTCCAGTGATGGAAATGGGAACACTGATCCGGGTCCCGGATGCGCCACAGGCTGCCCCTGACCGAGCCGGACTGTACCAAATACCAGTAAGTATCCAGGGGGGTACCTATCCGGCTTTGGTGGATTCAGGGTGTAACCAGACCTCTATCCATCAAAGCCTGATACAGTCGTTGGCATTGGATAATAGCCGAATGGTTAAGGTACGGTGTGTGCACGGGGATGTGGTGAGTTATCCGATGGTGACGGCTATAATAATTTCGGGGACAAAAACATAGAGTGGAGGTGGCAGTTAGCTCGCACATCCGACATCCGCTAATTTTGGGGACAAATTGGCCAGCATTCGGTAGTTTATTGGAGCATCTATGTGCGGATGTCTCTTGGGGAAGAAAGGGGTGGGGAGAGAGGGCGGATGTGCAGGTTGGGGAGACTGAGCCGGGACCATCGGGGATTGCTACAGAGGAATCGAGTGGAGTAGACCGCGATGATTTTCCTCTGGAGCAATCCCAGGATGAGTCGCTCAAAAATGCGTTTGCACAGGTCCGGTCGATCGACGGTCAGGCTCTCCATCCTGAGCAACCGCTGTAATATCCTTATTTTGTCATATTAAAGGACAGGTTGTATCGAGTGACCCAGGACACTGAGTCAAAACAAGATACAACCCAATTGTTAGTACCAAAAAGCCGTCGGGAAATGCTTTTCCAGGCGGCTCATGCGAATCCTATGGCCGGTCATCTGGGTCAGGCGGCCACACTGAATCGTTTAATGGTCCGTTTTTTTTGGCCGGGCATTCACGAGAACGTGCGCAGATGGTGCGCGTCTTGTCGTGAATGTCAGCTGGTAAATCCACCGGCCTTTTCAAAAGCGCCATTGCGCCCGCTCCCACTGATGCAGGTCCCCTTTGAGAGAATTGGTATGGACCTCATCGGACCATTGGAACGATCCGCACGGGGGCACCGTTTTGCATTGGTCCTGGTGGACTATGCAACACAATACCCCGAAGCAATAGCCCTCCGTACCATTTCTGCAAAGAGTGTTGTGGAGGCTTTGTTTAGTTTAATCTCCCCGGTGGGGATCCCGAAAGAGATCCTCACGGATCAAGGCACGGCGTTTATGTCACGAACATTACGCGAACTTTACGGATTATTGGGCATTAAATCAATCCGCACCAGCGTCTATCACCCACAGACGGATGGTTTGGTGGAACGATTTAATCGCACTTTGAAGACAATGATTCGGAAGTTTGTACAAGAAGACGCCAAAAATTGGGATAAATGGTTAGAACCCCTGTTGTTCGCCGTACATGAGGTCCCGCAAGCCTCCACTGGGTTTTCCCCGTTTGAGCTTCTCTATGGACGTCAGCCCCGGGGGGTGTTGGACGTGCTTAGAGAAGCTTGGGAGGACGGACCATCGCAAGGAAAAAACGAAATTCAGTATGTCATGGACCTGAGAACAAAACTCCACACATTAGGGCGGCTATCAATGGAGAATTTGTTACAGGCTCAAGACAAACAAAGTCGGCTATACAATAGGGGAACGAAACTGCGTAAATTTGCACAGGGAGATGAAGTGCTTGTATTACTCCCCACGTCTACCTCTAAATTACTCGCCAAGTGGCAAGGACCCTTTGTGGTCAAACGGCGAATAGTGGATCTCGATTATGAGGTGATTAGATCTGATAGGAGCGGGGCACATCAAATATACCACCTTAACCTCCTAAAAAAATGGAGTGAGGCGGAGTCAGTGATGTTGGCCACGGCTATAAGTGGGGAGGAGGATCTCGGGCCAGAGGTGAACACAAAAGGTACATCCCTCGCTCTGGCCCCAGGAGGAGATCATCTCTCGCCGTACCAACTCACTGACATAGCCCAGTTGCAGGAAGTTTTTTCAGATGTGTTCTCGCCCCTACCGGGTCGGACCAACCTCATTCAGCACCATATTGACACCGAGCCAGGCGTGGTAGTTCGCAGTCGGCCATATAGGTTACCTGAACACAAAAAAAAAGTGGTTCAGGAAGAATTAGAAGCGATGCTGGACATGGGGGTAATAGAAGAATTCTACAGTGATTGGGCCAGCCCGATAGTTTTAGTTCCTAAAACAGACGGCTCAGTCCGATTCTGTGTGGACTATCGTAAGGTGAATGCTGTGTCGAAATTCGACGCATATCCAATGCCAAGGGTTGATGAGCTGCTCGATCGGCTGGGCACAGCTCATTTTTATTCGACACTGGATAAAGGCGTTAAGGGGATCTGCCAATATCCCTTTGTTAAATCCAAAGAAAAAACAGCCTTTACGACGCCGTTTGGATTGCACCAATTTGTGACACTTCCGTTCGGGTTGTTTGGGGCACCGGCCACGTTTCAGCGTCTCATGGATAAGATCCTGAGGCCGCATGCGACATATGCCGCTGCATACCTGGACGACATCATTATCTATAGTAATGATTGGCAGCGGCATATGGAGCATGTACGGGCCGTCCTGAGATCGCTGAGACTGGCCGGGCTGACGGCCAACCCGAAGAAGTGTGCGATTGGGCGCATGGAGGTTAGGTATCTGGGTTTCCACTTGGGGGGGGGGGGTGGCGGGCTGCAGGCCGGATGGCTCCCCGGCCTGAGTCGGGCGGTGGGGCTATGTGGCGAGGGGGGCGTGGTTTAGCGAGGTCTGTGACGGGAGAGAGAGTCAGGAGACGAGCGGCACGTAAGGAAATCAAGGCCAAATGAGAAACACCTGTCTCTTGTTTCAGTGATTGGCGTGGAGAAACAGGATAAAATGACACAGGAAACGAGGACGAGGGAGAGAGGAGCGGAGACACCAAACAGGAGAGTGGGCAATAGCAGAGAGGAACTGTGCAAACAAACCGCTGAAAAGGACTGAGATATTTATGTTGTGCCAGGGGCTCGTGTGAAAAAGAACCCACTTAAATTCCCAATAAATACCTGTGTCTCAAACCAGCCGACCCCCTTGTCTTCTTCCACATCCCCACGTACATTGTTACATATATATATATATTATATATTTTTTTACTTTCCTGCCTTTTTGGAACATGTCCATTCACATCTACTGTGGAGAGATGGTGCGCAAGTTTTCTGCTGATGGAAAGCTTTTGGGACATTGACATGAACAGCACTTTCCAACAACTTCAAAATAGTTGGTGACAAACAATTTTGGTTTTCTTGCTTTTGTGCCTTTGGAGTTCTTCAGGTTTTTTTTTTTTTTTTTTTTTAACTTTCATTCACTGTAATGCTGGAATAAGATTTTAGAATAAAACTTTTGGTCCTAATTTTGGTGCTAGCAAAAGTTTAAGAGCTTATAAGTTCGGTAACACTTTACAATAAGATCTCATTTGTTAACATTAGTTAATGTATTAGCCAACATGATCTAACAGTGATGAGCAATATTTTTTTACAGTGCAGTGTTTATTAATCTTTGTTGACCTTAGTTAATAAAATATAGTTCAAAGCTAGTTAATGAAATGTATAGTCTTTATGTAAGTTAACAGTGCATTAACTAATTAACATATACAACTTTTACACAAAACTGACGGTTCGGTACAGCAGGGGAGAGAAAGCTAAATATAAAATTGCTTCTTTTTTTTTTATTAAAAAGTGGTTTACTGAACAAATTGTCATTGTCCTTAAATTAATTCAATTATGACTAAAAGTTTCTTAAAGACATAAAAATTATCTCCGCTAATCTGTCACGTCACATTAAAGAGCATCAAAACAGCATTTATCACTGGAATTTCATGATAAAATGGACAGAATACTTAATATGTTTGTGTAGGAACTCACATTGAAGTGTGTTACGGCATAAAACAAGCCGACTGTTAACTGTAAAAGATTGCGTTCGGTACACACGTGCACCATACCGGAAGCCCTGTACCGAAACGGTTCGGTACGAATACGTGTGCTGTTACACCCCTAAATAGTAAATGTTTAAAGTATTATTCATTCTAAGTTCATGTTAAATGAAGTAGTTAACCAATTAAACGTTATTGTAAAGCGTTACCCAACGTTTTGAATCTTAGTGTTATGATACTTTTCTTTACATTTGGTTTGTACATGTGTTGTGTGTGTGTGTGTGTGTGTGAGGTACTGTGTGTTTGCTTCTGAGATTGTGTGTGTACTGGTAATCCCTACGTTATGGGGACCAATTGACCCCACAAGTATAGTAATACCAGTCAATTTTGACCTTGTGGGGACATTTTTTAGGTCCCCATGAGGAAACAATCTTAAAAATCATACTGAATGTTTTCTGAAAATGTAAAAATGCAGAATGTGATGGGTAGATTTAGGTACCTTTGTATAAGGGAGATTGTGCACATAAGCCTCATTGTCCTCCAGACTCTTTCTAAATGAATTTGTGTTTGTGTAAATAGTTTTTCGGGTTTTTCTTATGCATCAACAAAAAGGTTTTTGTGTATTTATTTTACAGATTGTTTTGTCAATAAATGTAGAGTGTTTCAATGTGCATTTATTTATTATACTAAATTGCAGTTTCATTATTATAAAAATTTTATTACAAATGTATTTAATTATATAATAGTGTACATGTAAATTACATTAAAGTATATTTTAGTTCACATTAATTGCTTGTCAATAGATTGAGCAGTGCACTTTAACTATATTTTGACGACATTAGAAGCAATTATGAAAGTACATATGAAGTTGTATTAAAGCCCCACTTAAGTTGTTCCAAAAAATCACTCTTGATGGCAACTTATTGCATTTTATTTCAACTTAATATGTGATGCATTTGAAAACAATTACATTTAATGTGTATTAATTGCGCCGAAAACATTGCATTTAATTTACACTTAAGTGTATGCCTTTTAAAGTATATTATTTGTGTAATAAGTACACTTTATAAAAGTACACTAAAGTGCACTTGTTTTTCACAAGGGTATACACAGTGCTGGGTAGTAACTGATTACATGTAATCTGGATTATGTAATCAGATTCCAAAAATTAAGTAATTGATTAATAACAAATAATCATGTTATCTTGACTCACAATTGCAGTAAATGTTTCTTAGTCATTCAAAAAAAAAGCCTACTGCTTATATATGTTCAGAAGGTCTTCCAGGTTTGTGGACTTGCAAAGACCATGCAGTAAGTTTTTGCCCTGCTTTATGTTCGTCACCAATTGACTCTATGAAATGTAAGATGAACTATGTAGGTCTGGGGCAAGGCAACCTTAATTGCGTTAAATCATTTTAATAACGTTATTTTTCTATAATTAATTAATTGTCACATGTGTTTTAAATCCATTCTTACAACATTTTTGCTGTTTACTTGAGTGTTTTACATTTTAGCAGAAATTCTTATAACACGCTGTTTAATGGCAGGTTCCGTTGTGACAACTTACACCATATAATATGCTACATTTTGGGGTATGTTGTCACAAAAGACTCACATTCAGCATCTGGCTCATATTTGGGATCTCATATTCTCAAAACTCTCATCTTCAGTGTCTTCAAAATCAATATTTTGATTGCTGACAGCTTCTTCACCAGATACACCATCAAGTGACAATAATACAATTATACCATCAACAATACAATAATACCATAATACCAACTGACAGTGACAATAATAACGTACAGTACTTGCTCTGCAGTAAATCGCTGAGCCATTTCAAGTTTTGCAGATGATACTTGAGTATTCTTTTGTTTTATGCATATGGTAATTATGAGTGAAAAATCACATTATCATTGTGTATCAGACATTCAATTATTGTTGCGCAGAAAAAAATACTTACACTATTACATACAGTACATTGGGTCGTAAGTGACTCTATACACTTTTTAGGTTTTTTTTACAGATTGAGGAATACTAAGAAGGTTGATGTCTAACTTTTGAAAAATAACTTCTGAGTCGATAAAGACCTGAGGTATGCATTTAAGGGTTATAGTAAAAAAATGTGTGCTTATATTGAAACTGATTTAATAAAAATATAAAATAAAATAAAAAACTACAATGGAAATATAAGTTTTAAACCTTTAAACCTATTCTAGTAGACTGCTGACATTAAAGTTTGTATATTTACTTTCTCGAGTTTAGATCTCAGAAAGCAGACCATGATCTCCCATCTTTTGTAAACAGGATTGTAATTAAATATAATTAATACATTACCATATTAATGCAATCTGCAAATTAAAACTCTTTAGCCTTGGTAGGGAGGGAAAACAAGGTAAATACTGAGAGTGAGAGAGAGAGTAAGTGATGCATGTGGCTCTATTTTGCATGTAGATTTCAGCCCACTCTTCCTCTTATGAACTTGTGGACACAAGATAAATACACATTGGCATTCTCAAAACATAATCAGCTTTTTTTCAGTGAGGTGGGGTGTGTATTCAAGGTAGAGATTTGTATTCATTACTACACAGGCGTTTGCTTTAAAAAAGCATCTCTGCAACATCACCACTCTCTTGTTTAATATGCCACTGATAAATTCTGTCTTTCCTCTCCAGTTCACTGTCTGTTCCATTGATTTTTCATTTATAAGATTAACCTAGAACCTGTGCACACTCGTCATGCACCACATCATAGAAAAAAATTGGACTGGAGGCAGTGGAGGGAGGAATGGATGGAGAGCGATAGAGAGATAGTGACGTTTTCACCCACTGTGTACATTTAGCTGAGGACATTGTTATCCCTGTGAACAACCCTCCATCTCTCCTCCTCCTCTGTCATCGGCCCTTGCTCTGCCCATCTCTCTCTTACCATTAGAGGGCTACACAGTCATAAGTCTTTCTTCGAGAACTTCCACCATGTTACTTGTCAGCTTGGAATCTAGTGAAAGAACAAACCATCCATGTTTACTGATGGCAGCATGTTAACTGAAAAATGTATCATGTTCATTATTAACTTAATGATATTAAAATCTCTGAGTCTAAATCCTACTAGAACTTTTGAGTTCCATCTACCAAACTCAACACAGACCTGCGGACTGTAGAAAAGGGGTACAGACTACAGTTAGGCCACAGCCCACCAAGGTTCAATGGGGTGGTCTGGACTGCAGTGGTCCCAGAGCGGGCTTGGGTTATGGAACAGGAAGTTCCATATTGGCCCAGTCGCGAGAAATGGCAGTTCGGCATCGGGATGTCGTCCTTGGCCACATTCAGAGCTTGGGGTTGAGACTCAACACGAAAATAGCGTGTTGACGCCCTCCCAGAGGACCACGTTCCTGGGAGTAGTATGGGACTCGACGATGCGGGCACAAATGTCTCCCGCACAGATCGAGTCCATACCGGCAATGTTCTCCAGCATAAAGCTAGGCCGCAAAATCACTGTAAAGCAGTTTCAAAGACTACTGGGGCACATGGCAGCTGAGTCCAATGTAATACCTTTTGGCCTGCTGTACATGAGACCCCTACAGTGGTGGCTGAAAGCCAAGGGGTTTTTCCGTATGATCAGGGTAAAGCGCAGATGCCTTTGTTCCCTATCAATATGGAAGAAACCCTGGTTTCTGTCCCAAGGGCCAGTGTTGGGAGCGTCATGTCGCCGGGAATCCGTTTTGACAGACGCCTCCCTCACTGGTTGGGGCGTGGTCATGGACGGCCGCTTTACCCAGGGTCTGTGGCAGGACCATCATCATTCATGGCATATAAATTGCCTAGAGATGCTGGCTGTGTTCAGGGCTCTGAGGAGCTTCCTCACAGATCTCAGGGGTTACCATGTTCTGGTACGATCCGACAGTATATCAGTGGTCGCGTACCTGAACCATGAACCATCAGGGGGATCTGGGGTCTCGCCCTCTATGCAGACTGGCGCATCAGATCCTCCTGTGGTCCCAGGGGAAATTGTCGTCTCTCAGAGCGATGTATATCCCCGGGGACCAGAATCAGGGAGCAGACATCCTGTCAAGGCAGGGGCTGAGGCCCAGGGAATGGAGACTTCACCCAGAGGTGGTGAAGTCCGTATGCGAGAGGTTCGGCCCAGTGGAAGTGGATCTATTCGCGTCTCGAGAGACATCCCACTGTCCACTGTGGTTCTCCCTCACGCATCCAGCCCCGCTGGTGCAGACGTGGCCGAGGCTGCGCCTCTATGCATTTCCCCCGATAGCTCTGCTCCCGGGAGTTAAGGTGTACGTGGCTGCCATCACGGCTTTCCACGCTCCTGTAAGTGATGGGCCTCTGGGGAGGCACCCTTTAGTCGTACGTTTCCTCCGTGGTACTTGATCAAGTTCTGTCGCTAAAGGTGGCACTGCTCCTTGCTATCACCTCACTTAAGAGGGTGGGGGACCTCCAGGCCTTGGCTATAATGCAGACTTGCCTGGAGTTTGCCCTGGGCGAAGTTAAGGCTATCCTTCATCCGAGGCCAGGCTACGTGCCCAAGGTGCCATCAAGTGTGGCACGGCCTACGGTTCTGCAGGCTTTTCATCCTCCACCTCATGTGTCAGCTGAAGAGGGGAGACTTCATCTGCTCTGCCCGGTCAGAGCATTGCAAATTTATCTGCGGTAGTCTTCGCAGTGGAGGTCGGACCAACTGTTAGTGTGTTTCGGGTCTCCTAGGAAGGGGCTGCCCGCGTCCAAGCAGACGATTAGTAATTGGATTGTCCAGGCGATTGCCTTGGCCTATCAGGTGCGCGGTTTGCCTTCACCTTTGGCCTTGAGGGCGCATTCCACTAGGGGCATGGCCTCTTCTAGGGCCCATCCTATGGGGGTTCCACTTCAGGAGATCTGTGAGACAGCCGGCTGGGCTACCCCACACACTTTTATCAGATTTTATAGTCTGCATCTTCCTGCGACGCCAGGCGCTAGGGTGCTCTCGTCCTAAGTGTGCCTGGGTTCCAGCTTCACACTAGGGCAGGCATGGTTCGTGGTGGCATAGTGGACATTTCGTTCCCCAAAGTGTTGTGCCGACGCAGTGCGAGTTCCCTCGAAAGGGAACGTCTCGGGTTATGATTATAACCCTTGTTCCCTGAGAAGGGAACGAGACACTGCGTCGCCTTGCCACGCCTCTCCATGCCTGGGAGCGACTTGCTTCATCGCGAAAGAGCTAGCTCGGTTGTGAGCCGGCGTCCCTTTATACTTCCGGGTATGCCATCACATACTACATCATGACGTAGCACCAATCAAGATTGGTCTTAGTTTCATTCATGCTTCAGACACGCAACACTAAGGGAGCATCCCCAAAGTGTCGTTCCGACGCAATGTTTTGTTCCCTTCTCAGGAAACAAGGGTTATAGTCATAACCCGAGACGTTTTGTCTCTATTGTCCCTACAGTGGTTGATGAGATAATCAGGCTGTCTAATTCCTCTACTAGTCTTCTTGATCCTGCACCTACCTCTTTACTGAAAAACTGCTTGACTGCTTTGTCACTACCTATCACTCATTTCATTAATACAGCAATGTCTTCTGGAACTGTACAATCTGTACAAAGTTTAAAGGTTACTTATTGTACACCTTTCTGGAGTTTTATTTTAGGTTTTGATGTCCTTAAGAATATATATTTGCGGTATAAGTACCAAAAACCATCTCAATATATTTTTACAGCTCCTCTCTCAGGAGCTCTGCTAAGAACAGGTTGATTTTGGCATGTCTAATTAATATTCATGATCCTCTCTTCTGATTGGCCTGTCATTTTCTGAGTGACGCACGGCCAGGCCAAGCACGTGAACTAGGTTCATGTATGGATTAGCCTGCTGTGGCTTTGTGATACTCACAAGGTAAATAGAAACACCGGTAATGATGGTCACTGCTGAGGGAAATGTTGTGGAAATGCCTTACATGTTTGAGCCGAAATCAGACCCCGAATTGGCAACGACAGGAGAAAACCAACCATCTCCTCAAACGCGCTTACAACAGGATGTTTCAGAATGGTAATTAATTATTATAATTTTTTTCTTTCGTCGTAAGGGTTAGGAACACATTAGCAACACGTTAGCATCACGTTAGTGTTGCATTACCGTTTACAATATATAATTTCAGATTATGCTGGCTCCATAATGTAACATAAAATGTGTGAGAAGTTTACTTAAGGGTTGCGGATTTGAGGTCTGACCCAACAATGTAGGGACTGCAGCATCTTTGATGAGTAGCGTCTGTGAAAAACCGGAATTGAACTGTGCCTGACTGACTAAGCAGTCACTTGTGAAATGTGCAGAACAGACAGTTAAGGTTGAATAAAATGCTGTGGTATTTCCGAATAATAAACATTAGCCACTGGTCTCTTATATTAATGTTGTTCGGAAGCCTGTGCAATGATGTAGTTTCCTGACATCCATCGAGTTTTCTCGACACGTTTCCTTGTTGTAATTGCTCAGCAATGGCATGGATGTAATGTTGTCTGGGGGTTTGGCAAAAGGAGGGTGAGATGGTGGGCAGTGCTCGGGGTGGTGAATGAAGGCGGTGCCATCAGTTCTGGTGTTCCTAGGGTTGCAAAGGGGCAGAACATTTCCGGTAACAGCCCTGCTGTAAGTTGTGTGCTGTATGTGATTGAGGAACGTGCAGGGTAGAAATTCAACTGAAAGTGCATTAAATCTGGTTGTTTTAAACCAAGATTATGCTGCAAGATTTTTTTTTCAACTACATTTAAGTTCCCTGTTATAGGCTAACCTGCAATTTTGCAAATACCAAGTTTATTCCCATTAATTCCCATATATTCCCGTTAATTCCCATGGAAAGTTTTCAGCCTTGAAATTTTGCAACCCTAGGTGTACCTTCAATGTTCTTGGGTCCTCTTCTTTTCACTATTTATGTTACCAATTGGTCAAATAATTAAATGCTATGGGTTTCCACTGTTATGCTGATGACATAGCGATCTAATTTAGCACACCTCCCAGCTCAGTGTTTCCTCCACCTACATTATCAACTTGCATCAAGGAACTCAAGCTTTGGCTTGAGACAATTTAGCTTAAATTAAAATTTTAAATTTAAGGTAATACTGATCGGCTCTAAATCTGTTGTATCTAAACTATCCGGTAAACTGATTGGACAGTGACTTGATAATGCCCTCTACGACAGTTCGAAATCTTGATGTTCTTCTCGATCCATCACATGGGTAAAGTGGCAAAGACAGCTTTTTTCCACTTACGTAATATCCCTCTTTTTCACTCCTCTCTTAGTCAGCAGGATGCTGAAACTTTTATACATGCCTTTGTCACGCCAACTAGATTATTGTAACTCACTTCTTTATGGCCTTTCAGGTAAAAATATAAAACGATTACAAAATGTTCAAAACTCTGCAGCCAATTACTCCAATCCTCTATCACCTTCATTGGCTTCCGGTTTCCTTGCGTATAAACTTCAAGGTACTAATTCTCACTTGCAAAGCTCTGCATAACCTTGGTCCTACATATTTACTTACTTCAGCCTTATGCTCCTGTTTGTTCCTTACAATATTCTATTGTTAGTCACCCCTATAATTAGTCTGGTAACTATGGATGGCAGGTCTTTTAGTGTTGTGGCTCCCAGGTTGTGGAATGCTCATCCTCAATTTATCCGTCAAGCATCCTCCCTTCATTCCTCCTAAAACCTTGTAAAAACATTTTTTTTTCTCTCTCTGAATATTACTCTTCAGCTCTTGGTCTGTAAATTATACATTTTTATGGATATGTTATTTGTTTGTATTCCTCTATTTGTTTGTATAACTTAGTCCTGTTTGAATCCTTCTTTGTTTGTATCTCTAACCTAACTTTGTAAGTGACCTCTGTATATTACTTTCCAGCTCTTGGTATGAGTATTGTGCTTTGTTAATGATGTTTATGTTAGTGATGTTTATTTGGTTTTGTTCTTTAAACTTAAATCTTTGTAAAGCGACCTTGGGTGTTGTATAAATAAAAATTATTCTTATTCTTATTCTTCTTATAATTATTATTAATAAATTCACCAGCTCATTGACCACTGAGCAATTTTTAACACCACTCATTAACATAAATGCTATTTATTTTTTTATTGAAATGCTTATCATTAACATTAATGAATGACTGGTATATGTATGGAAATTCATCTGTGCTGACGGAATGAACGGGCCGGCCCACATTGTCCAGCAGCCCACCCGGAAAACTCCTGGTGCTCCTGATGGCCAGTCCGCCCCTGCCTGCGTCTCCGTTGGTCCTGCCCAGCTCCAAGTCACCTTCGTCAATGATAGTCCTGCCAAGCCTCCTCTGCCTAAGCCAGTCCAGCTGGCTCCTTTCAGTTCCTCGGCTCCTCCTGTGTTTTCTCCGCTCTGCTGCTTGGATCTGCCTTGGGTCTTCCCGGTCTCCAGCTCTGCCTTGGCAAGGGGATCCCTTGTCTCCGCCTTGGGCAGCCAAGCCCGTCATAGCTCTGCCTTGGCCTCCAGAACCTATGGTGTCATCCGGTTTAATCGTCTCTTTGACTCCACCTGGGTCTCCACCTCCATCAGTCTCAGTCTATCACTACCTTAGTTCCACCTGCCAAGGCTCCTCCTTCCCTTAACTCCACCGTGGGCCTTCATCCTGGCTGTGCTCTGGGTCCCCACCTGGCTCTTCCTGCCTTAGATTTTGATTAAAGACTGTTTGTTGTACTCCATTCGTCGTGCACTGATTGCACTCACCCACACGTGGATGTTTCAGAGGTCTGGATGCGGGTACACTTGTTCTATGGGGTACTTTGGCCCGTAGAAAGGCTAGGTCCGACTATGGGCTGAAAGTACAGTGACAGACCGTGTGATTATTACCTGATGTGTGCCACGGTGCCATGCCCATATCGGGACTCGGCCGTGTCGCCAGTGCTGAAGTGGTCTCATATGCAGAAATCCGAGCTGCCATATGTCCCAGGAGCCTCTGAAATTGTTTCAGTGGAAGCGCTGTCCTGCCCCTGAACGAATTCAAGCAGATCAGCACTAACTGGGCATGCTTGTTTGTGAGATGCGCCGTCATGTAGACAGAGTACACAATTTTGCACGCAGGACAGGAGCAACCTTGTCTGCCACTGAGGTAAACCGGACACTGCTGAACCTAGGGTGGGTGGGCATTGGGTGCCGGGCGAACTGAATTACATAGCCAAGTCTGCTCATCTGAATGAGCCAGCAAGACAGGCTGGGAAGCACTAAACAGGCTTCCAGACACTGTGTAAGTGGTACCAGTGGAACTATCTGCTGGGCAAAGTCTCGCCGAAGAGACCACCTTGCAAGATGGAAGCATCGAGAAAGCGCACTCTGTTGACATCTTGCATCTCTGCAAGGTTTAGCCAGAGATGGCACTCCTGGACCACCAAGGTGGACATTGTCTGGACGAGGGCCTGTGCTGTGACTCATGCATTATGAGTGATTTGGTCTGGTGGACTTGCAGGATGGCCATCGCATGCAAGGCAGAGACGGCCTGTCCAGAGGCACTGCAAGCCTTAGAAGCCAGAGCTGCTGTCGTCTCACAGGTGCTAGACGGTAGTTGCGAATGACTCCTCCAGGTGGGAGCACTTTGCAGGCATAAATGCACCCTAATTGCACACTCCACCTGGGGAATCCCCAGGAACCCCCTGACCACTCCACCATCGAGGGTAGTGAGAAAGAACTTTTGAAGAAGATTTTGGCACTGCACTGCTCTTCATGCAGTTCCGGGAGGAAAGGCATGGGGGCGAGGCGAGGCAATCTTCACGTTTCACTCCGAGTCCAGAAACCACAGCTGAATGTGCCGTACTCTACTGAGCTGCTGTGAGAAAAGGCTATAAATGATCTGGCAACTGCAGCATCTTCACATGCGATAGCTTACTAGCCTGGACTCCTTCTTTATGTATACAGACATGACGTAATGACGCAAAGACGTACAGCGCCATGCTTGAATTTCCCGCGGAAAGCTATCAGTACCACTCAAATTATATATTGCCGTTGTGTATCAGGTTAAGGTAAGGAGATAGTTTTGAACACTGGCTGGTTATGTACTTGCTCAAAAATGGATTTCGGATCATTTTTAATAAAAAAAAGTTACAGACTTTAACCCATAATCATAAGCTCTGAATCATACTGTATGTCTCAATTTCCTGTACTGTAAATATAGGTACTGCACTGTAAATGAAGGACTGCCATATGCATTAGTATTTGTACATGGCTCTGGAATATGTTTACACAACAAACATTTTACTATATATACATTTGACAAAGTGTAATCAGGTAAGTGTGACCTCTGCCGATCAGTATTCATCAGAACCGTCCCCACTGCACTTATTTACTGTGATTTATAAGCCTGTGCCAAGGATGCCAGGCTCTGGCCTGACACCACCCTGATCAAATATTCATCCCATTACAGAGGAGACTGCCCAAGGTCCTTGTATCAGTCCCTTAAGTCCAGCTTTTCCCTGTTTTTTATTTACCGTAAATGTTTCATGCCCAAATAAAAATTACAGGTCTTGATTTGGTTGAGCAACAGCAGCGGCCCAGAGTGACTGTGGCTTAGCTGGAAGATTGCCATACCCGAGGGTCTGCTAACACAATGTAATTATGTGTGTAAATCGGACTGCATGAGGTGAGGTGAGATATTCTCGCTTCTAATTGCGCATGGCGAAGAAAAAGAGCCCAAGGCTATAAAAGCTTGTGTCATTTTTAAAGAAAAGACTTTTTAAACTGTAAATAAAAGGTAGGCTTGGAATGGCTTTTCAGTATTAGACCAGACAGAAAAAGCCTAAAAAATAAAGATCAAGATGCTATCCATGAGTGACTGTTATACACATTGAACTGAACCTGCTGTTATACACTCATCTAAAGGATTATTAGGAACACCATACTAATACTGTGTTTGACCCCCTTTCGCCTTCAGAACTGCCTTAATACTACGTGGCATTGATTCAACAAGGTGCTGAAAGCATTCTTTAGAAATGTTGGCCCATATTGATAGGATAGCATCTTGTAGTTGATGGAGATTTGTGGGATGCACATCCAGGGTGCCCTCCAGACACTGTGTAAAGAAGCTCCCGTTCCACCACATCCCAAAGATGCTCTATTGGGTTGAGATCCGGTGACTGTGGGGGCCATTTTAGTACAGTGAACTCATTGTCATGTTCAAAAAACCAATTTGAAATGATTCGAGCTTTGTGACATGGTGCATTATCCTGCTGGAAGTAGCCATCAGAGGATGGGTACATGGTGGTCATAAAGGGATGGACATAGTCAGAAACAATGCTCAGGTAGGGCGTGGCATTTAAACGATGCCCAATTGGCACTAAGGGGCCTAAAGTGTGCCAAGAAAACATCCCCCACACCATTACACTACCACCACCAGCCTGCACAGTGGTAACAAGGCATGATGGATCCATGTTCTCATTCTGTTTACGGCAAATTCTGACTCTACCATCTGAATGTCTCAACAGAAATCGAGACTCATCAGACCAGGCAACATTTTTCCAGTCTTCAACTGTCCGATTTTGGTGAGCTCGTGCAAATTGTAGCCTCTTTTTCCTATTTGTAGTGGAGATGAGTGGTACCCGGTGGGGTCTTCTGCTGTTGTAGTCCATCCGCCTCAAGGTTGTGCGTGTTGTGGCTTCACAAATGCTTTGCTGCATACCTCGGTTGTAACGAGTGGTTATTTCAGTCAAAGTTGCTCTTCTATCAGCTTGAATCAGTCGGCCCATTCTCCTCTGACCTCTAGCATCAACAAGGCATTTTCGCCCACAGGACTGCTGCATACTGGATGTTTTTCCCTTTTCACACCATTCTTTGTAAACTCTAGAAATGGTTGTGCGTGAAAATCCCAGTAACTGAGCAGATTGTGAAATACTCAGACCGGCCCGTCTGGCACCAACAACCATGCCACGCTCAAAATTGCTTAAATCACCTTTCTTTCCCATTCTGACATTCAGTTTGGAGTTCAGGAGATTGTCTTGACCAGGACCACACCCCTAAATGCATTGAAGCAACTGCCATGTGATTGGTTGATTAGATAATTGCATTAATGAGAAATTGAACAGGTGTTCCTAATAATCCTTTAGGTGAGCGCATATTACTATGTTTGCTCATTGATTGTTTTAAATCAATACAAAATTCACAGCAGAACCGACCCCACGCTATAGTTCTCTTAGCTGCACACTGGCTCTTTCTAATGCTTTCTATCTGTTCACTCTGAATTTTTATGTATTTACACTCTAGTAATTAGGAATTAGCATGTCACATCTTTCATCAGTTAGATTGTCTTGTCTTGAGTAAATAATTTAATTGGCTGACTTGAAGTGCAAGAAAAGAAAATGTCAGAGAATGAGGAAGAGACACACATTAATTAATGTGCAGTCAGCACAGCAATTACAGCATGTTTTAAGCATTAGATCAAATTAATGACTTTTAAAGCTGTGCAAAGAAATCATAAGATCTGGCAAATAACTTACTATGCATATGTGGGATCACATGATGATTATGATGATTATGTGGCACAGACTTTTACACATAAACATGCCATTATTTGATTACAAAAAAAATATATATATAAGTCTTGAACTCAAACCTGAACTCACATTTTAAAGTTATATGTAATACTGTAATACTTTTATACTTTTATTACTCAATAATTTTATTCAACAATGATTACATTGGTCAGAAATGACAGTAAAGACATTTATAATATTTTTTTATATTTCAATTGTTTTTACTGTATATTTGTACTGTATCAAATAAATGCAGCCTTTGTGAGTAAATAGACTTTTCACCGTACCTTCCCCAAACATTTGAACACGGACTGACGGATGGATGGATTCCTAAGTTACAAGACATTTTATTTACTCACAAAAGCCTAATTTTAACCATGTTTGGCAGTTGGCAAGTGTTAATTTTGGAGCCTGATTACAGTTCTCAGACTCTTATTCCCCGCCAGCGTTTTTTTTTTTTTTTTTAAGTGTCCAGCCACCGCCAGGGTTTTTGATCATTTTCACAAAAATGGCCCATAAAATATTTTTTTGTATGAATATCTGAACATGCAATATATCAAAAGGAAGAGCAGACCCTCTGCTTTTAAACAACAACAAAAAATAGTTTTATTGCGTTATATGCATTCCTTTTTTATCAACACTTAAATATGGTTAAGTTTCATAAAAAAGCAACATTTTGAACAAAAAGCTGAGAAAATCAAGTTTTTGTCAAAGACTACATCCAGATCATATTCAGAGCGATAATCAAACACAGATGGAGTAGATCAAGTCCATCAACACCCCTACTGCTTGCACAGTCCTATAGCTTGTTATGAGTCAATATTTCATTTAGTACCATTAAGCAGTTTTGATTTATATGATGTTTAATGTTAATGATCACGTTATTTTACATATGCATCTGCTTACATACGATCGCTTGTTTTTTCGCGTCTTCGCCTGTTTTGATCAGCAGATTCTGTACTCATTCAGAAGATGTGTAATAGTGTATAACAGTGGAAACACGGAAAATTCCATGTTTGGTGGGGAAAGAGTTAACATGGACAGAGGAAACAGTTTTTCTGTAAATAATGAATACACTTGACATCTCTGAGTTGCAGATACATTTAAAAACTGTCATTTTAACACAAATATAAATATGCAATATAAATATCCCTTTTTTTGTCAGTCATCGTCATCTTCAATCTACCTCATCGCATACTTGACATTATTTCCTGCTGCCATTAATGACATTTATAGATTACACAATCACAGCAGTACAGAGTCTGGTGAAGAAGGACAGGCAGTGCTAATAGCATTTGAGAGGCACCACTGAAAGAGAAGAGGAAAGGAGGGTGATTAATATGCTTTCAACTGGGACTCGCAAGAAGGGAGAAGGAAGTGGGGGGGGGGGTGACTTGGTGGTGAAAAAAAATCTTATACAATATGCAAGAAGACAACAACATACCATCAATTCATCATCAATCTCCTGCTAGGACGTACATGTGTATTTATGCTCTGTGATCTGGCCAACTGGGAAGGGAGATTAGGAGTGTGTATGCAAGTGTAAAGAGTATCTGTCTGTCAGACGTGTGGGAATTTACAGCGCTGAGAGATATGAAAATCTGATTACCACTAAGTATTGCATATAAAAGATACATGCACACATAGATACTCACATAACCGCCAGAGGGGTGTGCCTGGCCAATAGAGGGTATGTGTGTGACATCACCTTTGGCCAGAATGACTGCGGTTACACCCACTGAGTGGCAGAAAGACTAAGCGGCAGCATTGGTTTTCAGCGTGAATGCCGCATCTAAAACGGGAAAGAGCTTTGAAACTATAAATCTGAGGTATATTTTTAAAGACTGACAAAAGCTACAGAAAACAGAAGCAAATGTGTTGTTGCAAATCACAGAAACAACTTGTAATGCATTGTGTCCGGAGGAAATAGAGATAGCTTGCTTGGCTAGAGACTTCACAAAGCCGATTGACATTTTGCAGATCACACTTTATACCATGTGAAACTCGTGTCCACAGCGTTACTTAATAAACAAAATAACTAAATAATTAAAAAGAGCATCAGAAACACAGAAATAACCCGTATACACGGGGGTGCTCAAGGTGCACATACAATGCAGGCAGTTCAACAGGGAGCACATAGCTCTTAAAGGGGCCATAGTCAGCGAAGTTATCACTTATGTTGCCAATCGCCAATATGTTGAAATTTGTGGCAAAATCATACCCTATATATTGTTACATATTGTACTGACAATTAAATATTTACATCTTAGATTCTGCATTATTGGATGTTTTTAAATAAACACTGACAAAAACTATACAAGTTTTAGGGCTGGACGAGTCGATATGACGATATAACATTGATATAAGTGGTTACCCGGATTTAGACCTACATATTGTATTTATTTAAAGCATTCTCAGGCAAATTTGATTTATGTATTTCCCTGGATTCAAAATCAGGCACATATAAATGTCAAGAAATGTTCATGTCAATATGCATGGATCTCCAGATCTTTGCTAAAGTTGTAAGGAACACTATATCGAGTCCAACCTTTAGTTTAAACTGAAACTCGTTTGTTTCGCAGTTTCCACAATTAAAGCCAGTCATGCAGCAGCTCTTCGGCCACTCACTCAGGCTGAGAGGGGCATGTTCCGACGGGAAAATGATGTCCATGCATACCCTCTATAAGTGAATTCCTAATCAATCATTATGATCTAATGCAGCTGATCCTTCACATTCTGTGTGTGTGTGTCTTCAGTCAGACAAAGTACTTAACGTGTGTGTTTGTGGTGTGTGTGATTTAAGTGCATTGTCTGGGGTTAAGTACTTGCGGAAGAAATGTGTCTTTTGCTGCTTCTTAAAAGATGTGATGTTCTCAGCAGTTCGGGTGGAGGTTGGCAGCTCATTCCACCACAGAGGAACAGAGAGGGTGAAAGTTTTGGAGAGTGACTTTTTGCCATGTTGTGAAGGAACAACAAGCCGTTGCTCAATTAGTGACCTGAGCTGGTGGGAGGGAGCATACATGGTTTGACTTTTTTTGATGGTCCCTTTAAAACATTCTGTTGACTTAAGTAATGTTTCACCTATGTCTACTAACTCTCATTAGAGTGTTAGTTTAGTAGATTGGTAGGGTTAGAATAAGTTGACGTAGTTGCAAAGTTACTTATAGTCAGTAACAATGAAGAGTTAGCAGATATTAAGCAGACAGTCTACTAATACTCTAATGAGAGTTGACATGTAGTTGCAAAGTTACTTATAGTCAACAGAATGTTCAAAAGGGACCAGCGAAATACATTGTTACTGCATACATTTGTCGTATTGTGTTGAGGGCGAGAGGAGCTGTTCCACTGGTAGTCCAAGCCAGAGTTAAAACTTTAAATTTAAATTCTGCCCATAACTGGGAATGGAGTGAGACTAGGAGGAGTGTGATTTGACACAATCTTTGTTTGATTAAAGACACATTCTGGATCATCTGGAAAAGGCTTAGTCATGCTGGCCTGCCAGTAGAGTATTGCAGTAGTCCAGTCTTGAAATTACAAGCACTTGGACAAGTAGCTGTGCTGTGTATTCTGACAGGAAGTGTCTGATTTTTGTAATGTTGTAGAGCGCAAACCGGGGTGTTTTTGAGATGTGGGTGGAAATGAAAAAAGTTTAAATGAAAGCTGCGTATCATCTGCAAATGGAGAAAAGAAGAGGAGCGAGCACAGAACCTTGAGGCACCCCAGTGGTTAGCTGATGTGCCACAAAAAGGTCCAGCAGAATAAGAACAGATTACTTTGAGGTTGCTCTTGCTAGCCAAAGAATTTCAGTAATGGTCAGTAGGGAGGTCTCCGTGGAGTGTAGCAGTGTTGGTGAGATCTCCTGTAGTAGGTGGAAGGGGATTGGGTCTAAGGGAAAGGTTGTTGGGCGGCTGGCACAGAGATCTTTGGAGACCTTGTTCTCTGAAATGGGAAAGAATGAAGAGAATACTGGAATGTGTTTGGATGGAGTTTGTGGGTGATTGGTGTAGAGAACTGGTTGTTGATGGTTGCCACATGGCATCAGTCATCAGCAGTCAGAGAAAAAGTTGGAGGAGAGAAAGAGAGGAGAATGTTCTGAATAGTCTCCAGGTGTCTGAGGTGTTTCTGATTTTGCTTTGGTTGTAGGATATCTTGGCAGTGGAAACAGTAGAGGAGAAAGAGGACAGGAGAGAATGGTACTTGCTCAGGTCACCTGGGTGGTTAGTCTTGCGCAATTTCCTCTTAGCAGCTCTGAGCTTGGTTCGATGGTCCCAGAGAAGAGCATCTGTGAACCAGGGGCTGGAGGGTGTTGCGCATGCTGGCCTGGAGGTGAGAGGACAGATATTATCAAACATAAGCCTTTGTGTGTGCTTCTGTGTGCTGACGTGCTTGTACTTCCGTCTGCCGTGGACAACAGATGAACTGGTGGTACATGGTGAGATTAATACAAGGTAAAAGGAAAAGTGGTACTGCTCACTCTGATAGAAAAATGCTTCTTCAAATGCCTTTCCCATCATGTAACCATGTAAATGTTGTGCAAAATGTATCACAGCTTCCGCAAAGATATTAAGCAGCACAAATGTTTTCAATATTAATAATAGTAATGTTACTTGACCAAATCAGCATATTAGAATGATTTGTGAAGAATCATTTGACACTAAAGATTGTGAATTCTCAAGGTCTGTCAAAATCTGTGTAAAGATGAGTAAAGGCTAGATAAAAATATATAGTTTCTGACCAATCTCACCCCTTACCATGTGTGTCTACTGGTACAGAAGAAAATGCCAATGCTAGAGGTCTGCCTCTTATGGGGCCATGTCTGTAAAATGTACAGTAAGTTTGCTTTTTAGTATATGGTCAGTTATATATGCAAACTATTTACAAAGGCCCAAGTATAAATACTTTTCAAAACACTTTTGTTAATCTAACCACAATCTAGTCACAATGAAGAGTGCCCAAATGGCATTTAAAATCTAATATAAATGTAGTATCATGGAAACATGCAGTGTAATCCACTAAATCCACTACAACTAGTAACCTATTTTCAAACTCATGACAGACATCCCTTACAAAAAATAAGTATAATAATTTTATTAAATATACAGGTGCTGGTCATATAATTAGAATATCATCAAAAAGTTGATTTATTTCACTAATTCCATTCAAAAAGTGAAACTTGTATATTATATTCATTCATTACACACAGACTGATATATTTCAAATGTTTATTTCTTTTAATTTTGATGATTTTTGATCCCAAATTCAGTATCTCAGAAAATTAGAATATTACTTAAAACCAATACAAAGAAAGGATTTTTAAAAATCTTGGCCAACTGAAAAGTATGAACATGAAAAGTATGAGCATGTACAGCACTCAATACTTAGTTGGGGCTCCTTTTGCCTGAATTACTGCAGCAATGCGGCGTGGCATGGAGTCGATCAGTCTGTGGCACTGCTCAGGTGTTATGAGAGCCCAGGTTGCTCTGATAGTGGCCTTCCGCTCTTCTGCATTGTTGGGTCTGGCATATCACATCTTCCTCTTCACAATACCCCATAGATTTTCTATGGGGTTAAGGTCAAGTCAAGTCAACTTTATTTATATAGCGCTTTTTACAATGCAGATTGTTTCAAAGCAGCTTCACAGTGTTAAACAGGAAAATAATGAACAGAATTTGATTCGGCTGTACAGCCGCTCTGGAGAAAATGGTGATTTCATCAGCTCATTTCAATTATCATATATATTCAAGTAATGTAGTTGATTTAATTTAGTTTAGTAATTAAATTTATTTGGATAATTATTTGAAAATGTTGTGTCCCCAACTGAGCAAGCCAGAGGCGACAGGTCAGGCGAGTTTGCTGGCCAATTAAGAATAGGGATACCATGGTCCTTAAACCAGGTACTGGTTGCTTTGGCACTGTGTGCAGGTGCCAAGTCCTGTTGGAAAATTAAATCTGCATCTCCATAAAGTTGGTCAGCAGCAGGAAGCATGAAGTGCTCTAAAACTTCCTGGTATATGGCTGCGTTGACCTTGGACCTCAGAAAAAACAGTGGACCAACACCAGCAGATGACATGGTACCCCAAACCATCACTGACTGGATACTTTACACTGGACCTCAAGCAACGTGGATTGTGTGCCTCTCCTCTCTTCCTCCAGACTCTGGGACCCTGATTTCCAAAGGAAATGCAAAATTTACTTTCATCAGAGAACATAACTTTGGACCACTCAGCAGCAGTCCAGTCCTTTTTGTCTTTAGCCCAGGCGAGATGCTTCTGACGCTGTCTGTTGTTCAAGAGTGGCTTGACACAAGGAATGTGACAGCTGAAACCCATGTCTTGCATACGTCTGTGCGTAGTGGTTCTTGAAGCACTGACTCCAGCTGCAGTCCACTCTTTGTGAATCTCCCCCACATTTTTGTATGGGTTTTGTTTCACAATCCTCTCCAGGGTGCGGTTATCCCTATTGCTTGTACACTTTTTTCTACCACATCTTTTCCTTCCCTTCGCCTCTCTATTAATGTGCTTGGACACAGAGCTCTGTGAACAGCCAGCCTCTTTTGCAATGACCTTTTGTGTCCTGCCCTCCTTGTGCAAGGTGTCAATGGTCGTCTTTTGGACAACTGTCAAGTCAGGAGTCTTCCCCATGATTGTGTAGCCTACAGAACTAGACTGAGAGACCATTTAAAGGCCTTTGCAGGTGTTTTGAGTTAATTAGCTGATTAGAGTGTGGCACCAGGTGTCTTCAATATTGAACTTTTCACAATATTAAAATTTTCTGAGATACTGAATTTGGGATTTTCTTTAGTTGTCAGTTATAATAATCAAAATTAAAAGAAATAAACATTTGAAATATATCAGTCTGTGTGTAATGAATTAATATAATATACACGTTTCACTTTTTGAATGAAATTTAGTGAAATAAATCAACTTTTTGATAATATTCTAATTATATGACCAGCACCTGTACTTTATGTAGTAAGTTCAATTCAATTCAATTCAATTCACATTTATTTGTATAGCGCTTTTCACAAGACATATTGTTTCAAAGCAGCTTCACAGAAAAAAGCATGCGTCTACATTACAATTTAAAGTGGTTTGTTATCAGAGGAGACTGTGTCCAAGTTATGTATTTCAGAAATGTTCAAATACAAAGCACACAGTTAGCTAACAATGTATTATTAATCAATATAAAAATAAATTAAGGAACAGACAATGGGCTAAGTGAAAGAAGAATACATGTTGTTAACAATGATTAGAGTATATAGAAAATTAAGCATGGGTGCATGTTGATGCAGAGCTGCATCATCTGAAGTCCTCGGAGGAGTTGGAGTCTCTTCACAGGTGATGGTCATCTGAAGTCTTCATAAAAGGCTGGATCCAGACTGGAGCTGACACTCTCTACTTACCTTGGGATGGGCATCCCGAGATAAAACAGAACAGGAAAATATTTAGCATAGCTGCTGTTCAAAGCATTAAGCAAAGACAAACATGTGCACTGATATAACTGGAGTACAAGGTTATGGGATGCATTATGTGAATGCTTGGCTAAAGAGATGCGTCTTTAATCTAGATTTAAACTGGGAGGGTGAGTCTGAGCCCTGAGTATATTAATATCAATGTACTAGAAGTATACTTGTAAGTACTGTTTTAATACTACTTGGGACTAAATTGGCCCACTTGATAGTGTATAAAAGAATACTTTAGTAGTTTTATACTGCAAGTATACTTGTAGTTTTCTTTAAATTAACACAACATCATACTTATAGTTTACTATTTATGTATTCTTTTTGAACTTTAAGTATACTACTATAAATCTTTTTTTCTTTATTTTCTATAATTTAAATATTCCTTTAACTCTACTTTAACTCTTTCCATAAAAAAAAAAACCTTTTTATCCTAGCGTCATGCATCCTTTTTATCAACTCTTGAATGTGGGTAAATTTCATAAAAAAGCTAAATTTTAAACAAGAAATCAAGAAAATCGCACTTCGTCTGGATGGAATTCAGAACGATGATCAAAACATATATGTAGACTGTAGACAATAATGTGGTTGATGAGTCATCAACACCCCCAACATTTTACGTTTGCGTAAGCAATCTTCTATCACTTCTTTTTCACCTGTGTTTTGATCTGGATATTCTGTACTCTTTCAGAAGATGCGCCCCCTACCATATATCAGTGAAAACATGAATAGCTGGAAAATTCTGTCAATGGCAGGGAAAAAGTAAAGTAGATTCCTATGTACACTACCAGTGGACTAGCATACACAAAAAAATCTAATACTCAGAATTAGGTACATATTTGTTTTCTTTATAGCTCAATATTTTCAAACATTGTAAGTTTATAAGAGTATGTAAAACTGAAAAAAAGTAATACGGCTAAAAGGCTACTCAATCAAAAGAGTAAACACAATTACAATGCTAAATATACTCAGAATACTTAATCATACTTGTAAGTATATCTCGATCAAAAGATTGAGTACAAGTAGGCCAAATACACATAGGCTGTGTCCGAAATCGCCCCCTATACCCTTAAATAGGGCACTATTTGAGGGAACAGCCATTTGCAGTGGTGTCCGAAACCATAGTGGATGTTATTGAGTGCATTTATTCAATCCTACAATATACCGCAATAACAAGTGTACAACTGATGTAAAGAATACCATAATGCACTGTGAGAGTCACATTCACATTGAATGAATTCCCACGTTTGCCAGGAGATGGCACCCGCAGCCGAATCGATCCATCCATTTTCCAAACCGTGCTGGTCCAGTGTAACATCATACAGGTATAAATTCCTTTTTAATTGATTATTAAATTGTTTAATTAAGGTTTATACACTCACCTAAAGGATTATTAGGAACACCTGTTCCATTTCTCATTAATGTAATTATCTAATCAACCAATCACATGGCAGTTGCTTCAATGCATTTGGGGGTGTGGTCCTGGTCAAGACAAACTCCTGAACTCCAAACTGAATGTCAGAATGGGAAAGAAAGGTGATTTAAGCAATTTTGAGCGTGGCATGGTTGTTGGTGCCAGACGGGCCGGTCTGAATATTTCACAATCTGCTCAGTTACTGGGATTTTCACGCACAACCATTTCTAGAGTTTACAAAGAATGGTGTGAAAAGGGAAAAACATCCAGTATGCGGCAGTCCTGTGGGCGAAAATGCCTTGCGGATGCTAGAGGTCAGAGGAGAATGGGCCGACTAATTCAAGCTGATAGAAGAGCAACTTTGACTAAAATAACCACTCGTTACAACCGGGGTATGCAGCAAAGAATTTGTGAAGCCACAACACACACAACCTTGAGGCGGATGGGCTACAACAGCAGAAGACCCCACCGGGTACCACTCATCTCCACTAAAAAAAGGAAAAAGAGGCTACAATTTGCACGAGCTCACCAAAATTGGACAGTTGAAGACTGGAAAAATGTTGCCTGGTCTGATGAGTCTCGATTTCTGTTGAGACATTCAGATGGTAGAGTCAGAATTTGGCGTAAACAGAATGAGAACATGGATCCATCATGCCTTGTTACCACTGTGCAGGCTGGTGGTGGTGGTGTAATGGTGTGGGGGATGTTTTCTTGGCACACTTTAGGCCCCTTAGTGCCAATTGGGCATCGTTTAAATGCCACGGCCTACCTGAGCATTGTTTCTGACCATGTCCATCCCTTTATGACCACCATGTACCCATCCTCTGATGGCTACTTCCAGCAGGATAATGCACCATGTCACAAAGCTCGAATCATTTCAAATTGGTTTCTTGAACATGACAATGAGTTCACTGTACTAAAATGGCCCCCACAGTCACCAGATCTCAACCCAATAGAGCATCTTTGGGATGTGGTGGAACAGGAGCTTCGTGCCCTGGATGTGCATCCCACAAATCTCCATCAACTGCAAGATGCTATCCTATCAATATGGGCCAACATTTCTAAAGAATGCTTTCAGCACCTTGTTGAATCAATGCCACGTAGAATTAAGGCAGTTCTGAAGGCGAAAGGGGGTCAAACACAGTATTAGTATGGTGTTCCTGATAATCCTTTAGGTGAGTGTACATGCTAGTAACGTAGGGAATAGTGAATGAGGATATGTCACTTTTCACCCAGCCGTCCAATCACAGTGGAGGAGGAACGGGACAAATACAACACCGACCAACCGCTACATTCTGCCTGTACAACGTCAACAGATGAAAACAAGCAGCATAATAACGGAACAAAATCATTTAAAACAAGAGCCAGAGCAAATACTTTACATCATATCTGCATTTTTATATGGAAACAATACAGAAACAAACTATCTGTGAAATGAGATACTAGTAACACTTCCACGAATATTCCGTATCATAACAAGCAAAGACTCGCAACTGAAAAAAACGCTGCGCTGCCAAAACGCTCTCAAGCGCTCTCAGCAAGGCGTTTTCAGCAGAGCGCCTAGCGTTTTAAGCTGGATAAAAACGCTTTGGTGGACACGCAGCAATAGACTTTTCTGTCAGTATAACTCAAGTGCTGTATACTTAAGTGTCATTTTAAGTATATTTATGAGAAGTATATAAAGTATATTTCTGAGAAGTACATGAGAAGTAGAAGATGTACCTTCTTATTTTTAGTTTAAAAGAAGTATACTAATAGCACACTTATAAACTTCTGAATACATCGAATACATTTAAAACAATGTCCTACCTGTCTGTCAGCATATGTATTTCCATACTTTTATGTAATCACACACATCAATGCATTCAGTAAGGATATGCAGAGTTGTAGACAGATAGCTACCGAGCGCCAAAAACAAACAGCAGCCGCCTTTTACAGTTTCTCCTGGACCAAAACAAACAAGCATATGCTGCATTTACATCCTGTCATAATCATAATAACTAGATGGCAACCTGTTCATGTCCGACTTGGATTTATGTGTTTCTATGCTGAAATGAACGCCTGCAGCAGTCAGGTGGTACAAGTAAGATTTCTGTAAGTTGTTTATGTTCATTATTATTATAATGTTATGTGCTTTGAGACATGAGGTAATTTAACGGCATCTCTCGTGACGTTTTGCAGAATCTGCTGTGTGTGTTCATATGTTCATATGATTTCAAAGCTAATTGTCTATTGCTAGCCAAATTTCCTGCCCTACCTTTAACTAAAATTAAAAAGAAAATGTAACACATTATTTACATAAAATTGAATGATGCTTTTAAAAATGTTTTCCAGCACTGATCTGGGGGGACATACATTTTCAAACTTAATTTTACTTTATGGGAGATAATTATTATTATTATTTTAATACCTCAGCCTTTGTTCCAATTGTTACCAATTGTTCTTATGTCTCTCGAAATATACTGAATTAAATCCTCCTTCTCCACTGCAGTGAAAAGAAAAGTATCAGAAATTTAACGTAACAATACATGTTGCTATTACCTTTTTTTTTACATGTGATAAATTACCTTCAACTCTTCTCTACTCCTCCCTGGTCAGTTTTCTAGTAATGTAGGTAGTGATTAACGTGTACCAATGCTTTTTTTTTTTTAAAGACAAGTGCTGTAAAACAGCTCTTTCCTCACATTTATCATGTAGCTCACTCCAAAGGTCAGTCTAATTAACTTGTGGCGCTAGTTCAAAAGAGCAGTTCAATTGCTCAATTAAGCTTGAATGCAATGTAAAGAAAGGAGCTTTAGCATTCCTACTGGTCTTAGACAATTGGAATTCAGGATATAGTTTAAAGAACCTCTTACAGTCTTCAAAATTATGATTAGGGTTGGATATGCTAGTGCATGATCTGCCTGATCAGCATGAAAAGGGTACTAAGGGAATTTCTCATTCACAGTAAAATTCAGTAAAAATAGATCATAGGCTATAGACTTATGTAACATAGCTTTTGGAACACGTATGTCAGTCAAATTTATTTATGAAGCACAATTTCTTAAAAAAACTGTTTGCCAAAGTGGTGTACAACATCAAACATTAAGGGTAAAACACAAAATAAAAAACAATCACATGCAATGTACAATAAAAGTAATACCACTACACCTACTTATGGCTATGCATTAAGAACATTTTTGATTACTTCACAGCAGACTTTAGTGTTACATTTATGCTAATATATGGGCTGCATTGTTGAAAGTTGCCGTGTGCAGACGGGGAGGAGCTGAAAACGGAACGTGAAGTTGGACACTTTCTGCTTCCCGTAGTGACGCTCACGCTGTGTTCGCATACTTTATCACAGCTGAAGTGAAATAAACGCAATATTTGTCAAATACACAGATGTTTCAGAGATATTTTCATTCAATATGTTATGTATGCCAGCCCTACTGCTTAATACAGCATCTGTTTGTACAAGAATAAAGTTCAACATAAGCCTACACTATGAAGTGGGGTCTGCGTTTTTTTATGTGTTTTATTTTGATAAACATGACACAATATAACATCCTGTTTTACCATTATAAAAAACAGATTTGTGAGCATTAGTGGAAATGAATGTTTTAGAATAAACACGAAACACACGTGATTGCTGTCATGCAGTGAATCCAGCCAATCGTGGAACAGCTGTGTCGCCATCAGCGCTTGTGCAGCCACTCTAGGGAAGCTGCGCAGAATGAACTAGCCGTGCTCTCGAATCACTCTCGCGGTTCTTTGATGGCATACATTACAGTCACGTGCCGTCGGCCCTGTCTCAAGTCAGACAAAATTTCTTACCGGCATGCACTGCTTCAAATCACATTAATTTTACACGTCTAGTACAATAATGTGGTTTTGTTTCCTTAATACATTGTATACTTTTTTCTTGATTTACCCTGAAAGAATGGAAGTGAGTGTGTCAACATGCCCCATAGGACGGGTACACCAAATGACAGCTTAAAATGTTATTAAAATGTTTTTTTACAATCAAAAAAATATACAAGACAAACTAAAAAATATTTTGTCAATAAAATACAATTATTAACTTTTTCAAATAAAAGAATGGCACTTTTTACTCATTAAAAATATACAAATTTTTGAGTTTGACAATGCACACACTGCAAAACAGCTATACAGCATAGTTCAAAACATAATAATAATTAATAACTTCTGAAACTCTCATGGTTTCTCAACAGAAATTTATAAAAGTATAGAATAGAATAACATATTTCTAATAGGAGCTCATTATAACGCAGTGTTACAACACATCCCACCTGCACAACTAGGATTTAACCCTGGCTCGTGTCTTCTGCTGGTTTGATCAGCATTAAAGAACTTTCTCAACTGTTAAATAACAGATATAGGATTCAAATAATATCAGATTTGTCTTATTTGAAATAAACACAAAAAAAATAGAGATGAAAAATAAACGTAAGTAAGAAATGTACTTTTGCTATTAAATAAATGTTCAGTGATTCCAAAGTTTTTTTTAATTTTTGCGCAATTTCTTCTATATATAATGTTGATATGGCAACTAGTAAATACACTAATTTTCTTCATCCTGGCATGTGTGGAAAGTTTTAAACCGTGTGTGTTACAACTAACCCTACGTTACGTTGTGCCCTGCTCTCCCCTATATTTCCCTATATATAAATTATCAATATATTAAATAACGGTATATTTGAAAATATACCAAATAATATATTGTGTTAATATATTAAAATATATTGAATAATACACAAGGAATTGCTGCTTTTCATATATTGAAAAATATGTGACAATATATTTACTAATATATCATAATGTATGTAATTTTATGTTCAGTAATACACTTCATAATATATAGATGTATATGTGATCAGATATGGTACTATATATATATATATATATATACTTCTGCATTATAAACACACATATATAGAGAAATATATAATGTAATATATTTCTTATATTTACTTACATTATAAATGTTTCATATTTTCAAGCTAGTTAACAATAGCACAATCACAACTGCATGTACTAAAGTATTTAGCAAAGAGACTATCACTGCGCTGAAGAGATCACAGCAGTTACTTTTTAATATAATAATATAGTCTTAATGGTGTTCAGCCAATCGTCAACCTCACCACAGGCTCTACTCTTCAACACAATGGTAACCCCAAAAACTCACACATACCAGAAAACCTTTTAAATTACAAAATAATACAACATTAAACACAAACAGATATCCACCTATATTAATATTGAACAAATCATGTCAAATAACACTTAATTTCAACATTTACTCTCTTTTAACAGTCAGAAGCAAAGCATGCTGGGAACAAATCTGCTGTCATTCCGTGAATGCGTGTGTGTATATATGTGTGTATATACATTTACATTTATATGAGAACATGTTTGTGCAATATATGTACACAATAAAGGATAAAACTTTAAGTTGGCTGGTAAAGTGGATACAATTTTATGAATATTACATGTAATGCTATTTTCTAAATATTTTATATGTAGGCTATCAATATATAGCTATACATGGTCAATGCATATTGCAGTATATTGACAAATATAAGCACTAGCTTCCCATATATGAAAATTGTATTATGTAATATGTCGCATTATATTTTGCAGTATATTTCCATATATATTTTTGTTCCATAAGTGCACTCAACTGCTTCATCTGTGCATGTCCTTTTCAATGAATACCTGTTTGGGTTTGACGATAATCCTGACTCTGGGTATTCTGTTAGAGATGGTAGACGCCTCTCTGTCATGGTCTGCCTTGGTTTTTGTTAAAGGACTCTTATGTGTATAGTGCTGTTATTCCTGTTTCCTGTGTTCCCTCAGTCGCTATGGTTTTATTATATCCCATTCAGTTCACCTGTATCTGGTTATTTAGCTCATTTGCCCCCATGTATTTATAGCCCTATATTTCCTTTTAGTTTTGTCAAGTACTGACTTTGTGCTGATGTCAAATCTGTTATGTTAGACTACTCCTGTTATGTGGATTATCTTCTTTGTTTTTATAAATAAAGTTCTATGTCTGCTTCTGGATCCACTTCTACATCTCCTCTGTCTTTACCTGATCTGATGTAACACACTCGAAGAACAGCAGAAATTCACTGCATACAAACATTTAGATTAAAAATAAAATCACGACAAGGGAGCATTTTGGGGATAAGATGACCAAGCAAACTCCAGAGTAAAACTTCCCTAGTGAAAATATATTTAAAATACATTTATTTCATACTACAAATCCATTAACATATTTACTGACATAGCGCTTGAGACTTACTGATATAAGTAGTATAATTAAACTTTTCTTGGAGTACTTCTTTATTGCACAATGTACATTTCTTAATATTAAGCCTAAAATGTGTTTTAATATCATTATTAGTAAGGATAGTTGTCACAGATCCGCCAGGCTCCCACGTCACTCAATCACAGCGCACGCCTTCCCCTGAGTATTGATCACGCGCACCTGCACCTCATCTACGCACCAATCACCACCAGTACTTAAGGCACACACACACTCACAGTCACTGTCCGGTCTCGTTTGTATGTTGGTACATACCGCTATGCTAAACTTCAAGGACTTGCTTTATGCTACTTACCTTCTCCCGTTATTCCCTTAAGCCTCCAGCGTTCCAGCCTTGTGTGTGTGTGCGTGTCTCCATCTTCTCTTCAGCTCCAACTCTCTCTCCAGCGATCTCCTCTCCAAACCTTCCCAACGATCACCTCGAGATATCATCATCCACCACTCACGATCATCTACACTCTCCACCTGCACATCCGTCAGCCGCTGCTCTGCTCAATAAACACCACTTCCCTTTATCCATTGTCTCTGTCCCTTCTGTACCGTAACAATAGTATGATCTCTGTATAATATCAGTCGTTAAATTAAAGATAGTTAAAGTGTATCTTAAGTATACTTGCAATAGTTCCATTTTAGCACAATCAAATACACCTAAGTATATCTTTAGTTGGACCTCAGCACTATTTCCATATAACTAAAGTGCATTAAGTATAAAATAAGTTCCAATTTAGCAGACTTTAAGTATACCAATTTAGTATACTAAAATTACAATTGCAGGTTATTTATATTAAGTACACATCTGTAGTATACTTAACATACGTATATATATATATATATATATATATATATATATATATATAATCATCATTTAGTTGTTTTTTTTTTCAAATAAATTATGTAAAATACTAAATCAGATATTCTATGTAAATAGAATGCATTTTGACAATATAGTTGAATAACCAAATGACTGACACATAAAACAACAGAATCCTAGTTGAAGAACAGGCTAAACATTTACATTATTTTATGTATTATTTAGACCTATTTTTAAATAAAGGGGAAATTGAGATTTAAAGATCTATAGATTATGATATAATGAATAATTATTAGTATATTCTATAATTAACAAATATATTAAAAAAAATAAATAAATTATAAAATAACATTATAATTATAATTACACATAAATATTTATGTCAAAAAGTGAGATCCGTTAAAATGGAATGCATTTCCCAACCGTTGCTCAGTTGGAAATCCAAATTAGTACGTTTTATCAAAGGTTTCTGTGATTTAAGAGTTTTTAGAATAGATGTTTATCAAGTGATACTTTTTGAAAATCTTATTTATTTTAGTCTATAATCTGTTGCTGACAGATATGTAGCGAGTGTCACAGAGTACATTTTAGATATGCTAATAATCTGGACACAACCTCCAGTCATTCGCAGTACCTTTGCTTCGTGTAATACATGATCCCTAATGAGGAACCTACATACAGTTATAGGAATTCTATAGTGTGTTATTTATTCTTATGGGTTTATAAATATAGCCAAATTCAGAGACCCCGAATGACACATTAGTCACTGTATTAATGCAATTGCAGGCTTTGTTGGAAAACTGAATGCATTTGCACATCAACACAATGTTGTAACAGTGGAATTAATAATTATATGCAGTGGAAATACCTCATCATCATTTTAACCTCTGCAGAGAGGACAGCATCATTTGGAAACCACTTTCCCCTTCATTAGAGTAATTTCGAACTGATAATAAGCACTCTCGCTGTTTGGCTTCTTTCGTAGCAGCCCTGATATGCATGACTCTCCTTGGCCTCAGTGGTGAAAAAGGGTGTTTTTCTTGCCTCTCTGCAGTTTGTTGATAGTTAACCTATCCCAGTGTGTGTGTGTGTCCATAACTTAGGGAAGGAAACAGAACAAAATTAATATACACATAAGAGTCCTTTAGTGTGTCCCCATAACTTTAGTCCCATAAGAGAGTGTGAGAGTGTGAGTGTGTGTGTCTGTGTGTTCGCATGCGTGTTTGTGCATGCGTGTTTGCATGTGTGTGTGTGTAAATCAGGGTCAGTAGGCAACTTCTGTTGCTCTTGTTCTACATGAACACCCAAAAGAGTGGAACCATCCATGATCCAGATTAGAAATGCTCATAATTACACTCTGACAACATATACAATATGCAACCATTAGTAAGCAGATAATTTGATCCGTGTTATAATTTGTCAAGTCATTTGTAAATGCACTGACTTGTGCACTATATCCAAGTCTTTCTTAAACCCAAACACAGCAATGTGTGAGAAACAGACAAAAATTAAGCTTGTTAATCACTAAAATTCTTGACATCGATATTGGATTTCTGAACTTATATTTTTTTGTTTGAGTTAGAACATTTCAATAAATCAGTCTATCCAGTGCAAGTCTCTCAGCCTCTTGAGTTAACCCACTTACTTAACTCTTTCCCCGCCATTGACTGAATTCACTGTTATAGGGTAGGGGGCGCTATTACTCATCTTTTGAAAGAATACCGAATCTTCTGATGAAAACACATGAAAAGAAGCAGCAGAAACAAGCAATTTCATATGTAATCATATGCATATGTAAAATAATGCGATTATCAACATTAAACAGAATATAAAACTGCCTAATGTTACTGAATGAAATGTCGACCCAGGATGAGCTATAGGATTGTGCAAGCATTAGGGGTGTTGATGGACTCAATCTACTCCATCTGTGTTTGATCATCGTTCTGAATATGATCTGGATGCAGTCTTTAACAAAAACGTGATTTTCTCAGCTTTTTGCTCAAAATGTATTTTTTTTATTTTATTTTTTATAAAACTTACCCAGATTCAAGTGCTGATAAAAAAAAATAATGCATTAAGCTAGAATATAATGTTTATTATATTTGTTTTTGTTTGTTTGTTCAAAAACGCTGGCTGTCATCATTAGCTCAAACGTGCACACTTGACGCATGCGGTTTATTCTGGCACATCAAGCAAACACGTCTATGCTTCAGCAAGAACAGGTTTATTCTTAGTCAATAAAGAATGGTTGAGCTTCTGTTTACCTTGAAAGCCTAAACTGAATCTGTTCAATATATAAAGATATTGTGTCTTTTCAGAAGACTTGGGTTAGGATGCTTGATTAACATTTTTTTTTTTTTTTATGTACTTTCTAAAATGTCTTTAATTGTGTTCCGAAAATGAATGAAACACTTATGAGTTTGGAAGAGTTATAACATTTACATTCTGTAAATGATGACAGAAGTTTCAGTTTTAGAGGTTAACGTCCCACTGAAGGAGAATGTTATCTGTGGCTTAAATTATGGTCCGTTTGTTACATTTTAAGTGCAAAATTCCTTAAACTTGCCCATGGTAACAAATGAATGTTGACCCATCCACCTCAAAAACAATGAGATTGTTTTCTTTGTCATAAAGAATGAGCCATGGGCTCACAAAATGGGCCATTCTATTAACACTAGAACCACCACGGGGTAAAATTTACCCATGGCTGTATTTCAAATGTACATAACAGATTTTCAATAAAATATACAAGTCTCCCAGTCATTGACTTTTACTAAAATTGTGTTATTTACAATTCCCTGTTGTTAAAAATTGTTTAGATAAAACCAGATGTGGTGAACATCAGTTAGGATGGCATTCCTGAGACCAGTTTATGGCAAGGCCCCTCTCTAACTACCGGTGTGGAAGATGTGCCGCACTGTGATTGGACGCTTGGTGAAGGAACATAAACAAATGTTCAGCAACATCAGATAAGATGCCAAGACAACTGCCAGACACCTCTTACAGGGCAGGAAGGGGGACCTTCTGCACCTACCACCACCAAGTAGAGGACTTCTCATTGGTCTACAAGTTAACTTCAACCACCAAACTCAATCCTAAGGTTTAGGCAAGAGCTGCCATAAAAATGCCTTCAGGACCTCCTGGATGCAGCAGCAATAGAGAGGCCACAGAGATCGATCTAAATCCATTCATACACGTTTGGAGGCCTTAAATTTATATAAACTGCAACACATCCACTTCGTCTTCATACAAAGCACAGGTTATGTTAAGGTTATTGTTTGCTACTGTGTTGCTATTTATTAAAGTATGCACGTTTCCTGAAAAAAAAAAAAATTCCGATCTATTATGTAATGAATAAAACAATTTTCATGATTACCCCAAGTTTACTGGTGTTGTTCTCTTATTCAAATTATAAATGATAACTATACAAATTAA